>CM063170.1:71020001-71695001 GCA_031835075.1 Saguinus oedipus | reverse complement strand
GGTTTCCTTGCAAAGCTGAAGTGAGCATGGAATGAAGTGAAAAGTTCAAAGCATGATGGATGAGCCGTCCCTGCTGAAGGTCACACTGTTGCCAGCAAACCTAGGAGGACCACGGAGAATAACCCACTCACAATGTATGAACCAAAGTGATAAAAAGTTAGAAAGACTTTGTTTTTCAGGTTCAGTTCTCATGTTTCCGTGGGGGCACCAAGTGGTTATTACTGGTCTGTGTGCTGGGGCTGACCACGACACACATCCCTCCAGAGCCATGCGAGCTCAGGCGACAGGCTGTGGGGCACACTGCTCCCCTCAAGTTTGCTGTTGCCATCACTGTCGTCAGTGTTGGTGTTACCAGATCTCAAAAAAAGAAATCTAAAATGGCAAACAGATTCAGACAACATGCCACATGGTGAGGATACGCTGGTCAGTACTGGTGGCTCGGCAGTCAAAACATGTCATGCAGGATTTTAAAAAGTGGATTATGATTTTGGATATGAAGATTCCTCTGGGAATATAAAATCACCCAGATTGTGTATTAAGTCGCATACATGCAAAATGGGGTAAGTGTGGAATGGGGGCAGGTCTACCGGGGTATGTGAAACTGTCAGGAGTTTCACCAAACCATCCGCAGAGCGTGGTAACAGATGTCCAGGGTCTCCAGCCACAGAGCAGAGGGTGGGAACTGCTGGAGATAGAGGCCTGACAGACACGGTTTATAGTCGTGCAGGGAGAGCTGCCATTAAAATACCAAAAAAAGGAAAATCAAAGGCAGCGTTGGTTTAGTGAAAAGATGATATTAATTTCTAATCAATGGGAAAGTGAGTAATAATGGCTCAAATGCAGAAATAATTGCATGAATGCATCGAGATTACATGGTCCTCGTGAAGTAATTTCTCAACTTTTCTGGAGTGTGTTGCTTGTAATAATTGCCCCATATGCGGAAGCAAGTGGAGGATCTCCTTTGGGGAGTACTCATGCTAAAGAAACGTAATAAGGAACGTTTGCAGCTCAACTGAGAGCTGTTTGTAATTGTTGACTGCATTGTTTCTATGTTCAGCCATTCCTGTCCAGCAGAGCCACTGATCTATGAAATGTTCTTCACCATGAGCAATTCCAGTGAGGCGGAAAGATGTCCATAGTGCCCCATGAAAATTAGCTTGAGAAATAAAGTTACACGCAGAAATAAACGGAGAGTGATTGAAAGGGAGAATGCAAAGGAATCAGGAGTGAAGAGGAGAAACATAAATGGGGAGAGGTGCCCCGAAGAAGAGATGAAGCCCGTGGTCTTCGAGTCACTGGCATTTCCTGTTGTACCTGGCAGGTATTCTGCATATGCCATCACATTGAAACGTGAGGACGGACAAAATGTCAGTGACTTCTTCCAACGTCACAGGCTGCTGCGGGAGTTATGTCAAGTCCACTGTTGGGAGCAAGTGCCCGCTCATGAAGACCGAGGCTGGACATAGATTCTGTCTAGTGGAGCAAGTGCCCGCTCATGAAGACTGAGGCTGGACATAGATTCTGTCTAGTGGAGCAAGTGCCCGCTCATGAAGACTGAGGCTGGACATAGATTCTGTCTAGTGGAGCAAGTGCCCGCTCATGAAGACTGAGGCTGGACATAGATTCTGTCTAGTGGAGCAAGTGCCCGCTCATGAAGACTGAGGCTGGACGTAGATTCTGTATGTGACTGTTTCAAAGCTCCCACATTCTTTCTGTGTGTCTGGAGCCATGGGGACAGTCGTCACTGGGACTCTTTGAGTTCATCGTTTGCACTGCTTGAGTCAAGCAGGTGTTACATATAAACAGAATTTCAGCATTTGAACTTCTCCTCTGTACCAGAAGAAACTTTTTATATGGTTCAAAAGACAACCGGGTTACAAAATGAGTGTGCTTTTTATATAAAGAATACCATATAATGATTATGATAATATAACGAATACCACCAAAGTTTCTTGGAAACAGCAGGCACACTATATGTTTACCAACATCTGCAAACTATCTCGTTCACTATAGTATTTAAATTATAAATAATCATAGTGTTATGTTATATGTGCTACATACACTTTGTAAAATATTTTGATTACAGAATAATTAAGACTTTTTAGTGATATTGGATATGCTATCAAATGACTCATAACACATACATAGCCATGTTAAAATTTAGAATCCAATATAAATGGTAATAAATTGAAGCAATGGAGGTGATAAATAAAAGATAAGACACTCTCGGATGCTCAGGCAGAGTGCAGAATGGCCATCTCACGGGCAGTCACATAACACTCACAGAGTACTGTAGACATAAACATCAGCCTGCAGACATGGCTGGTCAGCCGTTATCCGGGATTGGCCAAGTTCCCACTTCCAACAATAGAGCTGTTTGTGCTAGCAATACCTGTGTAACATGCTCTCTTTACCCATTTCCTTTTATATATTGCTAACTTTATAATTAACAGCTATCCACCGGTTTCAACATTTTTTTAAATATATAAAGTCAGATGAAATCTTATGATGAATAACTCAGTGAGTCATTGAAGAGTTTCACTGGCCCTAACTAACAAAGCAAAGGGGAAATTCACAATGTGTGTATTTCAGGCATATGGTCACAACATGGGGACTGGGGAGGCCAAGGAAAAAAAGGATGAAAGACTGAGAACAATTTCAAATACCAAGAAAATCCTTTTGGCTAAGAATAATGTACCTTCTGTGTCTTTCAAAAATTTCCATAACAGATGGACTGCTGGGCCTCCCTCCCCACAGAAAGTTAAAAACAGTAGGGCCGATTTCAATTATGCCCTTGGATTTTGATAAAATGAAGGAATCAGTCCTAACATTTTCAGTGTTTAAATGGACCAGGAAACTAAGTCATCAACTGAGATGAAGTCAGCATTCCACATGAACACGAGAGCACAGCACACAGTGCACACTTAAGGAAGCTGTGGGGTCAGCTTAGTGCATGCGCAGAAGAGCACAGCTAACAGGACACACTTAGGATGCTGTGGGGTCAGCTTTGTGCACGCACAGGAGAGCACAGCTAACTACACACTTAGGAAGCTGTGGGGTCAGCTTTGTGCATGCGCAGGAGAGCACAGCACACAGTACACACTTAGGAAGCTGTGCGGTCAGCTTTGTGCATGCGCAGGAGAGCACAGCTAACAGGACACACTTAGGATGCTGTGGGGTCAGCTTTGTGCACGCACAGGAGAGCACAGCTAACTATACACTTAGGGTGCTGTGGGGTCAGCTTTGTGCATGCGCAGGAGAGCACAGCTAACTATACACTTAGGATGCTGTGTGGTCAGCTTTGTGCATGCGCAGGAGAGCACAGCTAACAGGACACACTTAGGATGCTGTGGGGTCAGCTTTGTGCACGCGCAGGAGAGCACAGCTAACTACACACTTAGGAAGCTGTGCGGTCAGCTTTGTGCATGCGCAGGAGAGCACAGCTAACTACACACTTAGGAAGCTGTGGGGTCAGCTTTGTGCATGCGCAGGAGAGCACAGCACACAGTACACACTTAGGATGCTGTGGGGTCAGCTTTGTGCACGCACAGGAGAGCACAGCTAACTATACACTTAGGAAGCTGGGGGGTCAGCTTTGTGCATGCGCAGGAGAGCTCAGCTAACAGGACACACTTAGGAAGCTGTGCGGTCAGGATTCCCAGTGCACACGAGGGAGTGGCACACAGAACACAGCAAGCTGCGCTTCTATGATCGCTGACTTCATAGCCTTTCATGGCTTTGAGAAGACTTAGAGATGTGTTTCTTCACTACAGTCACCTTTTCTTTTTCACTTTATGTAGTGCAATTGTGAGAATTGCAAGAAGCTGTAGACGGAAGTTTATCCCTTAGCTCTAAACTTAGAAAGTCTGAGACACGCTCTGGTCTCCTTCCTGCGCTCTCAGCATGAAGCAGATCAAAAGTCAGCCCCTTGTGTGATGCGAGTGTGTTAACATTGGTTCAATTTTACAAATCTTTCTCCTTCTTTTTCCACCAAAAAGAGAGTGCCTTCCAATTAAGTCAACCTGACTGACCAAGTCTGCAACACATTCTCGGCAGGAGGAGCTGTCTTTCCAAGGAGGTTATGCACTTTTCTTTCATTTCCTCTTCTTTTTTAATCTCAGTGGAGAAAATGAGCATCACATGGTGGAGAATGGCCCATCACGGGTCTGCTCTGGGACGGCTCCCTTCCCTTGACACCCACATAAGTTACTAAGTGCTTCCCTGCCTGCCAGAGTTGTGGGTAATTTTCACTGCCTTTCTGACTATCCTTTTCCAGATGCTGGTCAGAAGGCACTGGGGAGGGGAGCCCACCTGCTCTCTCTGCACACTCATGGATTAGAATGCCATTAAGGAAACTCAGGACCCCTGAAGAATAAAGAGAAGGCAAGAAAAAAAGAACGAGTTAAACGTTTGGGTCAGTTCTTTTCAATTATTTAACTGTGGTCTTTATAAGTGTTTGGCAGTGGGGAGCGGCAGAGGAGTACTAGGCCAGGAGGCCTAGGCTGAGCTCTGTCTCCAAGGCCAGCACCATGTATCAGGGCCCCTAGGGACCCTGGGTCCTGGCCTGTTGGCTAAATAAGAATGACAGTGTCCACGTCAGGATGAGCAGAGGCCAGGAAATTTGGAAAGGCTTGCTAGTTTTCCTTTTTTACTTGGCATTCTCTTTTTCCTCTTTTACTTGGCATTCTCTTTTTCCTCCTCCCTTCCTGGTTTTCATTGCTTGTTGTTTTCCAACGTTTAAAGCACTTTTTTTTTCTTAACACACTTGGGAAAATGTCTCATACAATGTCATTAATTCTTAGTGGTGATGTTTATTTCATTCTTAGAAATTCTCTGTATTTTAAATATATTCTCGCAGCAAAAAGGAACCTCAACTTAAACAACGCACCTGAAGGTGATTTAAAAACTGCAGTGACCTGCAAATGTAGAATCTTTTGGCACGGGAAGGAGTGCAAAAGGAGAGTTTATCCAAATCCTAGTTTGTTAAAAAATCACTAATCTTTCATAACCACCCCCGAAAATTAAAAAAAGAAAAACAATTCACCAGGTCTCAAATCCAATGTTTAGGAAACATAAATGCTTAGGTTAAAAGGCTTGAAACAAGGAATTTCTGCATCTCATTGTAACGTAGCCTCTCTTTTCTCATATGTCTCCTGGTTGACTCGCTACACACACCTACTTAGATTGTGACCTCGTTTCATTATTTCTGAGAACCTTTTCTCAGTCCAGAAACCATCTGTTTAGGAAACGACCTTGATCATGTGCAGAATCCTAGGATGTAAAGGGTGGCAACGGGCATGGTTAACATCGCAGAGATCAGTGAGATATTAGACAGCAGTCACCTCTGTTCTAGTATTGATAACTGTCCAAACATTTAGGAAAACAATTCTTAATTTTTTACTGAAATCAGCACTCTCTTACCTCTAGTCACCCACACAGAGTCACCTGAGGCCCGCCACAGAAACTGGAGCTCAGTCTGCAGAATACTAAGTGATAGCACATGAAAAATAATCCCTTTATTAGAATCATTTCTTTTTTTAAAATTTTATTTTATGTTCTGGGGTACATGTGCAGGATGTGCAAGTTTGTTTCATAGGTAAACGTGTGCCATGGTGGTCTGCTCCACCTATCAACCCTTCACCTAGGTATTAAGCCCAGCATGCATTAGTTACTTTTACTGATGCTCTCCCTCCCCCCACCCCACCCCCAACAGACCCCAGTGTATGTTTTTCCCCTCCCTGTGCCCATATGTTCTCACTGTTCAGCTTCTCCTTATAACTGAGAACATGGTGGTGTTTTGTGTTCTGTTCCTACAGATGTGATATATATATATCACATTTTCTTTGTCCAGTCTATCATCGGTGGGCATTTGCATTGATTCCATGTCATTGCTATTGTGAATATTCCATGTCTTTGCAATGAATATACATGTATCTTTATAATATATTTATATTCCTTTGAGTATATTTCCAGTATGGGGATTGCTGGATCAAATGATATTTTTGGTTCTAGGTTTTTGACGAATCACGGCACTTTTTCCACAGTGGTTGAACTAATTAACATTCCCACCAAAAGTGTAAAAGCATTCCTATTACTCTGAAGAAGGCTTGCCAGCATCTGCTGTTTCATAACCTTTAAATAATCACCACTCCGACTGGTGTGAGGTGGTATCTCACTGTGATTTTGATTTGCATTTCTCTAAAGATCAGTGATGTTAAGCTTTTTAAATGTGTCTTGGCTGTATAAATGCCTTCTTTTGAGAAGTACCTGTTAGTGTCCTTTGCCCACTTTTTAATGGGGTGTTTTTTTTTTTTTTTTTTGTAAATTTGTTTAAATTCCTTGTAGCCTCTGGATCTTAGACCTTTGTCAGACGAATATATTGCAAAACTCTTCTCCCATACTGTAGGTTGTCTGCTGGTTCTGATGACAATTTCTCTTGCTGTGCAGAAGGTCTTCGGTTCAGTTAGACCTCATTTGTCAATGTTTGCTTTTGTTGCAGTTGCTCTTGATGTTTTCATCACAAAATCTTCACCTGTTCCTATGTCCTGAATGGTATTGCTTAAATTTCCTTCTACTGTTTTTATAGTTTTGAATTTTACATGAAACTCTTTATCTTTAGTTTTTTGTAAGCTGTAAATTAATTTTTGATATATAGTTTGGCTGTGTCCCCACCCAAATCTCATCTTGTAGTTTCTACAAATCCCCACTTGTCATGGGAGGGACCAGATGGAGATAAATGAATCATGGGATCTCATGATTTTATAAGGGGCCTCCCCATTCACTGAGCACTCATTCTCTCTCTTGCCACCCTATCAAGAGGTGTTTTCTACCCTGATTGTAAGTTTCCTGAGGCCTCCCCGGTCATATGGAACCATGAATCAATCAAAACTCTTTCCTTGATAAATTACCCTGTCTCAGGTATGTCTTAATTAGCAAAATGGGTCTGGTTTCATTTTTCTGAATATGGCTAGCCACTTCTCCCAGCACCATGTATTACATAGTAAATCCTTTTCCCATTGCTTATTTTTGCCAGGTTTGTCAAAGACTAGATGGTTGTGAATGTGCAATCTTCTTTCTGAGTTCTCCGTTCTGTTCCATTTGTCTATGTGTCCATTCTAATATCAGTACCATCCTGTTTTGGTTACTGTAGCCTTGTAGTATAGTTTGAAGTCTGGTGGCCTGATGCCTTCAGCTTTGTTCTTTTGGCCTAGGATTGTCTTGGCTATTCAAGCTCATTTTTAGTTTAATATACATTTTAAAACATATTTTTCTACTTCTGTGAAGAATGCAAATGTTAGTTTAATGGGAATAGCACTGACTCTATAAATTACTTTGGGCAGTATGGCCATTTTAACAACATTGATTTTCCTTATCCACTAGCATAGAATGTTGTTCCATTGCTTTGCATCCTCTCTGATTTCTGTGAGCAGGGGTTCGTAGTTCTTCTTGAAGACATCTTTAATTTTCCTTGTTAGCTGTATTCCTAGGTATTTTATTCTCTTTGTAACAATTGTGAATGAGAGTTCGTCGATGATTTGGTGCTCCGTCTGTCTATTGTTGATGTACAGGAATATTTGTGATTTTTGCATATTGATGTCGTATTCTGAGACTTTGCTGAAGTTGCTTACCAGCTTAAGAAGCTTTTAGGCTGAGGTGATGGGGTTTTCCAGACACGGGATGATGTCATCTGCAAACAGAGACAATTTGACTTTCTTTCTTCCCGTTTGAACACACGTTCTTTCTTTCTCTTGTCTGATTGCCCTGGCCAGTACTTTCAAAGCTATGTTGAATAGGAGTGGTGAGAGAGGGCATCCTTGTTGGTCTTTTGGCTAATAACAGGTGTAGGACCTATTCCTATCAGTTTATTAGAATCACTTCTGAAATCAGCCAGGAGAAATGTGCTGTGCGGAGATTCGCCACTTTTTCCTGTGTGTCCTTGCTCACATTTTTTAACTGCTCCATGTTCAGTCTTCTCCTGACAATTGGGCATAATAATAGCATCAACTTTATAGGATAATCCTAAGCCTTGAATAAAGGAGTAAACTGTAGTCATCAGGTGGAGGAATTTGAAGTCATTATTAAATCAATGTAGTTGTGTTTTGGTGGTAGTTGATAGAAATCCAAAACCAAACAACATCTATCGATTTCGAAATTCTCTTTTACGAGACAGTATATAAAAGGTGACCTGTACGATGAAATGTTATTCAGCCTTAAGAATAAGGAAATCCTGCCATTTGTGACAACACGAATGAACCTGGGGACTTTAGGTCATGTGAAATAAGCCAGGCCCAGAAAGCCAAATACTGCATGATCTCACTCATGGGTGGAGTCTAGAAAAGCCAAACTCAAAGAAGTAGGAAGTAGGCAATGGTCATCAGGGCAGGAGGGCAAGGTGGCACTGTAAAGATGCAGTTCAAAGGGCAGTGAGCTTCAGCCAGATGGATGGAATCCGTTCTGGAGATCCATCCTGTAGCTGGGTGACCATGTGAATAATAATGTGTACTTCAGCACGGCTAAGAGACTATGCCTTAAGTGTACTCATCACACACACAGAAGTGATTAAGTATAAAGTCTCATTTTCTAAAGTATACGTATTTTAAAATGTGTTATATACCATAAATACACACAATTTTTATGTTAATTAAAGCTTAATAAAGCTGACAAAGAAAATAAAAACATAATGACCTTAACAAGAGAGAGAAGGCAAAATAAATAAAGGAGGAGGAGAAGGAGGAAGGGAGGAAGGCTTAGAAAAACAACCAATTTGGAATCAATGTACACAACTGAATCAAGAAGAAATGAAGGTGGCCGGGTGCAGTGGCTGATGCTTGTAATCCCAACACTGAGTGGCTGAGTCAGGTGTATAACCCGATGTCAGAAATTTGAGACCAGCCCAGCCAACATGGCAGAAAACCATCTCTACTAAAAATACAACACATTAGCTGAATGTGGAATTACACATCTGTAATTTCAGCTACTTGGAAAGCTGAGGCAGGAGAATTGCTTGAACCCAGGAGGTGGAGGTTGAGGTGAGCTGAGATCCCACCATTGCACTCCAGCCTGGGTAACAAGAGCAAAACTCCGTCTCAAAAAACAAACAAAAAAAAAACAACCTTTTGTTGCCTATCAAAATCAGCCATGGAGTGCTCAGATGGCCAACTTGACCTGGTGCCAGTGGGAGAAGTGTCTGAGACTTTGTTTTTTTAATTCAAAGTGAGCTGAGAAGACATTCCTGCCCACACATTTGGACATGAGTAATACGTGAAAGAAATCAGTGTGTAATTGTTCAGAGAAATATTTAAACATACTGTGATTATTAGGCAGCTGCTTAATTTGATGGAATAAGAAAATTGGTGGCCAATATTCTACAAACACATATCGACCTCATCAGATCTTAGAACATTTGTAAAGCTAAACAGAATACGCAGAGGATAAAATAGATTGTCTGCTGTCTGGCAGCTGAGAATCTTGTTAGAGGCAGAAATGAGCATGGGTGACACTGCAGAGTAGTGTATACTACAATGAAGACACTTACAAATTGTTTGCCACAGGAGGAAAAAGGGTGAACATTTTCTTTTGCCTGTAGTGACCTGGAAGGACCTCCCAAAGAATATCAACTAGACAGCAAATGTTGGATATAATGAGTCAATAATTCCTCTGACGTTTTTTCTGTTCACCTTTACCCTGGAAATTGGATAAGATGGAGAAATTGATCTACAGTGTAAAAGTCTTAGGAGTTAGAGAAGAAATCTGTGATGAGAATGAGAAGTAAACATTCTCTAAGAGAGTTTTACGGGGCAGTGACGTGGTACCCTGAGGCAAAGATCCCGGGAACTTGGGTCTCTAAGTGTGGAATCCACACACATTCCACATCTTTCCTATCTTTTTTCCAGTGGACAAGGACATCCTGGATGCAGAAGATGGTCCAATCACCAGTAGGAGAGAGATGACTTTGCTTATGGTGGTGAATTGGCTTTGCTGTGGCTGGGTTATTAATTTAGATAGAAGATGGTCCATGCTGTACTAAAATAATTTTGTAGATTGTATTCTTTTAGTTCCTAAGAACTCGTAAAGATGTGATGGTACTTATCATGTTAGATCTGTTCCATCAGGCGTAGTTTTGCCTTACAGAACATGTGCAGATGGATCAATAAGCCTTTCATCTTGAACCTTACCCCCCAGAGTGGCTGCAGACCCACAGCGCCCAAATATGCAGCCCTGTCTTTCTGCTTTACACAAATGGTTTAGCCTAAATCATCAGAATCTGTCAAATAAACTATTTCCAATTAAGTAATACCTTAAAAACTGATATCTTAGGTTTTCTTTTTTTTTTTTTTTTTTCCAATTCCATAACAGGCACAACAAAACTGCAGTTCCTGTCAAAGGGTGGATGGTACTTGAAAACCTGACCTCCATTCTCACTGCAAAAATGGGCTACCCCAGTGGGCAAAATTGAAGGCCAGGCAGGTCACACCTTGCAGCATTGTGTGGTGAGTTTGCCCTGAGCTCTGTTTGGAATTCCAGCCCCTGGCGAGGTAGCATTGGAGAGCTTCTGGCTGCACCATCACACCGCCGACTGGGGTTCCTCAGCCACTTGATGCCCGGAGCCAGTGCAGGCCGGTCCCTGTGGGAGAGGAAGGAGTAAATACACAGACCAACACTACTTGGAAGCAGCAGAAGCTGATTCAGGATAACTTAAGCAGAAGGAAATTTGTGGGATGGAAATTACAGGTTTAGAGAACCTCTGAGAGGCTGGAGAACGGGCTTGGGGAGTGAAGAGCGGGGAAGAATGTTTCTGAGAACCTAGAAGCAGGCACATGGTCAATCTGGGCTCCACTTGAATCGCCCGTGTCCATGGGCTCTGCTTGTGCAGTGTTCTCCGGAGCCTCAGAGCACAGGAGGGAACCACACCTTGTCATGACCTTTGGGAAGGGGCCGGTGAGGGAGGGTCTCTTCCCTGCACTCAGGAGAGTGAGAGACAATCAGCTGCCATGATCCTCCTCCCAACACTCATCAAAACGGGAGGGAGGTGATCCCACCAAAGGAAGTTTGGGTGCTGCTAAGAAGGGGGGTTCATTCGAATGGTTAGTGTCCCCTGAGAAAGTGTCACAGTTTATTCCAACACTATCAACACATTGGCCAGTATTGCATGTGTGCAGATATGTATCAAATTACTGTTTTAATTTGTAACTAATGCCACTTAAAAGGATTTCCTGTGCTTGATTTATTTGAGTCTGTTAAAATTTGGTTAATTTTTTTGAATTTAGCAAAGAGATTTTTTTTTAACTTTCTACTCTTTATGCAAATTATTTGCATCCTTTAGTACTTTTTTTTTTAATATTTATTGCATTATAGGTTTTGGGGTACATGTGCAGAAAGTGAAAGATAGTTGCATAGGTACACACATGGCAGTGTGTTTTGCTGCCTTCCTCCCCTTCACCCACACTTGGCATTCATCCCCAGGCTATCCCTCCCCAGCCCCCCCCGCTGTCCCTCCCCCATTCCCCCCAATAGACCCCAGTGTATAGTAGACCGCCTCTCTGTGTCCATGTGTTCTCATTTTTCTCACCCACCTATGAGTGAGTATATGAGGTATTTCTTTTTCTGTTCTTGTGTCAGTTTGCTGAGAATGATGTTCTCCAGATTCATCCATGTCCTTACAAAGGACACAAACTCATCATTTTTGATTGCTGCATGATGTTCCATGGTGTATATGTGTCACATTTTCCCAGTCCAGTCTATCATCATTGGGTATTTGGGTTGGTTCCAGTATCCTTTAGTACTTTTAACAAAAATATCACTCATATTTCAGTGTCTAATATGCTTTGGAAACTATGCCATTCTCTTCTCTTGACATACAGGATAATATTTAATTTATGAAGAAACCTTTGAGGTGTTTTATATATTGGTCATGTGTCACACTGGAGGTGATTTTGTAAGGCAGACATTTTTGGCTCTGAGTAAGAAAAATAAGTCAGTACAGGTGGCAAAAAAAACAAACAAACAAAAAAAACAAAACAGATATAACCTTGAGCAATCTAGAAAGGGGATACATTTGAATTTGCTAGTAAAAAGTAAGAAAGCATCACTGAAGGTGTATTTTCATATACGTAGATGTGTGTGTGTGCACATTTAGCAGACTCGTCGGTTCTTACAGAAGAGTGCAACCCCTCATTAAAATGTGTTTATGCTCTTAGCTTCTTAAAATGTCTTGACTGGAAGGCTTTTATTTGCTTTTTTTACTAATTCAGATACATCAATTTGAATGTAAACAAATCTTTGTCGCTTTCATGGTAGGAATAATCATTTGCTATAATCTCAAACAGTTTTTCTTTATAAGGGATATTTTCATGAGGCAGAGTGTAGATTCAGAATCCCTGGGTATATTTTCCATTTCTACTTCACGGAGTCATGTACTGGGGTCAAAAACAACAGACAAAAAGCAAACCGAAGAAGCCCTCTGCCTTCCACAGGAGTCAGGCTCCGCACTGCTTGACAAATTTCACACTGTTTATGCATTCACATATTTCACCTTTGTTAAGCTGAAAAGCTGACATCTCTCTAGGAAGTTATAATAATTAAAATTACATTTTAGAAGCACATTCTAAATAATTATATTTACATGAAATCCAATGAGCAATTTTTATCAGTCTTTTTATTCTCTGCAGTTCCCATTATTAATATAAATGAAGTTTTGTCTATATTTCTGGAAAAATCATGAGGTATTTGCTATGGAATTCTCTAACTTCATAGCTCCAAAGAAGTCAGATGAGGCTGGGCGTGGTGGCTCATGCCTATAATCCCAGCACTTTGGGAGACCAAGATGGGTGGATCATGAGGCCAGGAGTTCAAGACCAGCTTGGCCAAGATGATAAAATGCTGTCTCTACTAAAAATACAAAAATTAGCCAGATGTGGTTGCAGGTGTCTGTAATCAAGGCTACTCGGGACGCTGAGGCAAAGAATTGCTTGAACACGGGAGGCGGAGGTTGCGGTGAGTCAAGAATGCATCACTGCACTTCAGCTTGGGCTGAAGAAAGAAGTCAGGTGTAATGAGTCACACATGGGACTGTGAGCAACCCTGGGATTGCATTAGACAGGCAAGGTGGACTCCCCTATCAATCATCAATCCATGTCCTCAGCTCATGTAAGTATACGCCACTCATCTGCCACACCACAGGGATAGTACCATGCCAGAAACCTCAGATAGATCAGGTGTGGACCCTACCTGGAGGATTTACTCTCTAGTGAAGGAGACAGATGCCCCTGTCTTAATGAGACACATTTAAAGCCAATGCATTCAGTACTGTCCCTAGAAGCAAACAGTAGAGCTCTCTGGAGCTCAGGAGAAGACTCCAGGGCAGGCTCTCAGGCTGCGGTGCACAGGGTCGGTGCCCGGTCCCGATCTCCTAGATCCCCTTTACCAGCTTTGTGAGGGTCACGCTGTGGCCTCTGTGTTTTGCTGCTCAAGGGCAGTACTGGCCACCTTCTTCAGGGGGCCCTCCTTGGGCCCTTGAGCTGCTCCCCATGTCCCCAAATTTGAAGTGGCAGCAGCTTGGGCATTTCCAGGCTGGCACCCACCCAGGAGCCTGTATCCAAGCACTGGCTGTAGGGGAGGAACAAAGCCCAGGGGCCCAGCAGCTCTCGGTCCAGAGCTCCTGAGGATCCATCTGTGGCAGGCTCCTTCTCCATGCCCTGCCCTCTCAGATCCCACCCGGAGCACCTGTTCAGAACATGGCTGGCACTGCGATGCCGCAATTTTAGGTTCGGGCCTGAGCCTGCCCAGGACAGACAGGTACCCAGAGATTACTTGGATCCTTAGAAGAAGGCAGATGGAGGAGGAAGAGGCGCTTGAGCGCTGTCAGGTCTGGGGAGGACGTCGACGTGTGGGCTCTGTGCTGCTGCACGCGCCCACTCAACAGGTGCCTCCTCAGTCCCTGCTCCTGCTGGGCCGCATTCTGGGGACCGCCAGGCAGCAGTTGCATCGGTTCGCTTGGGCTGTGGCAACCAAGTAGCACGGACTGGCAGCTTAAACCACAGAGCTCCTCCCTCAGTTCTGGAGGCCGGAAGCCTGAAATGAAGGCCCTGCAGGGTCAGGTCCTCTGAGGCCTCCCCCCTTGTCCTGCGGACACCTGCATTCTCACAGGGTCTCCGTGGAGGTCTGCGTCTTCATGTCCCCTTCTTAACTCACACCAGGCAGATTGGCTGGGGGCCCACCCTGTGGCCTTATTTTAAATTAATTACCTCCTCCAACACCTATCTCCAAATCCACTCTCATTCTGTGGAATTTGGGATTAGAGCTGAGAAGTAAGACAGACAAGCAATAGAATAAACAGGTAATGTATACAGCATCTCAGACACTGCGAAGGCATCAGAAGGAAAACTGAGCAGGGATCGATGCAGAGAGAGAGAGAGAGAGAGAGAGAGAGAGAGAGAGAGAGAGAGAGAGAGTGTGTGTGTGTGTGGTGTGTGTGTGTGTGTGTGTGTGTGTGTGTTGGGGGTGGGTGATGAGGGCCAGAATGACAGGGCCAGTCTGGGGGCCTCAGAAATCTCCCCCAGGGCATGGCATTTGAGTAGATGCCTGCCATTCCCAGGAGTTTCGATTATTCTCTAGACAACAAGGGGACATTGAAGATTTCAGGTCGGAGGCTGATGTGTTGAAGGGGAAGATATCACATGTCACGTCGGCACATTTCCCACATAGTTCTACTCCTCCAGGCACGGCCCCCATGGCATCCTGCAGGCATTCCTGACTCTGGCTGGATTCCTGCTCCAGCCATGCAGGTGACCTGCCCACTGAGGCTCTCCATCTTCAGGCTTGTCCATGTAGCAGCCACAGTCATCAATCTAAAATATGGATCACAGCGTGTCACACACATCTGATTAAAATCCCTCTTCACCTCCCTACCACCAAAGCAAAGCTCCTTAGGGGAGATTCATGATATTTCAAGAGACACCCAGGTCCCAGGTGCACATGGACGGTTATTCTGCCCTTTAAAAAATAAGCAGGCCGGGAACAGTGGCACACGTATGTGATCCCAGCACTTTGGGAGGCCAAGGCCAGAGGATCTCTTGAGCCCAGGGCAAAATCCCATCCATACTAAAAATACAAATAATAGCTGGGCATGCTGGTGCACCTCTGGAATTGCAGCTACTCAGGAGGCTGAGGTGGAACGATCACTTGAACCTGGGAGGTTGAGGTTGCAGTGAGCTGAGACGGTGCCACTGTTCTCCAGCACGGGCAACAGAGTGAGATCCTGTCTCAAAAAATAAACACATAAAATAAAAAGAAAAAACAAAATAAGCTTCATTTACATAAGGCATGCACACACACACATATACACACACACATACACACACATTGTCTCTCATCCCATGCCCAACACAGACACACACACACACACACACACACACACAAGCATATACCACATTTACAGACACACACATTCTGTCTCTCATCCCGCCCCAACACACACACCCCACATACACACACACACATGCAAGCATATACCACATATACACACACACACACATTCTGTCTCTCATCCCACCCCCAACACACACACACCCCACATGCACACACACACACAGCATATACCACATACACACACACACACACACACATTCTGTCTCTCATCATCCCAACCCCAACACAGACACAAACACACATCACATACACACACAGCCACACACACACACAAGCATATACCACATATACACACACATGCACATTCTGTCTCTCATCCCACCCCCAACACACACACACACACACTCACACACACACATACACATTCTGGCTCTCATCATCCCATCCCCAACACAGACACACACACACACACCACATACACACACACACAAGCATATACCACATACACACACACACACATTTTGTCTCTCACCATCCCATTTCCAACACACACACACCACATGCATACACACCCCCCCCACACACAAGCTTATACCACATATACACACACACACACATTTTGTCTCTCATCATCCCATTTCCAACACACACACACACCACATGCACACACAAACACATACAAGCATATACCACATATACACACACACACATTCTGTCTCTCATCCCACCGCCAACACACACACACACACCACATACACACACAGCCACACACACACACAAGCATATACCACATATACACACACATGCACATTCTGTCTCTCATCCCACCCCAACACACACACACACACACACACACACATATACACAGACACATTCTGTCTCTCATCATCCCACTCCCAGCACTCACATACACACCCTCTCTCTCTCTCTCACACACACACACACACAGACACATTCTGGCTCTCATCATTCCACCCCCAGTGCACACACACACTCTCTCACACACACACATTCTGGCTCTCATTATTCCACCCCCAGTGCACACACACACACACACACACCCTCACATAAACACTCAGTGCCAAGGCGTATATAGATACCTTGATAGCTAGCTCATCGCCAACTTAGCTTACAATCTTACTGGATTCATGGGGGTAACTTACTATCACCTTCTATTCTCGAGTACTAGCTACTGGAAATGAAGCTACCACCTCAGACTGCACAAAGTTATTGCTGGTCAAGAGGGGGTCTTGTCTCATGTGTAAAAATCTGGCTGTACTGGCTGAGGTTGAATAGGGGGCAGGGAAGGTGGCTTCAGGGTTCCTGCCTGTGTCTCAGTCTCACCCATCACTCCCACCCTCCACTTGGGCCCAGCAGTGGGGGAGCGCTGCACATCCTCTGACCCACAGGTGACCAGGGCATGGCTTTCCAAGGACCCTCCTGCCAGTCCGCCATACTGCACAGATTCAGGCCTGCTCAGCTCGTAAGACCAGCTGGCTCAGGCTTCAAGTGTTTCTGCGCCCCTTCCCTTCCTCCCTCCCAGATCAGGGTGTTGGTACCTGACTGATTTTCATGGGCCGGAGCTATGCTGTGTGGTCCTGTGCACTTCTGCTTTCCTCCCACTGAGGCCCACAGATGCTCTAGTGCCAGTCCCACCCTACAGGTGATGACATTGAGGAGAAGCGGCTTTAAGCTACCCAGGAGAGCCCTGTGGTGGGTAGGTGGGAGAACCTGCATCCCTGCCACCTCACTGTCTTTCCTCCCACTGAGGCCCACAGATGCTCTAGTGCCAGTCCCACCCTACAGGTGATGACATTGAGGAGAAGTGGCTCTAAGCTACCCAGGAGAGCCCTGTGGTGGGTAGGTGGGAGAACCTGCATCCCTGCCGCCTCACTGTCTTTCCTCCCACTGAGGCCCACAGACGCTCTAGTGCCAGTCCCACCCTACAGGTGATGACATTGAGGAGAAGCGGCTCTAAGCTACCCAGGAGAGCCCTGTGGTGGGTAGGTGGGAGAACCTGCATCCCTGCCACCTCACTGTCTTTCCTCCCACTGAGGCCCACAGACGCTCTAGTGCCAGTCCCACCCTACAGGTGGTGACATTGAGGAGAAGCGGCTTTAAGCTACCCAGGAGAGCCCTGTGGTGGGTAGGTGGGAGAACCTGCATCCCTGCCACCTCACTGTCTCCAGGCTTACACTGCTGATGTGCTCCTGGCGGGTTTCTCCATGGGGCATGTGGGCATCACTGGGGTCTCCTCACTGGGGTGTGGTGTTTCAGTCTCCTACAGGGGTCATCTGGAGAGAGGGGCTGCTTTACCGGCAGTACCTCTATGCCTGGCTCACCCACAGCATGTGTTCGGCATCTGTGAAATAATTTACTCAGTCACGAGTCACCATTTCCTTCGCCTCTCAGGGGTATCTGCCTTTCGGTGTGCAGTCTGCCATTTCCTTATTTTTATGTTTTTTTTTTTTTTTTTTTTTTTTTTTTTCTGATTTTAGGAATACAAGTGCAGGATGTGCAGGTTGGTTACCGAAGTAAACGTGTGCCATGGTGGTTTGCTGCAGTCGGTAAACCTGTGCCATGGTGGTTCACTGCACTCTTCATCCCATTAGTCAGGTCTTAATCCCAGCATCCACCAGCTGTTCTCCCTGATTCTCCCCCTCCTCACACTTCCCACCCTCTGACAGGCCCCAGTGTGTGTCGTTCTCTGCCATGTGTCCACGTGTTCTCATTGTTCAGCTCCTTCTAATAAGTAAGACACGTGGTGTTTGGTTTTCTGTTCCTGCATTAGTTTGCTAAGGATAATCACAATGTGTTCAAATATTTCTCTGAACAATTACACACGGATTTCTTTCACATATTACTCACGCCCAATGTGTTGGGCAGGCATACCTTCTCAAGCTCACTTTGAATAAAAAAAAAGTCTCAGACACTTCTCTCCTTGGCACTAGGTCAAGTTGGCCATCTGAGCATGCCATGGCTGCTTTTGATAGGCAACAAAAGATTTTGAATTTCAGTCATTCCTGCAAAGGACATGATCTTGTTCTTTTCATGGCTGCATAGTATTCCATGGTGTATATGTATCACATTTTCTTTATCTGGCTCATCATTGATGGGTATTTAGGTTGATTCCATGTCTCTGTTATTGTGAATAGTGCTGCATGTAATATATGTGTGCATGTATCTTTATAATGGAATGATTTACATTCCTTTGGGTGTACAACCAGTAAAGGGATTGCTGTGTCAGATAACTGTCTTCAGGTGTTTAAAGAATCACCACACTGTTTTCCACAATGGTTGAACTAGTTTACACTCCAACCACAGTGTGTACATGCTCCTCTTTCTCTGCAGCCTCACCAGTACCTATTATGTCTTGGCTCTTTAGTAACAGCCATTCTGACTGGTGTGAGATTGTATCTCACTGTGGTTTTGTCTTACATTTCTTTAATGATCAATGACGTTGAGCTTTTTTTTTCATATGTTCGTTGCCCAAATGTACGTCGTCTTTTGAGAAGTGTTTGTTCATGTCCTTTATCCACATATTAATGTTTTTTTTTCTTGTAAATATGTTTAAGTTCCTTAAAGATGCTGGATATCAGACCTTAGCCAGATGCATAGATTTCAAAAATGTTCTCTTATTGTGTAGGTTGTCTGCTTACTCCATCGATGGTTTCTTTTGCTGTGCAGAAGTGCTTTAGTTTAATTAGATCCCATTTGTCAATTTCAGGACATACGGGCAAAGATTTCATGACAAAGGTGCCGAAAGCAATGGCATTCCACCATTTAATCCATGTATTAAAAAGATGTTTAAGAAAAGCACAAGCTTGAGATCAGTATATTACCCAAGTTATTTAAGAAGACTTCTAAAGCATGTGCCTTACCCAGCATGCCAGTGACCACCTGGAAAGAACCCGATGGCCTCTGCCATTCACTAATCTCTGAGGACAGCTTTCTCTTTCCTTGAACCCAATGTACACATGGGCAGAAGGACACTGAGGGAGGACGTGACTGTAGCACTGAGTCGCTTGGCAGGGCAAGCCACAGGGTCCCTGTGTCTGGCAGGCCCTGGAGACCTTTTTCTGCTGGGATCCACACACGTCCACACCAATGTGGATTTTCCTCTTCATCACTCATCTCCCATCACCCCTGTCATGCCATCATGCAAAAATCTGAAATGATGGTTATCCCTTTCCGTAAGTTAAAAAAATACATTTTCACACGATGTGCCCCATAGAGTGGGTGAGGGCTGTTATCAAGATGTTTTGGGTTGGAGAAGCCACATTTTCATGGTCACTAGAGAGCCAGCACCTTAGTATCTAGACTAAATATTTTAGGTCCTGAATATTTTATTTCCTCCAACACACTTAATTGGCTTTTATGTCAAAGCTCTTTTTTTCCTCTCTTGCATGGAGGACAGATCTATACAAAATGCCCAAGATTTCCCTCTAGCTTTGTTAGATGATTATATTCATTGGTCATTTGACAAAGTTGCATTTTTAAATTCAAGCCAATTCTTTACCAAAGAAAATATCATAAATCTTATAACTTTCAACAGGCTATTAACTAAGCTGTTGCAAAGATTTCTTATCACCAGATACACCTTTTCACCCACAAAATTATTGTGACAATATGTAGACTTCTATGCCTCTCAAGAAATTAGACTGTATGTACAAGTATGACAGGAGAAGGGATTTTCAAGTTATCTGCTTTGTTTAATCAGTATAAATAGGCCAAAGGGACTGCTGCAAACTTCAAGATTTTATGTGTGTTCTGCCCTCAGTTTTTCAATTAATGAAATAATATCTGCAAACATTTTGATACATACACCTTCAAGGCAGAAGATAAATAGCAAGTTTTCCCTTTGGCTTAAAGTCCTGTCCAAACATTGCGGAGGCCTGTGCACAGCTCTCCTTCTCCACTGTGGAAAGGCTGAGCAATAAGCTGTAGAAGTGGCACACACGTCAGGCCCCCTGGAAGAGCCCCATGGCACAGCAGCATTTAAGCCCTGAACCCCAACATGCCCACTCTACTTTGGGCCGTCTCCTGCCCCCGTCACAGAGATTAACTCCTTGGAAACCATGGGGTCTATGTGAACACGATTTCTAGCTCAGAAACTGCAGTTTCAACAGCTACACTGACCCCTGTGGCATCACAGACATGGAACGAAAGAGGCTTGCATATTGAATAAGGGCAGTAGTGGGAGAAGAAATGTCAATGGCAACGCCTTCAGAGGTACCATGACAAGTACTGTTGTAATTTCTGTGTACCAAGTGAATTGTGTCTTTGGTCATGACTGGTCAAGGAAAAGGGGAACGAAAGTAACTTCATAATTTCTCAGGGCATAGCTCCTCCCCTGTATGGAATCATGGCCCCGTTCTCTGAAATCCAACAGCCTGCATTCAATCTCACTGTAGCCCTCCCTAATCAGACCATTTAGGACACTTCTTCGTGTCTCCTGTCCTCAAAGGGTTTGTGGGTATTGAATGAGATCCCTTTTACCCGGCAGGCTTTGCTATTGCTGTCATGTTATGAGTGGAAGTTCTGTCTCTGTTCATGTGTCCCCTCCCCAGCGTGCCGTCCTGCCTGCTCAGGCACCTGCCCTGGGTGGTCTGTGGACTTGGAATGGCATCCCACAGGTGTGTGAAGAGCATTCGGTGAGATATTCTTGTGCATGACTTCCTGACACCCTGAGTGGGTACCCTCGCCAATCTGTGGCACGTTGCTTTACTGCGCACATTTTAATGTTTCTGAGTTAGAGATTTTTATGTTTATCCTAAAACACCGGAATTAAATAAACAGCTTGAATGAATGATGTTTTAGAGTTCAGAGAGTACGGTGGTTTGAACTAAATCATTCAAATACTACTTTTGTTTGAATGTTTCTCTTATAATAGATCTCCAGTCTGGTAAAGATTTTTCTGAGGAGCTAGGGCAACGTCAGTCTATCTCCTCTTTTAGTCTCTTTGCCAAGAGTGTTGACTGGAATGCATTATGCTCGTGTGAGGTTGTCACATTGATGACTGATTTTCTGGCTTCCTCTTAAACAATTTGCTTGTTTATGAGTATATGCCACTATGTTATATAATACTGTCTTTGAACTTAATTCTAAAATTCTCATTTGACTGATTTTTTTTTCAATTTTTGTCAGTTAGACTTTAACGCTATATAAGGCTTTACAATTGAGTAAAAGCGTTGTAATGATATGAAATTCAGTCCAGTGTTCCAACAGGCACCCATGGGTGCATGGAGTTATTTTAGAGGTAGGTTTAATAAGAATAAACTTTTACCTAGGAAGAATTTTCTCAAAATGTACACTCAACCTCATAGAAATCTTTTTATTTTTAAATACATTCTGAATGTAGCAAATTCTAATGTTTTATTAGTATTAAATTTCGATAATGATCCCTCCATTTTACAAAGAAAAATTCATCACATGTACAAAATAACACACAAAGCTATCAAAAAAATTAGAATTTATCATGAAAATGGGGTCTTCTAAAGAAAAGAGATTGTTTTGAAGAAGGCTTTTTCGAAGTTAAAACTCTATTACAGTGAATCAGAGTTATGTGGTTTATTAACCATCACCAGAATTTTTCATTAATAATTAATTAAATTATGGTCACAAATTTAAATAGTAAATTTTATTTTGAATCAGTGAATAACCAAAAATGTGGAATTCCATTAACTAAAATTTTAGGTGAAAGTTGTTTATGTGTGCATATACTTATGCACAATTATGATTATTGCATTTATGAATTTACTTGTTGATTTATCTAGAAATAATAATGAAAAAAGCTTAATAAGAAATTATGTATTTTCAGAAGAATAATTTCAAGGAGGCAATGTATAAAATATATGCATATGATCTGCTCATCGATTAAATGATGTTGCGAATTCAGAGAAGAGAGACATTCACGTCTACCAGATAGACAATTCTTTATGTCTGTGATGTCCCTTATGCTGGTTTAAAGGCTGGAGGGTGTGAGGAGAGGTGGTAACAACTCCACCCTTAAGCTACTGGAGAGGAACGTCTTGCCTTTCCCTGGCGGGTGAGAGGAGGCCTGTGAAAGGCCTGACTGAAGTCCCAAGACTCTGGCTTTAAGACTTTGTTCTGTCACTCACCAGTGCATGGGACTTTGGGCAGGTCAGTTTATGCCTCTGCACATCAAGTTTCTCGTCATGAAACCGGGGATCTGATGTATGGGACTCCCCAGCTCTTCAACGGGATGCGTCTAAGGAATCTTTTAAAGAGCAGGCAAGCTTGGGAGGACTCAGTCAGCTTCCCTGGCTCCCATCACAGGCCAGGGGACATTTGACCCTGGGGAATGGGAGTCTCAGAACAAATTCCCCCAAAGTAGCAATGGGAAACAGGAGACAGAGGCACTCGGGGAGGATGGGCTCCATCACCTTCCTCTTCCCTTTATTGATAAAACACGAATTCTGGTTTTCACCCTGACAGAGATTATTTGTTCATCTTTTTCCTGGTAGCTCACTCCAGAGGCTCTAGAGTGTCTCATGAGAAATTCTTGCCACTGATTTGAGATCCCTAAAAGCATTTTCTAAAGTACTTTGAACCCCAGCCAGACCCTTGAGTTATATCTTCTGGGGAGGCATCTTTAAAATAGGAAGAAAAACATGTGTTTAAATGTTTAAGTTATGATCTTCAGGATACAGATGTGCACACTTAAGTGTGTGCTTATGTGTATGTGAATGTATAAAGTGTATCCCTGCAATTTGTTACACCTGTGGAGGCCTCTGTTCATAAGTGCCTGCTTCCTCATATTGCCCAAAAGGCAGCATTAACAGGAGTAGATCCTGAGAAATATACATAAATGATCATTAAAATAATAATACATGTGGAACAAAATACATGGAATTCAATGAAGCAAACATGTTTTTGCCAATACTTCAGAATTAAAAATAATAATTATTATTATTTGTGTTGATCCAAAAGAAAGACAACTCAGAGAGAGTGTAAAGAAAGAGCTGAAGGCTGGGCTTGGGGGCTCACGCCTCTGATCCCAGCATTGTAGAAGGCCAAGGTGGCTGGAACACTTGCACCCAAGAGTTTAAGATCAGCCTGGGCAACATGGAGGAATCCCATCTCCTCAATATTTAAAATATATATATATACAAAAATTAGCTGGATGTGGTGGTGTGCACCTGTAGACCCAGCTACTCGAGAGGCTGAGGAGGGAGGATCACTTGAGCCTGGGAGCTAGAGGTTGCAGTGAGCTGAGCTCATGCCACTGCACTCCAGCCTGGGAGACAGAGCAAAGCCCAGTGTTAAAAAAAGAAAAAAAGAAGAAGGAAAGAAAGAAAGAAGGAAGGAAAGAAAGAAAAGAAAGGAAGGAAGGGAGGAAGGGAGGGAGGAAGGAAGGAAGGAAGGAAGGAAGGAAGGAAGGAAGGAAGGAAGGAAGGAAGGAAGGAAGGAAGGAGGGAGGAAGGAAGGGAGGGAGGAAGGGAGGAAGGGAGGGAGGAACGGAGGGAGGAAGGGAGGAAGGAAGGGAGGGAGGAAGGAAGGAAGGGAGGGAGGGAGGGAGGAAGGAAGGAAGGGAGAGAGGGAGGGAGGAAGGAAGGAAGGGGGGAGGAAGGAAGGAAGGAAGGGAGGAAGGGAGGAAGGGAGGAAGGAAGGAAGGGAGGGAGGGAGGGAGAAAGGGAGGAAGGGAGGAAGGAAGGGAGGGAGGGAGGGAGGGAGGGAGCCAGAATCAGAGACAATAGCAAAGGGAAGAGAAACATTTCCTGGTAGCCGTGAATGCACAGAAGCAAACACCTCTTTTAACACCAGACGTGCGGACCACGGGGACATTGCAATTTTTTTGTTGTAAGAACTACATAATTATTTTAATCACTGAAAATAATGACACATCTACTTCAAAGCGAAAGAAATGGGAATCTACTAAATTAGTGAAAATGCATTGTTGAGAGAGATGACTTGCCAAGAGCTGGAGGGAAAGGAAGGCACTGGAGATGGTGCACCTCTGTCCCACGTGTGGAGCCCTCCCTGGACACCAGAGAAAGCAGTTCACAAACGATGGCGCCCCAGTCTGAAATCTCCCTCCACCTTCTGAACTGGTCCGGGGTTGGCCTTCCTTCAAGCCAGCATTGCTCAGCCCTGGGCCTCTTGACGCTGGAGGCCAGGAAATGCTGACCTGTGGAGAGCTGCTCCACGTGCAGCAGGGTCTCAGGGGTCTTCCCATGTCCCCTGATGCCGCCAAATGTCCCCTAGTGCTAGGGTGGGGGTCACCACACTGAGAACGGCTGCTTCGCACGCTCTGGCTGGGAGCAGGGGTACCTGCTCGGGGCCTGGATGCCTCACCACAGCCAGCTGAGAACATTCACAGAGTCAAACAGGGCCACAATTCAAGATACAGCACTTTTAAGCATGAGGTCGAGTCTCTTAACTAGAAGTTCTAAAAATCTTGTTTAACAAAACAGTTGGAAACATTGCAGCATGTAGATGCCAATTTTTCCTTTTTAGTTGATATAGCCACAATTATATTCAATCAATTTAAATTCATTCAATTTGACCCTTTGAAATAATAAAAAAGGTACATATTTCTTAAGTTAACAACTTGAAAATTTTTTCTGTTGTGCAGAGAACAAATTCAAGTATTCCCTTTAAAAGAGGATATTTCAAAGCAGTGAAAGAAACACCACACTGTGCTTGTCCTCGTGTGGTTGGTGCAGAATGGTCTGGATGGTCCCTGCTAATGTGGAGTTAATCCCAAAGACCTCTCTGTGGCGAAGATGCTCCGTCTGCACCCAGAATGTGGTCGTTCCTGGATTGTTGGTCATTCTTGACAGTGCTGGGGATGTGTGAGGGGTCAGAGCTGTAAACCAAGCAGCCGCTCTCAGCCTCGAGGTCTCATATTTGTGCTGAAAGCTGCCTTCATATACGATGGATTAGAGTCATTGAGATAAACCTCTTTATTTCATCTTAATCATCAATTCTTTTTGCATCATTTTTGTTAATCTTTTAATTGCTTTTTAATACACATGTTTATTTCTGTGTATTTCAATATCAAGATACCAAGTTAATATCATCATTGTTTTATTAATATTTCCAAGGTACATTAAAGTGGAACTTAGCAGACACACCTGATTGGCTCTCTGTTCTGGCCAGGTTCCTACTTCTAGGAGAAGGCTGCAGCCCTGCCAGGAAGGGTGGAGTGGGAACTGCGCAAATGTCTACCATCTGAGTTATTGCCACTGGATGGGGTGACTGCTCATTACCCCAAAGACATGCTTTCCTTTTAGTTTTAAACAAATTCAAATGCAGAGCAATAATCACAACAGCCAACAGTGTTAGTTGCTACATGGTGTCCTTCTTTAAGCATTCACATTTACAGCCCAAGGGTCTGGCATTGCCTTTGCCTACATTTTTCAAAACAGATAAATGGAGACTTGGATCAGTTAACAGAATTCAAATTCAGGAAAAGATCAGACATCCCCTCTCCCCACTTACTTACATTGCTATGTCCTTTGCAATTGCTGATGTATCAGGACCCCCAAAATATACAAAAAGGCCTTTTTAAAAAATTTTCTAATCAACATGTCCTTTACTATTTATAATGATTTAATTGTAAATGATATAGAATTGCCTTTTAATATATAAATCATTATGACCTACAGATTTAGCACACTTTACATTTTGAATTCTTTACATGCTTACTGACTCTCAACAAAGAGGGTCCTTCATTGTGGTCGTAAATCCATCAGACGTGAAAACTATAACAACAGAAAGGATCTCATCATCTAATTTATAAAAACTGATATGTGTTTCTGATCTTAGATGGCATACTAACCAAATATAACATTTCTATTATTGTTTTACAGTTTTTAGGATCCTATTCTCAGCTATGTAAAATCGGAGTGAAATCAGACCCTGGATGTGGCTGGGAGACAAGTCACATCAGCAGCTGTTCAGAGAACAGGTGCCTTAACCAGGAACATGGACTTCTGCAAAATAAGTCCTCCTTGATGGCTTCGGCTCCACCCTCCACCCCACAGATGCCCTCTTAGCTCCTCCCTGCGTTGCCAGCCCCCTGGATCTTACTCCTGCTTTTCCTCTCATTCTATACCATCCGGCTTGGAGTCTGTGTTCTTGTGGACATTTGTGCTGACATGGGCTTCTCTTTAAGCATGGATGGTAAAAGTCACATGAGGGGTGGGATATCTCACTGGGTTCAAGCTTACCATACAGGTCAGAGCCTGCATTCTCTGTCTACTGCACCTGTCCCTGTCTACCACACCTGTCCCTGTCCACCACACCTGTCCCTGTCCACCACACCTGTCTTTGTCCACCTCACCTGTCCCTGTCCACCACACCTGTCTTTGTCCACCGCACCTGTCCCTGTCTACCACAACTGTCCCTGTTCACCGCACCTGTCCCTGTCTACCACACCTGTCTTTGTCCACCACACCTGTCTTTGTCCACCGCACCTGTCCCTGTCTACCACAACTGTCCCTGTTCACTGCACCTGTCCCTGTCTACCACACCTGTCTTTGTCCACCGCACCTGTCCCTGTCCACCGCGCCTGTCCCTGTCCACCACGCCTGTCCCTGTCCACCGCGCCTGTCCCTGTCCACCGCGCCTGTCCCTGTCCACCACACCTGTCTTTGTCCACTGCACCTCTCCCTGTCCACCGCACCTGTCCCTGTCCATTGCACCTGTTCCTGTCTACCACACCTGTCCCTGTCCACCGCACCTGTCCCTGTCCACCGCGCCTGTCCCTGTCCACCGTGCCTGTCCCTGTCCACCGCACCTGTCCCTGTCCACTGCACCTGTCCCTATCCACCGCAGTGCACTGTGACAGGCAGCGTCCAAGGCCTGCTACAGCCTAGATGCCTCAGGGCAGCAGTGGCTACTCCTTTTTTCTGCCTCATTCCCTTTAACTAGAACTTTCTGGAAGCCAGGAACTGTGTCTTTCTTGCTCTCCACTCCATGCTCAGTGCTTTCCATTCTGCCTGACACATAGTGGGCACTTAGTAAATAATTACTGAATCATTAAGTGAATGAAGGAGTAAAAACTGATTTTTATTATAGAAAAGAAATGAGCTACATTAGGCAAAAAATAGTCTAAATTTAAATTAGCACATAATTACTAATCAAGACAATACTGAGTCATACACAATCTTTCATTTGGATAAATGCTGTGTTAAACAGTCTCCAGCTTTGCTAAAACTTTCATATTCCAAGTGACAATGTTAAGTATGTTTGGATCTCCACTGTTCTTTCATTTTGACTGGTGACTTTATCTGCAGATTATCAGTCATTGTAATGTTACACATGCAACCTAGAAAACTATGTAGTAGTGTAAGACGTCCCAGGCTACTTTTATCAATTTCCATTCTATATCAAGCTTCAATTACTTTATATAAACGTGTTCCCAGGATTTTATCTTAAATGATTTCCAACACACCATAATGTTCAAGAAATTTAACAGCAATATACCCATCACCTATATTCTACCATAACGGTTTCCTATGCTTGCGTTACACACAGCTACTCGTACACCATTCATCCTTCATTCTTTCATTCCTGTACATTTCACACTAGATTCTAAAATTCTGTGTTTGGACATAGATACTTAGTTTTGTTCAGATATAAAATTGATATTCAATGAAATACAAAAATCCTAAGTGCAAACGCACTGAGTTTTGGCAAATGCATGCCCATGTAATTGAAACTAAAGATACAGAACATTATACAACCTCAGAACCTCAGAAAGTTCATCAAGCAACCCCATCCCACATTCTCCAGGACAATCTCTATTCTACTTTGGGTTTTGGGGGGTTACTTTTTAAACCATCAATTAGATTTGCTTGATTTTGAACTTGATATACATGGATTCTTGCACTTAGTACTTGTCTGTGTAGTTATTTCACTCAGTCCAAGGTGTCACTGAGCCTGGTGTTCAGATGATCTGTTGCCTGTATTAGGAGCTCATTCCTTTTTATACCTGAGTAATATTCCACTGCTTGACTATCCTACCATTAATTCATCTTCCTGTTGATGAGCACTGCCTGTTTCTCGTGTTTTGCTATTATAAAGAAAGCTGCCGTGAACATTTATCTACAAATATTTGTGAACATGTTTTCATCTCTCTTGAGTAAATGCCTACAAGTTAGAATTGCTGAACTATAGGATCATTTTATGTGGAATTTAATAAGAAACTGCCAACAGTTTACAAAGTGGTTGTGACCTTGTAAATTTCCCAATCCCAACAAAATCTAAGATTTAAAATTGCTCCACATCCTCAGCAATGCTTTTATATTTATTCATTTATTTTTGAAACAGAATCTGACTCCGTTGCCAGGCTGGAGTGTAGTGGCACAATCTTGGCTCACTGCAAACTCCAACTCTCTGGTTCAAGGGATTCTCCTGCCTCAGCCTCTTGAGTAGCTGGGATTACAGGCACATGCCACCATGCCTAGCAAATTTGTTATTGTTAATAGATACGGAGTTTCACCATGTTGGTCAGGATGGTCTCAATATCCTGACCTTATGATCCGCTTGCCTCGGCTTTTCCCAAAGTGCTGGGATTACTGGCATGAGCAACCATGCCCAGCTGTTTTTATTTTATTTTATTTTATTTTTGAGTCCTTCTGGGGAGCATGGGGTGGTGTTCTGGTGTCAGTTTGCATGCCACTGATGGCTAAGGTGGCTGAACACTTTTCCACGTGCTTAGTGACCACGTTTATATCTTCTTATGCAAAGTGTCCTTTATCACCTTTTGCCCAATTTTATTAGATTGTCTATTTATTATGAGTTGGAGGAGGTTAGTTTCCTCAAATACATATTTGAAGGGTAATGCCCTCAGCAGGTTACTTCTCAGAAAGAGGTTTTGGAGAATTTTATTTTCAGGACACCTTTCCCTAGCAGTATGTCTGTTCCTCTTTTTATTCTTTAAAACATGGGCTACATATTTCGTGATATCATTATTTTTGTTGGTTTTAAAGGCTGCAAGTCATTTTATGTATGAGTTCCCTGACAAAAGTCTTAAAGTTTTTTATCTAAATTTTCTTCTTGTTCTTTACACACAAACCCTCTTTTTCATCTTTTGCACGTTATGAAATATGTGTTTATAAGAGAGCCCACCAGGCACACTCATTTTTTTTCTCTGTCCCCTTTTTAGAAATAGCCACATCATATATCAGAATTATGCTTTTGAAAGCTTTGAAACCTGTTCATCCTCTTCTGAGACTTTCAGAATTGCATGCGGTGTGATGTAAGTGGCTCCTGTCATCCTGCTGGTGACCTCTGGGATCACACTGTAAGCTCCATGATGACACAGCAGCTTTCCCCAGGATTTCTGTCTCTTCTACTCCAACCCACAGCCAGTTCCTGTTACTCAGCATTAATTCCAGAGTAACAGTTGCCTTTGATTCTCGCTCCACATTCTGGGAGATAAAATTGTCAGCAGAGCAAGTTTGAAATATATCAGATACAGTATTGTAGCTGAATGAGACTTCCAGCAGATGCCTTGAAATGGGAATCTCCCATCAGAACGATGCCATTTCTCTCTATCATGCTTGTGATCTGTGCTACAAATGTGCATAGCTCATTTCTTCACTCTCGCAAGCACGGTCTGTTATATTCCTCAGCCACAATGTGGTTTTTCTCTTGCCCCTTTTATCTTCAGACAAGTCCTTCAGAGTGCAGCTTCCCCGAAGGTTTTAGGGAATTTCCATGCAATTATATACCTTCTTTGACACACAGAGCTTATCCTACTGCATTCTAGGAGATCTGTTCTTTTTACTTAACCAGTGCGTTAGAGCTTTCCCACATAGTTCGTCTAGGTCTCGTGATAGTTAATAAATCAGAGTTGCCTCCATCTGTGAAAGCCTCTAGTCCCTTTGCTGGTGGCTTGAATTCCATGTTTGGCCTCACTCTGATGGCCTTCCACTGAAGTCCCAGTCCCTTCCTTGTGTGCCCTATGGAAGATGTGATATTGCTTCTCATTCAGAAAGTTCAGGCCTCTAGGAGAAGCTTCCCATGCCTGCCATAAGAGTCAAACATCCATCTCAGTTACCTGAATTTCCGAACTTTACAATCCTAGGCACTTCTGTCTAGAAAGTTGCCTGAGCTTGAGGATCCCAGGGGCTGAGGTGCTGGCAGTTCTGCAGAGCCCCGGGTGTCTCTGTGCCTCCTGCTCAGCCCTGTGGCTGGATACTGCCTTTCTCACTCCTGCTCTGGGGCTGAGGACTGCCTTTCTCATTGTAAAGGGTTATGGGGTCCTGTTTGTGGAAACTTTGTATGAGCTATGAAAAATATTAGATATTTGAAAGAAATTGCATATAACTTTAAACAAATAAACACCTGCTTCATGTGTTTTGAAAAGTAAAAGAGCAAGCGCAGTGTAAATGGTAATATATGTGTATATGTATACATATGTGTGTGCATATATCATGTGTGTAGGTGTGTGTGTGTGCGCACGCGCATGTGTGTATATGGAAATAAAATAAGACTGTGTCTTCAAAACACTTGCAGGTGTTGAGCATCTGCTCTGCCTTGTCTTCCTCTTGCTCTAAGCCAGACAATGCCAATTGTTTAGACTTCAGCCTAGAAAACCTACTCCAAGGATGGCAGTCTGGAGCTGTGCTACGTTGCCTCAAGCTATGCTACAGACTGATGCAAAAGGAGGCAACAGCAATATTAATTCTATCTTTATTTACAATTTTGTATTTTATTCATCAGGGATAACTTACAAACATTTTAGTTTTTAAACATTGCATTAAAATAGTATTTATCTTGATTATTTTTTTTTTATGCCCCTTAAATTTTTTTGTTTCAATTTAGTTCCTCTTCTGCGTCTTCTTAGTCCCGGCCAGTAAGTATTCTAGATATGTTTAACGTTCAAATAGTCCACAATGCATATGGAAATTAGAGTGTGGCGTTTTTCCTGTCTCTAAATAACTGAGAGCTACAAATCATCATTTTAAAAGTATTCCCTGCCTTTTCCCAGGCATCCCTGCTTAACATTTTTAAGGTTGTCATTTTGGTGATGAAGGCCGAAAACCAGTGATCCTGCTGTCAAAGCAAAGTTATGAAATACATTAGTAAAAATTAGTGAAATGTGGAGGTGTATCCTAGAACAATGGACTCAGGGATCCCCAGGAATGGGAAGTGGAGCCTCATGGTCGAGGTGAGAAGCAGGTGACAAGACTCCGTCTGTGCACATTCCCCAGGCCCTCATTCATTGCCAAGGACAGCAGACCACATTCTGCTTCCCAAGGCAGACACCCTCATCCATTATTTCCTGATGACACACACCTTACCAAAAGGGTTTTCTGCATTATAACATTTTAATGTTGTCACTTTAGGAGAATATTTTGTCTTTATAGAAGAAAAGGTCAAACCTGGAAAGTTTTAGATAGCTTTGATAGAAATCAATATGGTGAAGGGCACATTTTCTACACAATATTTTTGAATGTTTTATTTATTGGATGTTCAGCTGTACAAATTAGACACATGGGATCTAACACAATTGGAATCCAAGGGTGTGATTTTTATAGACTGTCTGCACCACTCACACCACCCCCACTAAAATGGATTTGTCTTAAAAAGTCTTGCCCCAAATGTGCAATAAGACCAAGGAAATAAAAAGTGGCTTTAACTAACTTACCGTAAACAAAAAGAGACTGTGACTATTAACCGCAGCCATACTGAAGCTGACGGCTTTACACCTTCCACTTGGGGTAGTGCAGTTTTGCTGGTTTTCAATCCTGTGTAAAACATAATTTGGAAAATATGGTTTCATAAAACCACATTTTTATGCAAAACAATGACAAATACTGAAGTTGAGCTGCTCCTGGTGATTCTGAGGTGCCTGTCTCTACATGGAACAATGGCTGAAGATATTTTTTTCCTGCATTTTTAATACAATCAAGGAATAGCAGACATGATTTTCTGAATTGCCGTTTATTTATTTATTTATTTATTTATTTATTTATTTATTTATTTTGAGACGGAGTCTCGCTCTGTCACCCAGGCTGGAGTGCACTGGAGCAATCTCAGCTCACTGCAACCTCCGCCTCCCAGGTTCAAATGATTTCTTCTGCTGCCTCAGCCTCCCAAGTAGCTGAGACTACAGGCTTGTGCCACCACACCCAGCTGATTTTTGTATTTTCAGTAGAGACAGGGTTTCATCATGTTAGCCAGGATGATCTAGATCTCCTGACCTCGTGATCCTGCCACCTCGGCCTCCCAAAGTGCTGCGATTACAGGCATAAGCCACTGTGCAAGGTTGTGAGTTCCCATTTTTAAAGAACTGTTAGGAAACATGTTCTTTCATCCAGCAGTAAGAGATGGAAGTTGGTGCTTGTAAGGTAGAACGTGAGAGGCCACCTCCAACCTCACAGGGAGGACACTTGCACACCTCCTTTCCCTCTCCCAGGGACTTCTGTCTCCACTGCTCACTGGCTGTGTGACTTGGCCATTCTCAGCCAAAGTCCCCTTCTGCCAACTGGGTAGATCACACCATCTTCACAGGACTCAGGGTGACTTGAGATGTTATTGATAACGTGCTATGGTACAGAAGTGCACAGAATCCCTTCCCAGTGAGTCAGTCACAGGGTTTCCCGGACCTGTCATTGGCTTCCCAGTGGCTGTTAGTCACAGAGGTTGGATTTAGGTTACCAAATAAACCTAAGTTAAAAGGCAGGCAATTGCAATGAAAGGCATTTGCTTGGCGACTGCCTTTGCCTAAATTGTTTCTCCGTAACCACCAAGACCACAGAACCGGTGGCAACTCCCTTGTCCCCATGTGCTTTCTTTCCAGGAGTCTTCAAAAATGAAGATTCTCAGTCCATGTTAAATGGAGCACAGTCACACTGTGCACACTTGCTCAGCATCATCATAGTTTACAACACAAATTTTGTTGCTTACTACCGATATTTTTCAACTTTTATTTTAAGTTCAGGAATACATGTGAGGGTTTGTTACATAGGCAAACTTGTGTCATGGGGATTTGTTGTACATATTATTTCATCACCCAGGTGTTAATCCTAGTAATTATTTGTTATTTTTCCTGATCTTCTCCTTCCCCACCATCTACCCTCTGAAAGGCCCTAGGGTCCGTTGTTCCTCTCTATGTGTCCATGGATTCTCATCATTTAGCTCCCACCTATAAGTGAGAAGATGTGGTATTTGCTCTTCCATTCATGTGTTAGTTTGCTGAGGATAATGGCCTCTGGCTGCATCCATGTTCCTGCAAAGAACATGATCTAATTATTTTTCATGGCTGTATAGTATTCCATGATATATACATATATATATACCATCTCTTCTTTATTCAGTCTACAATTGATGTGCATTTAGGTTGATTCCATGTCTTTGCTATTGTGAATAGTGCTACAATGAACATGTGAATGCATGCATTTGTATGATATAACAATTTATATGTCTTTGGGTATATAACTAGTAATGATATTTCTTGTTCAAATAGTAGTTCTGTTTTCAGGTGTTTGAGAAATCACCACACTGTTTTCCACAATGGTTGAACTAATTTACAATCTCACCAATAGTATATAAGCATTCCTTTTTCTCTGCAATCTCACCAGCACCTATTATGCTTTAACTTTTTAAATAATAGCCATTTTGACTGGTGTGAGATGATATCTTATTGTGGTTTTAATTTTCATTTCTTTAATGATCAGTGATGTTGAGTGTTTTTCATATACTTGTTGGCCACATATATATCTTCTTTTGAAAGGTCTCTGACCAAGTTCTTTACTCATTTGTCAATGCATTTTTCTTTTTTAGATTTGCCACTAATTTTTAAGAAGCACTTTTTAGGCCAAATGAAGTGGCTCACACCTGTAATCCCAGCACTTGGGAGGCCAAGGCAGGAGGATCACTTGAACCCAGGAGTTGGAGACAAGATTTGGCAACATAGTGGGACCCCACATACACAAAATTTAAAAAAGATAGCCATATGTGATGGCTCACACCTGTAGTCTCAACTTTTCAGGAAGTTGGGATGGGAGAAACTCTTGAGCCCAGGTGTTTGAGGCTGCAGTGATCTGTGATGGTGCCATTGCACTCCAGCCTGGGCAACAGGGCAAAAGCCTGTCCCTCCCTGCAAAAAAAAAAAAAAAAAAAAAAAAAAAAGAAAGAAAGAAAGAAAAGAAAAGAAAAGAAAGTAAAGGAACCAGGAAGGAAGGAAGGAAGGAAAAAAGGGAAGATGTCTATGTAATTTCATCTCACAGTTTCAGACAACAATTTGTTGCTCAGAGAGGTGGGAAAGGGAAAACATCACCTTTGAAAGACAGGACCCTATCCAGGTGCAACACCAATGTTGTCTCTGCTCTCAGGGGTGGGGGATGTTTTTCGGTGGGGGTTGTCGAGCTGAGCTGGTGCTGCTGTTCTCCTAGACATTTGGATTTGAGGGTGAAGTCCTATACCACGTCCCATCTGTGGATGACTCTGTAAGACAAACGCCTGGAACCAGGGACAGCTGTCCTCCACCTGGAGCTTGTGAGAACCGTGGTGCAGGTCCCATGTGAATCCCTGCTCCCCTCTCCTAGCACAGAACACCCCAACCCTGTGGGCCTGTCTTCCTGCCCAGCTCCTGTGTGCTCTGGCAGGGCTTCTTCTGCTGCACCTCCTACTGTCTGCTCCTTAGATCTGGAGGCAAAGATTATCACACATCCAAGACTGTGTTTTCCAACCCTTGATCGTAAGAGAATGATAAAGGATACAAGTGCACAAGCCATAGTGTCACCTAGAGATAGTGCACATAAAACACCTGGCAAGGAGCTGGCACATGATGGGCACTCGCAGCATCCTGGCTTTGACTTGCCAGAAATCCCAGGCAGCACCATGTCAGTAGACTCCCCATTAGGTGAGGAAAGAAGCTTGGAGAATGTCCATGTCTTGTCCCAGCAAATATAGAGCAAGACACACTTCAAATGAGTTTTTTCTGTCTCTCTCCAAAACTCACATACCTGCACTGAGCTCTTCATTGTACAGGGATCAATTCACAATGGCAGCAGACAGAGGCAGGAGAATTGCTTGTTCGTGCTCGGTTTTAAAGTGGAAGTAGCACACTGCTATTTTAATCTGAAACAGAATCCCACGGTGATATTCATGTTTGAGTACCTACTATGTGCCCAGCTCTTTCAGGCATTTTTCAATGTGTTTCAATCTCTACAGAAGTCCCTGTGGAGTGGACATTGTGACACATTTAAAGGTGAAAAACCAGGGTGGAGAGAGGTTAAATAGCTGCTGAATCTCACACAGCTGCAAGGTGGTCACTCTTGTCTTTAAACCCCAGGTCAGCCTGCCTCCTGAGAAGGAATTCTTTCCATTTTCCCTACCTGCAGATAAGACCAATTATCTAAGAATGTTTTATTTTTCACCAATTTAAGAAGAGCAATTATTAAAAATGCATTGTAATTGGAAAGATAGAAATCAGAAACAAGGGGTAAGTCCTAAATTTAAAATGCTTTCCCTGACCAGAAATCTGTTTTCCTTGTGTTAGAGTTGAAGATCTCTTTTGAAGATGCCTCTGTTGATCTCACTAGCACAAGGAGCCCCCATCACATTGGCTAAAGAAAAAATACACAGTTCCACAAAGAAACGAAAAGGGAGTGCCTCCCATAATCCCAGGATAGGAGGGAGAAGGGTGAATGCATCCAGATTCCGCAAAACCAGACTTCAATAGAAGAAACCCAGCTCACCTGAGAGTCTGGCAAATAAACGAGAAAAAAGTACACAACCTGGATACAGCAGACTGAACCCATGACTAAATGCGTTCTAACTCTGAAATTCTCCTTGATTAACAAGCAGGGTCTTTTGGATTTCGTGTTGCTTTACATTTGTGACTGCCACAGCAAAATGCCATCTTGAAGGTGGCGCTCATAAAGTGCCAGGACACTCAGAGATGCTGGGTAAGTGCCTTGTTTCATTTGAGAGGGTCTGCTTGACTAGAGGGTGTTGTGGTTGTCTGTCCTCATGTAGAAAGCCCGTGGGGAGCACATCTTCCCCACCAAGGAGTGCTGAAGAGTCATCACAATGACGTGTCTGTGAAGCGATTTCAGTGAAAAACGGAGCCAGGCCTCAAAGGAGTTCCATTAGAGGATTTGTAATTAACACGTGGCAGAAGGTTCCAAAAATCAAATTTCATGCATAATCACCATTACACAACATTAGATGTAACATGCAGATAATTTGTAGACGGAAAGGGTTAATAAAATTACTCCTGGAATATAGCAGCGGGGTCTGTTGGTAAAAATAACAGCAACGTTACAATAAGTGGAAATGTGTGTTCTTGTCCCAAAAGGTTTTTACACATACTTATTTTTAAGCGTTTGATAGTTACAGGGAAAATGTCAGGAAGACATTTTCAGAATTGCTAAAGGGCAGAGTCCTCAAAAGGACGGCTTTGTTGCACTGTTGTTTTCGTTTTACAGGCATTCAGGCATAATTCCCATCACCAAAAATGAGTCCCTTGCCCTGCGCTGGCACCGACACACGGAATAGGTTGAATACATAAAACACGCAATTTTATTTCATTCTACTTTCCTTCCTCTTGCCCTTTTTCCGAGAATTAATTGAATTATGAGACACCTCTCCTTGCCAGTATACATGTTTCTTTCTTCCAGTGGGCATGTAGTGGTCATCGACAGTGAAAATGCGTTCTAACTTATTTAATTCCCTTTTGATCTACAGTTAGCGTTTTCCTCTTTTTTTTTTTTTTTAATCGGCTGCGATGAATAATGCAACAATGGGCATCCTTGTAATGATACCTTTGTATGCATGTCACAGTTCATACAAGAGAGATTCTGGGGGCTGGGATATCCGAATCACAGGGCATGCTCACTCTGCACCTTGACAGTTCCTGCCTAATTCTGCATAGTGCGTTTCCGTGAGGTTTCTTCAGCAGTACACAACAGGGCTCACGTGCCCACATTCTCATCACCTATGGCTGTGTCTGTGTGAACTCCTGTTCACAGGCATTTATCTCATGACCCTTTCTAGTTGCCTAGGCTGGCTGATCACCGGCGAGGTTGTACACCTTTTTCAATAATTGTCACCAATGTATATGTCTTTTTCTACAGTTGTGCATTTTGTTTCCTGCCTGTTTTTCTGTTACTGTTTTTTTCTCTGATTTACCAGTACTTTATTTTGGGATCTTAGTCACATTTGTCGTGGATTTGCTCTCACAGTGTATGGTGTATCTTTTCTCTCACAGTGTATGGTGTATCTTTTCTCTTAGGTGCGGTTTTCTCAATTTCCACTTGCTGCTTTTTGTGGGAATAGCAGGGTAGCTAGGAAAATGCTTCACATGTCAAGATCTGCAGCCCTGGACAGCCAATATGAAGTGAAAGGTTTGAAGCAGCTAGGAGAGCGAGGCTTCCCATTAGGAGCGCCTGCATGGCCGTGCGCCCCTAAACGCCCACCTGCTCTGGATGTAGCACCCTACTTTTCTCTGGCATTGGGAATGGATCTGTAGAACCAGATTCAAGGAACTCTCAGGAGAGCCAAGCACTGCCACCCAGTCTAAAAAAGTACAACAGCAAACTTCAGCAATTCCTCACTTTCACTGTATTGCCTACACATTAGGAAATGTGCAAGTGAATTTCAAGGGTACAGATTTGGGGTAATGCACACAGGTGAGGGATATTATATGTTTTACTTGGTAAGAGACACATATTTAAATAGTTACATGAAATGTTTTCCAAGCTCAATTTTGACAACATTAGATTCAGAAAAGGATCACCAGGGATAGTAGCTAATGTCCCTTCTTTGTTTGCACTGGACATGTAACAGGAACCGGTCACTCATGTTACTGCCACTCCTGCAGTTTATATGGTTAGTGGTGCATCTGCTGTTCTGCCAGCAAAATTCCGTGAGTGTTTGCTCTGCGGAGGGACCTTGCTGGCTGTTGTGAGGAATGAGAGATGAACGGACTTGTCTTCGAGGACCACAATCTAAGTTGCAGTCATTTCAATGTGTCTGACATTTTAAAGTTTAATGGACTTTTCTCATACATTATCTTATTTTTGTCATCAAACCTAACTTTACTCAAAAAAAAAAATCAAAATAAAATTTAGCATCAGAATTGTAGGAAATGTAAAACCCAGATATAATTTTAGAGTTCTTTATTTACTGTAGAAATTCAGGGATGTCAGTCATTGTGTGGCTGAAGTCACAGCCTTGGTGACAAGTTGAAAACCTGCAGTCTCCACTTGGCCCATGTTTGCAGGGTCTGAGAAGCCTCCTTTTGTGCCTCTGAGCACTGGACACCTCAGACCCATTCTGCTGAAACTGCCACAGGGAGCTGGAATTGATGCTGATAGAGACGGTCCCCGACTTGAGATGGTTTGACTTTCGTTCTTTTTACAATCCTGCAAAAGTGATATAATTTAGTAGAGACTATTTAAACTTTAAATTTTAATTCAAAATTATTTTGAAAAAGATTTCTTCTGGAGGGAGAAAGTCTCACTTTGCTGCCCAGGCTGGTCTTAAACTCCTGGCTTCCAGTGATCCTCCTGCATTCCACTTAGTGAAAACTGTATTTAAAATTTACGTTTTAATTCAAAATTTGTTTGAAAAAAATTTCTTCCGGAGAGAGGAGGTCTTGCTTTGCTTCTCAGGCTGGTCTTGAATTCCTGGCTTCAAGTGATCTTCCTGCATTGGGATTACAAACATGAGTCACTGTGCCCAGCCCAAAATTCTTTGTAATAATTATAAACTAGACTTATGCTAGATGATTTTGCCCAAGCATAAGCTAATGTAAGTGTTCTGAGCACGTTTAAGGTAGGCCAGACTAAGCTAGGATGTCCTGTAGATTAGGTGTATTAAGAGCATTTTCAACTTTGGTATTTTAGATGGGCTTGTTGAGAGGCATCCCATCGTAGGTCACACAGTGGCACACACATCATTAAGTCCAGAAGCATCTGTATCTAAGGATGCAGCTTACAGGAGCCCACTTGCTCAGTTCATCAAACTTCAAGTTTTTGATTCACTTTGCTAACAGCCTTTAAACCACTCAAAGCAGAGGGTGCCCCATTCCCCTAGCTGACTGGTTCACTAGCATGTGCCTGAGAGTTTCGCGGTGTGAGTGTGGCTGTGTGTGTGGTGTGCATGCCTGTGCGTGTGTGTGTCTGCATGTGTAAGTGGAACACTGTGTGAATTTGTGATCCTGTGCATGTGTGAGTACAGCATATGACAAAGTATGTGTGACCTGGTCTGTGCCACCGTGCACCCATGCAAGGCTGGGGCATCATGTCTGTAAGAACTGCGAACTGCAGCCTCACTAACCTTGTGGCTTGGGCCTCCGATCTGTGGTCTCTCTTGTGAAAATGCTCTTGGATTTGACCTCACAACTGTAATTTGTTTTAGAGGAGCCATCATTTTTTTGCCAGCAGTGATTAAGCTACAAGACTAATTGTTACAAATGACAAAATGATCCCCGTCTCTGCCAAAATATACTCTGTTTTATGATGGAAGCCTGAGTATCAAAAACTTAAAATAATGGATAGAATATTAAAAAAGAACTCTGGAAAATAAGTAAAGTAGAAATAAAAGACTCTTAAACTCCAGAAGAGTGGAAGTGTACACGTAATGAAAAATTCCTGCTGAACCGGGAAGGGAAATGTGATCACAGAGAAACACAGTGGAGTTATCTGTAGCTTGCCCTTCACAGGGAATGAGTGGCTTACTGCTCACGAGTGAGATATCAGCTGAGGCCGCACGCAGACTTCAATTATAGCAGGTTTTTAAGTTGCCCCCACTCATGATCACACCGACTCAGCATATTTTCATCTTAAGGAGTCTGGGTGATCTTGGGCCCAACCCTAAGGACTCTATCGATAACAGAGGTCCTCGAATGAATACAAGTAGCCAGGGCACTCCTCATTGCGTGCTTGAGCTGATTTGCATTTATAAAAGAGAAAAATACAAAAGTAAAATCAAAGCAAATTGAAAATGTTAATAAGGTTTTTTTTTTTGTTTTGTTTTGTTTTTTTTTTTTTTTTTGAGACAGAGTTTCTTGTTGCCCAGGATGGAGTACAGGGCTGCGGTCTATCGATCTTGGCTCACTGCAACCTCCACCTCTGGGGCTCAAGCAATTCTTCTGCCTCATCCCCCCCAGTAGCTACGATTAGGGGCGTGTATAAGGTTCTTTTTTAGATCTTAAAAACAGTCTATGGCTTGAAGCTGAAAGACAGGACCAACAGGTAGCTTAGCAAACAGTCTATGGCTAATCTACCTGTTGGTCCCATCTGTCAGCTGCCTGCTCCTTATTGCTCCAGTTTTTATCTCAGAGCCCTAGGCACCGAGTGCACTTTGGGTCCCTGCCCTCCATCTTCTTTGGGACACACACCCGCCCCTTTGCTCTCAGGCACCCGGACCCTGACAACCACCCGCCCTGGGTCGTGCTCCTGAGGTTCCCGTCTCCCGTTCCCTCTGCCTTAATCCAGCACTGCTGCTTTCTTCTCTCAGCAGGAGAGGTACAGCTCCCTCCATCTCTTTGTCAACTTCTCAATCATTGTCAAATTAATTTCTCAAATCTTCAAGAGCCAAGGGAAAGAAATCTCCAATTTAACATTACTAAATTGAAGTATCTGCATCCAGGTTTAGTAGGATTAAACGGTTTTGTTAAAGAACAGCATGCAAACACTTTTCTCATTTTTTGTAACTTAAGGGCTCATTCTAAAACCAGTGCTCAAAAAGAAAAAAATCAGACGTCCTGTAAACCAGACCTGCCTCCTGGAAATGTAAGAGCTGCAAATGGGGTCCACTTATGACATTTGCATTTTTCTTGTAGTCACATAAAAAGATAAAAGTAAAAGGGTGAAAGTAAGTTTAACAATGCATTATTTACTAATGCATCATAACCCAATCTAACGTATCAGCATTTCACATGTAATCAAGACAGAACCCTATGAATGAGGTATTACACAAACTCCTTTTCACTCAGTCTTGAAGGCCGTTGTGTATTTCACACGTACAGTGCACCTCAGTTGGACTGGCCACCTTTCCGGGGCTCAAAAGCAGTGTGTGGCTACTGGCGACTCCAAGGGTCAGCACGCTTTATCTTAAACCCAGAATGTAAGTTCTTCATGCTCTAACAGTTAAATGACCTCTAATCTCTAATACAGCTACTGCACTCCATTGCATAGTGAAATCAGCCACACGCAATGTGTAAATGAATAGACATGGCTGTGTTCCAACCAAGATTTACTTACAAAAACAGGTGACAGGCTGGATTGGGATAACAGGATGTTGTCAGGCCGTTCCCTGACACCTTGTACAGGCCGGTGCAATTCAGTGTCCAACTATGGACCAGTAATTGCTAGTAATATGAAATAAAAAAGTTTCATTTACATTTTTCCAACTTCAGTAACAATAGTTTTATGGGCTAACCCGTGTCCCACCAGATTGACATGTTGAAGCAATAACACCAAATGTGGTGGTGTTTGGAGATGGGTTCTCTGGGAAGTCATTAAGTTATGGGGGACACAGCAAGAAGGCAGTCAGTCTGTCCGCAAGCCAGGAAGAGGGCCCTTACCAGAACCCAACCCTACTGGCACCCTGATCTTGGCCTTCCAGCCTCAAGAACTATGGGAAATAAATCCCTGTTGTTTAAACCACCCAGCCTGTGTGACTTTCTTATGGCAGCCAAGGCTGACTAATATAAATAGTAGAGCTCTAAAAAGGTAGCATATGTGCTTAGTATTTAAATTCCATCGTTAGGTTGGGCACAGTGGTTCACACCTGTAATTCCAGGACTTTGAGAGGTGATCGGATCACCTGAGGTCAGGAGTTCAAGACCAGTCTGGTCAACATGGTGAAACCCTGTCTCTACGAAATATACAAAAGTTAGCCAGGCAAGGTGGCTCACGCTTGGAGTTCCAGCTACTTTGGGGGCTGAGACATGAGAATCGCTTGAACCCAGGAGGCAGAGGTTGCAGGGAGCCAACATCTCGCCGCTGCTCTTCAGCCTGGGTGACAGAGTGAGACTCCATCTAAAAATAAATAATAAAATAATAGAATAAAATTACTTAATTAAATTCCGTATTTAAACCTCAAATATTCATTTAAAAAAACTCTTTAAAAATTAAGATATATAGAACATTTTGTCCCAATACATTTTCTTCCCTACATATTAACTATTTTTTAACTCTAAATTAATTACACTGAGAAATATAATGAAGTATAATTGAAGAGGCAGTCAACGGGGTCTTCACAGTTGCTGGTGAGAGATTTGGGCTAAGGTCATCTTCGGTTTTCCACCCTAAGTGTTACACTAACAGCCTACTCCCAGTTTCTTGTTTCTGTTTTATGTCTTATAAACCTAAGTCCAAAAATATGCAGTTTCTCTGCAGCATGTGGAATGGACATGGTGAACACATTGTGCTGATTGTATCACGGCTCTGGGCAGAACCGTGTACGCATTTTTTTCAGCAACATCAGAGGGATACTTTTCCTCCTTCTTGAACTTTTAGCCTTCCTTTATACTATGAACATTCGTTTCACACAATGATTGTATTTCTTTCATGTTATTGTTTTGAATGGAGCAGTGGTGCTAAATTGCTTGTAGTTAATTTTGAGAGCTCAATCGGTTGCTTTTGTATTTATATTTCTTCTAATAAATACCTTGCTTTAATATTTTTCTCATGTGTTAATACTTAACACATTGTGAATACAAACTGGATCCATGCTGTATTTCAGGTTGTGAGTACTAGTTTATCTTTTTAATTTTATTTTGTTGTTCCCCCACCTTTCTTTACAGCATTCTTCTCTCCCTCCCACGTCTAATCCTACAGAGCCGGAAAGGAATCCTGGGTCACGTTTTCCCTTTCTGTTTAGAAAGGATACCTCCTTCTTAGATCTTTCCCGGGAGCTGCCAGTTAACATGACATGCTTCCAAAGGTGCAATCATCCCATTGGCTTGTTTTGGGTTGGACATTCAATCTTATCACAAGCGGGTACTTTTCAACTTGCTCTCACCGTTTCCAGTTCAAAGTTGCAGGCATGTCGTTCTCTTGCTATTTCAGGGGACCTTTGATAAGCTGTAAAGTGATATGTATCAACAATATAATCACTTAAAATTTAATAAAAACGAAAGGAAAGGAATATTACTTTTTCTTTGAATTTGTCAACAGGGAACATATTTCATGGTGTTTTAAAGTTTAGCAGATATTTTGATAGAAATGCTTAATTTATCTGACACAGATATCATATTCATTATTTTCATTTTGTAATGTGGTCTCAATTCCAAGCTCATATGTGTTTTCAATATACTGACTCACCCTTTTTAAGGAACAGCTCCTTGATTCAACTTTAAAGCAAACCTTTTCCAGAACTTCTCTCTCTTCCTGTTCCCCAAATCCCTCAACATTGATTTATTTTTATTACAGCCGGACATTAAGTGCTCATTATGTTTTTTCCATGGGACCAAACCTTTTCTTGAATATGGACAGCTCTTAAAACAGTGGCTAGCTGATAGATAGTCTCCATTTACTTGCAGAGACAATTCTACTAGAAGGGCTGAATTTCAGTACATTTGACCTACTTTGACTGAGGTAGGTTCTGAATCAAGGCTTGAGAGACTGGGAACACTGGGAAAAAAAAATAAACAAATCCAGTTGCATCTCTATAATTTGCAATAACGTTGACTTGACAGGAAAGTTTGACAATTTCTTCAGTTCACAGGTTGTGACTAAGTCTCATAACCTGGGACCAAGGTTTGCCTTATAGGGTCAAATCTCAGTGACTTTGCTTTACATTACAGGGCCAAGACACCACGACACCATTCCAACTGCCCAATCTTCCTTAATTCCTTTATATTTCATAAACATTTTTCCCCATTTATTTACCAGGCATGCTCTTTAAGGCCTTTGAACAGTTTCAGTTGATATTTGGAAGCATGGCTTTAAATTCTCTGAGTTACAAATTTGTTTACAGTGAATCCCAGTTTCATTGCATTGAAGCAAAAGCAAAAGGCTGTCAAGTTTCTGGTCTTCGGAATTCACCATGTGCTCTTCACATCCTCCCTCACAAGAGCTTTCCATAGATGTTTATTGAGTGTGTTAAAGAACAGACATACTTTATGTTTTTCAGAAACTAAATTGCTAGTACATCTATAATTCAATTTCTTTATGCAAGTCATTCTATAATTAGTACATAACTAGGCATCTTGAGTTATTGATTAATCTCTGTAAGAGTCTGAGGGAAATGGGTTAAAACATGCAGGAGAAGGTCAGCACGGACTCCCTGTGGACCACAGCATCTCGGCCTAATGGCCGCCCCTCAGGTAGCCTTCACCGCTGGGTGCTGAGCCACTTCCATCCTGTCAGCAGTCCTGTGAGAAGGCTGGTGGTGTGGGTTGAAGTCCTAAGCCCCTATTCCTCAGGACGTGACCTTAACTGGAAATAATGGCCTTGAAGATGTCATTAGTGAGGATGGGACCACATTGGAGTAGAGGTTGCCTGAATCCCACATGAATATACCCCATAAAAAGGGCATCAATTTGAGCACAGAATTTTTCACAGGGAAAAGTTCTTGAGAGCAGGAGGGAAGAGAGAGGGAGAATGAGCTGACAAGCTCAGGAACGCCAGGATCCTGGTGTCAACAAGGCACCTGAAGCCAGCCACAATGCTCAGAAGCATCAACCCTGTGGACACCTTGACCACAGAGTCCTAGCTTCCAGAACTGTGAGATGATGCATTTCTCTTGTTTAAGATACCCAGCTTATCATACTGTATTACAGGAGTCCCGACATACTAGTACAGATCTCATTGTTACCCCATTTTCACAAAGAAAACGAGGCTTGCTTTTATTTATTATTTATTTATTCATTTTATATATATTTGTATTGTACTTTAGGTTCTGGAGTACATGTGCAGATCACACAGGATTGTTGCATAGGTACATACATGACAATGTGGTGTGCTGCCTCCATTTCCCCGTCACCTATATCTGGCATTTCTCCCCATGTTATTCCTCCTCAACCTCCATACCATGCACTGTCCCCCTCCAAGTCCCCTGCAACAGACCACAGTGTGTGATGCTCCCCTCCCTTTGTCCATGTTCAACACCCGCCTATGATTGAGAATATGCAGTGTTTGAATTTCTGTTCTTCTGTCGGTTTGCTGAGGTTTGCTTTTATTATTGGATTTGTCCAATGTGTCTCAGCTAATAAAGGTGCTGCCCAGCTGCAGAGCACACGCTCTTACCACAGGATCATGAGGGCCCTTGGCATTGACCTGGTGAGCTCTCTCAGTACTAGGGCAGGTTAGCCCAGTCTGTTAGGCTTGATGTCCCCTGCTTGGAGGAGCACACACCCATCATCATCCTCAACACCACCATTGAGGGTCACAGGTCTACAGTGGTGGCTCATTGTCCCCATCCCTTCTGCCATGCTCACATGGCCTTTTCCCTGTGAGAATGTCCTTGTTCAAAGAATCCCCTTTTATGAAGATGTGTTCATGTTAGATTCAGGCCACTTCTATCCACTGTGGTCCCGTCTTTGCTAATTACATTTGCAAGGCTCTTATTTCCAGGTAAGGTCGCATCCTGAGATACTGGGGGTTAGGACTTCCACACATGAATATTGGATTTCAACCCATACCAGGAGCCTCCTCCTAGGATTGCTGAGAGGGTGAAAGTGGGTCATCTCTACAGAGCACCCAGTTAGCCCAGCACCCACTGGTGAGTGAGGGCAACCTGGGAGTCGTCCATCACCCTAAGATGCTGTGGCCCAGAGGGAGTTCATGCAGTAGCTCGCTTTATGTCCATGTTCTTTCTGCTTTCTATGTCTTGATCCTATAGGATTTGTCAAACAAAACATCAGGGTCATTACTCACAAGGAATGACATGTTTTATCAATAAAAAGGCCGTGTCTAATCTAATGATTTTGCATGTTAAGTTAGATTTCATTGTAAACTAAAGTTGTTACCTCTGTTTCTTTTTTTCCTGATACATCTTTACATATCTCCTGTTTTTAATAACTGCCTGAAACTTTTAGTTGACTGTGACACATTTTATTTTTGGGTTCGGCTTGTCCTCTACCCAAGTATCTGCTCTCTTGAAATGGCCTCTTCATGAGTGAGGTGTCCTTTGCTGAATCTTAGCTGGGGCCTTGGACATATGACTTATTTTGGCAAACAGAAAAATAACACATTTGAAAGTGTGTTAACTGCAAGCATAGGCCCGAAAAAGCTCCAGGTGTCTCTACCTGTCCCACTGACCCTCTGACCTGCCGTGAGGACCAGAGCTGCTCCAGCCAAGACCAGCCTGTACTAACTGACCACTAGCCAGGCACAGTCCTCTGAATGCTAGTCGTGGTTCTTGTTTAATGCCGCTGAGATGTGAGGTATTGGCTCAACAGTGGACATCTTTCTACAATTTTGTTCAGAGGGATTTTTTTAACTTATAGTATTTGTTTTTCAGAGAAAGTGAAAGTAAATATATGTATACCCACAGATACTGTATCATTTTATTTTATCAAATATTTTCTCTTTTTCATGTTTTTTTTTTTCAATTATTTTTCTTGTCTTTCTACCCTTTGCTGGATAAACTTTTATTGAAAAGATCTTTAGTAATTTGAAAGATACATTTTCAAGTGATCACTTTTAGTTTTCTTTTAAAATTATTTTGATTTATCTCATTAATTAGCAAATTACCTAGTTAATAAGTTAAAAGTGAAGTAGTATTTGAACATCTATGTAAATTTACTATTTCAAAAATTATTTTCTAATCCATTGCTCTTCACTCTCTTCTCTTTGTAAGTATCATCTAGGATAATAGAATACAAATGTCCTAATATCATGTTTGCTGAACATGTGAACTGCCTCAAAAAATGTGTGATAACGTTTTAAACTACATTGATGACAACTTGTGACATTTGAGAGTTTGTTTAATTAATATAAATGTATATCTTACGTTTATACATTATCTTCTAGATTCTTACATTCTTAATTGAATTATTTTCTAGGCAATCTTCATTCACGGTCCAGTTTTTATTCCTTCCATCAATTTCTGTAACTTTTTCCTAAATACTTGTTGAAATTGAAGAAAAGATTCAGGATATAACTTTTATTATTTATTTGAGGTGGAGTCTAGCTCTGTCACCCATGCTGGAGTGTAATGGCAGGATCCTGGTTCACTGAAACCTCTGCCTTCCAGGTTCAAGGGATTCTCCTGCCTCAGTCTCTCAAGAAGCAGGGATTACAGGATCCTGTCACCAAGTTTGGCTAACTTTTTGTATTTTTAATAGAGATGGGGTTTCACGATTTGGTCAGGCTGGTCTCAAATTCCTGACCTCATGTGATCCGCCTGCCTTGGCCTCCCAAAGTGCTGAGATTACAGGCTTAAGCCCCAGCGCCGGGCCTCAGGATGTAACTTTAAATTAATGTTTATGTGGCCCATAATTTGATCGGAGCTCCCTAAAAATGTTTTTTTTTTTTCAATTATTTTATGAGTTAATTCTAATTCTCGTAGGCTTCTAAGGGTGTTTTTCTGGGCTCATTTCTTCCTAGCAGTGCTTACAGTGAGCAGTTTGGATCTCCATCCTGTCACCTCTGTAACCACCGTCTTCTCTATTGTAATGTCAGTTCTGTTACTTCCCTCTACTGGTTTGATGCTGCCTTCAACATCTGTGACTTGCCTGCTAAGAACTCACTCTAGTCTTTACCCACTGTCATCACTGAGTTTTATTTTTGTTTTCAGCAGTTCCTCTTCATCTCTTCAATACCCTGAAATCCCTTTCCTTCCCCACTCCTGTTCTCTCTTCTCTCTATCTGGCTTCTCAGAAAACCTAGATATTTTGTACACGGTTTTGTCGGGCATCTAGTACATGCTTTCCACAGGCTTGTCCGTCGAGTCTTGGAGGATGATATACAACATTTGTTGAGCTCACATTGCGTGCTAATAACTGTACTAAGTAGTTCAGAAAGATTATGTCAAATAGTGCACTGAAAGAACCAGTCTTTTCTTCATCTTTCAGATGGTGACACACGCTGGATCTTTCCTTTATTTACCCTCTTGCAAATGGTGACCTGCTCACACCTTCCGGAGTGTGTTCTGCCTGGGACTGTCTCCCACACTGCTTGATTCTGGAAAAATTTCTTCTTTGGCTATCTGATTATGATTCTTTTTTTTTTTTTTTTTTTTTTTTGAGACGAAGTTTTTGCTTTTGTTACCCAGGCTGGAGTGCAATGGCCAATCTCGCCTCACTGCACCCTCCGCCTCCTGGGTTCAGGCAATTCTCCTGCCTCAGCCTCCTGAGCAGCTGGGATTACAGGCCCGTGCCACCATGCCCAGCTAATTTTTTGTATCTTTAGTAGAGACGGGGTTTCACCATTTTGATCAGGATGGTCTCGATCTCTTGACCTCGTGATCCACCCGCCTTGGCCTCCCAAAGTGCTGGGATTACAGGCTTGAGCCACCGCGCCCGGCCCTGGTTATGATTCTTAACCCTCAGCCTTAATTTTAACTTCAGACAGGACCTCAACTGGCCTGAGATACAGTGTCGTCCTCCTGTAGCTTCTACCTAAGGAAGGATGGTGCCCTCCACTCAAGCTCTTTCTGACTCTGTGATTCCGCCCAACTGCTCCTGCCTGGGAGGGTGTCTTCCACCCACACATTGCCTCTGCAACATTCCTGCCTGTGTCTGGGAGGCTCCTGTCTACCTGAGCCAAGGGAAGGTCACATTGAGGAAGAAAAGGCTGCGCAGATGGCATCCCCACAGGAACCAGCTCACAGGCAAAACCAGCTGCTGAACTTTGTGGTTGAGACTGACTTCCTGGTCCTGACCAGCGGCCACATGCTGGGCGAGGGACTCATATGTTTCACCCTCTTCCTGAGGCAGGCAGCCTCGCTCCATTTTTACTTGATAGTGTGGGGAAACCAGCTGGGTAGGCTGATAAATCACCCCAAAACATATTCATTTTTCTGAATCTCGGAATCTGTGAATGTTACATTATATGGCAAAAAGGAGGATTTTGAGGGTATAATTAAGTTAGGATTCTGAGATGGGAAGATTAGACTGCATGATCTGGGTGAGACTGAATCTGTCACATGTATCCTGAGAAGGGACAGAGGAGACCGGGCACAGACCCACAGGGAGGGCCCTATGGAGATGGAGCAGAGAGCTTTGGAAATGCTAGTCTTGAAGATGGCACTGATGTGACCACAGCCACCAAGAACTGGAGGGGTCTAGGAATAGATCCTCCTCTAGAGCCTTGGGAGGGGCACAGCCCTGGCAGCTCCTGGATTTCAGGCTTTCAGCCTCCGGAACAGTGAGACCATCCATTTCTGTCGTCTCAAGAACCACTCAGATTGTGGTTACAGGTATAGCCGTCACGGAAGTGAATACAACCAAAACATTTGTTATTGACTCCGAAACATTCCCACATTTCCTTGGATTCTCTTCCCAAAGTATGACGACATATGGAATGGAGGACACGTCAGCCCTCCCCAAAGACCACATCAGCTTCTCCGGACTCTTCCTGGGAGACCCTTTTCTCAAACATAAGATGCTTTTGCTTCTAAAATACCACCTACATCTTTTCCATGGTGAGGTGGCAAAGATTCAGGGGTGCCTTTGGGCAATGAGAGTATTTTTGTTAAAGATAACTGATGTGCCTGGCTGTGCAGCCCCTTACCCCACCCTGCCCAGGTCAAAGTGTAAAATCCAGCCCTCAGCCTCGAATGTGATCAATATCCCAAGCTCCCTATGGGACCAAGCCCCTGGGTCAGCACTGAGACCACACCATGGGTTTCTTCTCTCTAACCCTGTTTCCCTCACTCCTTTACTGGGTTTGGTTTCCCCTGGGAACATCTGCTTAGCAGTCATTTGCAGGCAGATCTTTATCTCAGGTGTTTTTATTTTTGGGGGTGGTGGTGCTCAAGGTAAGCCAAGTAAAATGTCAACAGTGATTTGTAATAATGATATGTTTAATGTGCCTTCACATGCGTGAGTGCTTGAGAAGTTTTACAGCAAGAGGGCCAAAGAGACTATTTAAAAATCTCCCTCTCTTGAAGATTTCAAGGGCAAGAATCAGTTATAATCAGACAAGAATAATGCGAGGGAGTTAGGAGCCTTCAGCTCCTCATTCTGGAATGCTACCTATTCAGCGTGTGTTGGAGATGCTCCAGTCTCTGAGTCTGTAATAAGTTGAGATCCCACTGCTGTCTGCCGCTGACAAACACAGGGTTATGTCTGGTTCAGCCCACGCCCTCCTAATTTTTAGAAAGGACATGCACTCAAATAGGAGTCATTTTATCTGCCACATTTCTCAGAAGCATTCTTCGGAGACCTGCCCTTGAGGGTGTTAACTTTTCTCACTTGTGGAGCAGCCTAGAAACATACAGACCAGGTTGTTTTCTTACTGTTGGAAATCACCAGCTTGTCTTTTAAAGTGCAAAGTAGCCAGAGATGGCAGAAACCACTGAAAGCGAGGGAACACTGACGGGCTCCCAACACATCCGGTCACATTCTGACTTGTAAATTGATTATTTTTTGTTTTCGAGTTGTCTTCGGGAGAATGGAAGTTTTACTTGGATGATCCCTGCAAGAATGAAAATTCTTGCCCACAGTGGTGGCCACATCTGCAGCCTGGGTCCATCCTGCTTCTCTGTGCTGCTTGGCGAGCTACAGGGCTGCCTCGAACCCCAGAGTCGCCTGAGCCTCTCCTCGGGCTTGGCTCCAATCTTCCTCTCTCTGATCTTAGATTTCCAACCCTGAATAACTCATTCTAAACCCAAAAGTTCAGAAACTTGGCTCAGTTGTTTTTTATGTTGTGACATATATTCTACAATAAATGCTCATTTATCAGATATGCAGCACAATAGATGAATGAACAGTAAGTGACAAATGAATATTAAGCAGAAAATAGCAGTATAATTTAAACATGGCACAGGTCATTATATACGTATGTGTGTCTATAGATACATGAGATCTCTGTCTTTGTTGAAAACGGGCCGTCTGGCCTCCCTATCTTCTCATAAACAGCGGCTGCCCCCAGCACACCGTGTGTTGCAGTCACTTGTCTCAGGTGGTGGAATGCGCTCCTGTTCATGTCCTCAGGAGTCCTCCCCTGGGAGCAGCCTGCTCTCCTACCTTAGATCCAGCAGGTTTGCCCTTGTGGGCCCCTTGCTGACAGCAGGTGCACAGCAGAGACACAGGTCATGTCCAGCCTTCACTGTGGAAGCGGGTGCTCACAGCTAGGGTGCCTGTATAATTCCAGAAAGCAGCTGTCTTGTCACTGGGGCTGGGGAAGGCAGGTGGGGAGTCAGGTAGAGTTCTCTGTGTGAATGAGAGGGTTCAATGGCCCAGGGTTTTGTGCCCACACATTCTCTTCCCTAAAAACTATGAAGAACTCTGCTTAGAGTGTGAATTATTTTGATTTTTACTCTCTCTGAAGTTCCCAACCCAATGACTTATCCATGGAATGACTAAGACGTGTTTGCTGATCGCTGGTCAGAAATGCCCTGGGTTGGTTGCCTTTGACGCCTCTGCCTTGACCTATGGGACTCGTCCCTGAGGCCTTCAGAAGATAATTTCAGATGATGAGAACCTAGTCCCAGAGCAAGAGTTAAAGTGCTTAGAGCTTCTTATGCTGAAGAAAAAACAACGGAAAGTGATTCAGGACCTACATTTAAAATGTGAACACTTCTGCACGGGATTGCTGCCAACTAGCGTTCTCACGTTTTACTAAAGGCAGAACGAAAGGCAATGGGCTTAAATGACAGCATGCAGAATTTAGGTTAGATATGGGGAATGCTTCTCTGACATTGAGTTATGACTCATTAGGCTAGGTTACCAAGGAAGAGAATATTCTTTGAAGATTTTAATATATTTTAAAGTAAAACCGCACATATCATAACCCATTTTCCCACGTAAGTCAATTTTACAGTGACAGGTGGAATTGAGTGGGTCACCAGATTGTGCCCCGTTTTGAAATAAGAGTCAGTGGTCAAAGGATCTTCTGGATGGCCTGGCGCAAGTGTATCTTCCTGCATCTTCATTTCAGCAGTTGACACTTGTCTCAAGGACCGCGGGTCCTCTCTCGGGCCACATGGATGTCCCCAGGGGCAATGCTTGCAGAAACAATCTCCAGGATTCCGGAGCCCATTGAGGCAAGAGGCTGCTGCCCATGAGTCAGACGGCCAGGGTGGAAGAGTGCATTTTGACGGCTGCATAATGCAAAGCTCAAATGCAAAGTGCTTTGAGTACAGGAATCCTCATGGGAGAGAAATACAGTCCTGCATCTTTCTGATCTGGAATTTCCACTGCCTGTGTTCCAGGGAGGTTGAGTATGCTGAGGTAGAGTGAAAGCGCATTTTGGCTTGTGAGGTGGCTCTGAGCAGCCCTGGAAGCAGACAGTAGAATCAGCTGAAGAGCCCACAACCATTTCTTCCTATTTAACTAAAATAAAACTTTTTGCTTATTCTAAGATGCAATTACTTCATTTTGTTAATTTCTGTTCACAATCAAGACATAGAAAAGGAGCTAGTCTGAAGTCATTTTCAGAACGTTTGGAAATATACTCCAGAGAGTTAGAATGTAACAGATGTTGATTTGGTGACCGTGGGCCACTCCTCTGACCCCTGGAAGTGTTTTTCCTTTTCCCACTGCTCTCCTGTTGGGCTTCTTATCACTGACAGGGGAGAATGACTGATGGGCCTTGGCATCCACTTGAAACCCCCTGTTGACCGACCCTTTCGTAGTATGCATTCAGCAGCAAACAGATATTGTTCGCACATCCTGCTGGCTTCATGGAGAGGCCTGAAAAGGTGCTGACGGACACTGGCCTGGGACCAGGAGATTCCTTTACATGCGAGTTTGCTGGCTTTTTGAGGCCTGAATCACCCTGACTGTGTGGAGTGCCTACTTCTGGATGCCATTTTCACTGAACATAAATAATCCGAAACATTTTATGTGGTACATTTAGTTTGTTTGTCTACTTTTGTTTGCTTTATTTTGTAAAGGTTTACAGAGGAGATAAAACAATATCTCAGAAATGTGGCGAAATATGGGCTGGTAACCATGAATAAAGAAATGAAATAACCCTCCTCTATCACAGACTGAGAAAGCGGGCGGAGAGTTGGGTTCAGCATTCCACTCTAAACCCAGTCCGAATACAGGCGACTTTTATCTGAGGATCTCTGAATTTGAAAGGTAAAATGTCTTGGCATTCACCCCACCCACACATGTTGAAGTAAGTCCAGAAGGAAAAAGATAACATGAATGTAAATGGCCTGACTTCATTCTCCTGCCATTTGGCTTAAAAATAGTTGATCAAGTATTTTATGCTATTAAAGTTACAAACATGTGAACAATGGACCTCAAGTCTTATCATCCAAATTACCTTTGGGTAAGTTTAGCAATAAGGTCTTCTGCAGAAATCAGAAAAGTAAGATCATAATTAAAAGCATTATAATTTTTGTTCTTTCCCTTAAAGGGTTCCTAAGCACAATGATATAGAATTTCACTCATTTCAGAGCTATACATTTTGGGGACAAAAAATGAGCTTCTAAGTTAACAGGGTCATATTTGACCCTTTGTGTTTTCCAGATGAACTCTTTAAAAGATTAAAATCTGTGTCTTTCTATGTGCTTGTTTTTTAAATGGTGAATTCATTCTTGAAACATTCTGCATCAGAATTAGGAGACTGTGTGACTGTGGGAAAACTTCACTGGCTCAGGTAGAAACACTGAGGATTTTGAATGAGACTGTGGAGAAGCCCTGAGTTTGTATAGTGATCCTAGAGGCAGCAGGTTGATGGGGAGTTAGGCACGTGTAGAATGGAGAGCAGAATGAACACTTCAGCTGTGTGGTCTTGCGAAAGCTGCTTAATTACACTGACACAGAATTGTTCTGTGTAATAAGGATATCAGTATCTGTCTTGCAGAACTGTGAGGTTTGTGTTATAGATAATGTGCATACAGATTTTGAACACAGAGGGTGACGTTACATCTGAGCCTGCCTGGGCACAGGGTCTAATGGAAGCACAAACTCTCCTTTGTCTAAAATCACCCAAAACTCAACTTTGCAGTTGAGGATGGGGTGTGTGCAACTCTGCCACAGCAGCTGCTCCCCCACTGTCGCTCGCTGCAGCTTAAGAGAGCTGCTGACAGGTGGGGCCCCATGGTGGTCTGCATGGTCATTCAAAGTCACAAAACACATAGACACCTGTGACAATGTTCATCTCTTGCTGAGACTCTCATCGGTATTCGATATTACTTGTATACATAGAAAGGCACATGCGCAATCTATGTGGAATGTTTTTGGTGACTAAGATAACAGATGAGAGAGAAACTTATGCCCATGCTTAAGGCACTTTGTCTTTTTATTAGTTTTTTGAGATGGAGTCTCACTGTTGCCCCAGGCTGGAATGCAGTGGCAAGATGTTGGCTCACAGCAAACTCCGCCTCCCGGGTTCAAGTGATTCTCCTGCCTCAGCTTCCTGAGTAGCTGGGATTACACACACCACAACGCTGGCCAATTTTTGTATTTTTTAGTAGAAATGGGGCTTCGCCATGTTGGTCAGGCTGGTCTTGAACTCCTGACTTCAAGTGATCCACCCGCCTTGGCCTCCCATAGGGCTGGGATTATGGGTGTGAGCCACCACGTCCAGCCCAGGCACTTTGTCTTGAGCTCTCTCAAAGTCCACTAGCCAACACTCACTTGCTTTTGTGACATTGCCACCCTCGTTATCTCTTACTGTATTAGTTTGCTGGGGTTTCCATAACAAGCGCCACAGATGGTGGCTTAAACAGCAGGTTTGCTGGCCAGGAGTGGTGGCTCAGGCCTGTAACCCCAGCACTTTGGGAGGCCGAGGCAGGTGGATCACCTGAGTTCAGGAGTTTGAGACCAGTCTGGCCAAAAAAGTGAAACCCCATCTCTACTGAAAATACAAAAAATTCGCTGGTGGCAGTGGCAGGCGCCTGTAATCCCAGCTACTTGGGAACCTGAGGCAGGATAATTGTTTGAAACTGGGAGGTGGAGGTTGTAGTGAGCTAAGATTGTGCCATTGTACTCCAGCCTGGGCGACAGAATGAAAAACTCTGCCTCAAAACAACAACAACCAAACAAAGAAATAGCAGGTTCACCGTTCCTCGGGGTCCCAGAGGCAGAGGTCCCACCAGCAGGACTGCTTGCCTGTGAGCTCTGGAGGCTCCTCTCCTTGGTTCCTAGACAGCTGTCTTCTCCCTGTGACTTCACAGCGCCTTCTCCAGTATCTGTCTGTGATCTCATCTCTTCTTCTTACAAGGGCACCGGTCTTAGAAAATTAGGGCTTGTCCATAGGAGCTCATTTAACTTAATCACGTATTGAAAGTCCCTATTTCTAAACACAGTCACATTGTGAGTTACTGGGGATGAGGGGTGTCAAGGTAGGAGTCTGGGAGGAGGCGCCATTCAGCCCGGAACAGTTACTGATCCTGCAACACTGGCTCTCCCATGTTGGCGTGTGTGCATTTGGGTCCTCGGCTTGCTTGCTGGACCCCAACTGTCCTCCGAGTTTCTGATTCAACAGATCTGCTTGGGGCTGAATAAACACGCATGCCAAATTCCAGGTGATGCTGATGCTACTGGCCTGGGTGGCACAGATTGAAAACACAGCAACTCTGTGGAGGAAGAAGGCCCCATCAGTGGTCCATGTGACCAGAGAAGAGCTGAACTTGAGCCCACAGAGGGTGCTGCTGAGAAAGGCCTCCTTCTCTTGGGTATCCAGAGAGCCTCCTGACTCTCCTCCTTCTCAACATAAGCAAAAAGCAACTTTGTTTTGTTCTAAAATGAAAATGACCACTCAACATTACAAAGAGCAATCTAATAAACCTTGGAAATATCTCACTGGTAAAGGAACATAAACTTATTAAAAAGCAGAAAGAATATGCTCCAGAAATCCAGAGCCTCTGAAGCAGAGGCTGGAATGGCGATGGCCTTTACTGGAATCACTGTGCCCAAACCCAGAGCCAGAAAAATCAGCAGGGGCCGGGTACCAAAGATTAATCACATTTTAGAATGTTCATCATTTTCTTTCTCACCTTGTTCTAGGCCCTGGCCCACAGAATCTTTCTTTTTTACAGAATTTGTGATGCTCTTTTGGAAAGGAGGACGTACACATGGCTTCATGAAGTTCCAATCAAAAGCTGGGGCTAGAGACTTTTCCACAACCACTGTGGGGAGAGTGACATTCTCGAGGTTGAAGGAATCCGAGGAGAGTTGGACATTATTCCCCTGTCACAGTAAATTAAATACAAATATTTGGTAACAATTTTATTATAAAATGGCATGTGTCCCTCATAAGAGGATAATTATTTTCTAACCACTGTTAAGCTAGGATGTGGGTTGACTTTATTCACTCATCTACTCAAGTGTATCTCTGAGGATAAGAACGATGCCTGCAAACTGTGTGCTTGAGAAGAAACTGTTCAGCATGGAATCACAGCCCAAGCGCATGGCTTGGGAAATTGCTTTAAATATTCCACTTAGAAGGCAAACTTTATCCACACATATTGGGGTGTATGTTTGCTTTACCCCAAACAAAGGACCGGTCATTTATACTCTGATATCCCTGGAGGCCAGGAATTAGATATACCCTTAAAAATGTAGGTTGACTACATCTTTAACATGTAGGTTGAAGATCATCTAGAAAAGATCAACCATGAATACATGAGCGGTGGCTCACGCCTGTAATCCCAGAACTTTGAGAGGTGGAAGCGGAAGGATCACTTGAGATCAGGAGTTCAAGACCAGCCTGGCCAACATGGTGAACCTCCTTTTATACTAAAAATACAAAAATTAGCTGGGTGTGGTGCTGTGTGCCTGTAATCTCAGCAACTCAGTACGCTGAGGCAGGAGAATTGCTTGAACCCAGGAGGCAAAGGTGGCAGTGAGCCGAGATGGTGCCACTTCACTCCAGCCTGGGCAACAGATTAAGACTCTGCCTTGGGGCCGGGCGCAGTGGCTCACGCCTGTAATCCCAGCACTTTGGGAGGCCGAGGAGGGTGGATCACGAGGTCAAGATCTTGGTCAACATGGTGAAACCCCATCTCTATTAAAAAATACAAAAAATCAGCTGGGCATGATGGCGCATGCCTGTAATCCCAGCTACTCAGGACGCTGAGGCAGGAAAATTGCCTGAACCCAGGAGGCGGAGGTTGCGGTGAGCCGAGATCGCACCATTGCACTCCAGCCTGGGTAACAAGAGCGAAACTCCGTCAAAAAAAAAAAAAAAGAGAGAGAGAGACTCTGCCTCAAGTAAGTAAGTAAATAAATAAATAAAATGCAGTTATCCACATTCATCAAACAAACAGGGGTTCCTGTAGTGAATCCACTGTCGAGGAGAGCACCTTTTTCCAACAACAAAATTATCTCACCCTCTCCAACGAGTCCCCTCTCCAGGCTCTGGCACCCCTGTGACCCCAGGCTCTTGGGCTAAGCATGCTTATCCGTTGTTGAGCTGCTGACATCTGTAAGCCTGGCCAGTCAAGGAAAGTTTACAATTGGGTCAGTCTTTCCTATGATAAACAATCTGTTTTTGTGCTTTTGATTAAAACTTAATAAAAAAAAAATATTTCAGCAAGACGAACACTCATTAAAAGCAGGTGAGGAAAGATGGACATTTACTTGACACAAAACTAATCCTTCCTTCTCTCCCTTCTCGGATTCCCTATTCATCTGGATGAGTTGGGCATCCTGGGAAACACCGGCTGGCCCCTAACAGGAGGGCATCTTTTCTCTCGGCATCCAAGCCCTGAAGGAATCTAAAACTTGATCTGGGAACTCCCACCTCCGCAGCTCACCGACTGAAACCAGAGTCCCTTTTCCAGCAGCTGCAAAGACACTACATTCCATTCCAGCTGAGAGCGGCGGGTGTCTTAGCATCTCCTGTGCAGAAATCCACCTCTGTGAGATCCAGAAAGCAGAATTCCACAATGACAAAGCTGAGCCAACACAAACCACCAGGTGTGAGTGCGGGACGCAGGCCACACGGTGGGGTGGGCCGGAGGAGCTTCTCGGGGAGCTCCTGAGCTCTCCATCATGACCGTGCATGCCACATACACAGCCAGAAAGGTGCGGGTGTGCATTCCAGGGAGCAGAAGGGTGCCAGGCACATGCTCTCAACCATTCAAATTTTAGGATTTATGCCTAGCAGAGGTCACAAACTCGGTGGTGCGAATGCAGTGTGTAATGGTGAGCAACAGAAGGCACTATGAAAGTGGTATTTTTAAAAAAAGACTTCAAAAGTCCAACTCATCTGCTTTTCTGCTACTAAAAACGAAGTTCATTAAAAAGCACATACAGCACATATCATTGTATACATGTGTGTATTTCACATATGTACATGTGTGTATATTTATATATGTATGCATACATATATATTCTTCCTCTTAACTTGGAAAAATGTGCCCTCATTAGAAATGTAAAAACAAGATGAGAAGATATAATGTGAAAATAACAGAATCAAGAAGTAGTCATTCAGACAGAGAAGAGAGGAGACAAGACATCATAGTTGCCCTTCTTTATGAACTAAGCAGTCACCTTCCTGAAGGAGAGAGAGAGAGAGAGGACAAAACAGACGAAGGGAGGGAAGAAGGGACAGAAGGAAGGAAGGAGGGAGGAAAATAAAATAAAAAGGAATGGACAAAGAAAGAAAAAGTGAAAGAAAAGAAAAAGAAAGAGAGAAAGCAAGAAAGGAAAGAAAGAAGAAAGGAAAGGATGGAGGGAGGAAGGGAAGAAAGGTAGGTAGGTCCCTTAAATTACAGTGGCAATGAGTAGATCAATAGATTTCTGAGGGCATATCATAAAAAATCAAGCCAGGAAATGGATCTCAGAAAAGCATGATATGCCCATGTGTGTGTGGCATATATATATATATATATATATATATATGCCATAAACACACACACACACACACATATATGTATATGCCATATATATGGCACACACACACACACACACACAGATCTATATATATATGACCATATCTACCAAGTGTGAAATTCATCTTGTAAAAGTTTGGTGTGCAGCCCTGTAGGTCAGAACTAAGCCAAGCTCTAGAGGGGCCCCTCCCCTCATCAACAGGCCGTTTTCTCCTCTGCCTCTGACACCTTGCAGGAAGACCACGCCCCTGGCAGTGTGTACATTCTCCAGTGTGGGTGAGGATCTCCAGCCAGGTGACCCCTCTGTGGTCTAGGCCATTGCTGTGGTGTAGACCTCCCTTCGGGTTTGGGGGCAGCCTCCACCTCGATTGCTTGTGCACAGACACAGGGTCCCCGCAGGGTCTTGCATGTTGTCCGTTGACAGAGGTCACTCAGTGTGAATGGTCATTCTTGTCAATCCTTCCAGGAGACATAGGGACTCAGTGAGTGGGCCACCTGCTGTGCCAGGGACAGGGACTCTGAGTCTCCCAGAAGGTCTGGGCCTCTACCACTTCAGCTCAGCAGCACCCTGTCTGCAGTGGACACCGTGAACAGGTCCACTCAGGCAACAACTCATGGGTATTTCTCAGCTCTGGTTCTCTCTTCGTGTCCCAGTCTTTGACCACACAGGCTGTTGTCTCCTCTCTGGACACCACACTGTGTCTCTTCTCACTCTGCCTCACTGTGTGAACGTCAGGCTTCTAGAAGTTCCGTCAGTGAGCCATTGATTACAGCATCCAGAGCATCCCCTGGATTCCAGGTGGTACCCGCCATTCTCCAGAGGTGAGGAATTGAGACAGCGCAGAGGCTGTGGGAAACTCCTTAGGGCCTTTAGATAATATGCTCGCCTCCTTTTCATGGGGGCCTCTGCCTTGCCGTCCCAAGAAATTCTCCTGCAAACTCACTGGATTTGGGAGCTGGCTCTCCCAATTTTACTTTCCATGTTCTCACCACATTCCTTCCCAACCAACAGTTCAGTTTACCGTTTTCTACCACAGAGCACAAAATAAGCAGATGAGCCCACATCACTTTCAGCTGCGATCACCTCACTACTCCAAGTCTAACTGCAGGATAAATGGGCATGAAATCTCCCTCCCACTCCCTCCGCCACCTCTGTATTCTGCCAGCAGAAGAAATGAGGTTGGAGAGGACAATTTGGTGCTGATCTCTTACCAGTTTTAAATCTTACCATGTGTGTACAGAGAGAAAGAAAAATGGTATTGGTGGATAAAAAGTAATGTAAAGTCGGAGGCAAAATTTCACCTCCTGATGGTGGTGATTACATAATTGTATGTAATTTTGAAAACTCACAGAACTATACATCAGGTGAATAAACGTTAGAGTTTGTAAGCAAAAAAAGTGAAGAACAAAGGAGGGGTGGATTAGGGGCATGGTGAGGGAGGATGGGAGAATTCAAATAGACTTCCGGGAATGACACGAACTTCCGGCCTCCATCTCCTAACTTTGAGTTCTGAGGAACACCCTAGCCTTAGCAACGTTACAAAGAACCTATGTTTAAAGACCTTGAGCAAGAGAGATTCCATCTTTTTCTATGGTAACCCATTCCAGCCTCGGGAAGTTCTTTATATCTTAAATTATTACCTTATGATGCAGTTTAAGTCCATTTCCTTCATGTCTCATTTCTGCCTACTGACTAAAGCAAGCAGCTGGTCACATCCCAGAGTGACGCTCGTTCTTACTCCTGAACGTCTCTTGCAGGCTAGCTGTCAACCCTCTCATCATTAAGCTAAGTACAGGCAGTTTCTAAAATCTTCTGGAATTCCTGCAGGCTCATTAATCATTCCTCCTGTGCCACGCACAAAATCAAGCCCAGGGCTTTAGGAAAAGCCTGAGTGTCAGTCCTAAGAGCAGGATGTTGTGCGTTCACGATTCCACATGCTTTTCTATGCAAGCTGATACCTTGTGTTTGTTAAAGCACAGAAACACCAGATGGTTGACACACTCACCGTTGGATTTCTCTAATATCTAGTGCCCCTAGAATATACGTTTAAATAGACCACTGACATTTGCAGAACTGACATCTGTAGTTCAGCATAGCCTGTGTTTTCCAATCTATAGGATGGAACTTAAAAGTCAGATTATAGTAAGCAAGGCCTAAGACTGCTGTGATACCAAATGAGAACATGTAGTAATGGTTCTCAGCCCAGCTCGAAGTACACACAGGGGCACTAGACATTCAGTAACTACATCAAGGAGGTCTCCCACCTGAGGACTGTGAAGCTCTGGAGATGTATTCCTTTAGAACACATTAAGTCCACTGCATAAGCCTTCATTTCTAGTAATAATATAATTTTGTTATTTATGTTTTCAATTATGTAATTAATTTTTATGTAATTAATCTTTATGTAATTAATTTTTATGTTTTAATATTGTGTGTGAATGTGTGTTTGTATATGCCGTGTGTATGTGTGTGAATATGCATGGTGCTCGTGAGTGTGTGTCTTTGTGTATCCCAGTGTATATACGTGCAAGTGTGTGTGAGAGTGCCTGTGTGGTGTTGTGTGTTCACACACGTGCGTGGTGCATTAGGAGGAAAGCACTCTTCATGCATCGAATTGACAGGAGTTCCAACCCATAATCATGACTTTGAGGTCAACGACGTCTACTCGATTCAGGGGCTTCTTTGTAACACGGGCTGCACAGCAGTTGGTTTGGGAATACTTTTTTTGAAGTGCTTGTCTACCATCTATTCTGCAAATGTCACTGGACTACTCTCTGCAGAAGACCCAGAAATCAGGCTGTCAAGAACAAATAGTGCTTGTCTTCAAGGACTTGCTGTCTGATGTGGTTAGAATAGCCCGGAGCCAGGGCATGGTGAGATGCTACGCATTCAGGCTCATGGAGAAAACGACACCTGGAGGGAGGATTGCAGCAGAACTTCAAGGAGGAGCAGCAGGTGGTCACCTGGAGGCCAGGCAGTGAGGGGTTCAGCGAGTCAGAGAGTGGTCAGAATTGTGGTTGGAAAGACAAACTCAGCTTAGATAATCAAGTGTCCTATCCTCTAGTCCCATCTCAGTCATCTAGGCCTTCCCCTGAAGGTGACGGGTCTCCCGGAGGCTATTATCAGTGTAGGGGTGCCACTGCATTTCAGAAATGTCACTGTTGATGCTGTGGGAGAAGGCCAGGGGTGTGCGACTTCAGTCAGTGAACCTGGTCAGGAGTTTGCTACCAAAAGACATGTGAAAATCCCGAGGGCCCTGAACTCAGCCAGGGAAGGCAGTGGAGACAAGGGGACACATGTGGACAGCCCTTGGCAGCTGGATTAGTATTTAATTGGTGGCATATGAAAGAGAAAGAGAGGTACAGCCTGTGCATTCATGTTGGCCGCACTGAGTCCAAGGTGCCTGTGGGTCCTCGAGGGGAAAGGAACAACCCCTGGATGGCTGAGCGACGAGTCGAAGGACAAGTGTGGAAGGCCCTCCTGTTTTCCGCACATTTTTGCCCCTTCTCTGACCACAGGGCCTCTGGCTGTTCTACCCCAGGTTCTCACCCTTCTCATATGCCCCAGTTCCTCACTTCTACAATGCCCAGTGCACCAGCTGTCCACACATTTGAGAGTGCACACCTGACATGTGCCCAAACCAGCTCTCCATACCCAAAATATAGTCAGCAGCATTTGTCTGTTGGCAGCTTGGCTTTTAATTTTTTTTTTTTTTTTTTTTTTGAGACAGAGTCTCCTCTGTCACCAGGCTCCAGGCTGCAGTGCAGTGGTGCGATCTCGGCTCAGTGCAACCTCCGCCTCTTGGGTTCAAGCAATTCTCCTGCCTCAGCCTCCTGAGGAGCTGGGACTACAGGCACGTGCCACCATGACCAGCTAATTTTTGTAGCTTTAGACGGGGTTTCACCATGTTGGCCAGGATAATCTCCATCTCTTGACCTTGTGATATGCCCGCCTCAGCTTCCCAAAGTGCTGGGATTACAGGCGTGAGCCACCGTGCCCGGCAAACTTTTATTTTTATTTCAATAGTTTTGGGGGTACAGGTGTTTTCTGGTTACATGGATACGTTCTTTAGTGGTGATTTCTGAGACTTTGGTCCACCCATCACGCAAGCAGTTACACTGTACCCAATGTGTAGTCTATTATCCCTCACCCCTCCCACACTTTCCTCTGAGGTCCCAGAGTTCATTGTGTCATTCTTACACCTTTGCACCCTTGCAGCTTATCTCCCACTTAAAAGTGAGAATATGCGATATTTTGTTTTCCATTCCTGAGTTACTTCACTTAGAATAATGGCCTCCAGCTCCATCCAAGTTGCAAAAAAAGACATTATTTTGTTCTGCTTTATGGCTGAGTAGTATTCAAGGGTATACATACACCATATTTTCTCTGTCGCTCATTGATTTATGGGCCCTTAGGCTTGTTCCGTATCTCCACAGTTGTGAATCGTGCTGCTAGCCACACAAGTGTGCAAGTGTCTTTTTCATATAATGACTCACTTTGAGTAGATACGCAGTAGTGGGACTGCTGAAAAGAACAGCATCTCCATACAGTTTTTCAGAGTGGTTGTACAAGTTCGCATTCTCACCAGCAGTGGAAAAGTGCTGCCTTTACACCACATCCATGCCAACATCTACTATTGTGTTTACTTTAGACCTGGATTTTAATTCTCGTGTTTGTTAACCTTTTAAATACATTTTCTATATTAATTCTGAAACATAAACACTACCAATCTACCTAGCGAGCTCTTCTTTTGAAAATAGAAGTATTTGAAGAAGTTTCTTAACTGAATGATAGGAAAACAGAGGTGATCGGATAACAACCAAATTTGGAGCAAATTGACAATGAACTTCCACCACCTGGAGTGAGATGGGGCCCAGGCCATTGCGGAGCCCCGTGTTTGCTGGTGAGGCCCTCCCAGGGAGGAGGGACATCTGCTCCCCTGCCCCAGCACTGGACTCAGGCCCACTGTTCCCACTTCATACAGAAAGCTGCTTGGGCAACTGAAGCAGGATTTTAAATATAAGGCCTTATGCCAACAACAACAACAAAAGTATACCTAAGAATGCCTAGACCGATCTGCAAAAATACTTAGAATATAGCTTATGGCATTGACTCAAACCAACCCTACACTAGAAGTGTGACGTTTGCCATCAGCAGAACACATACTGACATGCAGTACCTTTCCCAACATAGTGAAGAATTCATATATTTTGCAAGTATTTTCTCTAAGAAACTGGTAAAACTGGCCATAGGAAGGAAGGAAGGAAGGAAGGAAGGAAGGAAGGAAGGAAGGAAGGAAGGAAAGAAAGAAAGAAAGAAAGAAAGAAAGAAAGAAAGAAAGAAAGAAAGAAAGAAAGAAAGAAAGAAAGAAAGAAGGAAGGAAGGAAGGAAGGAAGGAGAGAAAGAAAAAGGAAGGAAGGGAGGAAGGGAGGGAGGGAAAAAGACACTGTTAAAACCCTTAGCTAAGTGTTATTCCATGGAAAAGAGAAGTCCTGTTCTAGTTCTGTCCGAGTCTTCTCTCACACCTCTGTTCTGTGTTACCTGAATACCTTCTGCTCTCAGCCGTTCGCCATCCACACCAGTCACTCTTCCTCCCATTAATGATGACATTCCTCTTCCTCCCATTAATGATGAGATTCCTCTTCCTCCTCTTGATTATGAGATTCCTCTTCCTCCCATTAATGATGTGATTCATTTTCCTCCCATTAATGATGAGATTCCTCTTCCTCCTCTTGATGATGTGATTCCTCTTCCTCCTCTTGATGATGAGATTCCTCTTCCTCCCATTAATGATGTGATTCCTCTTCCTCCTGTTAATGATGAGATTCCTCTTCCTCCTCTTGATGATGTGATTCCTCTTCCTCCCATTAATGATGAGATTCCTCTTCCTCCTCTTGATGATGTGATTCCTCTTCCTCCCATTAATGATGAGATTCCTCTTCCTCCTCTTGATAATGTGATTCCTCTTCCTCCCATTAATGATGAGATTCCTCTTCCTCCCGTTAATGATGAGATTCCTCTTCCTCCTCTTGATGATGTGATTCCTCTTCCTCCCATTAATGATGAGATTCCTCTTCCTCCTCTTGATGATGTGATTCCTCTTCCTCCCATTAATGATGAGATTCCTCTTCCTCCTGCTGATGATAAGATTCCTGTGCTCCAGAGTCATCAGGTTCTAAGGGTCTCAGCTCGCCCAACATTAACTTTGCATGGGCAACCTTCTGAAAACAGCTCTGGCTATAGCTCAGGGTAATTTGCTTCTGTGAGTATGATTATAGAGCTTCTCAGCAAGTCCCAACAAAGACAAGGGCTTCTTCCTGCTTGCAGGGAAGGCTTGTGGGGCATGCACCTGTTACTCTAGGCTAGAGGTGCCTCTGTTTCTGCAGACTTTCTTTTTACCCTGCCAGGTTTTCACTAAGCTTTTCCTTTGGAGTGAGACTTTATAGACCCCCGGATGCTGAAGAGGAAGTAAACTTTTCCAGATTCAGTATTATTGGGGGACACCTTTCTTGTGGAACAGAAATTTTTGGTTCTATGATATTTCCTTTGGATTCAACCTCAAACACCTCACCCTTCCCTGACCTCACCTCTGCCTATCTGATATGTGTAACCTGAGCTCCTACCAACTGAAGGACTTCTGCTTTTCCTTCTGACATATAAATGGCTAGCTAACATTAACTCAAAGAGAGCAGGTTCATCAAACATAAAGGTGGCATGTGGAGCAGGAATGCTACCATGAACCTGATGACAGAGAAAGGGAATCTCTGTTTTGATCTTCTTGGGTAGAGGAGGGGTCCTGAGTTGGGAGTTCAGCCCTCAGTAGGTCCTTTATTTTCTCATCTCTCTAATAAAATAAGAACATTAAATAACTTTCCTTGGTGTCTATCTAGAAATATTACCCACAAATGTGTCAATGTGATTTCTCACCAGTCCAACTTTACCCATTACCTAATCCTTACCTAGGACATGGAGTCCCAGCTGACACTCACTGAAGGAAACTGTGATGTCTTCCAGGCAGCAGGGTCCCAATTCCTGACAGGTCCTGGAGCCCATCAGAGTCATGATGTGCCTACACAGAGGAGAAGCAGAATGTGTGAGGGACCCCCTTCTGAAAAGTACCAGGAGCCTCAGAACACTCATGTCACGAAAGGAAAGTGGAGGTCATTCATAAGAAGTCAAACTGCACTCAGGACTCCCGTGGTGAATGGAGCTTGAACCACATTTGTTAAGTCTATTAAAAAAGTGATGCATCATGTCTTTTAACATCTGTTCAATCCTTCCCCTCATTTTTAGAGTGCTTTCTTTCTATGATGAGGTGTTGTGCCAAGCAACTCACATAGACTATTTAGCCCTGAAAACAACAATATGAGATAAGTATTATGGTTATTGTTATGGCATCATCAGATCTATTTTCAGAATTGAGATTTGAGGCCAGACTCCTGAGGCCAGAACCCATGCAGAAAAGATTTACCATGAGAGCAAGTTGTTCCCACATGCAAATCCCTTCAAAACATTAACGTGTACCTTTTCCCAGAAATTGATGGCAGAAAACATTTTTATTTTCTGAATCCACTGAAGATAAGAAAATGATGATTCTCTTTTGGTCCTAATAGGAAACTGGCATTTCAGAAGAATTAAGGGAATCTGAGAGATGGTAGTCACCTCAAAGCCGTCTTGAAACAGCCATGAAGAGCTCCATGCCATGTTGGTGGCTCATGCTCGTGCCCCCACGTCTGGAACAAACTGACAAGCGGAACTGCTGTGCTCACAGCCACCCAGCGAAGCCCTGGAGACACCTGGTGTCTCTCAGCCACCTGAAAATAAATGTGAATACACAGGAAAGTATGGAAAAACTTGCATAGGGGACATTTTAAGTGCAAAGGATTTTTTAGACCTGATCAATTAAAGCACAATCATTTGACCTCCCTAGCCTTCACTCACTTCCTATTTCCTCTGCCTTGTCAGGCTCCAGCCAGACAGGCCTCCTGTATACAAGGAAGGAAACACACACACACACAAACACACAAACACACATAAAAACACTCATGCACACACAAACACAAAAACATACACACACAATCACACACAAAAATGCACAAACACATATGCACAAATACACAAACACATACACGAACAGACACACACAAAAAGGACAAGTCTCCTGATGCTTGTCCAGCATGCCTCCTACCCCAGCATGCCTCCTCACCCATGGCGTGCGGCTCCCAGGCGTGCTGGCTGAGGTCCTGGAACACACACCCAGCTGCCCACCCATCAGGACTCACACTCCCAGACCAACAGAGACTCTAGAGAGTGCGGACACAGATCCTCACCAGGGGCCCTACAGGACTCAGGGCCAAGGTCCTATATGAGCAATTTATTCAGTTTCTTATATTGAAATGGATAATGTTGGCATTTAGGTATCACCTACAAGTCAATGTTGTTACATTTTGGGAAATAAACAACAGAACCCTCCTTCTTCATGCATCTTGGGCTTAACATCAATCTCTCATTTGGCATTTGGGGGGCCTTAATTTCTTCCTTTGAGCTCTGCTTTACAGGATCAGCATTTCTTACACTTAAGTGAAGTCCTGATTGTGTGTCATGCTAAGCTCTGGACAAGATGAGGTTAGCGCTTGCTCCTACCCACTGTCCTTAAAGATTCCACCCTGCACACCAAAGAGGAGAGATGCATAATAACCCCATCTATGATACAACTATGACGATAACCATAACAGCATCTGCCGCTTGTCCTGTGCTTATCAGATGCCAGGAACTCCGCTAAGAGTTTATGTTTCTTATTTCACTTACTTCCTACAGTGAACCTGCTCCACAGATATTATCATCTCAAGTTTAAGGATCAACAAGATTGAAATATAGACTGGTTTAACGACTTACCCAATATCACTTGATACAGTAAATGCCAAAGTCAAAATCCAAATCAAGTGTCCTCCCCTATGGTTCATCCCCCAGTAAAACATGGGTGTTGGTCCTGGGTCAGGTGAGCATCGGGGCCATTGGGCAACAGTGTCGGCGCTCAAGACAGCATCAGTGGACAAAGCCCTGCACTTGTCAAACCCAGAGCAGGGCCAGACACCCCATGGGCTGAGCCACTGGTGGGCTTGGGGGACAGCTGGAAAAGGGAAAAATCTGAATTTTGAAGGTGAACCTGGGAGGATTTCTATTCAGCAAGCAGGTTACAGGAAGCTCTCACCTGGCTCCACAGTCCTTGAGAGCAGTAGAGAAGGAGTAGGTAGCAACAACATGACTCCGGAAGAATAGGTATGCAGGCAGCTCCTTTCCCAAAAGAAAATTGACACCCAAAGATGCTCTGACTTTCTAAATCCATCTGGATCAGACACGCATGTGAATCAGGAGAACCCCTTCCATTAGGAAGTGAGTTGGTAAACAAAAACTGTTTGTGCAAAAAAGTGATTTTGTGAAACAAATTATGTGACCGATTCGTTAAACATATATATTTTTTGGTTAAAATATTGAGTATATCATCCACAGCAGTAGCAAATAGTGATAAACTAGAAAACACTAAAAATAATGCTTAGAAGATTGACAATTCTTGCAGAGATCCACAAGCGGAAGGAGCAGGGTCTGGAGACCGGGGCTTCCATCCCAACTCTATGTTTTCCAACTGGCGTCAGCAAATTATTTTATGTCCCTGACCCCATGTTTTGTGTGTTTATGATCATGCCTAGAAGCGTTAATGGTCAACCAAGATGGATTGGGATTCAGGGACTATTCAACATAGATAAGAGCAAAGCAAAGCAAAACATCGCCCATAACACAGGGACCATCTCCCTGTTGAGTACATGCTCTTTGACAACAAACTTCGGCAATCAATGGCTTAGTTAACTTAATATGCTAATTCAACCTCCACTGAAGAAAACTCAAAATTTTATTTGTTTGTGCCATTTTGACATGAGGTGATCTATGATTAAAATAAAAATTGTACCATCTGGACCATGACACCTAAACAAAGACTAACCATGTTCCAGCCGAGAACATTCCTGAGTAAGAGCAAGACTCCCTGCCCTCAGATCATCAGAAATAATAAAATCCTGACCCCTTTGATCTGACTTTGTCCTTAGAGAAGCAGCAGTGAGTGGATGACCTTCCTTGACTGCGTTCTTCATAAGGACGTGATAGGCTGCTCCCTACCCTAAATGTATGAAGTCTTTCCTACTGTAATTTTTAAGAGTAATCTGATCACACATAGGACTTTAAGATACAAATTGTGTTCTTGCTACAATGCAGGGCATCCTTTACCTGAAGTGGTCTGACCTCTGAGCAGGAAACACATGCTCACAGTGCAGGAGGAGCCAGAGATGCTCATGCCCACTTCACTGATCTCCATTCTATTCATTCATTCATTCATTCATTCATTCATTCACTCACTCATTCACAAAAACCGTGTGTTTGCAAGAAAACACGTCAGAATGAAAGCTGGACTATCAGGACTGTATGATATAGATTCGCTGGGTTTTCATTTCCTATTAGAGGGTGATGAGAAAAAAACACATCACCTTAGTGTTAGGTTCACAAGAGATTTGATATCCAAATATAGATATCTATGATTGGGCAAAGGATCAATTAAAATTGCATTATTGAGAGCTCCACTTTGCAGAAATTCTGCTCTTTTACCTGGCTTTCAAAAGCTCATGTCCATTCCACACAAGTAAGGGATTTTGTCATCTGTGTGCTTGTACTTTAAGCCCCACAGCCCATTAAAAAGGACATATGTCAGCAAACACAAAGTGGAAAGTGGGAGGCAGGTGGTGCTTAGATCACTTTATACAGAATCAGGAGGGAATGACTGAAGAGTGTGGTGCGAAAACATGATTCCCATGATGAACTCAGAAAGCACAGGACAAGCCTAGGCACACACACAGGGGAGAAGTTGAGGACTCCCAGTGTGACTTGGGCAGGCGGGCTGGGGTTGATATGCTCTGTATCACTCATGGGTAAGGCAAGGCCATACTCAGGTGTGTGGGAGGCCCCTTGGCAAGGGGATACGGCCTTTTCCAGAATGGTTGAGGGTCCAGGGATTTTCTCAACCTAGGGTACACACATCCTAGGAATGACCAAGAGAAAGTGCACAGCCTGGGACGTCAGCCTGCAGGGCGTTTCTCCCTGACTCTCACTGGATCCCCTCATGGCACCTCCCCTGCAGAGGGACATGTGCCTTCCAGGTGTCCAGGACCCTGGAAAAAGCCTGTGGGGTGCCACACCCAGCCTCCAGGTGACAAATGCTTGTTGGTGCTCATGGCGTCTATGAGGGGAAGCAAGAGAGGAGGAAAGGAGCACCGGCCAGCCTGAGTTCTGCACAATCTGAGGTCCGTGAGTTCACCCACTTCTGCACAATCTGAGGTCCGTGTGAGCCCAAGTCTCACAGTCTGAGAGTCCATAGGGAGCCCTCCTGGGAACTGGGACCCTTTCTGCAATACAGCTCCTATTCATGAATCTCAGCCTTTGCACGTGGCTCTAAAATACTGAGCCACAAAATCAGGGAGCCACCGCACAGGTCCCTTTCTCTCAGGAAAGATCCATGGCCCCCTGAAGAGTGGTCTCCCTGCCTGCAAGCAGCACTGGAGCTCTGTCTTCCAAGGGGGTGGGAGTCAGGGAACCCCATGGTAACCCCACAAGAGCACCTGCCCCTCTATCCAGACAGCAGGACTCTTGGCCAAGAACAGAGAGAAACCTCGAGTCCCTCATCCCTAAACAAAGGATATCCATTCCACGGAGCTTACTAATTCAAATAGCACATTCATTCTTTTAAAAACATGCAATAAATAAGAAAATTGCTGCCAAGGCAAGCACTCACAACTTTTTTTGTTCACTAAACATCATCTAATAATTTAAGCTCTTGAACAATTAGACAGCTCCGAAGTGACTAATATTTTTTTTTTCATAAGCTAGAAAAGAAGACACAAAGACCTTAAATAGGTTGACCTGGTTGGGCACAGTGGCTCATGCCTGTAATCCCAGCACTTTGAGAGGCCGAGGTGGGTGGATCATGAGGTCAGGAGTTGGAGACCAGCTTAGCCAACATAGTGAAACCCTGTCTCTACTAAAAACACAAAATATTTTCTGGGCATGGTGGTGCATGCCTGTAATCCCAGCTACTCTGGAGGCTGAGTCAGGAGATCACTTGAACCCAGAAGGCGGAGGTTGTGGTGAGTGGATATCATGCCATTGCACTCCAGCCTGACGGACAGAGCAAGACTCCATCTTAAAACAAAAAACAAACAAACAAAAAAAGATTGATCCTAGCAATACGCAGCTTGTTGCTTGGACAGCAGCTGTACTTGGCTGAATGTTGAGCAGCTGCTCTCATGAAGTTTCCTTCACCGTTGATCTCCTCGGCAGGTATGTTCCCATGAGTATTGGCCGTTGAGTAGAAATTTTAGTTTTGTATGCTGGTGCTTTTGCTTGACTGAACACGAGACAATCATTGAGTAGATTGCGTTTGGGAACAGTAGCATGATTTTGTCTTTAGTAGAAGTGTACATTGGAAGAAAAAATATATAGGTGACATCATAAAGGGTGGGGGCCATCAGATAGCCCTGCAGTTTTAAGTTGTGAACAACTTTCAAAGTCTTGCTAGTCACCGAAAGAGTTCCTGCAGTTATGCTTGAATATACAGATAGGAATAGACAAAACGACAGCATGTGGCTCTACAGGATGCAATTTATAAAACCCTCTTTCAAAGGGGCTCAAAGAGAGAGCTGAGAATAGGCAGTTTATCACATCCATACTCCTTCCTGCACTGAAGGAATCAGATATACTGTTGGCAAAAGGCAGGAGAGAGGAGTGACGTTCTGTGAACTAGGAGCCCTCTTCTCGTGTAACGCATGGGAAACTTTAGTTGCCGGTGAGACACAGAATATTAAGAGGTCAATATATTGTACTTTGTAGTCTTTTATACTCCATAATAAAAATTTATGATGAGGAAAGTATATAGTTTCCTATGTGAATTTCTCTGTCTGTTTTCTGTTATGAAGACAGGGTCTGGGCTTTGAAGTAAATCACTGTCATCATTTAACCCACCAAGTTTGTGTTAAAAACTTCAACCATTGTAAATACTTCTTTTTTATCTTGAATTGCCATACCAAAATAAATTCAAATAACTATAAACTGGTCTGTTTCATTTTGTATCAGTTTTTAATAATCTCTAGGAAAATTTGTGATTTTATAAATCAGCCCTTTTTTATTGTTTAAGCATACTTTGTTTGTTTGTTTTTTTATTTTCTGTTTAGGTAGTGGTACCTGTAAAACCGACAGGTTCCTGGTATTCTGAAAGTATTATTTTAACAGCACAAACTGAACTAATACTCAAATGTTTCAAACTCTAAATAAGAGCTTAAATTGGGGTAAGTTCTTCAAATAAGACACACATTACATTTTCAGGATTTTGTTTTCCTGCCTAGATTGACAAATTAACTTAATTTGGCTGTAGGTAAAAGTAAAATCACCGCTGATTTGTTTCAACATAGGAAGAAGTTCATGTTGAACACACATGGCTAAGTTTAATTTAGCCTCTGAGAAGTCATTGCAGCTTTTGGGGAGTACTGGAGGAGGGGTAGAAATTAATGAAAATTGCACAGTGCTTTGGGCCAAAGAATTCCAGGAAAAGAGCCCATAACTGCGCAAGTCCAGGGCTTCCCATGGCTGCCCCCAGGGCCCCTCTCAGCAGGAAGGTGGGCGTGGGGTCCCACAGGCAGAGCGCTGCAGTGTGTCAGATGATGAGCGCTGCTCGAGGAGGCACTCGTGTGTTATTTGCAGGGTTCACCTGTACTGTATTACATTGTATTGATTAATTCTGTAATCTGTGTAGTCACATGTTAATAAATATAGATTTCTCCTGTACTTATTAATAAGTGACTATATAGATTAGGTGTCTGTTTCCTGGGAGTCATGTGGCTCTGGGATCAAGTGAATGTTTAGTTCTCAAATAAGGTATAACATTTCCTGCCACGAAGGAGGCAAGAAAGGTCAAAGCTCTGCCCTTCTAGGTTCCCTGGGCCTTGTCAGCTGAGCTCCAGCACCACACAGCCCCAACTTCTAGTCCCCAAGCGGGCAACCGAGATGACATCCTGAGGTCATCATGCTCCTTCCTCCTCCCCTACCTCCCTCCCTCATCCGTGTTCCCAGCAGCTGCCTGGGTTTGTACACCTCATATAATAAGTGGGATGTCTCCGACGCCCAGCAGTTATGAGATTTCTCTCTACACCTTCTCAGAACTACAATTTCTCTGATTTGGGAACCAAATCAGTCAGTTCACCATGTTCTTTCTGAGTGTGCCTGCGTGCATTTGTGTATGTACATACATGTGTCCATGTATGTGCACACACGTTTGTGTGTATGTGTGTGCCTGTGTGCCTGTGCAGGTGTGTGTGTGCACCTGTGTGGGTGCCTGTGTGTGTGTACATTTATATGTGTACATTTGTGCATGTGTGTGTTCTTCTGTGCATGTGTCTGTGTGTGCACATGTATATGTGCATTGTGTGCTTGTGTGTCCCTTGTACAGGTGTGCATGTGTGCATACATGTGCCTGCATGTGTGGGACTGTGTGCAGATTTGCAGGTATGCATATGCATGTGCACATGCCTTGTGCATGTGTGTATGTCTGCATGTATACACATACGTTCATGCATGTGTGGGATGGTGCACATTTATGTGCTTATGTGTGCCTTCTGAAGGTGTGCATGTGTGCTTGTGTGTTCATGTGTAGAATGGTGTGTAAGTGCATGTGTGTATATGAGTGCATGTTTGTGTGCATGTTTGTGCCTGTGTATGTGTGTGCACATGTGTGGCTTTGTGCAGATGTGTGCATGATGTGTTTGGAAAGGAGGTACAGATATGCTTCTAATGGTGCAAAGGAAATAAAACTTCACTCAGACCAAACTTGACTTTCTTTGTGGTAAACTAATTTTAATTCACCTTTAAGGTTTGATTATTATGGCTGGATCTGGATTTATTTGCAGAATGTATTGCCTTTATCAGATTAAACTGTGACAGTTTGCAGTGACAAACTGGCCCAGGACAAAAGGGCAGGGAATTCCATGTAACAAGTTGGAAGTGCTAATCTCTAAACCCGCAATGAATATCTGTATCCAGGACAGGAAGAGGAAAGGGTGAATGAGGATAAGAGAGAAAACAGAAGTCACTTACAAGGGCAAACCTCTCTCCTACAAGTCAGTGAATCAGGCCTGTTCGGTCACGTTGCTTCACTAGTTTACCTTGGGTTTTTAACAGATTTTCAGGGAGAGATTTATTGCATCATGAGTGGTTGTTTTAGCTCTAACCATTCATTTCATTGTTTGAGAAGCATTTGTTGATCCTCTTCTGTGTGTCAAAAAATGTTCTGAGGCTTGGGGGATCATCAGTGAGAACAAATTCAATTCAACATAAATCATTAGCTCATTAAGTTTTCACTCTGGTGGGAAGGGACTGGATATAGACAAATAGGAAAATTATAATACGTAATTATGGGGTGATGAGAGTGATGGAAAATAAGAAGGCATGGGAGGAGAATAGAGCTGCTGGGGTAAAGGGGCCTTTCATTTAAGCAGATCACCATGGAAATCCTCACCATAAAGATAGCATTTAGCAAAGGATTCTGGGGGTGAATCAATATCTGGGGAGGATGATGCTGAGCAGATGGAAGCAAAAGCACCAAGCTCTGAGGTGAGAACATGGAAGCCATCAAGGAGCAGAGGGAAAGGGGGGGCCATGGAAAGAGGCAGAGAAGTCACAGAGGGACCTAGTCAATTCCACAGGGACTTGTAGCCCCTGGGAGAGTCTAGAGTTTTGAGTAAGATGAAGCATTATTATTAGGTTTTGAGCAGAGAAAAAACATGATTTGATTTATATTTAAATGATCATTTGTCTTCTATGCTAAAAGTTGACGGTAAAACACTGCTAAAAAACAGTGAAGAAAACATGAACCAATTTTAAATCATACCATATTCCTAATGGGATGTCTCAATGTCATAAGTGTTAGTTCTCCACAAGTTAACTTGAAGTTTAACACCAGAAGGGCAGTAGTATTAAAATACAGTCATGTACTACATAGCGATGAACTAACAGTGGGCCCACAAGATTATAGTACCATGTTTTTACTGTAGTTTTTTATGTTTAATATGTCTAGATACACAAATATTGATCGTCGTGTCACAACTGCCCACAGAGTTCAGTACAGTCATGTGCTGCACAGCTTTGTAGCCCAGGAGCTCTAGGTTAGACCATACAGCCTACATGTGTGATAGCCTAGACTGTCTAGGTGTCTGTAACACACTCTACAATGTTTGCACAACAACAAAATCGCCTAATAATACATTTCTTGGAATGTAGCCCTCTTGTTAAGTAAAACATGACTGTGCAGTTTAGCATATTAATGAAAACAGAGTGATTATTGCTCATGGCTAGATAAACACACCAATGAAACAGAATAGAATATCCAGAAATGGACACAATTGAAAGCAGTTACTTAATACATGATACAGATGGCAGTTTACGTCAATGGGAACAAAGGGACTTTTCAATAAGTGATGTTAGAATAATCAGATGAAAAGGTAAAGTCAAATCCGTCTATCTCATCCTGTACCAGAAGAGATTATAAATTCAGCATTTAGATATTTATAATTCATAAAACTATATGGATAGTATATAATAAAAAATTTGCAGAAACATATATAAGTGTATATATACGTATATATATGTATATATATATACATATATATACGTATAAGTGTATATATACGTATATATATGTATATATACGTATATATATACATATATATACGTATATATACACTTATATATACACATATATTACTTATATATATACACATATACTTATATATATACATATATATATACACTTCTATATATACACATATACTTATATATATACATATATATACACTTATATATATACGTATATATATACTTATATACGTGTATATATGTATATAAGTATTTCTAGCATATATATATACATATATACACGTATATATATACATATATACACGTATATATGTATATATATATGCTAGAAAGAGAAATAATAAACTAGGAAAAAAATTGCAACTCGTATCATGATAAAATATTAATACCTTTAATACCTAAGAACTTCTAAAAGTATAGAAGAAATTCCAGTGACAAAATGGGATAGACATACAAATAGATCATAGTAAAAAATGCAGGTAGTGCTTAATCATGTGAAAAGACATTAATTTCCCTCATAATTAGAGAAACGTAAATGAAAACTACAGGGGATATCTCTTCTCACTATCAGATTGGCAGACGTCCAAAAGTTTGACAACAAACTCTGTTGTTGAGGCTATCTGGAAATAGGCACGTTTTCCATGATTGCTGGTTGAAAGGTCGCATTATGCAGCTCCTGCGAAAGAAAATTTGGTGTCATCCAGAAAATTTACACGAACATCTCACCCGGCAGCCTGGACAGGACCTTCCACGTTGACTATTCAGAGATCAGTGTCTCGGAGCCCTGATCATACTTTCGTTTGGTTAACCTTGAAATTTCCCAGTAGCTGTTGATTGTCCAGCCTCGATCTGACCTGAAACTCAGATTGTGGGTTGACATTCAGCTGAATATTCAAAGGGACTGCATATGAATTTCTGAGGTCTGGCTCTACGTTGCTCGGTGTTTTTAGTGATTTGATCTGCACATTTCAAATACCTCAGTCTTCTTGGACCCTAATTTTTCTCACCACACCTCAGTGAGACGACTGTGTTCTGCTTATGTTTTATTTTATGTCACTACCAGAAAAGTGCCCCCTAAAATAAAGACCCACCTTGTTTTTTCCCTTATCTCAGGAGTTCCTGTTGTCTGCTGCTTGGTATCCAATGTCTAACAACAGTTGTGTTATGAGCAGAACAGCTATTGATAGATAATAGACACATGGAGATATAGACAGCTAGATAGAGGGATGATAGATACATACTGATTAATAGACAGTTATACACACACATGTCCATGCATTCAACTGCTTATATTAAAAAATAAACAGATAAATTATACCGTTTAAACAAGTTTATTTTTAAGAAGGACATCGAGAAGATGGCAGAATAAGACATGCCAGGCCTCACATCCCCTGACAGAAAGTTTAACTAGCAACTATCCACAGACAAAAACGCCTTAGGAAGGCAGTAAATCACACTGCCATGTGTGTACCTGTGCAGCAATCTTTCATGTTCTTCACATGTACCCCCAAACGTAAAATGCAATAAAAAAATCCTTAAACTTGGGAATTAGTTTATGGTATATAGAATGGAAAAAATCTGGATGAAGGCCAGGTGCTGTGGCTTACACCTGTAATCCTAGCACTCTGGGAGGCCGAAGCAGGTGGATCACAAGGTCAAGAGACAGACCATCCTGGACAACATGGTGAAACCCCGTTTCTACAAAAAAATAGAAAAATTAGCTGGACATGGTGGTTCGTGCCTGTAGTTCCAGCTACTGGGAGGCTGAGGCAAAAGAATTGCTTGAACCTGGGAGGCGGAGGTTGCAGTGAGCCAAGATCACATCACTGCACTCCCAGCCTAGGGACAGAGTTAGACCCTGTCTAAAAAAAAAAAAAAAAACTCCTTGGAAAAGGTAAGAGAAATACAGTCTAACTTTCACCGAATCTCTCCTCTTCCTCCTTCAAGTCTTCACAGTGCCGGGTGCAGAGGATTCCCCAGGAACTGTTGTTTCTATGGAGAGAAAAGAGAACTGGAGGAGAACGTTCAGCTCCCTTAGCATTCTAAGGCACTTCCCAGAAGCCCACATTGTCTCTCCTCAAGGGAAACATAGGAGGAAACGGCCCAGATGGATCACCTGGGGTCAGGAAGAAAGGAGGCAAGGAGGCAGAGCCCACAGTGACTATGCATGCAAACCTTGCTTGTAGCTCTCTATACCTGCCACTGGTGGTGCCCAGTCAGAGGTACAAGCTAAGGGCACAACTCACAGCAAAGGGAAATTGATCACTGCCAGAAATGGGGACAAGTGTGACTTGGCTTGAATCCCTAGATGGCTAGTTTCCAGAACCATCCTTATTCCTTACCTGTGGGCCCCACCTGGGGAGGGAGAAAACTGCCACAGCTAACTTTAGCAAAGAAGTGGGACCAGGTGCCCTCTAAGTGGAAATCTAACAGCACAGCATGTGACTTCAAAGCATAATCAGTGTTTCAACCAGGCAGGAAGGAAAAGCCCAGCTGTGCATTTCTACTGAGCATAGCAGCTAATCCCATCCATTCTCATCAGTAACTCAAGCTAACCTCAGGTCCTGCCCGCAACCTTGTTCAACTGCTAAGCTTACGTAGCAGTACCTCCTGGCCAGGGAATATACCCTATGACCCAACCCAGTGTGGGGCAATTGCAGTGACCCTCCAGCAGCACAGCCTGATTCCAGAGCTCAGCCAGCGGTCTTCCCAGGTAGCACAGCCAAGCCAGTCGTCCCACCCGAACTCAGAAAAAAGAAGCAGCCCAGCCACGTAGAGAACCTGAAAGCAAGTTTGTTGTCCAGGGTTATTTTATTTATTTATTTTGAGACAGAGTTTGGCTCTGTCACCCAGGCTGGAGTACAATTCTGTCATCTTGGCTCACTGCAGCCTTCACCTCCTGGGCCAAAGCCATCATCTCATCTCAGCCTACTGAATATCTGGAACTATAGGCATGCACCACCACACCCAGCTAATTTTTTGTAGAGATGGGGTTTCACCATGCTGCCCAGGCTGGTCTTGAACTTCTGAGCTTAAGCAATCCTCCTGCCTTGGCCTGTGTCCAGGATTATTACCAGCTAACTCAAGTAATGAAGGTCTATCCCTGATGAAGAACACCTGTAAAAGATGGTAAATGTGTCTGTCTTCTCAAATGGGCAGATATCAGCACAAAGATTCAATAATTATAAAGACTCTGAATCATGGCATTTCCAGAAGAAACTAAGCTTCAACAATGAACCCAAAATAATAAAACTAAATGAAATTAAAAAACAATCATAAACAAAACAAAAAGTTTAATGAAGGAATAGAAAAAATAAAAATCTTAACAATGATGAATACAGTAGCTGAACTGAAAATTTCAAAAGAAAGCCTCAACAGCGAGTTTTATAAAGCTACAGAAAAATTCAGGGGGATAGAGGACAGGACCTTTGATATTATCCAATCAGAAGAGCAAAAAGTAAATAAATTAAAAGCATGAAGAAAGCATACGAAAATTATGGGACACCATCAAGAGAACTAATGTTCATATGATAGACATTAAAGAAGGAGGTAGTAAAAAAGAGTCAGAAAGTATATTTAAAAGACTGTAAATCTACCTAATCTGAGGAAAGATACCAACATCCAGGTACAGCAAGTGCAGAGATCTCCAAGAAAATTTAACTCAAAGAAGAGTTCACCAAGAACCGTCCAAAATCAAAGACAAATAAAAACATTCTGAGAGTCCTAAGAGATAAGAAACATATCACATATAAAGGAGCCCACATATGACTATCAGGTGATTTCTCAACAGAAATCCTGCAGGCCAGGAGGGAGTGAAATAATATTTTTAAAGTGGTGAAGAAAAACAAAAAACAAAACAATGAACGACCAAGATTACTTCATCCTGCAAAGCTGTTATGAGAGAGAAATATAAACTTTGCCAGATAAACAAAAGGTAAGGAGGTTTATAACTATTAGATCTGACTTACAGAAACTGCTGAAAGGAGATTTTAAACTGAAACACAAAGTCACAAATTAATATCCTAAAAGCTACAAAAGCAAAAAACTCAATGGTGTAAGTAACATAGAGCCATATTCCAAAAACTCCAGGACCGTAGCAGTGGTATATTATGCAATTGTATCTCTAGTTCAAGGGCTGAATCACAAAACTACTAATAACAACTGTAGCTGAAATAGTCAGAAAATACATATTAGAAAATCATGTAAATTCTGGTATCAAAAAGTTAAATAAGGGTTGGGTGCCGTGGCTCACGCTTGTAATTCTAGCACTTTAAGAGGCTGAGGTGGGCAGGTCACCTGAGGTCAGGAGTTTGAGAGCAGCCTGGGAAGCATGATGAAACCTGATCTCTACTAAAAATACAAAAAAAAATTAGACAGGTGTGGTGGCACATGCCTATAATCCCAGCTACTCGAGAGGCTAAGGCAGGAGAATCTCTTGAACCTGGGAGGTAGAGGTTGCAGTAAGCCAAGGTTGGTCCACTGAACTCCAGTGAGACAGAGCAAGAATCTGACAAAAAAAAAAGAAAAAAAAAAAAAACAGGTAAAATAATGGTGAAATAAAAGTATAGAATTGTATGTAATCACAATTATCAGCTTGAAATAGACTGTTGCAATATGTTCTATGTAGCCTTATAATTAGCACAAAGCAAAAATGTATAGTAGATGCATGCACATGTGACACACACACACACACACACACACAAATATATTAGAAAGAATGAAAACATACCTCTTTAGAAAATTATCAAACCACAATTAAAAACAGCAAGAGAGGGAGAAAGAGACAAAATATGTACAAAAAATGACAGCAGAAATTTCTGAAAAATTAATTATCTTAAATGCAAATGGATTTGATTATAAAAAATAACATATAGTAAGAGAATGGATTAAAAACACCCAGCTATGTGCTCCTTACAAGATACTCACCTTTCCTTTCAGGATACACAGATGCTAAAAGTGAAGAGACAAAAAACAATTTCACAGAAATGGAAACCAAAAGAGTGTAAGTGTGATATATATATATCTGAAAAGAGAAACTTAAAGTCAAAAACTGTAGAAAGAGACAAAGAAGGAAACCGTATAAAGATAATTTTGTCAATTCATCAAGAGGCTCCAACAATTATAAATCAATATGCACCCAACATTGGATATATTAAGCAAATATGAAAGGGTCTGAAGGGAGAGAGAGATTGTAATACAATAATAATAGGGACTTCAATACCACACTCTCTATAATGAATAGATCATCCAGACAGAAATTAATAAGGAAACATTGAACTTGAACAATATTTTAGACCACATTGACCTAAGAGACATACATTGAACATTCTATCCTACAATAATGAAATATGAGGACTCCTTAAGCACATATGGAACAGTCTGTCTAGGGTAGATCATGTGTGAAACCACAAAACCAGTCTTAGCAAATTTAAGAAGACTGAAATCATATCAGTGGTCTTCTGTGACAACCATGGTATGAAACGAGACACCAATAATGGAAAAAAACTCAGGAGATTAACAAGAGCAGAGTAATTAAATCTGTTCCTGACTATCAATAAGTCAAAAGAAATGAAAAGGAAAATGTAAAAATATCATGAGACAAATGAAAATGAAAACACCACACCAAAACTTTGGAGATGTAGCAAGACAGTTTTAAGAGAAACATTTATAGCAATAAACACCTACATCCAAAAAGAAAGATCTCAAATAAACAGTAGACTTCAAGGAAATGAAAAATGAAGAACAAATCTAAGCCCAATGTCAGCAGAATGAATAAAATAATAAAGACTCAGGTGGAAATAAATAAAATAAAGGCTAGGAAAAAAAGATAGAAAAGATCAATGAAACAAGAAATTGATTGTTAAAAGATAAGCAACACTGACCGACCTTTAGCTAAACTAAGAAAAAAAGAGAGAAGATTCAAATAAAAGTTTAAGAAAATGAAAGAGGAGACATTATGACTGATACCAGTGAACTATAAAAAACTCATGAGACCATTAGAACCGGTTACGTATATGCAAAAAATTGAATAGCCTACAATAAACAGATAAATTTCTAGAAAAGATAACCTATCAAGCTTGAATAATTAAAAATAAAAAATCTAAAGAACCAATAGCTAGTAAGGAGATTAAATCAGTAATAAGTATTCCATTAAAGTAGCTGAGGCTTTCACAGTGGCTCATGCCTGTAATCCCAGCACTTTTGGAGGCCCAGGTGGGCTCATCACAAGGTCAGAAGATTGAGACCATGTTGGATAACATGGTGAAACACAGTCTCTACTAAAAATACAAAAAAACTAGCCAGGTGTGGTGGTGGGTGCCTGTAGACCCAGCTACTCAGGAAGCTGAAGCAGGAGAATCACTTGAACCCAGGAGGCAGAGGTTGCATTGAGCTGAGATCCTGTCATTGCACTCCAGCCTGAGTGACAGAGCAAGACTCCATGTCAAAACAGCAACAAAAAAAGCCCAGGCGTTGATGGCTTCACTGCCGAATTGTATCAAATATTTAAAGAACTTACACCAATCCTTCAGAAGCTTCCAAAAAGTCAAAAAGGAAGAGATGCTGTAAAACTTTTTGGAGTTTCGCTCTTGTTACCCAGGCTGGATGCAATGGCGCGATCTTGGCTCACCGCAACCTCCGCCTCCTGGGTTCAGGTAATTCTCCTGCCTCAGCCTCCTGAGTAGCTGGGATTACAGGCACGTGCTACCGTGCCCAGTTGATTTTTTGTATTTTTAGTAGAGACGAGGTTTTTATGAGACCCACAATACGCTGACAGCGAAACAGAAAAGGACATCACAAGGAAAGAAAAACTGTAGGTTAATATCCTTGATTAACATAGATGCAAAGGTTTTCAACAAAATACTGGCAAGTCAAGTTCAATAACACAGCAAAAGGGTCATTGGCCATGATCAAGAGGAATCAATTCCTCAATGTGAGGATCATTCAAATTATGCAAATGATTAAGAGAATTTAAGACAAAAATCATGATCATCTCATTAGAGTCAGAAAAAGAATTTGATAAAATTCAACATCATTTCATTACAAAAACACTCAATGAATTAAATATAGAAATAATGTATCTCAACACGATAAAGGCCATATCTGATAAATTCACAGATAACATTATATTCAATGGTAAAACATTTCAACCTTTTTCTCTAAGACCTAAAACAAAATCAAGATGTCCACTCTCACCATTTCTATTTAATGTAATACCGGAAGTCTTTGCCAGAGTAATTAGACAAAAGAAAGAAAGAAAAGTCATCCACATAAAATTTTTTAAATGAAATCATCACTTTTTGCTGATTACATAATTTTATATGCAGAAAACCCTAAAGATTCCATTCAACATTGTTATAAGTAATAAACAAATGCAATAAAGTTACAGTAACTTTGGGTGCATGTGAGATTTTGATACAAGCATACCATGTGTAAAGATCAAATCAGGGCAATCAGGCTATCCATGGCTTTGAACATTCATTATTTCATTGAGATGTGAACATTCAAAATCCTTTCTTCTAGCTTTTTGAAAATATATGGTAAATTATTTAAGCATAGTTCTCTTCTTGTGCTATTGAACACTGTGACTTTTTACAAGGACAAAGAAGCTTCTTTAATAAATAATTTGTTCTATGGACAAGCTTTATTGAAGATGCTTACTTGTCCTTTCAAAAAGGGGAAATCTGGACATGCACTTACACACAAGCACCCACACAGAACGCAATGTAAGAGTGAAGGCAGAGATTGCGGTGACCCTTCTACAAATTACCAAAGATTTTCAGCAAAACACTGGAAGCTGCGGAAAAGGATGGAGCAGATTCTCCCTCACAGCCTCAGAAGGAACTAGGCCTGCAGACACCTTGACCTCCAGTTTGCAGCCTCCAGACCTGTGAGATGATAAATTTCTGTTAAGCTGCCTCACCCACAGGACACTGTTATGGTAGCTCTAGTTCCCACACCCAGGCCGAGGGAGCACTTCCGAGACCTTGTTTGTAAAGGTTATGACACCTGTGGTATGTGGGCTCCCCAGGTCCAGAGCTGAGTCAGGAACCCAAGGGCAGGTGCTCAATCGGGAAGTGACCTCAGGAAGGCTCAGAAGAGGATTGTGGAAATGAGAGAGGGAAGGGAGCAGCTGAGACAAGATGTAGTGTTAAGCGTGCTACCTCTAAAACCTAGGACTCAGTCCTGCCAGGTATCGTAAGACAGGAATGAACCACAGAGTGGCCACAACCAAGCATCATTGGAACTTGGATACCCACCCACTGACTCCTGTCAGTCACCCTCATTCAGGCCGGCTCCACAGGGCTCCACAGTCTTTAGTCAAAGGCTTGTTGTGGAGTTCAGGATAAAGCCTTTGTGTCCTGTGGACAGCAATGACAACTGCTAGGTCACTGTCAGTGTAGGGACCTATATGTTAACACATATACATTTTGATTCTATTAATGCATATAAAATATAGAAGGATGTTTTGTAAGCAGTGTCTATGGTTTTTTGCAATGCCTTCCTTGGCATGAGTCTGCAACTTGCTTCTAACAAATCCAATATGGCAAAGACGCCCGGCTAACACAGCTGTGATTGTTACATTACATGGGAAAAGTGAAGAATTGTGTAGATACAATCAAGGTCCTACTATTGTTTGAACCCCTGTAAAATTCATGTGGAAACTCAATCCCAATCATGGTGGGATTCCAGTGGTGGCATATTTAGGGACATGATCGAGTTGCCAGGGCTCTGCCTGGTGAGTGCGATTGACTAACAAATGCTCTTATAAAGGAGGCTTGAATGAGCTGCCTGGACCTTCTATCTCCTTTGTCCTGTGCAGACACCTAGATATCACCATCTGTGAGGAGCCCTCACCAGATACCAAACCTGCCAGCGCCTTGGTCTTGGACCTCCCAGCCTCCAGAACTATGAGAAACAACTGTATCTTCTTCAGGAATTACCTAGTCTAAGGTATTTTGTTTTTTTGAGATGGAGTCTCACTCTGTCACCAGGCTGGAGTGCAGTGGTACGATCTTGGCTCACTGCAACCTCTGCCTCCCAACTTCAAGCAATCCTCCTGGCTCAGCCTTCCAAGTAGCTGGGACTACAGGCATGTGCCACGACATCCAGCTAATTTTTTGTACTTTTACTAGAGATGTGGTTTCACCATGTTGGCTAGGATGGTCTCTGTCCCTTGACCTCATGATCTGTCCACCTCAGCCTCCCAAAGTGCTGGGATTACAGGCGTGAGCCACCACATCTGGACTAGTCTAAGGTATTTTGTTACAGCAGCCTTAGGGATTAAAACAGATGTTCAATTCATTGACTTTAAATTCATCAAACAGTATTCACCTAGGTGGACCTGGCCTCTTCTGGTCAGTCCTTTAAAAGCAGGTTTAGACAAAAGAGATTTGAAGCAGCAGAGATTCTTTTCTTTGCTGGCTTTGAAAAGGCAAGCTGCCATGAATTCTGAGATAAAAAGAAAATGAATACTGCCAGTAACCTGTGGGGCTTAGAAGCGGGTCCTGCGCCAGTTAAGCCTCCAGATAAGGACACAGTCCAGACAGCACTTGGATGTCAGCGTTGTGAGACCTTAGCAGACGATCCAGCAGAGCCAATACCAGAGCTACAGAAACAGTGAGACAGTGAAGTTTATAATGCCTTGTCACATCATATAGGCACCCGTCAAAGATACATTAGTTGGACATTAGGTGACATTCATTGTTATATATGGAAGATAAGAGGAAGGAAAATGGGAGACAAGAAAAGAGAAAAAACAGTGCATTTTTGCATTCATGTACTATTACACACATGCTTAAATAAACATTGACTTTTAAACAAAAGTTGGACAATGTGAGTTCTCCTGAGAGATACATCAAATGAGACTTATTTACGGATATAAGTTAACAGTGTAGATTTTTATTAATTGATAATGAACAATCATAGAGTATGATTACTCAAATAAATAGAGACCCTGCATGCTTGCATGCTCGCCTCTTCTACTGTACTCCGTGTCCAGGCCATGGCGTTTGCGTGCACTGCCTGTGGTTGGCAGCGGCGTTGCAGCTGAGCCCCGCCACCCTGATGCTGTGTGTCTTCTGGGAACGGGGTTGTAGTTTGTTTGATTGTACTCATTTTTGCTTCTGCGAGTAGCACCCAGAGGGCCAGAGCAGTGCAGGCTGCAGCTATGGAGTAGAATACAAGCCGTACCACAGCCAGTCTGATGGAAGAAGCTAAGGGAATGAAGAACATGTCAGCCTCTGCATTTTAGAACCCAAACTGTGTGACGCCAAAACAGCCAGCTGAACATCGTTGGGATCCTTCCCTCCTCCACAAGCATCCTCGGAATTGACCAGGTGTTCAAAAAGCTAATCTAGGAAGATATATCCGGTGGAATAAATAGCAGGTAGAGGAGGGAGACAGGAAGTGTTGCAAACAGGAGTGCGGGCGCTACGCTGGCAGGGCCCGGGGCCCCGGGAGGTGATCCATTACCCCACAACCATTATCGTTTGTTATCAAGCTTTCACCCAGCAGCCGGGGAAGGAGAAATATTTGCAGTGTCGTTTCTCAGCCAACCTTGGGTCCTGTCAGACCAAATTTGCTTTTACCCAGTTGTTGGGTTCATGAACGTTTTCAACATAGAAGAGAGGCGACCAGCTCCACACAGTATGCTTTAAGAAAATTGACTCTAGTAATTTTGATGAGGTAACTGCAAAAGCAATCAATGAGGCAAACTTTTCATCTAAGTTTCCCCGCTAGTGTTCTCTTTGGCCACGTCTATACTCTGATGACAAGTGCAGTCGTTGGAGAAGAGTCTTCTGCCTTCATAGATGAATTTTAGAAAATAGTTACCATTTTACACGGTGGAATTTATCCACTTCAGCTCTGCCTCCCTGATGCTGACATCCAAAATCTCAGCAGATCTAAGACCCTGGTGAGTGGCTCCAGAACACTGAGGGGTCATCAGGTTACTGCTATCTGACATTCCTATAAACCAAAACTTCATGGCCAGATAAAAATAAATGTGTTCCCTGTGTATCCAATTTACCACAATGCTGGGCATACGAACCTGGCTTGGGTCAGTGCTGACGATGGCACACTAATGCCCATCACCACACTGCATGCCCAGTCTTCGTCAGGTGCAAGTTTGAACTTGTACATTTTGAAACATGGCTTTAAAATCAAGTATTTCTACATTATAAATGAGGTGAGAGCTCTCTGTTTGCCTGTCACTTGCCTTTTTGACAAATTCCCGGGACAGGAGGAATGTGTGTAGCGTGGACGTTAATGAAACGCAGACAGCACTGCCCCTTCAGTTTAAATTTTTCAGCTGGCCAAGAATCCCAGTTAGTTACCGACAGTGTGTGTGTTTGGATGCTTTTTGAAGACACGTGTTGAAGTCAACTAAGACAAAATGAGCTTTCACAAGCTAGAAGCTGCATTTTGGGAAACGAAGGTGGTTGTTTGTAGGTCTCCCCCAGCTTCTTTTGGAAGAACACACACGGCTGCTGACAGAGGCAGGAATGAGGTTGAGAGTATTTCATCTTTGAAAACATCATGACAGAAGACTTTCTTTACCTTATTTTCAATTATAGGGTCTTGGGGAATGTTTGGCTTTTTAAAGGGTTTTGTGCAGATGTGGTATTTTTCTTAATATTTTTTCAATCAATTTTCAATCTCTGCTCCACATTATCACAGGGATCTCCATGTGATAGGTGTGAGGAAAATATAACTTAAACGTATTGCCACATATTTTCATTTTGCTAGCTCAAATGATCAGAAAGAAAGATCACAAGAAAGCACATACTGAAAATCAAATGGAAATGTAGATCATCAATATTCACAGCAATTACATAACATAACTCAAGAAAAGATGGTGGCTTAGATGGACTCTTTGCAATATCCTCTGATAGATCTCTCAGCTTTTGAATATTTAAACCATAAAGAGCAAAAGTATTCTTCCTTGTTTTCCAATGACTTTTTGATATCATTTTATTTTTCACAATTCATTGTTTATTATTGTTGGTTGGCTTATTATTGTTGTTTATTATTGTTATTCGTGGTTGACTTAAGCCAACCCACCTTCCAAAGTAGGGTTGATCCTTCAAAATTTTATGTTTGAGGTTGAACTCTCAAAATTTTATGTTCCTGTAGAACTCATAGGTTTCCTTGCCCTTGAAGCCTCTAGAAAGCCAGGTCACTCGTTTTCCTCCTGGTTCCACTGAAAAGGATAACAGGTCTTCTCATCCATCAGGGTCTCTTGCATACTGGGCTTCCCTGCTGATTCTGGCTGTATGGAGGGGCCAGTCACCCTCTAACAAGATGATTTATATAGAGAAATATTCCTGCTGAAGAAAACTTTAACAGATAGCAAACAAAAAGAGAGTTTAGAAAATCTGTGAGTGAAGGTTTATAAATTGTCAAAGGTGACTTATTTGTTTCCTTAGTACTGAAATTGGCCACCAGTAAGTGCCATTGAGTAGAATGCAGCAATTAATAAGATGTATTATCTGCGGATGATCTAAGAGCTGGTTGCCTATGCATAGGAATTTATATATTATTTTTAGCAGCAAGATACCGCAATTAAAATACATTTTTGTTTGCTAAGAAAGTAATCCAAAATAAATTCACTATTAAGCATTATTCATTATTCAAAATCAACCCAGGTTGTTAAGTGCCAAAATCAACAATAGGTTTGCTAAGTGCCTGCTGTATGCCAGTTAGCATTCTTGGTGTTTTTAAACATTGTCTTGTGGAAGGCAGAGTGAATTATGAAACATACATCAACATAATAGATATTTTAGTGCACTCAGCCCTTATTTATTTATAGATGTAGGCTAATTTCTCCTTTCCTCTTACATAATTAAAAGTCATTTCTTCTTTACCATGAAATGAAGGTCAATAATAAATATTTAAGAGGGATTATATCTGGTGTCATCAGACTTATTCGTTCTTTTCCTATATGTACCAAGAGCATTTCCCCTATGGAAACCCAGGGTAATGTGTGATTGGATTAGGATGGTCTTTGTGTAAGAGGTTAAATAATGAGCATATTCATAGGTCAAATGGTTTGAAGCTGAACTCATTTTAAGGCAACATATTGGTTGTCGAGAGGTCTCAAGATCAGGCAAAAGTAGCTTAATCATACACCTAACAGGGAATTACAAAGAAAGAAAGAAGCAGCAGTATGACGAAACACAGCGGACGTGCCCACTCTCCCAGCTTCTCGTGGAGATTTACGGTCCGGGAAGGGAACTGCTTTATGTTATGTTGACCCTGTCAGCATCTGCATCCCCCTTCTCATACCACATGCCTCAGGCCTGGGGAGGAGACTGGTTTGGAAGGATCTTGAACTTGTCAAAACAATTTTTCTCATCAGTAACTGCGCTGGTGTGTCAAATGCGAGGCATGGGCCTTGCTCAAAAAGGTTGTCCACACTAGACTCGCACACATTTTGCACGGAAACACTCCCTGTGCCCCTGAGTGATTCCAAATCTCTACCAGGCTGCCTAGAAGCCGGCTGGTAACCACTAAGGAGCCTGTGGAGGCTGCCAGGACCACAGTCTTCTGCTCAGTGCTCAGTGTCTCTCTGACAGCAGGTTTCTTGCCTGTGCAGAGCTCAGGGCAAAGCGCTGGACTTCTCTTCCGCTGAGCAGTCCTCCTCCTCCTCCACCTGTTTACAGTAAATTTGTCATGGGCATCCCATGCCCTTGTATTTCACTTCCAGGCATACATTCTTCTTACCGGAAATGGGCAATGTCACCCTCACTCATGGCACTTTTAACATCAAGTGAAAGATGAAGTCTACATACCAAATTGTTGAAATTCTTAGAACCATAATTAGAGAGACATGAAGAATGCATCAAGAATCCTCTTTGAACTTTATTTTATGCCTCTTAGCACATGTCAGGATATCACAAAGAACCAAACTCATAGTCAAGGACCCCTGTCCTATGTCCTGGCTGGAGCAGAGAATCCCCCACTTGATTTGCTCTGTCTGTGTTTAGATACTGCTCTATTTTCAAATGAGGCAGTAGTTCATGTATCATGGGCTGCCAAGACCTCAACAGGGCAAACTCAAGAACACAGCTTGGAAGAGCTGAATGCAGAAGTGCGGTAGTCATAGTCCAGCCTCTCACTTCACTGCTTTGGGTTCAGCACAGCCAAAATCAGACTTTTCTTCAGAGGTACCAAAGGAATGCGTGTCCCCATCCTCTGCCTTCACAGCCGTCTTCGATCTGATTATGATGAAGAGAAGTGTACAAGGGTAATTTCGCATCTGCCATCAATTACCTGGGTAACCCTTCATTTTATTGCCTGAGCAACTGGACAATAGGAATACTTTTCCCATGGAGTTTCCATGAGATAGTAAATGTCAGCATGACAGAGAAGAGGGGTCAACAGCTTGTCTTGTTGCCATTACTATTTCTACGTGTGTGCTTAGTAGGACTTCAGAAAACACACTCCAAAAGTGCAACACCTTCGGATGGGCATATTAACAGGAAATCCAGCTTTGAAGCCACAGCAATGGGTGTAGACACATCAATAAAAGAGAGGTTAAGCTGCATGTCCAACGGAACTTCACCAGGTAGGTCTCATCCCCAAATGGTCATACATCATAACGTTACCTCTTTTGAGCTCTCACTGTGTCCTAAGCACCCTGGCACATCTTGTGAGATCTTTAAGCCATGCCCATCTCCAAAGCCACAGAGACGCCAAGGCCCACTGAGCTACTACCATGGGGTTTGGGCGCAAATTCTTGAGTCTTCTCTAAATTTACAAGGAGAGTAACCTTGTGTACATGCCCTGAACTTCAATTGCCAAATTGCCTAATAGAAAACAATTATATGTGTTTAAAAAGTTACTAATATATATTTTGCACATTGAACCTCTTGCGCCAACCTAGCTGGAAAATCAATAGCTGCAGAACTATGGGAACAGAAAGATCATTCCGGTTGATTGCAGCACTTGGATGACCATACGGTACGGATTCAAGCAAAGAGCACCGACCAGCCCTCAAGACAAAGAACACTCGGGCTCTCTAAAGAAGCGACATTATCGCCATCATTCAGAATGTTATTAGAGTGGAAAAGCAAACAGTCTGTTGATCTGCTGAGGTGCCGCCAATTTGTTTCTCGTGGGAGCTGTGACAGAGACTTCAGTCTCCAGTGTAGATCTGGACACAGCTTTGTAAGTTTCCAGTTGCTGACTAAGAGTTGGTCTCTGGTTGGGGTAAAACTCCTCCAGTGTCTCCATCTCTGAGGCCAAGCCTGTCAGCTCCCACTGTTCAGGGGTCTGCACACTGTAGCATGTGGCTGGCTAACTCTGTGTCTGCCATCACTTTGGTGCATTTGTTGACTGTGGCATAGGACAGGCCTCTGCCTGCAGGTGCACCTCTAAACTATTGAGCTCTCTTCTGCCCAGCCCTACTGAGTGCTGGACTATAGGTGCTGAAGCATCTCTTCCACAGCACTCTGCCTTCTTTCTCATGTCAGGAAGAGCAGTTCCTTGTCTGCCTGGCACCTGTGCCCAGTGTTCCTGCTGGAGTGGTTAGCAGATAACTTTACTGCCCAAGTACTTTCAGCATGGCAGTTCACAGTGGTCTGTGGCAGACTGCCCCTCCTCTCCATGTGGTCCTCGAGTTGGCCAAGGGTCCTTCACCGTGGCAGGAGCTGGCAAACAGTTTCTCCTGGTCATTTCTTCCTGTGAATCACTATGGGAAAATTCTATCCATGGTTTTTCTCACACTGAAGCCACAAACTGTTGTTTTGAAAGTAAACAAACAAAAAAAGAGTAAATACAAGCTATTCCTTTATTTGTTCCTGTTTTTGAATTTGTGCTCTGACAAGCAAATGCTCCTGGAAGCAGCATGAATGAAGAAGAAAGGGCAAAATGGAGTCAAAAAAACCTTCTCCCACCCTCCCATCCATTGTCATGCTGTGTTAGACTGTTATTGCACTGCTGAAAAGAAAAGCCTCAGGATGATCTCCATTGTAACTGGCGTGAGATGGTATCTCCATGTGGTTTTGATTTGCATTTCTCTAATGACCAACAATGATGAACATTTTTTCATATGTTTGTTGGCTTCATATATGTCTTCTTTTGAAAAGCATCTGTTCATATCCTTTGCCCACTTTTCAATGGGGTTGTTTTCTTCTTGTATATCTGTTGTAATTCTTTGTAGACTCTGGATATCAGCCCTTTCTTAGACGCGTAGACTGCAAAAATTTTTCCCATTCTGTTGGTTGCCGGTTCAGTCTAATGGTGGTTTCTTTTGCTGTACAAAAGCTCTGAAATTTAGTTAAATCCCATTCATCTATCTTGGCTTTTGTTGCCATTGCTTGTGATGTTTTAGTCATGGAATCCTTGCCTATGCCTATGTCCTGGATGCTTTTGTCTAGGTTTTCTTCTAGTGTTTTTTTGGTATTAGGTTTTATGTTTAAATCTTTAATCTATCTGGAGTTAATTTTAGTGTAAGGTGACAGAAAGAAGTCCAGTTTCTGCTTTCTGCACATGGCTAGTCAGTTTTCCCAACACCATTTAAACATGGAGTCCTTTCCCCATTGCTTATTTTTGCCAGATTTGTCAAAGAGCAGATGATTGTAGATGTGTGGTGTTGCTTCTGGGGCCTCTGTTCTGTTCCATTGGTCTATGTCTCTGTTTTGGCACCAGTACCATGCTGTTTTGATTACTGTAGCCTTGTAGTATAGTTTGAAGTCTGGCAGTGTGATGCCTCTGGCTTTGTTCTTTTTGCTTAGGATTGTCTTGGCTATGCAGGCTCTCTTGTGATTCCATATAAAGTTTAAAGTGTTTTTTCCCAGTTCTTTGAAGAAGGTCATTGGTAGCTTGATGGGGATAGCATTGATTCTATAACTTATTTTGGGCAGTATGGCCTTTTTCACTATATTGATTCTTCCTAACCATAGCATAGAATGTTTTTTCCATCTGTTTGTGTCCTCTCTTATTTCGTTGAGCAGTGGTTTGTATTTCTCCTTGAAGAGGTCCTTTAAATCCTTTGTTGGTTGTATTCCTAGGTATTTGAGGATGTGGAGAAATAGGAACACTCTTACACAGTTGGTAGGCGTGTAAATTAGTTCCAGCATTGTGGAAGACAGTGTGGCAATTTCTCAAGGATCTAGAAATAGAAATTCCTTTTGACCCAGCAATCCCATTACTGGGTATATATCCAAGTAACTATAAATTGTTCTACTATAAAGACACATGCACATATATGCTCAGTTTAGCCCTGTTTACAATAGCATAGACCTGAAACCAACCCAAATGCCCATCAATGATAGACTGGACAAAGAAAATGTGGCACATATACACCATGAAATACTATGCAGCCATAAAAAAATGAAGAGTTTGTGTCCTTTGGAACACAAACGATGAATCTGGAAGCCATCATTATCAGCAAACTGACACAAGAACAGAAAACCAAATATCACAAGTTCTCACTCATAGGTGGGTGTTGAACAAGGAGAACACGTAGACTCAGGGAGAGGAGCATCACACACTGGGGCAGTTGGGAGGGGCCAGGGAAGGAACAGAAAGGGGTGGGAAAGATGGGAGGGATAACATGGGGAGAAATGCTGGATATAGTATGCACCTCTGCAACAATCCTGCATGACCTGCACATGTACCCTAGAACCCAAAGTAAAATAAAATAAGATAAAAATAAAAGCCTGAGGATGGGTAATTGATAAGAAAAGAGATTTAATTGGCTCATGGTTGTGCAGGCTGTACAGGGAGCATAGAGCTGGCATCTGCTTCTGCAAAACCTCCGGAAGCTTCCAATGATGGCAGGAGGTAAAGTGGGAGCAGGCAGGTCACATGTCCAAAGCAGGAGCAAGAGATAGAGCGACAGGGAGATGCCACACACTTTTAAATGTCCGGAGCCTGTGAGAATTCAGTTATCATCAAAGGTTTGGCCCATGCCATTCAGGTAGGATCCGCCCCTACGATCCATATACTTCCCTTAAAGTTCCACCTTCAATGTGGGGATTAAAATTCCACTTGAGATTTGGCAGAATAAATATCCACACTCAGTTATTTACTTAGTGCTTGCAGTGGAGGCTGCGGTTTTGGTTTTGCCTTAATTTTGCACCCCTGATCCAAGCATAGTGCCAACCACAGATTATCTGTTCTCTCTGTGTGTAAAACAGAAGTATTGTTACTCATCCAATGTGATTCACTAAATTTTTCAGACATGAATGATTTTCTGGTTGCCATATTCACTTTGGAAGTTTGGAACATATGCCAGGCAATGCGATGTTTTGGGGGTGTAAATTGCCAGCCGGGTGAAACCCAAAGTACTCAACTTACTAAAGTTCAACTTAGACACCGGGGACAGGAAACTTCTCAAGACAAGATAAAGAAATGTTGGGAAAGGAAGGTGAGACTCACAAGAAAGTGGCATTGTGTGACTCTGATGGCCTCACTGCTTGTGCATAGCTTCAGGCTGCACATTTCACAGAGCGTTTAACCCTTTCAGCCTTGTTGTGGCTGAGCAAGTCCCATCTTCACTTTTAGAGGAGAAATGGTGCTGAGATGAAGTAACCCTACTTGTGGAGAATGTATTAAGTGGCAGAGCCAGATTCCAAAACAGACCTCATTATCATTGCCGGCTTTTCAAGGGATGTACAAAATATAACACAGATGTGTCTAAGAACGGATTCTCACTCCTAGCTGAAATCCAGTGGCACTGACCAGGACATCTTTAACAACAGTAATCTAATACAAACAGCATTGAGAACTATGCTGAGCATCAGTGCACTGTGGGAACTTAATCCAATAGCAACAGAGGCAGTCTGAGATTCAAGCTAGAAGGGAGGAGAGAGATGTCAGAGAAAGCGAGGAACAAAGTGAACACAATTCGAAGAGGATTCTGTTGCAGTCCTGGAACATTTGTTCATTTAACAGACACTTCTGGAGCATAATCAGGTGCAAGCCGCATTCTTAACACTGACGTTACATCAATGAGCAAAGAAGACAGAAATCTCTGTCCACAAGAATCTTACATTCTAGTGGGGAAAATGGAGGGCAAACAAGATCTATTCATTCGGTGCATTAGGCTCCTCAAGCTGCTATAACAAAATACCATCAATTGGGTGGCTGAAGCCACAGAAATGAATGGAGGCTAAAAGTCCAAGATCAATGTGTCACCAGAGTTTGGGTCCTGGTGAGGCCCCTCCTCTTGGCTTGCAGACAGCCGCCTTCTCCATCTGTCATCACCTCGGTGTGTATGTGCCGGGAGAGGGAGCTCTCTGGGGTCCATTCTTATCAGGACCTCACCTGGTCTGATGGGACTGGTGTTCTTATAAGATCAGAACATTTGACCTTAATTACTTATGACCTCATTCAACCTTAACTACTCCTTGGAAGCCTTATCTCTATAAATAGCCATGCTGGGGGTTAGGGTTTAACATAGAACATAAACATTCAGTCTATAACATTCACTAATTATAAAAATTCTGAACAGGGATTGAATAGGATCTAGGGACTGGCAAGATTTAAGCAGAGGAAATGGATGTTTCAGACAGATGACTTTATCGGCATGCTAGCCATTTATCTTCATTGTTTAGATTCTAGTTACTGTATAAATTCAAGTTATCAGAAGACAAAATCCCATCACCTATGCTGCTTGTTTTTGCATGTTTATTATAATAATCTCAAGATCAAACAATATCTTTATATCCTTTGCAAGATATTACTTGATCATCTTGTCACATCAAACTAAGACCACATGACAAATTCTTGCTTGAGTTTGCTTCCTGGAGAAAATAATGTTTTGAGGACACATTTGGCATTGCTATCTTTTGTTAGAATAAAACCATGACATATCCCAATGTCTTTAAAAAAAAAAAAAAAAAAAAAAAAAAAAAAAAACAGCTTTCAAATCTTAAGAGAAAGTGCTTTACCCAATGTGAACATCTGAGTAATTCTAGGAATAAAATCAACCTTGTCTATTTTGCTTAATATCTCGAACACAAACCCCACTAGCACTAGGAAAGGGATTGAAATCATGGCCAAACTTCTTGGTGTATTTGCTTTTACATTTATGTTTTACTTATGATAAGTGATACCTCTTTTGTTTTACAAAGTTGTGAATGGTAATCCACATATCACCTTAATCTTTTGGAAAACAGGTAAAGAACAAATCAAAATTTTGCAATAATCCATGTATTCGTCCTTCATCCATCATCTTTCCATTAATCTAAATTTCTCTACATGGGGAAGAACAGAATTTCTCCTCTCTGTATCTCTTCCCTTTGCCTACACACACACACACACACACACACACACACACACACACACACACACACCCTCCTGGGCCTGCTGAGATAAGGTAAAAGTGACTGCCTTTGGAAAGACACAGGAAAGAGCTGGAGCCCACACCAGGAGCCTGGCATTCCTGCTGTTTGCTGTTCTGAAATAGACCTGGTTAGCTTATTGCAGTAACTAAAGGTAGGATCTGCTTAGGCTTCAGAAGTTACCTTTGTCTTATTGAGACTGTGCCCTGGGGCAGGGCTGGCACAAGTGCTGTTCCTCAGCTGCCAGTCCTTTCTCAGAGGATGGGAACATCTCTTCAAAAGGGAAATGTTGAAACCAAACAACCGGCTTCCCGTTCACCGTCAAGAAAGAGCCAGGCTTACTCTGAGGAGTCTTGGATACGGAGCTTAGGAAGGACAGGCCTGTGGAAGAAGAGTGGGCTGCAGGGTGACATCGGGGATGACTCCCCAGCCCTTAGCCTCAGGCTCCAAGATGGAGATGGGCTTCCAGCCCCCAGGTCATCTCAGATTTAGGCCTCATTTTTCTTGGATGAACACACCTCATTTTTCTAACATCTAGAGCACAGGAAAGGACTTGCATGATAATGCCCACATAAACAAAAATGGGAAGAAGTATACAATCCATACAATCTATAGGGAGAGAGGAGCCACACCTCCAAGGAAGCAAGTCAACTAATATTCAAGACGAAGACCACTGAATGCAGTACCTGGAGTCAGCTAAGTCCACAGTGACCAACCAATCGTCTTGTCCATCAGCACAGCTCTTCCAACCTGGGAGAGACTAAAAGACTCTCAGCTCCTTCCAGCTCTCAGCTTCAGGCACCTTGCTCAGAGATGCCCTCTCTCTGGAGAAAAACAACAACAAATGAAGGAGAAGAAAAAGGAAAAGCAGGAGAAAGCAGAGGAGGAGGAGGAAAAAAGAAAAAAACAGGAGTCCAGGTGATCATAGTTAAAACGTTAAAAATTTAGTAAGATTATATAGGATTTTATGGGCTTTTAAAGAAAGCATGTTTGGAATTTATTTATTTTACTTTTAGAGTGGAGTAGGCTCTTCTGGGTAAAGTACAAAATCTAAAAGCCAAGTTAGTCATGTCAACATAGAAAATTCTCTGTGGAAAACAATCACAAAAACAAAAATGAATGACCAACAAATAACTTGGAAATGCATTTGTAATATACATGTCAGAAAAATGAGTATTCTGCATGGTCAGTTAGCCCAGAGACGTTTCAGCTGGGGACTTACTCTGTGCCAGGCATTGTGAACAAGTTAAGTATGTGATAGAAAAAAAAAAAAAGTTAAATATGTGATAGAAAAAAAAAAAACTGGTATCAAGTCCTGAATCCAGGTAAACATATAATGAAGTCCAAAGACTGTAATAATCACAGTTGCACAAAATAAACTAACAGTTACAACTCTTGGGAAGAAAAATCTACAATCTACCTGGTATCAAAATAATAGTATTTTTGATACTATTATCTAATCTGGAACTAAAATCCCTGAGCACTAAAGGGAAGGCAGTAAGGTGGAGATGGGCAATAAAGTTGGTGAGAAGTTGCAGGGAACTATTTTCCTTATTGTGCTCAGGTTATTAACAGGTACTGTGCTCTGTGCTGGATCGGCTGGGAACTGCAAGGACAGTTCTTCAAGGGCTGAATCATACCCCATGGCACCACTGTCCATACTTTAGTAAAGGCAGCCTGTGATCAGTAGGCCAGCAGTGCCTGCCAGGAACCCCTCACTTGGATACCCTTTCTTGTGTCTGGAGCCATCACGGGTGGGTTCCTGCCTGGTTCCTCCAGGCCTTGGAAGCTCTACTTTCCCATATCCCTGGGCATCTGTGTCTTTCTGATCCATGCCTCCCTTTTGCCTGGCAGGTGTGGTTAGAGGGGAACCCCAGACTTCCTTGAAACACCTTCAATGGGTTTCTAAGAGAGGTCTACAGAAGCCTGCAGTCTGAGTGCCTCTTTTCTGGGTCCACAGTTTATTCTTGTTCTGAAACCTGGCCTTGCTTAGCCACAAATTAAAAATAAAAAGATACAGCCAGGCACGGGATAGCTCACGCCTGTAATCTCAGCAGTTTGGGAGGCCGAGGCAGGAAGGTCTTTCGAGGCCAGGAGTTCCACACCAGCCTGGCAACATAAAAAAATAAAAATAGTAAAAATAACAATCTCTAAAAATAACAATAACAAAAAAATTATCTTGTTAATTTTTAAATGAATCTTATAGGAAAATATTTTCCTAAGTGAATAAAATAAGTAAAATTCAATAAGACTCCTAGAGCTAGTGAATCATATCTGGGGGAAGTACGCAGATCTTTATTTCCTGTTCAACATCTCCCTTCCCTTGGTTAGGTCATGCAGTGAGGCATGGGCTCTGTATCATCAGCATTCTATTGGATTTATCTGCTGGGTGAGACCAGCCAGTCCCACTCATTTCTACTCATGTATTGAAAGTTATCTGTGGAAACTTTTATTTTCCTTTTTTAAATAAAAAGGGTAGAGTTTAGAATGTATTCTATAATCTAGGAAATGGTGATTATCTATTAACCAAAAAGACATTGATATAATCACTGTTCTCACAAACTGAAGTCATTGGGAAAACATAATGGAAATGAGATGGCTGTAGATTCCCCTCAAGTTATGTTTTAGGAGCATAACTATCACTAAATAAAATTTGTGACATTCCAATTGATCTAACTTTTTAATTACAAATTCATAGCTACATATTAACTATAGTTCAGCACTTAATTTTCCTCATTGTAATAGTTAACAACTCATAGTAATAAATAGCTTAGATATCTTAATATCTAAATTTCATACCTTAGATATTTGCTCATAATTGAAAGTTTTGTTTGCTTGTTTTTCTAAACTCTAGCATATTCCTAGACAAGATGATGTAAACTCACTCACCGTGTCTGTCCATACTGCGTATAGCCGACCTAACATGTGAGGTGCGGGTGCTCTTCATGCCTGGGGTATGACTTCAATTTGGGAAACACCAGCAGGATGGACTCGTTAGATCTCTAAAAGGAGGTACATGTAGCCAGAGAGGTGGTAAGAAAGCAGAAAGCAGCTACTGTAAAAGGGGTGCAGTCCTTGATTTGATTCTCAGTTTGGTCCCCGCTGGTGTGTAGAAGAGCTACTGATTTGTGTACATTAATTTTGTATCTGGAAACTTTGCAGAGTTCTTTGATCAGTTCGAGGAGCTTTCTAGAGGAGTCTTTAGGGTTTTCTAGGTAAACGAGCACATCATCTGCAAAGAGCAACAATTCGACTTTCTCGTTACTGATTAGGATGCCTTTTATTTCTTTCTCTTGTCCGATTGCTCTAGCTAGGACGTTCAGTACTATGTGAAAAAAAGGGATGAGAGTGGGCATCCTTTTCTTCCTTCAACTCACAGAGGGAATGCTTTCAACTTTTCCACAGTATTATGTTGGCTGTGGGTTTGTCATAGATGACTTTTATTACATGGAGGTATGTCCTTTGTCTGCAGATTTTTCTGAGAGTCTTAATCATAACGGGATGCTGGACTTCGTTGAATGCTTTTTCTGCATCTATGGAGTTGGTAAGGTGATTTTTGTTTTTAACTCTGTTTACGTGGTGTATCACATTTATTGACTTGCATATGTTAAACCATCCATGCATTCCTTGTATGAAACCCCCTTGATCACAGTGGACTATTTTTTCAATATGTTGTTAGATTCATTTAGCTAGTATTTATTAACGGTTTTTGCATCTATGTTCATCAAGGATATTGGTCCATAGTTTTTCTTGGTTATGCCCTTTCCTGGCTTTGGTATTAGGGTGATACTGGCTTCATAGAATGATTTATGGAATGATTTACTCTATCTTGTAGAACAGTGTCAATAGGATTGGTACCAATTCTTCTTTAAATATCTGGTAGAATTCAGCTGTCAATCTGTCTGATCCTGAATTTTTTTGTTGGTAACCTTTAAATCGCCATTTCTATCTTTCTGCTTGTTATTGGTTGGTTTAGGATATCTAATTCTTCCTGACTTGAGATAGGAGGGTTGTATCTTTCCAAGTATTTATCCGTCTCCTCTAGGTTTTCTAGTTTATGCATGTGAAGGTGTTCTCATCAGCCTTGAATGACCTTTTCTATTTCTGTGGTGTCGGTTGTAACAGCTCCTGTTTCATTTCTAATTGAGCTTATTGAGATTTTCTCTCCTCTTTTCTTGACTGATCTTGCTAATGGCCTATCAATTTTATTTATCTTTTCAAAGGATCAGCTTTAGGTTTCATTTGTGTTTTACATTTTTTTGTCTCAATTTTATTTAATTCTGCTCTGATCTTATCTATCTCCTTTCTTCTAAGTTTGGGTTTGGTAACCAAGGATGTAAAATATCTCTACAAGGCAAACTACAAAACCCTGCTGAAATAAATCATAGATGACACAAACAGATAAAAACGTGGATGGATAGAATCAATATTGTTAAAATGACTGCCAAAACAATCTATAAATTCGATGCAATTCCCATCAAAATACCACCTTTATTCTTCAAAAGCTAGAAAAAGCAACCATAAAATTTATATGGAACCACAAAAAAGCCCACATAGCCAAAGCAAGACTAAGCAAAAAATAACAAATATAGAGGCATTACATTACCTGATTTCAAACTATGTTATAAGGCTATAATCACCAAAACAGCATAATACTGGTATAAAAATAGGAACATAGACCAATGGAACAGAATAGAGAGCCCAGAAATAAACACAAATACTTAAAGCTAACTGATCTTCAATAAAGCAAACTAAAATATAAAGTGGGGAAAGGACATCCTATTCAACAAATGGTTCTGGGATAATTGTCAAGCCACATGTTGGAGAATGAAACTGGATCCTCATCTCTCACCTTATACAAAAATCAACTCAAGATGGATCAAAGACTTAAATCTAAGACCTGAAAATGTAAAAATTCTAATTCTAGGAAATAGCACTGGGAAAACCCTTCCAGACTTTGGCTTAGACAAGAATTTTGTGAACAGTAACCCAAAAGCAAATGCAATTTAAAACAGAGATAAATAGCTAGGACTTAATTAAACAAAAGAGCTTTTGCACAGAAAAAGGAACAGTCGGTAGAGTGAACAGACAACCCACAGAGTGAGAGAAAATAGTCACAAACTCCACATCTGACAGAGGACTAATATCTAGAATCTACAAAAAAGTCAAACAAATTAACAAGAAAAAACATAATCTCATCAAAAAGGGAGCTAAGAACATGAATAGAAAATTCTCAAAAGAAGATATACAAATGGCCAACAAACATAAAAATGTTTAACATCACTAATGATTAAAGAAATGCAAATCAAAACTGCAATGTGATACCACCTTATCCTTTTGATTATTGCCATAATTACAATGTCAAAAAATAATAGATGTTGGCATGAATGTGGTGAACAGGGAACACTTCAATACAACTGCTGGGGATGTAAACTTGTGCAGCCACTATGGAGAATGCTGTGGAGATCTAGACTACCATTTGATTCAGCAATCCCTCTACTATCCAGAGGAAAAAGAATACTATACAAATAAAAAAATACTTGCCCATGCATGTGTACAGCAGCACAATCTGCAATTGAAAAAATGTGGAACAAATGCCTGTCAATCAACGAGTGGATAAAGAAACTATAATATATACATATATATAAAATATAGGTGGCTAAATGTATAATATTCTTATGATTCAGTAGTATTCCATAATATATATTTATAAAAATATATAAATATATATGGAATATATATTTATAAAAATATATATTCCAACATATATAATACATATGTAATATATATGTTATAAATATATATAATATATAAAATATATAAAGATAAATAATATATATTTTGTAAATATATTTATTAAAATATATTTTTATAAATATATAATGTATATTTTATATTTTTTATAAATATATATTTTTATAAATACAGTTATATTTATAAATATAATTATGAAAATATATATTATATATGTATAATATAGATGATGGAATATATATTTTTATAAATATATATCATATATAATATATGTGATGGACTAGATATATATATAATGGAATACTATTGAGTATTTAGTGTGTGTGTGTGTGTGTGTGTGTGTGTGTGTGTGTATATATATGTCTATACATAATGGAATACTACTGAGCCATAAAATGGAATGAATTCATGGCATTTGCAACAACCTGTGGAGACTGGAGACTATTGTTCCAAGTGAGGTAACACTGGAATGGAAAAACCAAATATCGTCTGTTCTCAGTCATAAGTGGAAGCTAAGCTATGAGGATACAAAGGCATGACTAGGACACAATGGACTTTGGGGACTCAAGGGGAAAGGATGGGAAGGGGTGAGGGCTAAAAAAACACAAATTGGTTGCAGTGTATCCTACTTGGGTAATGGATGCACCAGAATCTCAGAAATCATCACTAAAGAACTCACTCATGTATTGAAACATCACCCGTTCCTCAATAACCTATGAAAATAAAAAAAGAAAGTAGAAACCAAACCACACTTTCTCTTCCTCAGAGAAAAATGAAGGTATGTTGACTGACATTATTCAGTCTTCCATGCAATTTTATCTTTTTTTTCCAATTCGTGTTTATAAGAAGAACAAGAAAGAGGAAGTGAAGAAAGAAAAGGGGAAATTATGAATGTATTTCATGAACCTTTTTGTCTGAGAAGTTTCTTAATCTGTGCAGTGACATTCAGCCCTTGTAGTTTCATGCTTCAGTGTCTACCATGTCCCTGTGGAAGGCGTTTTCCATTCCGAGAGGGCAAGGTACACACAGTGTTTGCACAGAGACCTGATGTAGCAAGTACCACAGATCACAATCCCCGGAACTGTGGGAAGGGTGCGAAGTTCCCACTGGTCACTCTACTTGGATCCATTCGCGCTCTCCTTACACTAAACCTCCATGCATTTGTAGGTCTGCATAGCTCGCAGCCAGAGCCAAAGAAATTTACTCTAAAGAAACTTGTGCAAAGTTGCCTCTGCTCTAGGCACCTTTGATTCCCTAAGCAATTTCAGTGATTCTGATGGGAGTGAAATGGTCGTGATTAGCTTTTACTCCTTTCTGAGTGACCAAAAAGCAAAGCCAAGATCTTCACTGACAACTGTTCAATTGATTCCCACTCATTTACCTCCCTTTTCTCTCCCCATGCTTCCTCTTCCTACTCACTATCCTCCTCTTCCTTTCTCTCCCTCTCATGCCAAAAGCAATGGATGAAAAACTACCCCTTATTAAATAAAAATAAGAGAACTAAAGGAGGCATACAAATGTCTGTGTCTTTAGCCAGAGTTTCACTTAATTTAAAGGCATATGTACATATTTTATAGAGAGTTTGTCAGAAAACAGGCCCCGCCTCCTTTTTTAATTATTCATTTTTTTCATAGCTAATAAGAGTTACTACAAAGAGAAATTTCTCCAAAATTATTATTAGCTAAGAAAATAAAATTACAAAACAATGTATAGAAAAATCAGAAACTATATTTGGAAGAGATTGTTTACAATATGTGTTGATTTGTTAACTTATGGATGACAGACTGAACAAAAAAAGTGGCACATATACACCATGAAATACTATGCAGCGATAAAAAATGATGCATTTGTGTCCTTTGTAGAGACATGGATGAACCTAGAAACCATCATTCTCAGCAAACTGATGCAAGAACAGAAAACCAAACACCACATGTTTTACTCATAGGCGGGTGATGAACAATGAGAACACTGGGGCACAGGGAAGGGGACAACACTCACATGGGCAGATGGGGGTTGGATGGGAGGGGAGGGGGGACAGTGGCAGTGGGCAGGGAGGATGGGAAGGCATAACACTGGGAGAAATGCCTGAATATAGGGGATGGGGATGGGGGATGGAGACAGCAAACCACTATGTCATGTATGTACCTATGCAACAATCCTGCAGGATACAGGATGTGCATATGTACCCCAAAGCCCAAATACAATTAAAAGAAAGAAAGAAAGATGTATAAATTTAGAAGAAAAGTAGAGGAAACTTTATTTTAGTAAAGGGTTACAGTCTGCAAGGTGGCCCTCCCATGGGCTGGGAAGCATAGCCTCCAGCCAAGACCAGACACAGGCACTTGGAAGGGGTAGAGGCTTGGGTAGAAGCTTTAGGCTGAATAGGTTGGCTAAACATACATATGTAACAGGTGACAGGAGGAGCTAGGAATGTTCCTGAAGGTAGTCCTGACACATGTTGAACAACATGCATGTAACATTACAAGTCATGTTCACTTTGGAGTGGAGACATAGGAAGTAAATGTATGACTGTTAGATCATGCACATCCAAAGGCGTTTTCAGGACATGAAGGCATGCAAGTGCACAACCTCTGTAAATGGGCCAGAACCAGTCCCTGGCCAGTGGTCTTATCAGGAGGAAGGTATTGAAATCAGTCGCTACTATAATGACACATGCACACGAATGTTCATTGCATCACTGTTTACAATAGCAAAGACCTGGAACCAACCCAAATGCCCATCGATGATAGACTGGACAGGGAAAATGTGGCACATATACACCATGGAATATTACGCAGCCATCAAAAAAGATGAGTTCCTGTCCTTTGTAGGGACATGGATGAACCTGGAAATCATCATTCTCAGCAAACTGACACAAGAACAGAAAATCAAACACCGCATGTTCTCACTCATAGGTGGGTGTTGAACAATTAGAACACATGGACACAGGGAGGGGAGCATCACACACTGGGGTCTGTTGGGGGAAAATAGGGGAAGGACAGTGGAGGGTGGGCAGTTGGGGAGAGATAGCATGGGGAGAAATGCCAGTTATAGGTGATGGGGAGGAAGGCAGCAAATCACACTTCCACGTGTGTACCTATGCAACAATCTTGCATGTTCTTCACGTGTACCCCAAAACCTAAAATGCAATACAAAAATAAAATAAAATAAATCAGTCTCTTGTCCAGTGAAAGCTGCAGTTAGTGGCTGGTGGAGCAGGGGTGAGGGGCCATCAGTCAGTGTCAGATGGAGCTGCAAATTGTTTCAATCTTGCTGATCCCAAAGCCAGTGCTTGTTTAGCTGCTAGAGAAAAAGGAAAGCTTTGTGGCATCAGAGTAAGATTGATTCTTTAAGGGTGGGAGACTGAACCCTTGCCTGGCATGGCCTTAAGTCCTGTTGATAGGTTGGTATCTTATGTCTGCAAAGAGGTCTGTTCTGTCAGCCTGAGGATCTGTGTTTTAACATTAATGCTGGTCAGTTGTTGTGTCTAAACCATAAAAGGGAGTGGGTATTACAAGGCGTGTCTGACCTCCCATCCTGTCATGGACAGCAACTCAGTTGTAAGGTATTTCTGGAGTCCCCTGGCCTAGTGGGCGTCTGCTCGGTTGGTGGTGGGATAATGGAGCTTAGGATTTTATTTTTACTTTACAGATCTCGAAAAACAAAATGACTCTGAAACACTTGAAAAATAAATGAAATTCCAATTTTAACGGGCAAGATTTTGAATGATGGCGATTGCTTATTAAGATGATGTGGGAAAGAAAAATTACATTAAAAGTCTCCAAATCACTTATATTTTAGCACTTTCCAGAATAAAAACATTTTATGTTAAAAATTACATGCAACTTCTGAGAGCAGAGTGTTCTTCTCAGATATGCAATTACTGTTAGAAATGGCCAGTGGAGTAAGGGGATTGGATTGAGACTACAGCTGTTTAATAAACACTCCTTTCTGTAATAATTGGCTGAAGGAGGAAGGTGAACTTTGGCTCAGGTAGAGGGAGGAGCTAGTGCTTCCCAAGGTCTTCACTGTCTCCCTAATTTCACAGAAGAAAAAAGGACCACTCATTACACACAAGAAGTGATAGGTTGAAAGCCAGACTCAGTTATGGCACAGACAAAATCTATTTGCCTTTCTTTTCACCAAAACTTCTACTTCGAGTATGGTGAAATTGCAGAGAAATTCATGACTTCTAAAGTCTTTTCTAGTCAATGAGAGATTTTAAGTGGGCAAAGAGGGTGTCACTTTTAGCCTTCACCCTGACTGACTGGTAGGTGAGTGTATTCTGGCCAACAGCAAACTCCTCCCAGAGAAAGGCCAGTTCACTTCTACACTGTGAAACTCACTACATTAAATGGAGCTCTGGAATAAAGTGAAAGTTAGTGTGGTTGCTTATAAAGAGACAAATAAATCAACCTCAATGTACAAGAGCTAATATAGCATTACTGCATTTGGCTCAGTAGTTCACAGAATGAAATGCACCTATTGATCTCGAGATCAACTTCAAGTCACTTCATTTTAAAATGTATGTGTGTACAAATCTGCACACATCTATGCATTAAGAAACAGGGATATAGAGGCAAACATACACGTGGCCATATATCTATGCAGCATCTATTTATATCCCCCTCACTTCACTTCCCTGCACTGGAACATTCATTTCTTAAAGTAATCCTTCGAGAATTTTCGGTGTAATTGCTCTCTCCAGCAAAGGGTGTTATACAGTCTAAAGTGGCAGGTGGGTAATAAGCTAATAAAACACATTCCCCAGTCTGCAAGTTTAAAAGCTTTATACAAAATGAAGTAACTGCTTTTATTTTGCATTATGGCATTTGTTTTTGAGTGGACAGTTTGAACTTCCATATCTATAGAAACCTGACCGAACGCAACCTCATTTGACGGACATGAATGACAAGCCCTCAAGAAGCCAGGCAGGCCTGGGGATTTACTGCCATGGCTAGACCATCATTTCTTTAAAGACTCACCTAATCTTACAGTAGAAGAAATTCGTTTCTTGGGTCATAAAGGGAAGAGGCTTGTTGGAGGACGGCAGCGCTTGTATAAAAGTGTTACAAACTTTCAGGCGCTAAAGGCCTGAATAATATCCCAAGTGCTGCTAATTAAATCCCCTCTCTAAAAGATTCTAGAGTTTTTTGTGATTGGTCTTCAGATGACCAATTAGGACATTAATGTTGAGTGCCTTTGACACTCCCCCTGATAAGCGTCTTCAATAAAGTCCTGCTCACGGTATCACTTCAACCTGGTGTCCCAAGACATTCTCTTCATCTTGTAAGCTCTATTTATCCCTCCTTATGGAATTAGGCCAGTCAGGATCAATTAGATAGGGAACGCAAATACATTAAATGGCAGGGTCGAAGATGCACTCACTCTTAATCTTTATTTCCTTCCACTAAGAGATGCATTTACAATGAAATGTTGCAAGGAATCAGAAGAGCAGGGGAAGAAGGGACAGACATGGGAGGCCCGAATGGTGAGACTGGGGACAAGGCCTCTGCTCCTCTAGGATTTAAAGAGAGGGCAGGAAGCTGTGGTCACCTCTCTGCAGAGTCCTGCACCTGCTGAAAATTAGAGGCAGAAACAAGGTACAGCTTGTCACAGTCGCTGATGGGATGTCAGCCACCCTAGAATGTGGGGCCGCCTTCCTTTCAGTCTCCTCTCTGACATCTCCTTAGAAGTTTGAGGACTGAATTTTTGGTCACCAACTAAACCTGGAGAATCCATGAGGTTGCCGAGATGTGTAACATGCTAGTCTGGTTTCACTACGATGTTTTATTTTAGGGGCTGTCCACAAGTTTGAAGGTGATCACATTCTGATTACATTCACATGGGCAATGCCATTCAGGACATAGGCAAGGGCAAGGACTTCATGACTAAAACACCAAAAGCAATGGCAACAAAAGCCCAAGTAAACAAATGGGATCTGATTAAACTGCAGAGCTTCTGGACAGCAAAGGAAACCATCAGCATGAACACACAACCTACAGAATGGGAGAAAACTTTTGCAATCTACCCATCTAGCAAAGGGCTAATGTCCAGAATCTGCAAAAAATTTTATCTACAAGAAATAAATGGCTCCATCAAAAAGTGGGCAAAGGATATGAACAGACACTTCTCAAAAGGAGCCATTTATGCAGCCAATAAACATTTGAAAAGAAGTTCATCATCACTGGTCATTAGAGAAATGCAAATCAAAACCACAGTGAGATATCATCTCATGCCGGTTAGAATAGCAATCATTAAAAAGGCAGGAGACAACAGGTGCTGGAGAGGATGTGGAGAAATAGGAACACTTTTTACACTGTTGGTGGGAGTGTAAATTAGTTCAGCCATTGTGGAAAACAGGGTGGTGATTCCTCAAGGATCTAGAAATAGAAATACCATTTGACCCAGCAATCCCTTTACTGGGTACATACCCAAAGGATTATAAATCATTCTATTATAAAGACACATGCACACATATGTTCGTTGTGGCACTGTTTACAATAGCAAAGACCTGGAACTGACCCAAATGCCCATCAATGATAGACTGGATAAAGAAAATGTGGCACCTATCTGCTGTGGAATACTATGCACCCATAAAAAAGGATGAGTTCATGTCCTTTGTAGGGACATGGATGAAGCCAGAAACCATCATTCTCAGTAAACTAACCCAGGAACAGAAAACCAAAGACTGCATGTTCTCACTTATAAGTGGGAGTTGAACAACAAGAACACACGGACACAGGGAGGGGAACATCACACACCAGAACCTGTCGGGGGTTGGGCAACAAGGGGTGGGATAGCACTAGGAGAAATACCTAATGTAGATGATGGTGTGATGGATGCAGTGAACCACCACGGCACCTGTATACCTATGTAACAAACCTGCACATTCTGCACATGTACCCCAGAACTTGAAGTCTGATAAATAAATAAAAAGTAAATAAAACCCCTCTTGATTCTCTCTGGATTCACCATTTTCCCAGGGATGGCAAGATAAACCAACACTGCTGGGGTACGCCCAGAAAATGACGGCTCTATTCTTCTTTAAAAGTGGCCTTTTTAAGCTTTTTACTGAAGTCATAGGATTATCAGAGAGGAAGAATCCACTGTTGAAATTACATAAATTAATTATCATAAGAATGTATGTTGGACATAAGGCTGCATACCCCAGGAGCATTATTTGACATCTCATACTTGTTTTAAACAGCTTTAAAAAATAGACTTGATTTCTAGTTTTCCTATGTTTACTGAAACGATCCCAGGGAAGTCTGATTTGCAGAGTGCATTGGTTAGTTACATAAGGTTGATGGCTGTCTCCTTGATTGGCACTTCTATACAAAAAATAGCCATTTTCTTTTCAAAACAATCCTGAGAAGTCTCACTGCTAGGATGTACAACGCTGAGGCTATTTTCAGAAGCAAAAAATAGTGGCAGAGTGACTAACTCCATATGTATCATCATGGCTTGCATTAAGGGAGACCTGAGCCCAGAGGCCTTGACAGCGAGTGTGGCACATGACACTCTCAGCGTATGCTAATGGCCTGGGTATATAGGTCACAGTCAAAATCCACACCTTAGCACACCCTTCATTATTTTACCATGATCACAGTATTTAACAAAACTATATGATGGAAACCATTGTAACAGCAGATATTGGTAGTATTCAATACATTAAGATGGAAGAGAAGAAAAACTATGACATGTTGGAAATGCCAGCTATATTTACATTTGAAAACAGCGTGTCCAATAGCTGGTTCCCACAGCAGAGCAGCTAACAGCAGATGAATTCCAGGCCATTCGGAGCTCCTTTGATTGACAGTGTAAAGGCTTTGGAGTCATTATAATGTCAGAAAAGACAGTGTCTTCCCTCCCCTCTTCACGTACAGTTTAGGGTTTTGTCAGATTTCTCATAATTAAGCCTGATATTTGACGTTTAATATTGTGGCCATTCACAATCACGTTCAGTTACTAGTATCTGGCAGACAAGCATTCAGGATTTATGCAAATTTTTTAAGGATACTGCCAGACACGTTTCAAAATTTAGAATGAACTGGCAAAAGAAACAGTGCTTAGATTAATTTTATGGTTTTTTATGAGTCGTTTTCTGATTTAAGGAGTCTAATGTGCCCTGTAAGCAACATGGTGTGACATCGGTATCTTCAATTGTTCACTCCTATCATGCTATTCTACACAAAAATTTCAAGAAACTGGGAATAATTCTCCAAAACAATAGAAATATTCTTCTAAAATCTAAAACAGTGCAGCCAAGAAACTGTTACAGTGGGAGAAAATTCCAGTTGTAAAATGTTATATAATCTATCTCCAAGTTACAGCTTTGCAACCTATGGAGCCACGCTGTCAGTACATTCATTCATTTAACCTTTAGTAAGTACTGACTTACTAAAAATAAATCACAGCACTGTAACTGTAATAGGGTCCTTGCCCCATGCGCACAGCAAGTCAGTATGCTGAGACATCAGGTTGCAGCAGAGAAAGAGATTTACTCATGGGGTCATCAAGGAGGAAATGAGAGAAAACTCCAAATACATCTCCCCAAAGAATTTGGAGTTAGGGGGTTGAAGGGTTCTGAAGTGTGCCAAAGTGTAGAGATGTTGACTGGTCAAAGAGTGCGGAAAAACTCATGGGACAAGGAGAGGATTAAGTTTCGTTCTCACTCTGATTCCATTCTTCTGCAGGGCTCTGCAAACTTGTTGCTGGAATTTCAGGTTGAAAACACATCTGAAATGATCCCTAAACAAAAGCCTTGTGATTCTAATGCCAGAGATCCTTTCTATAGGGGATCCAGATATTAGGTATCTAGTGCTTTGTGACTTTTGGCAACAAGGAAGTGGGTGAAAGTGTAGCCTGTTTAAAGTTTAATTAATTTCTGAGCAGAACTCAGCATGCAATTCTTTCTTTTAAATTAATGTTTTATTTTTATTTTTTGTAGGTAGACATATGTCTATATTTATGGGTTATATGAGATAATTTGATACATGCATAAAATGTGTAATAATCCCATCACGATAAATGGGGTGTCTCACTCAAACATGTATCCTTTGTGGGAAATACAACTCAATTACACTCTTTTAGTTATTTTTAAAGTACAAATTACATTTTTATATAATATACAAAAATATAATTTAATATAATAAAATATAATAAATATATACACATATATACATATATGTATATATATGTGTGTGTATATATACACACACACATAGTCACCCTGTTGTGTTGTTTTTACACCCTGTTGTGTAGTTATTTTTTAACGTACAAATTATATTTTTATATAATATACAAAAATATAATTTAATATAATAAAATATAAATATATACACATGTATACTTATATGTATATATGTGTGTGTATGTATATATACACACACACATAGTCACCCTGTTGTGTTGTTTTTTTACACCCTGTTGTGTAGTTATTTTTTAAAGTACAAATTATATTTTTATATAATATACAAAAATATAATTTAATATAATAAATATAAATATATACACATATATACATATATGTATATATATGTGTGTGTATATATATACACACACACACAGTCACCCTGTTGTGTTGTTGATTTTCTGTCTGAAAGATCTGTCCAATGCTGAAAGTGGGGTGTTGAAGTCTTCCACTGTTATTTTATTGGGGTCAATCTCTCTCTTTGACTCTAATAATATTTGCTTTATATATCTGGGTGCTCCAGTGTTGAGTGCATATGTATTTGAATTTGTTATATCTTTTTATTAAATGACTCCTTTATTATTATATAATGATCTTTTTTATCTTTTGTAGGTTTTTGTCTCAATATTTATTTTGACTCATGTAAGTATAGCTGCTTCGGCTCTTTTTTAGTTTCCATTGATATGGGATATCTTTTTCCATCATTTATTTCCTGTCCATGTGTGTCTTTATAGATGAAGTGTATTTTCTTGTAGGCAACAGATAATCAGGTCTTTTTTGTGGTTGTTTGTAACTTAGCCTCTCTGTGTCTTCTTATTGGAGAGTTCAGTCCATTTACAGTCAGTGTTACTGCTGGTAAGTGAGGATTCACTCCTCTCATGTTGTTTTCTGATTGTTTTACGGGCTTCTCTTCCTGCTTTCCTTTCTTTCTGTCTTCTTTTCAGTGAAAATTATTTCCTCTGGTGGTATGATTTAATGTACTTCTTTTTATTTTTCATGTATTAATTTTATACTTTTTTATTTGAGGTTAACATGAGGCTTGCAATTACTGTCTTATAACCCATTATTTTAAACTGATAGTAAATTAAGACTAGGAGAGAGATCCAAGATGGCCGATTACTAGCAGCTCAGGATTGTAGCTCCCAGTTAAAGCGCAGAAAATGAGAGGAAAGCGCCACACTTTCAGATGAATTTTTGTAGCTCACGGACCAGGAGATTCCCAGTGGAGGAGCCCCACGGGTCGCCAGCACAACTCTTGTGGCTGGCATGACGGTTCTTGGTTCAGAGTAAAACGGGACTGGGTACCCTTTTGGTCAACGTTTGAAGCTCCGGGAAGGTACAGTTGCCCATTCAGCTGATTAAAAAAGGGACTCAAGAGGGAAGCCAGACCGGAGATTCCTGGGCAGAAAAGCACCATGAATCTTAACGCTGCTGTTTTAGCTGGTGTTGCTCAGATTCCGGCGCTGGGAATCAACAAGTTTGACATCCACTCAGAGACATAATTTGAAAGTCAGTAATTACAAAGATGACAGATGGATAAATTTACAATGACGGGAAGAAACCAGGGTAAAAAGGCTGAGAATACCCAAAATCAAAATGCCTCTTGCTCTACAGGGGATCACAGTTCCTCATCAACAGGGGAACAAGGCCTGATGGAGAACGAGTGTGTTCCATTCATAGAATTAGGCTTTAAAAGAACATGTTCTAGCCCAATGTAAAGAAACTAAGAACCTTGAAAAAAGGTTTGATGAAATCCTAACAAGAATAGACAATTTAGAGAGGAATATAAGTGAATTAATGGAGCTGAAGAATACAATTTGAGAATGCCGTGAAGTATGCACGGATTTTAACACTCGAATTGATCAAGCAGAAGAAAGGATATCAGAGGTCGAAGACCAACTTAATGAAATGAAACAAGAAGACAAGATTAGAGAAGAAAGAATAAAAGGGAATGAGCAAAGTCTCCAAGAAATATGGGACTATGTGAAAAGACCTAATTTACATTTGATAGGTGTACCTGAATGTCATGAAGAGAATTAATCCAAGCTGGAAAATATTCTTCAGGATATTATTCAGAAAAACTTTCCTAACCTAGTAAGGCAGGACAATACTCAACTCCAGGTAATACAGAGAACATCAGAAAGATATTCCTCAAGTAGAGCAACCTCAAGACACATAATCGTTAGATTCACTGGGGTTGAAATAAAGAAGAAAATTCTAAGGGCAGCTAGAGAGAAAGGTCAGGTTACCCATAAAGGGAAGCCTATCAGACTCACAGCAGATCTCTCAGCAGAAACCCTACAAACTAGAAGAGAGTGGGAGTCAATATTCAATATCCTCAAAGAAAAGAATTTTCAACCCAGAATCTCATATCCAGCCAAACTAAGCTTCATAAATTAAGGAAAAATAAAATTTTTCGCTAACAAGCAAGCACTCAGAGATTTCATCACCACCAGGCCTGCTTTACAAGAGCTTCTGAAAGAAGCATTACACACAGAAAGGAACAACCAGTATCAGTCATCCCCAAAACTTGCCAAAAGGTAAAGAGTATCTCCATAATAAAGAATCTATATTAACTAATAGGCAAAATAGCCATATAGCATTAAATGACAATATTAAACTCACAAATATCAATATTAATGCTAAATTTAAATGGATTAAATGCCCCAATCAAAGACACAGACAGGTCAATTGAATAAAAAGTCAAAACCCATCAGTATGCTGTATCCAGATCCATCTCATTAGCAAGGACACACAAAGAATCAAAACAAAGGATTGGAGGAAGACTCACCAATAAAATGGAGAGCAAAACAAAACAAAACAGAACAAGAAAAAAGCAGGAGTTGTAACTTTAGTCTCTGACAAAACAGAATTTAATAGTAACAAAGACTAAAAGAAACAAAGAAGGACATTACATAATGGTAAAAGGATCAATGCAACAACAGGAGTCAATGATCATAAATATCTATGTACCCAATATAGGAACACCCAGATACATAAGACAAGTTCTTAATGACTTATAAAGAGACTTGGACTCCTGCACAATAATAGCAGGAGACTTTGATACCACATTGTTAATATTCGACAGATCAACGAGATAGAAAATTAACAAGGACATCTATGATTTGAACTCAGACATGGAACAAGTAAACTCAGTGAATATTTAGAGAATTCTTCACCCCAGGTCCACAGAACATACATTTTTCTCAGTATCACATTACACCTATTTTGAAAGTGACCACATAATTGGAAGTAATTCACTCTTCAGCATTTGCACAGCATTTTACAGACTTAAATGAAATATTGGTTGGCTGTTTGTTATTTTCTTCCCTTATTCCTTCCTGTCTCCACTGTTAAGCACAATTATTGGCATAAAAGTGGTTTTTAATACCTATTTTTAGATTGCATTCCAGCCTGGGCAAGAGAGCAAGACTCCCGTTCTCTTTCCCCCTTTCTCTTTCTCTTTCATTTAAAAATTAATTAATTAATTAATTAATTAACACTACTTCCACAAACAATCAAAAAGAAAACTAATATAAACCCTACTGTTGTCTCCCCACTTCTTAACTTTATGTTGTTTGTTTATAATTGAACTGTCTATGCCTTAAAAAGTTGCTGTAGTTATTATTTTTGATTGATTTATCTTTTAGTTTTTCTACTTTAGATAAGGGTATTTTACAGACCACAGTTACAGTGCTGCATTTTGTGTTTTTCTGTGTGCTTCCTACTGCCAGTGGTTTTTGTACCTTCAGATGATGTCTTACTGCTTTTTAATATCCTTTCCTTTCTGACTGAAGTACTCTTTTAGTGTTTCTTATAGGATACTTCAGATGTTGATGAAATCTCCCAGCTTTAGTTTGTCTAGAAAAGCCTTCATTTCTACTTCATGTTTGGAGGATATTTTCACAAGATATATTTTTCTAGGGTAAAAGTTGTTTTTTTTTTTCCCCTTCAGCACTTTAAAGTCATGCCACTCTCTCCCCACCTGTGAGATTTCCACTGAAAAGCTTTTGCCAGTCATATTGGAGTTCCATAGCATATTGTTTCTTCTTTCCTGCTGCTTTTAGGATCCTTTTTGTATTAGTCTGTTGTTGCACTATTATAAAGAAATACCGGAGACTGGATAATTTATAGAGAAAAGACGTTCAATTGGCTCGCGGTTCTGCAGGATACGGCAGCATGGCAGCTTCTGCTTCCGGGGAGGCCTCAGGAAGCTTCCAGTCATGGCAAAAGGCAGAGTGGAGAATGGGGAACTTCACATGGCTGGAGCAGGAGGAAGAGCGAAATGGGGGAGGTGCTACACACTTTCAAACAGCCAGATCTCACAAGGAGTTGCTCACTGCTGTGACGCAGTACCAAGGAATCCTAGTAGACCACTCATCAGAGCTCCAACCCCACGATCCAGTCGCCTTCCACCACGCCCCACTTGCAGTACTGGGTATTATGTTGCAACCTCAGATTTAGGTGGGGACACAGATTGAAACCATATCACTGCCTTTATCCTTGACCTTTTGGAGTTTGATTTTTAAATGGCTTGAAGTAGTCATCTTTTGGTTAAATCTGCTTGGCATTCCATAACCTTCCTTTATTTAGTTATTCATGTATTTCCCTAGGTTTGGGAAGTTCTATTATGCTCTCTTTAGACAGAATGTCTACCCCTATCTCTTTGTCTACCTTCTCTTTAGGGCTAATACCCCTTCGATTTGCCCTTTTGAAGCTATTTTGTAGATGTTGTAAGCATGCTTCATTCTGTTCTATTCTTTTGTCTCCTCTGACTGTGTATCTTCAAATAGTTTGTTTCCAAGCTCACTAGTCCTTTCTTTCACTTGATCAATTCTGCTACTAAGAGACTCTGATGAATTCTTTAGTGTGTCAATCGCATTTTTCAACTTGAGAATTTATTTGATTCTTTTAAATTCTTTTAAACATTTTGTTAAGATTATCTGATAGAGTTCTGAATTTCTTCTCTGTGACATTTTGAATTTCTTTGAGTTTCTTCAAAAAGCTATTTTTAATTCTCTGTCTGAAAGGCCACATATCTCCGATTCTCCAGAATTGTTCCCTGGTGCTTTATTTAGCTACTTGCTGAGGGCATATTTTCTGGGGTGATTTTGAACTTTATTGATGTTCATTGGTTTCTGGACATTGAAGAGTTAGGTATTTTTTGTAGTCTTCACAGTCTGGGCTATTTTGTACCTGTCCTTCTTAATAAAGCTTTTTAAAATTGACTTTATTTACTAAAATTACCTCTTAATAAAGGTAATTTTAGGGACTTAAGTGCTGTGATCTGAGCCATAGCTGCATTAGGAGGCCCCAATTCCTGCAATGCTGTGGTTCTTATAGGCTTACAGAAGTATTGCCTTAGTAGTCCTGGGTAAGATCTGAGAGAATTATTTGGATCACCAAGCAAGCAGAGTCTCTTGTTTTCTTCCTTTATTTTCTTTAAAAAAACTGGAGTCTCTCTGTCTATGCTGAGCTGCCTGGAGTTGTGGATGCAGTAACATAAGTAACCCAATGGCCACCACCACTGGGACAGTGCTGGTTCAGACCTGAAGCCAGAACGTACTGGCTCTCACCCAACACCTGCTGTAACCACTACCTGGCTAATGCCTATGTCCACTCTAGGTTCTGGAGCTCTAGAATAAGCAGGTGGTGAGGCCAGCAAGGCTTCAGTTCTTCCCTTATGGACAGTTAGTTCCCTCAGACCCTGGACAGGTACAGAGAAGTTGTGTGGGAGAGAGACTGGAATCAAAAACCTTAGAAGTCTATCTAGGGTTCTCTTCTACTGTGACTGAGCTGGCCCTCAAACTACAAGACACAGTCCCTCTTTTTCTTCCCTTTCCTTTCCATAGGTAGAGGAACCTTACCTCACTGCCACCATTACCACAGGCCCATGAAAATACTGCCAGGCCACTGCCAACATTTACTTAAGGCCCAAGGACTTTTTAGTCAGCTTGTGGTGAATGCCACCAGGCCTAGGGCTCTTTCCCCAGGGCAATGGGCCCCTCTTCCACCCAGGGCAGGTCTAGTAATACCATCCAATAGCCAAGGCCTGGAATTGCAGACCCCAAGAGCCTGCTTGGTGCTCTACCACACTGTGGGTAAGCAAAGGTGCAAAATCTCTAAGGTGCAAAATCCCTTTTACTTTTCCCTCCACTTTTATCAAGCAGAAGGAGTTTTTCCCCGTAGCCACCACAGCTGGTAACATTCTGGGTCTCATCTGAATCCAGGACATCTCAGTTTCATGCAAGGAACAGAGCATGTACTACCTGGTTACCACTGCTGGTTATTCAGGGCCCAAAGGCTCTTTGGTCAGCAAAGCAATAAATGCTTCCAGGACTAGGTCCTTCCCTTCAAAGGCGCAGGTTCCCTTCTGGCCCAGGGTGTGTCTAGAAATGTCACCCAATTGCAAGGGCCTGGAATGGGGGCCCCGCAATTCTGATTGGTGGCCTATAACATGGTGGCTGAGCTGCTACCCAAGAGGCAAGACAAAAATCCTCTTTACTTTTCCATTTCCTCTCCTCAAGTGGAAAAAGGGAATCTCTTGGAACCGTGAGCTATGTTGCCTGAAGTTAAATGAAAGTTGGCCTAAGCAGTCCCTTAGCTGACCCGCCTGGTGTCTCAGAAAATTGTATGCCCCCAAGTCCACTGGTTCCTAGCCCAGCTCAGCACTAGGTCTTACTTGCTTATGGTTTAGATGGCTTTTCTAGCTTATTTAGGATCCCAGAGCCCTTCAGCCCACACGGTGAGGTTTGCTGGACTCAAATTCCCACCGCTGGAATGAGTGATTTCCCTCTGGCTAGGGCTGGCCCGAATGTTCCCTCCATGGTGGGTGTCAGCTGAATTCAACAGTTTTGTGTCACACTGTGACAACACAACACTGAGTTCAATGAAAACTCCTACATTCCCTGTGCTCTCCCTCTCCCAAACACAGATTCTCTCTCTCTGTGCCACACGACCAATGCTGGAAAACTCCTACATTCCCTGTGCTCTCCCTCTCCCAAACACAGATGCTCTCTCTCTGTGCCACACGACCAATGCTGGAAAACTCCTACATTCCCTGTGCTCTCCCTCTCCCGAACACAGATTCTCTCTCTCTGTGCCACACGACCAATGCTGGGGGATAGGGAAGGGATGGCACTGGCAGTTGAACACTGCATTTTCTACCAGCATCAGTGCCTCTCTCAGGGATATGAAGTTAACAACAAGTACCATGAGTGCTCACCTGATTTTTTGTTCTTATAAAGATGCTTTTTTTGTGTGTATAGACATTGTTGAATTTGGTTACCAGCGAGGGGGAACAATTGGTAGGGTCTTCTTTTCTGCCATGTTGCTCCACTCCTTCTGCCTGGCATGCAAGTGTTGTCAGCCCTGTGGAGACAGTGTCAGCCCAGACCTCAAGGATGCTGCATGCGCGTCCAATGAGGCTGTGGGATGCAATTTCTACGCATGTCAGCACATTTCGTTGGCTGGCCAACATGATTTCTTTGCATTATTTAATGCCTTTGGATTTTGCCCGTTCCTTCTGTATGTCAGGGACAAGAGTAGTGCTCAATGTCTAATAATAACAGCTGCCATTGAGTGGTCACCACTGTGCGTCTTAGGTAATGCCTGGAGGCTTTGTGTGTATGACATTATTGCATTACTCTTAATCCTTGAAACACCAAATTATCTAGTTGAGTCAATTGAGATTTTGATAAACTAAGCTTCTCACCTAAGCAAGGCAACACCGCCATGGCCCATGTTTAAATCTCTGCCACGTCACCAGCGTCATCATGTGTCATGGAAGTTGAATCAGCTTGCTGTTATTTTGCAAAGGGATGCAGACTTTATTTGGATAACCAGATACTAATTAATTGTTTTATAATGCAGTTATTTTTCTGTTTTAAAGTCTACTGTTAGGGGTCAGAGTGACCTCAGTTTGTAAATTTCACAATATGCATGAAATAAGGCATGTGCAGAATATAATGGATCCACTTCAGTCCCACGGATATTATAATCACTCAGTAAGACGAGTGATTTAACAGTGAATCAGTCAGAAATCCCTAAGCACGTAGGATTATTTTACACCCCTGTCAAAGGTCACTACTTAGAAGAAGTAGTTGGGATATAAACACTAAATCAAGGGCTGTCAAATAACCAGTTACCGGAAGAAAACACCCACACCCAATGTCTGGTCTTATAATGACATAGCTTTCCTGTTGTGTGACCTGTCTGCTGTTACTCTGGCTGCCATAGGCCAGAGCACCCATATAGAGACTTGGAAATCTCCCTGCAAAAACTTTATCAGATTTCTAGCGGCAATGATTCTTCTTTTCGTGCCAGGAAGGCATGACAACACTTTTATCTAAGATACAAATACCCTTTTTTTTTTCTGTTTTAATCTTTCTCTTTCTCATCAGTCATTTAAGCTTACTTTTCCTTGGCAGATACAAGCAGTTTCAAATTCTTTCGAGTATCTAATGGGCAAAGGGGTTCTATCAGCCCCTGTACACTTCTAGATTTTCAGCGGACTTCATTTCATTTGTAAAATACATAAATTATTTTCTCATTGCCATGACCATGTAGGCAAATGATGGCATCAAGAATGAGTCCAGTTTTTGGCACTGGTCTGCTGAGGGGCTGAGGATGTGAACCAGGCCTGACCCTACATTGCGTCACAAGCAATGCTCCTGAAGGTGTCATTCCTTGGCTCATTGTTTCTTCCTCCCTCTGTCCTTCCCCCCTTCCTTGCTTCCCATCTATAGGTATTTATTAGGCTCCTATTAAACACAAAATAAGGATTCAAAGCAATGTCCAGGACCCCAGCACGAGGGCAAAAGACTATATGAAAATGAAATGAGGTCAATACTTTAGGCTTAAAGAAAATTACTGTAGAAAATGAAATGAGGTAAATGCTGTAGGTTTAAAGCATTTCACCTGGAGGTGACAGGTGAGGCAAGGGTGCAACTGGAGCTCAATTCCAAAATGTCTAAAAACAGGCAAAGGTTCTGAACTCGAGCACCGAGAGGGGATATCTACGAAATGCGTTAGGCCAAATAGTATTCATGTTCAAGAAGAGACATTAACTCTAGAGGCAGTGAGCATGAGGTAAGAGCCAGGCCCCAGAAAGCCTTTTAGGCTGCGATTCGAGTGTCCTGAGGCTGCGCTCACAGCACCTGCTCACTGTGGCTGCTCATAGGGGGAACAGTGAACAACTGACCCAGGAAGGAGAACACGGGAAAAAGGAAATTTTCCTATGGGTGGTGATCAGATGTCTGAGAGGATGCTGATTCTATCAGCAAAATTGGAAACTCCAAAGATGGAATTTCTGTCTCTAAATAGTGACATATAAATGGCCTAATGTATTTTGAACTTTAACTGTAAGTAGAATATCCAAGGAAATCCATGCAGCTGACAGGAGGAAATGAAGTCAAACCATGGAAAAGGTATTCCAAGTTGCAGATGAATTTCTAAAGTTCCTAATTAATACCTACGAAGAGAACTAAGTTTATAAGAAGACTCGGTGCACAGAGGAAAAAGAAATTAAGGACATACCTGTGATGAACGAACATGAGTCAGCAAAACCTCCAGAAACTGGGTTGTCTAAATATAGAGTAGGGAGCAGTCCAGGAAGGAGAAGGAATTGAACCCAGTCATTGAGCACCCTCCGTGCCTACTCCCAGTCTGCTCCAATGCTCGTTCTTTCATTTAATCCATAAAACAAGTCACAATAAGTAAGTGTTTCTAGAGTTTTTAAAATTATTTAAGCTGGATGCACTGGCTCAGGCCTGTAACCCCAGCACTTTGGGAGGCCGAGGTGGGCGGATCACAACTTCAGGAGTTCAAGACCAGCCTGGTCAACATTGTGACATCCTGTTTCTACTAAAAATAGAAAACTTAGCCAGGTATGGGGGCCTATGCCTGTAATCCCAGCTACCCGGGAGGCAGAGGTTGCAGTGAGCAGACATCATGACACTGCAGCCCAGCCTAGGCCACAGAGCGAGCCTCTGTCTCAAAAAATAAAAAGTACGAAAGCCCCAAGATGTTCAGTGAGCCACCTAAGATGTGCCTTATACTGTCACAGCCAGATAGTTTCACAGTTTCAAAGGAAGAGAGATGGTTGACGGCAGTGATATGAAGTTGTTAAGAAGGTTGCCAAATCAGCCAAGCTGTGCCGCGTTGCACAAAGTGACCTTGAAGAGATTTCCAGAGCAGAAGCCAATTGTCAATGCAAATAGAGAGCAAAGCAAAAAAGAAAAAAAAAATTGAAAGAGAGAAGAGAAGACAAAAACTGCAAGGAAACTAAAATAGACATCTGTTTGGAGTCTCACGTAAGATGATTTGCTTGTCTCACGTGCTCTGTCCTCCCAACCTGACTGGGTCCATTTCGCAAAAGCGGGTTTGGGGCTAAGAGGGGCCAAGCACCTCCTTAATTCAAGGACTGAGAAGTCTTGAACTGGACTCACACATTGCTGGCTGAGCTCTGCAAACCTGGGGCTCCAATACTCGGGATGAGCCACTTGGCTCATAGATAATAGGGGAGCCCATTCTAAAATCATAAAAACAAAAATCAATTCAATGAACTTAGTGTATTCATCTTACTCAGTCTCTCATATTCAGTCCCAATGCCCAGGTCTTCTGCAAAAATAATGCTCATTTTGACTGCACAGTCCAGAATAAGTTGCAGGAGAAGAACTTTTATTTTGCTTGCAAGCACACTGAAGGTAAGTTTTCTGTTTTGTATCTCAACCCCGAAAAGGAGTTTCTGTTTCACTCCTTCTGCATTAATTATCCTTCCTCTGTCCCACCAGCACCATCCACCACCGGCACCCTCCATCCCCAGGCACACAAGGAGCCTCTTCAGCAGCTTTTCATGAAGCCAGGCCCTGCCGAGTCTCTGGCTCAGTGACAACCTCCATGGCACCCTTTACAGATGGCGTTTGGCCGTTTTTTTTTCTTTATATATACTTTAAGTTCTGTGGTACACGTGCAGAACATGCAGGCTTGTTACATAGGTATACATGTGGCATGGTGGTTTGCTGCATCCATCCCCCCATCATCTACATTAGGTATTTCTCCTAATGTTAGCCTTCCCCAATTTCCCCACCCCCTGCTATCCCTCCCGTAGTCCCCCCAACCCCAGACAGGAGTTTGGCCTCTTTTACAGTTTTGCCTGTTGCAAAATGAAGGTGATCTCAGGGTGATCTGTCATCCCTCTGTGTGCCTCATGGGGGTGACATTTGGCAGGCCGTGTAGGGCAGCGCCCAATTAGAAGGGCACCACCATGGTGAAGCAGAGTCCCTTATCAGAACATGTTTAGCAAAACATTTTCACTTTTCTGTCTTATAACCATCTGGACTGTTATCAAATCTGCTTTGTGAAGGTTAAATGAGTAACTATATGACCAGCATTTGCAGCAAGCAGGCCTTGATCCCCATCAGTGGCTGGCTTACTGCTCACTGCAGCTGTGTTTGCCATTTCCTCAGTGTGTTAGGGTTACAGCCTGCAATTTCCACCAATCATGCTCATTATTTAAATGAGACAAATGGGCTGTTGTCAAGGAAGGTGACAGGAGTGACATTATTATTCTGACCTAGTGTAAATGTCATGACCTGTCTTGGGTTTCCAGTGGCAAGAGAAAAGTGTCAAGTCATCGAGGTGATGGCAGCCTCTTCATAAATCAAGCATTTCAGACCTTATGATAACTTTTATTAAAGAGCAAATGGATTTCTTGACATGGAGCTTTTATACATTTGAGACGGCAAATGTAAATGGAACTTCTTTTCCCCAAAGAGATAAAACCGATTCAGCTCATGTGAGGAGAGAAGGGAAATGATACTCAATTTACTGAACTTGGGCAATTTCTGTTATGCATGTGTAATGATTTGAAAAGCCACACACAGCAATGATGTAGGAAGTTCACCTGCATTTTATTCCCACAAGGGACTGTAGGGCCAGTAATTACTGACACACTGGCTATGTCAGTACTATATAAAAAATTTAACATGCACAACATGTCATTTTACTTTAAATCGTTATTACTATATTTTATATCCTAAGTAGGCTAAAATAATTAGGTGGCAAAGACATGACCAATTCGATCGCATCTACTCTGTTCAACTAACTTTGTCCCTGTCCACATGCTTGTCAAACTTCCATTAGCAATAATACCTACTTAGGTTCCTGCTTTTATTTCCTGACCTGTGTTGTTGCCTTTTTCATATTCATTTAGATGTATAAAATAAATCATGTCTCTAAAAATAATTTATCACTTCGAAAACCTATAGTAATACGTTTGCATTTTGCAGTGTTTGACCATAAGCTCTTGATGGTTCGAGAAATACATCAGAAGAGATTCAAGCAATTCCTGAGATACTAGAATGTATACAAAAATAAATACGTAGGGTAGGAGAGGTAAACTTCAAAAGCTATAAAATCTCTACATAGAATAAAAATCAGGAGAACTTTATAATTTTAGAAAGAAACATGAAAAATAAGTTTATTTCTATAAAGAGGGACAAAAGCATCGTCTGGTCCATGGATGGGATGCCATTTTGTTTCTTCATTTCTCTAGGCCTCTGTAAAGATCATAGATTGTACTTTCACCGATACAAGATTGGGACAGAACAGAAAGGAAAGATCCTATGTTATATTTTACAACAATTCAAGGACCAGAGAGACAGAATCGACACGAAGGATCTCTGGTAGACACCAGAAGGCGTGTGTCCTTGTTCAACGTTGCAACTATCTCCTCTGGCATCCAGAGGTGAAGCTCTGCCTTCATCAGGTAGTCCTGAGTGATGACACAGGAAAAAAGTCCAGAGGGCTTCTCTTGTGTTAAACGGCTCTAAGACAGTTGAGAGTTGTAGGAAACGTTTCTATAGTCTGAGAAAATAGAAAGCCATCGGAGGTTAGTGTTAGCAAGAACCCTGTGCACATGGACTTCTAAGTTCCAATCTTAGGGCTGAAAATACTCTGGGAGATTTAGACTCACAGACTACCTGCTTTCATCAGGTGGCAATGGACTGGGAGAGGCCAAAGGAATTGTCCTGTCACACAGCTGGAGAGAGAGGCAGAGGAAGTAACTAATTAGTCTCCCAAAGCTGACACACAGCTGGAGAGAGAGGCAGAGGAAATAACTAATTAGATTTCCCAATAAACAGTTGAGATTTCTATTTGCTTTGTCTTTTTTCACTTTTAACTTGTCTAATATTCACATATAATCTACAACGGGCCATAACAGTTTGCCTCTAGAAGAGGGCATCTAAAAAGCACTGTAAGTGCCGAGGAACAGTTGAGAATTTAGAACACATGAAACTTTCTCAAGAATAGGATGCCTCTGAGGCTGAACCTTGAGAATAACTTCCCCGAGAGCAAATTAAAAATGTTCTAATCTATGCACTGGCACGAAAATGCTTCTATTAGCACATTGGCCTCATCAGAATCAAGATGTCCAACCTTCTCTAGAGAAGGGACTTTTGGGAGACACGCTTCTTTCCACAAACGGAATGGCCAGCTTGTTGAGAATTTTTCATACCATTTGCAGAGCTTTCCATACCGTGACACAGACTCCAGCCTGGAGAAGGCACAAAATGAACATGAACAAATCGTAACTGTGCTTTGGTAGGATCACCCAGAACCAAGACACAGATTGCTGAAACACCTACAAGTACATATCTGTATATTTCACTTTATTAAATCACTAATACAAAATCTTTGTGACAGACACTTTATTTTCTATGCCACAGGTGTACCTCCTGCTTTCTTCTCTGAGGAGCATGTTTGGAAAGTCTCACCTTAATGTTTCTTCCAGAGAATCTGTAAGATGGTGCTGAGGTTGGAATGAAGAGGAAAGCCACGCCCTTTACCTGTTTCAAATAACATCCCACCTTCCTTTTCTTAAACCAATTATTTTTTTACTCTGGGAAAACACTGACCATTCTTTGCTGTCAGATTCACGTATTTGTTCTCAAACCGGGTAGAGCTGGTGAGGGGAACAGATGAAGAAGAAAGGGGGAATGAATTGAAAGTGGTAAGTTCCATTCTCTTTTCTCTCTCACCTTCAGAGTGTGCATGTCTTGGAGGGGTTGCTCAGCTCCCCTTCCTCCTCCTTTTATTTCTTGCAAACTTTCAGCTGCCTGTGTTGGTTGAACGTGGGTGGCTTTAGTGCCTGAGGCTGCATGGAATTGTGTGCTGGTGGATGGACACCCAATGTAGAGGGGTTAGCAGGAGGAAAGTGAGATAAAAAGCAAGGTGCCTCGAAAATATGAAACATGCATCCCTTCTTATCTCAGACAACTTTATCCCAGAATGTTTGAAATTAAACACGCTTCATTTTTACCAGAAGCACGAATTTTCCTCCAAAGACCTACATCTGTTTTTTATGAAACATTTTCAAAAATAACTCAAAAATTAAGGACTTCGACCGTATTTTTGTGTAAACAAATAAACCTGTACTTTGATTTTAAAAAAATGATTCTCTTTGTCTTGAGTCCCAATAAAACATTTCCTTATATTTCTCATTGTCCATTTTCACTTTAACTGACATTGAAGAGAAATACGCCCACTCACTACTTGCTTGATCCCTAAGGTTTTCTGGCTTGGATGGAGAAGCGGGGACGGGAGCTCTCCTCCCCCAAACCCCAACCCCTGCACCCTCCTTGTATTGAGTCCAAGTATCCATCTGTAACTTACAATGTATATGCCTTGTCACAGAGAAGTTGAGAAAGTAGACCTTCTCCCAGGGATCTGGTGGTGTAGACACAAGAGTGAAAGGAGGAGGCACAACTTCTCACCCATTCTGTGCACCTTCAGTCAGTCCTAGGGTAGGTGAAGACATTACCTTAGCAATGCAGGAGCATCCTTCTCAGAGGTAGGAGAAAACATAAATGACCTTCTGTCCCCAACTCTCACCTGGCTTAATCTTCTACCATTTGCTCTTTGCTCTTTCATACCTGTCTGCTGGTCCTTGGTAGTAAAAGAGCTTCTTCTGCCTCCAAGAAATTGTCTGAAATAGTATCCCTTGCAAATCTCTATCCTTACGACTTATTTATTTTTCCTACAGCATATGAAATTACTATTTGACATTATACTTTCAATGTAATTACATATTGCCTGAATGGGAACAATTTAGGGGTCCTGGGTTCCATGACCAACAATAGTGATCAGCTCAGAATAGATCCTGGGAAAATGTGTGTTAGGTGAATGAAAGGTAAGTTCTGGGTTGGCCAATGTTGACTTTCAGGTTCCCATAAAGCTTTCCCTGTTTTCCAGGATCGTTAACATGATACTGCTGGAAATCCCCCTCTGCTCACCCATTCTGTCTACCTTTTCCTTAACATTCCTCTCCAACTCTGCAACTAGTCCTTAAAAACACCGTGTCTTCCATTGTTCAGGAAAAAAGTACACCTAGAATTAAAAAGAAAAATCTCAGTTCTCTAGCCAGCAAGTAAAACCTGATTTCCTTTTTCTAATTAAATGATCTATTTGTACAAACAATACAGAATAGGGGAAAAAACTCAGTTTGCTGGGGACAAATGATCTTAGAACAGGAGAGTATTATTTTGATTGGAGATGAATGAGATTTCTTGGTGTATTATTTTGTGTATTTTAATGTTTTATTTAGCACAGTCAGGAGCTAAGGATTGCGCTGTATCTCAAAAAGCCACATCCAGACCAAGGGTGACACGCCATGCTTAGATTGCTCCATGCTCATTTTCTCTAGGAAAGAGTTTGCTTTTCTTTGGGGTTCTTACCATCTGAATGGCAATATGTAACCTTTCGGAAACACAATGCTTAAGGAAAAAGGTTACGTGTGTGTCAGGGGTGTAAGTTCCAGGAGACTTGCCATACCTAATACAGTTTTCATTTCACAATCTCCTTAGACTCCTACAATCAAGGCATGTCCAGGGCTACTGCTAATAAGTATAAAGGTAGTAACAGAAGAAATAAATATGCTGAAGATAATCAAAATAAATGGAGATGAGAGGAAAACCGAGAAAATAGGTGTGTTAGAGGCAGGGAGACTCCAGAGGAGTGCAGAGAGAAAGAAAAGGGAAAGACCTACCCTACGAATCACCATGTGGTGGGGACTCCCCACAGTTAGTACTAGCTTTGACTGAGAGTAACAGAGACCAGTGAAGACTCAAACAAAAGCAGTATTTTAAGATTCCTTACAGGCAGAGTGAGCAAACTACACCCTGTAAGTCAAATTCAGACTCCAGGCTGTTTTTGAAAATAAAGTTTCACTGGATTCCAGCTTCACCCATTTATTTACATATTGTCTGTGGATGCTTTTCACTATTGCAATTGCATCCAGTAACTATGATAGAGATGTCTCAGTCTGCAAGCGGAAATATCTGCTCTCTGGCCCTTTACAAAAATACTTTGCCAACCTCTGTCTTACACCAAAGTTTGGGTGGTAGCAACCCACGGCAGGTGACATGGACTCAGGTTATTCTGCTCTTACATGCCCAGGGGGTGGGCCCTCTGCATGTTCCCAGAGGGCTTTTCCTCACCAGAATCACATTTATTTTCTTTTTCTTTTTTTCTGTCTTTTTTTTTTTTAAAAAATTTTGAGATGGAGTCTCACTCTGTCACCCAGCCTGGAGTGCAGTGGCGTGATCTCAGCTCACTGCAACCTCTACCTACTGGGTTCAAGTGATTCTCCTGCCTCAGCTTCCCAAGCAGCTGGGATTACAGGTGCCTGCCACTGTGCCCGGCTAATTTTTGTATTTTTAGTAGAGACAGGGTTTCACCATGTTGCCCAGGCTGCTCTCGAACTCCTGACCTCAGGTGACCCATCCACCTCAGCCTCCCAAAGTGCTGGGATTACAGACTGAGCCAAGGCACCCAGCCCCAAATCACATTTCAAGAGGAAAGCTGGAAGCAAGTGGCAAGAAGGCACAGTGACCACATCTTCAAAGGGTCATTTCCTGAGAGATAGCCCAGAGCATTTGCAATTAAATTCTTCACCAAAACTTACTTGCATCATCACATCTAGCTTTAAGGAAACTGTGAAATCCCCTTACTCCAGGTGAGCCTGACTCCAGAGAGACTGGTCCCGGAAGAGGCGAACACATGGCATTAGACAGGGATGTTGAGGAGTGAGCTTATGTTATCTTGAACAACATTTTCATAGCACTGCCTGATATGTCTACTGAGATGCTGTAGTTGTTGACTTGGGTCTATAAAAATAAGAAAAGTCTAAGCTTAGTAGAATAAGCCAACAAATAAATATCCTCCCATTTGCCACCTGAAGTACCTTGAGAGTAATGTTCTAGTCATGCCCTTAACACAGTTATAACAGATTATACCTTTTCCCATTTCCTTCCAATTTTTTCTTGGAGGAAAACCTGTCACAGAAATACTTGAACATTAGGACAAATTTCAGACTATAATTTATAGAATGTTGCATACCATTTAGCGAGCAGGTCATAGCTGTTCCGTTATAAATGTTGGAACCTTCCATTCTATACTGTAAATGTGTAGGAAGAAAATTTTAAAATGTAAATTATGAGCACTCTTAAAAATATATAGTACTTTGCAGACAGTCATGCTTTGCAAGGCTGTCATGATGGTTCATGTAAATATGAACTTAATGTCTTTTTAAAGTGCTATTCTGTCTTCCCAGATGACTGGGACATCTCTAAAGAAAGTCGGGGTTTTAAAATTCTATTCGGGAAACTGAAAGCAACTTTGAGTCAACAGGCTTGTGAAAATGCTGCTGGGTTATTCTGTAGGGAAATAGCCCTTGGCATGAGTAAATTTATTCAAGGTTGTACCGCTGGTCCATTCATGTTGACACTCAGATGTCCAGGATGGCACTGCAGCCAGGGGCATGGGACACACCGTAGAATGAATGCCTTCTCGCTCTCAGTCCCCAGGCTTCTGTGCAGAAGGGCCAACATCCTTGGCATTGATGTGAACCTTGCTGATGGGAATGCGTTGTCTCTGTGACTACCAGAATTTTCATTCATCCACTGCACTGTAGCTTAGGTCTCTGACTAGGTATTATTTCAGCTCCCAGGTGCTTTGCTTTGTGTATTTACTCCTGTGTCAAAGTGACAACTCATCATGCAACCCTCAAAAGTATAAATAGGCATGTCCTTCACTGCCCCCACTGAAAAGCTTGCCCCTGTTGACTGTGAATGAGCAATGTTCTTCTGATTATCTAGCCCAGGAAACAGAAGAATTGAGGGCACAGACCCTACCTTGCCACCGTGACCCTGAAATTTGATCAGTGACTTCAGGGGTTCAGGCAGATATTAATAGGTTTATGTGGGTGTGTGCACACTGCCTTCCCAGTAACTCTGTCAGGCTACACCTTGATTTCACTGGCTGAGGCCACAAGAGCAGAAAAAGAATGATGTGGTACCTCCTTCCTGGGTTCTGCAATTGGTGTGAAACGATATTATCCTCTCAGGCCAAATGCTGCCTTGAGAGCCCCTTGTGAAGCCCAAGCAATGAAAGCTGATGTGTAACTGTAAGAGGCCGCCCTAGGGGAAGGCATCTGACTCCTGCTCAGCCAAGGAGGTGCAAACACTTCTGCTCCCCCGGCACGCTTACCACCAAGAGGTCAAGTACCAAATGACGATTATTTTAGACAAACTTCCTTGTTTCCCTGAAGTCTTGGATTCTGCACTACTTTCTGTTCTCAATTAGAACAGCAAGCTGTCGAATTTTGTATAAACTTCCCCAGAGGGAGGGTGGAGGGCTTCACCAGCTCCCTGAGAACTAAAATCCCCATCAATTTGCTGATCCTGGGAGGCTCCAGGGAGTGGGTGAGGGCTGCCATCTATTCTTCTGTCCTGTCCTGGTTCTCAGGCTCTCAGCAGCCGTTACAATCAGACACTTGCCACCCAGTTGCTTATGTCTCTTTATTGAAGATGAGTTTGTTTTCACATTTCTCCTCTTGGGGTCAAGGCTCAAGGTCCCGCTGTCTTGAAAGGGGCTTTCGGGTCCCCCACGCGCCTTCCTCCTCCTTCTTCTTATACTAGAATTCCCCGTTTCCTTCCCAGTCACTGGAAGACAGACTTCAACCTTATTTCAAATAATCGGATAAGCAGTGTTTATATTGAATTGTATGGGACTTAATCTTAACGTTTTGGAGCAGTGACTTTTATTCCTGCATTGGTGCAAAGTTTGTTAAGAATGCTTCACAGGATGCAAAGACAGATTTTCGAGAAGAAACAAGGTAAAAATAAGAATAAAATGCCACTGCCTGGAACAAAGTCAAAAAGCTAGAAAGTCAACCTTCTGCCTCGGACTCCAAACCCACAGGCGCAGCCACGCTGACAGTCCCTTGCAGGAGTCAAGAAACACTGTGTTCTGAATTCGGATCAGTAAACACAGCCATCACATGACAGTTAAGTTTTCAATAAATCTCTATTCCTTCCCCAGCACTCCACCCTGAGATGGGGGCAAATTAAAGAGGCCTGGATGCTTACGAATCCTGAGACGTGAGTCACACAGTCACACTTTTGAATCAAGACGGGGCTGGAATCATCACACAGCAAAGCAGGGGCTGCAGGTCCAGGGCCCGCGGCAGAAGGGCCAGGGGACAGTTCTGCTCCTGGAATTGTTTCTGAGTTTGCAAGCCTGTTTCAGAGCCCAAGCCAGCGTGATAAAGTGCTGCTCTTTCACCAGAAAGAATGTTTGCTTACTATTTCATCATCCCCTAGAGGTGCACAGAAGAAAATAAGCACATCAGTTGTCGTTATGACAGGATAAAAATGGAGCTCTCATATTTCAAGAACACAATGCAAGGAGCAGCCCGTCCAGTGATGAGTCATGGACTCTCCCTCTCACTCCCGACTGTAAGTTAATATTATCTCCGCAGGATAATTAGAGTGGAGTTCAATTTCTGACCCTGAATTGCCGTGTGGGCCACACCATGGGTTTGACACCGCGTTTTACACATTTATCTTTCCCCCGAATGTGCTAAATCTGCATGGCGGTGGTGATTCATCTTGCTGCGCCCCTTCCAGCGGGTACCATTCTTCTTGCATGGATTGGCGGGTCCCGGGGGTCCCCTTGAGCACAGTTTGGGCAGGTCTATTACACTGTGTGTTTTCTGCCAATTTACGTTCCCTTTGTGTTAGCTTATTGTGGTCACCTCTAAAGTTGGGTCAAACGCACACCTCCCCGACAGGTCCCACAAGGCTGACTACGGCCGTGCCCACTGCCCTTGGCTCACATACTCACACTGAAATCCAGAGGCCCCTCGACGTGCACTCAAGTGAGGCAAGACTTACTCATTTTCAGGAAGCGTCTGTAACGGCCTCCTTGAATGGAGGCCTCATGGTCACTTTCTCCTCCTGGTGAAGCACAACGACCCCCACCATGGCAGCCTGGCATGACTGAGCATTTTTCTTTTAGGGGGCAGAGGGGAAACGTGGCAGGGAAGGATAAGTAACAGGCTACTGTGTTAGCAAAGCCAAACAGAAGGGCATGGCCTCAAACAGACTCCTGTTTACAGCCATGCATGGACAGTCACGTGCTACATAGTGGTGCTTCATTCAACAAGGGACCCCCGGGCAGTCCTGCTCCCCTGGTGATGACGGAGATGTGACTTCACCCAGCGGCCTTCCAATGGGACAAGATATGGAGGTACAGGACAGTGACCCCTCTGTCTGACAGACCTAGGCCAAGGTTTGTGTTTTTATCTCAATTTTAACAACAAAAAAATAATCAATTAAAAATAAAAACAGAGAAAAGCTTACATAATAAGGATATAGAAAAAGAAAACATTTTTCTGCAGCTCTACAAAGTATTTGTGCTTCAAGGTAGTGGTTACTACTAAGAGTCAAAAAGTTAAACAAAACTAACAATATTATAAAGTACAAAATGTAATACACTTAGTTAAGGTTAATTTATTACTGAAGAAAAAAATAAACAAATAGAATGTAGCCTGCGTCTGCTGTGGTGTACAGGGATATCCTGGGCCTTCACGTTCTCTTGGCAGTCGCTCGCTGACTCGCCCAGAGCCACTTCCAGCCCTGTAAGCTCTGTTCCTGGTAAGTTTCCTATTCAGTGCTATCTTTCATCTTTGATACCCTATTTTACTGTAGCTTTTCTATGTTTACATGCACAAGTACTCGCCACGGAGTTACAGGTGCTCGCAGCATTCAGTGGAGCCACATGCTGTACAGGTTCGTAGCCAGGGAGCAAGAGGTCATGCCACACAGCCCAGGTGGGCAGTAGGTGACTCCGTCTAGGTTTATGTAAATACTCTTTGTGGTGTTTATGCGACAGTGAGGTCCTCTATAAAGGAAGTTCTCAGAATATAGCCCTTTCGTTAAGCGGTGCATGACTGTATTACAACTTAGGATTTTCAAGAGCTAAAGAAATGAAAACTTTGAGTCTAAGTATCTTACATCATTTAACTTTATTTGTTCCAAAAATGCATTTTTTTCACTCTTGGTCTGATAGCTATAATATTGGGGCTTGGTCTTTGTGGCTTTTGGGGATATAAGGGGGTCCCAGCCTCCTGGGGTGTAGAAAAGAAAGGGAGTGAGGGGTACCTCAGTAGCCTGCAGACATGGCACTGGTTCCTGAGACCCCGAATGCCAGGCCAAGCTCTCCAGGGCTGGAGCTTCTCTTAGCAGCTTTCCTACCAAGTCCACGCGGCACTGCAGGAACAGCTCACACCCGGGTTTCCTGCCTGCAGGTGATCCTGGCGCATGCTTCTGAGACCTGATATTCAGGCAAAAATGCAATGGTTTTTGGCAACAGATGTAACTAAACCTCATTCTGGAATTTTGTCCACCATTGAGGGGACAGATGTCAGGGAGATGCTAGGAAGGCCTGGAGCTAGCTCTTCTGCTGGGCCGGATGGGTCGCGGCTTCAATCCTGGACTGTGATCGTCACTTTCCTCATGGACAAGAGCATCTGCAGCTGTCTTCTAGGTCACCATTGGTTCAGTGATGCCTGGGAGGGACGGATGCAGGTTGCCCCACAGTAAATGCTCAGCTCGCGCGTGCAGCTGTCTTCGTTATTGTGTGGAGTCCTCTATTTATTCTGGGGTCTCTTTCACCCCATTGCAAGCTAGCAGTCAGCTTTTTGAGATATTTCAGATGATTTACCCAAGTACAACTGTAAGCATGATGACTGATAATTCCAGAACAATTTGGAAGAGTCCAAACTTGATTTAGTAAGCCTGAGGTTTCCTCTCATAATCCCCATCAGTACTTAAAAACAAGTATTTATTTGCTAGGGTTTTCATATTAATTATAGTGAAGGATGCTGTCAAGCCAATGGCCCTTTAGGAAGCTCTCAGGATTCTTGTTTTGCCCTTGAACTCCCTTCCTGGGTCTCTGATGCGAGTTTTGGTTGCAGGGTGAGATTTGAAGGGGGCTGCAGACACGCACAAGCTCTCAGTGTTGTGGGGGATGGCCCATGTGATGTGGGAGGTTACCGTGTCCTTCCTTCTCACAGTGATAGTAGATAACACAGGGTGGCTGAAAAAGACAAGGGTCAGAGAGGAGATGGAAAAGAATATCTCTTCTTGCATCCGAGGGATGACCTCTTCCAGTTTTCTCTCTTCAGGAAGGCAGAGAGGACCAAGAAAGGAGGCTGCTTTCTCCCTGTTTTGCTCATCTTCACATATTTTATAGTGAGCAAGACAAAGGCAGCAACTCCAACCCCCGGGCCTGACTTTACAGAGAAGGACCGAATCTGCCTTCCCCGGGCTCAAGGAGGCCCTGGGAAAAGCCACGTGCAGCTCCCAGGTGGCAGTCACTGGCCCAGTGTACATTCTGTTTATGAATGGGCAGTACATACGCACAGGAAACTTAGTCACTGACCAAGAGACGCTAAGATTGCTGAAATCTGGTCACCACATGGTCAGTACGGTCCAAGTCTCTGATAGCCAAGTGCTGATTCTCAAATTCATCTCCAGAGGGCTTCACAGAATCCTGTTCTGGTATAAGAAGTCATCCCCTCACTTTGGGAGCAAATGAACTCAGTGGAAATGTTTGTATCTAATTCTTTCTGGAAACAGGGTTAAAAACAGAGGCATCTCCTAAAGCTTTCCCCTGAGAATCTTTTCTTTGCAAAATTACATTGAGTATCAAACTATTTTGACGTGGATAGGATAGAAGACCTTAGTAAGCACATTGCAAGTTGCAGGTGAAATCCAGTAAGTACTGATGACAGCAATGACAGATGAGTGACGGCAAAGAATCTTTCAAACCTAAAGAAAAAATTGCCTGGTTAACTTGTCATAAGCATGGGAGAGTTTAACTTTGCAAGAAAAAAGGGCCAGGATGTGCTTCTGAGCCGGCAGGAAGTCCATGCATAGAAATGAGGTACGTGTTCCAGCCGCCCCTCCACCGGGCCCTCCATTTCCATTTGTTTTCCAGTCATTGTAGGATGAGAGAGCGGCTGGGAGCTCTTTCTTCCTCTCAGTTGCAGGAGCCTCCATATGCGTCCCATTCCTCTGCAAGATCTGAGCTACCTTTTTCCTCCCTCTGCACCATTCTCAAGACAATTGGACATATTCTTTGTGAAATTCGTTGTCCAGGTGTTAGCCTGCTGCCGCTTTGACCAAAAATGCAAACTTTTTAATTTTTTTTTTTTTTTTTTTTTTGGTTTCCTGAAGAACAACATCTGTTTTCATTCTAAAGCTGTGCTCATATTGCATCCCATAAGCTGTCCCCGGGGTTCGATTCAGCTGTACTTTGAGTCCTCGCTCAGCACATTTCCTTTCTGAATCAATAATATCATATTTGTACTTTTTAACATGAAACAGAAGATTTTTTTCTTCTCGATCATGTGTTGCTGTGGCTTATGCGGGCAGCCAGCCTGGGCGAGCGGCAGAGCCGGCTTCTGGGAATGAGCGAGCCATGGATCCGCAAGGGCTCTTCACATGACGGTCAGGAGGAGCCATGCCAGCTTGCAGGGCCCCAGGGAGCCCACATCTCACTTTTATAACTGGGTCCACCCAGGCTTGTTCTGTCTGGTGGACTCTGGACAGAAGCTGGTGTGGCTCTTGGCCACCAGTGTCTTCTTTGGAGTGAGCAATCCTGGGAGTACTGACAGTGAATCTGAGGGTATTTTTGGTGGAATTCAGGCTGACAGTGGCAGAGAAGGGGCCACAGCGACGTCCCCTGGACCCTCACCAGCCTTCCTACCTTGTCTATATGTTACTTCTAGACCTTACAAAACCAGGGGCAGCCTTAAAGAAGGGAAAAGAAATAGAAGAGCAGAAGGAAAATTTAAAAAAAATGGAAATCAGGGAGTCTGGCAGGGAGGAGGAAGCTTGGGAGGGTGTGGGTCTCTCCTGGGGGTGGTGCCCTTTCAGAGAAACTGGTACTTACCACTCAGATGCTATGAAAAAAACCGGGAACCCCAAAGGACCAGAGGCATGCCAGTGTCACACCCACCCTAAGGATCTGACTGGAGTAGGCTCCTCTGCTGTGTGAGAGACATTCTTCCCCACAGTTGCTTCCTGGGAGAGCGGAGGATTGGGTGAGGCACAGAGGATGCAAAGTGACATGAATCGGAAAAGGGCACACTGCTGTCCACAAACCCCCTTCCTTCTTCTCATGTGCACAGCTGTATTCCCAAGCAGCCCCCTCGCCCACCCCACCCTGCCCAGGCCCTGAGATGAGCTGTGCTGGCGGCTGGCCTTGACTGTCTGCAGCCGCCCAAGGCCCACACAGGTTCCTCTGAACATGGCCCCAAACTTTTCCTATGCCAACGTCTTAGCTTGTTTCTCTCCTGTCCACCTGCAGGATGGCCACACCCAGGACACCCTGAAAGCCACATGGTGGAGGTGGCAGGGCTGCTAGTTTGGTCTCCAGAGACTGCAGGGACAACTGCCCCCGCACGCAGCCCCAGATGGGGTTTACGTATGTGGGAAATGAAGCCCTACAGAGCTGAGCCTCAGATCTATCCTGGCAGCTAGCATGAGAGTAATTAACACAGGGCATCTGCATATCCTGCAGGCTGACATGCTTCCTTCCCAGAGATACGTCCCCAAGGAGCCCTCATTTATTTTAAAAAAGAGGTATTTTAAAGACTTCTTTTGACAATTCATTTTAAGTTAATTGTGTCTCCGATACCAAGTAAGGTAGCCAAAGGAAAATAAAATAAAAGCTATAAAAAATTATTGGCAGAATTCGCAGAATTTATACTTCTGTTCTCAATTAGATTTTGCTAAAATTTTAATTTTCTTTTATCCCTCTCTTACATTTTTTCAAAATAGAAAATATGCTTATTTAATCCATTGCAAAATTAAATAATATCAGTTTATGGCAATTTAAAAAGACACAAAACACTGCATATAGCTTAGAAACATACATACAAGCTGACAATTTGAATAACATATTTGAGGAAGAGAAATACCAACCTCAGGATGGTGTGTGTTTAGGAAAGGTAGAGGACTTGCATGGGGAGCTGGGTACAAACTTGAACAGGGGTTTTAACTTCTTTCTTCTCAGAGACAAGAATTCGCTCTGTTGCTAAGGCTGGCCTTGAACTCCTGGGGCTCAAGGGATTCTTGCATTCAGTCCCTCAAGTAGCTTGGAAGATAAGCTGACAACACCATGCCAGGCAAACTGTGGGTTTAAACTTTGATGTCCAAAGAAACACAAATACGTCCATGTCCATAGCAGCATTATTCACAATAAGCAAAAGGTGGAAGCAATCTGGGGACCCATAGATAGATGAACAGACACAGAAAACGTGGAATACACTTACGGCGAGATATTATTCAGCTTTAGAAAGGGAAGGAATTCTGACACATGATACATCATGGATGAAGCCTGAGGACATTGCCTGGAGTGAAACAAGCCCATCACAAAAGGGCAGACCTCACGCAATGTCACTCATGAGATACTTAGAACAGTCAAGTTCAGAGGAAGTAGAATGGTGATTGCCAGGCGCTGCGAGAGATGGGTGCAAAATTTCAGTTTTGGAAGGTGAAAGATGGTGGTGATGGGAGCATACGATGTAACTGCAACTTGACACCACGGAACTGTACATTTAAAAGTAGCTAATACACATAAGCTTGTGTTATATGTATTTTACCACAATCAAAAATATAAAGATCTAATCAAATATTTTGAATCATAACCAACTATGATACATGGGGGGATCACAAATGCCATAACAGTTTCTACAACTTGTCCCATATTGGAAGGGAAGAAACAGAATTCAGAGTTACGAGAACTCATAAAAAATTCAGATCCTTCCCTAGGAAGCTGGTGGTTATCTCAGCCAGATGCCAGCCCCTCCCTGGCCTGAAATCCAGCTAGGATGCTCTGAGGGCTGCCCAGCTCCCTGTCACTCTGTCCCCAGCTATGACTTGCCCCTCAAGAGCAGGGGTGTTTCTTCAGTCATCTGATTATTCCTTTATTTTGTTAGCCTGCTGACTGTACACAGAAAGGGCTCTCGCGAGAAGCCTGCAGACTGACCGGTGAATCAGCCAATGGATAATTCGATTCCATTATCTAAACTCAAATTCCAGCCCTTCACAATGGACAAAACCCCTTCTTAGAAACAGATGAATCACAGCCTCTTCCAGTCTGTGCTTTTGATTTCAGTTTTGTTTGTTTGTTTGTTTTGTTCTTGCAAGTCCCAAGTGACAAGGAGGTTTCCAAGCTACTTCCTGGGTGGATTATGATCAAATACGGAGCCCGTGGGCCCAGGGCTTATTGAAGCAAAGCCTTCTCTTCTCCTGCTGTACACGGGCAGGCTTTTGGCTGCCCTTTTCCAGGCTGGAGCTGCTTCAGAAACCAGGAGAGCCTGTTCCTTTCCCCAGGCAGCTCTGCGAAAGAGCCTTCTAATCGACTCTCCATCCTGCCCACTTTGATGCTGGGCAGAGAGGGTTGGGCGTTGAGCTCCTAGAGGCACGATATTTGAAACAACCTGCAGAGCCCCTTGCCTGAGTCCCGCGGAGGCCGGGGAGCCCTGCACTGACATGCGGCTACTGACCTCTGCAGGGTTGCCCGTCCTCTGTTCCATGAACTCCTCACTCTTCCTTTCCTGCTGCTCCCCATGGATGACACAGCCTCAGGTGCTCCAAGTGCTACAGACTGGAGCCAGTCCAGCTTTTCAGGTTTGTTTCCTCACCCAGTGATCGATCGCTGTTCTTGTGCAACGTGTTGGTTTCTTCGCTACTTCCAGTTACTAAATTAAATCTTTATTTGCGCTGGTACAGCTTTACACTTTCAACTTCCCTGCACCTTTGGACATAATTAAGTCAAGACAAACTTGAAGACACCTCAAAAATAAGCACAAATATAGCAAGCAAGCCTGGACTGAAGCTGTCGTGGGGGTGATTGCCATGCAGGGTATATTCTTAATGTCCTTTCCAGGGACAAAGTGAACCTTGGGGCATAAAAAGGTCAACAGAATTACTTACCTCCCTAGTTGGTAAAGACTGTGAAAGTTGAAGAGATACTTTGCAAAAACAGTAAACGGAATGTTAAAATTTGTACCTATTCATAACATTCCTTGATTGGAAGCATCGGGCCATGTTGAGTCATGTCCTTCTCCTTATGCCCCGAGATCAGATCACACAAACTCCATGGAAGGGGTTGACCCACGTTGTTAGAAATGGACGTGTAGTTAGGTTCCCATCGGGACTTCCTGGAAGCTTTATCTAAAATTTGGGCCTAAGGTCTTACAGGTTATTTTTATTTTTTTCTTTCCAGAATTGCCTATGTTCTTTCTTCTGGTCTGGATTAGAGGTTGAATTATTGAAGGATTCAGAGGGAGGCTGTTCCAGAAGCCGGAAGGATTAGATCTCACCAAAAAAATCTGCTTTGGTGCAATTCCCAGAAAGATTTTAGAGCCCGAAGAGGTTTATAAAGTTGGCTGAGTTTGGAGTAAACATCTCCAAAACGTTGGGCCTGTTTCCAAACTGAAATGAAATTTGAGGTCCACCCATTTCACTAGTTATTAAGGTAAAGAGAAATCCCCTGCTGGAATTGGATTACACAATCGGTAGTTCTTGCCATTGTTGAAACAGATCTACCCACAAACTTTCTGCCTTTCTCCTTTCCTAAATCCAGCTGCTGGAGAAGAAAAAAAACCTTCCTCCTTCCCCTGACAATTCGTTTGGTGTCGTCACCACTGAGACAGCCAATGTTTGTTAAGAATAATATGGAAAATTGGGTATTTGTTTAGAGTAGGCACAGGACACAGGTAGGAGAAGTGGTCTTTTCCTAGTAGGGTCTGTCAGGCAGGACCTAGAAATCAGGTGGGACCTGGCATTGGGCTCATGGGTATCCTTTCTGACTTTAGATTCAAATGTATGGTAATTAGATGTGCTAGCAAAACAAATAAATAAAATGAGACATTACCATGAGCTACGAATAGTCTTTCCTTAAGATGGGGAAGCACATAAAGTTCTCCTGTGTTCGGCTTCCACCTACCAGGGCCCAACTACGCCCATATGGTTTCTGAGCTCTTCTGCTCTCCGTCTAAATAGGCACACACCATCACCAGCATTCACTAAAACAACACGGAATGAACGGCATTTGGAGTCTGCATTTACAGTCATCACTGACTCTAAGGGGCGATGGAGGGAAGCTTGGTGTTCACTGACGTGCTCACCAATCTTTCCAGCACCTCCTGGATGAGTGGGTAGGACATGCTCTAAGCGCCTCCCCAGAGTAGGGGCTACATCTCCTCTGATGGCGTCCTGCAACCACACTGCTGCAAGAGAAACGCTCGAAACCAGTGGGCAATCCATCCCCAGTCTCCCTCTCAAACACAGGGAGTACTTTTAAGATAACTTGGCCTCTCTATAAATACAATCGTCTGAAGGGAACAGAGCCACTGTTTCTGTGAGAGGAGAGGTTCTTGGGTCTGGGAGTTTTTTTCCCCTCTCTGTCTCCTGCCTTTTCTCTGTTTACTTCGGATAAATGGAGTTGATATAATCACACACCCCAGATTTTAAGCATGGCCAGAAGTAGGCCATAAAGAGCTTGTCGTGTTTTATTTTATTTCACTGTTTGGTGACCACACATTTTCATCTAAATTTACCTCTAGTTTGAAAGCAAACAATTTAAGGGACTACGATAAAAAAAACTGATAGAAATTGAATAAAGACCGTCCAGTTACCACATATTAACAGTGTGGGAAATTCCCAATGCAGAAAACACAGAACTGATGAAGTGAGAAATGTTTTTCTTGATGTTTTTATTCACTTCTTTGTTATACCTAAAACACGAATTTCCTGATACAAAGATGGAAAATGAATAAAATAGCTGTGTTCTAAGTAAATCAAACAGTAACATTTGTAATTAAACCCTCCCAATTTAGATATGAACTATTATTAATGCAAGAGGTGTTAACTTCAATCAAATGGGTCATAAAACCCAGTTCCAGCAATATAGACAGAGAGAAGTCAATTGATTAAGCCACGTACAAATAAAGAAAAGAAGAAACTACTAACAGAACTAGGAACTGAAAGTGTTTGAAAGAATAATTGGCAAATCAGAGGGTGTGGTTACTGTCTTGCAAATCAGGCAGAACCCTTCAAATGCTATACTTGGTTCCACAGCCTATTAAAGAAATTACTGATCTTTAAATCAATCCATTTCACACCATAAGCCATTCTTTATTTCTCCCTTCACACTCACCAGTCGCCTGGTTTGATTGATTTTACGGCCTCTATGTGAAAATACGGGCTCCCCTGCTCTGCTGCTGTCTGCACTCTGCTGTACCTGTGCCCAGTGGCCATACTGAGGTCCGGTCTCTGTTTCCTCTGCGGTCCTGGATGGCAGGGGCCTCTTCACACACATCTTCAGCATCTTCCACCACATCCGGTTCAGTATTTCTGTCAGTGGGCTCTCATGCTGCTAATAAAGTATTTGCATTAGCCTGCTCTCATGCTGCTAATAAAGATATACCCAAGACTGGGTAATCTATAAAGGAAAGAGGTTTAATTGACTCACAGTTCCACAGGGCTGGGGAGGCCTCACAATCATGGAGGAAGTGAAGAAGGAGCAAAGTCACGTCTTCCATGTCGGCAGGCAACAGAGCATGTGCAGGAGAACTCCCTTTTATAAAACTGTCAGATCTTGTCAGATTAATTCAATGTCAAGAGAACAGCAGGGGAAAGAACCCACACCCAAGATTTAATTATCTCCCCTCAAGTCCCTTCTATGAGACGTGGGAAGTGTGGGAGCTACAATTCAAGATGAGACTTGGGTGGGGACACAGTCAAACAATATCAGCATTCAACTCTCAAGGCAGACTCAATCACGAACCAAGAGAAACGGCTCCTACTCATAGTTAAGGGGGATATCCAAACCCTCTGTCCACCTGGCCTGCATCAGGGTTGAGTGGCTCTATAGCCAGGGGACTACTTGGCTATGGTGATACACCATGGATAAGGGTTATTCCTCTGTCTCATCTGTCTAGGGAAACTTAAAATTCCAGTTTATTAATCTTTCTTTTCTCAAAACACCCAGGAAGTAGAAGGAATTTAGGTTTTTCTTTTTCTTTTGAGAAAGAGTTTCACTTTTGTTGCCCAGGTTGTTAAGTGCAAGGGGTCAATTTCAGCTCACTGCAACCTCTGCTTTCCAAGTTCAAGCAATTCTCCTGCCTCAGCCTCCCAAGTAGCTGGGATTACAGGCATACTTCACTACACGGGCTAATCTTGTATTTTTAGTAGAGACAGAGTTTCACCATGTTGCTCATGCTACCCTCAAACTCTTGACCTCAAGTGATCCACCCACCTCAGCCTCCCAAAGTGCTAGGATTATAGCTTCTGCACCTGGCAGGAATTCAGATTCTTAAAGAATAGGATTTGCACCAATGGTCATCAGAGACCACCCACCATGAATCCCATCATGTACATCACTTACTGCAGCAACAGAAACCACAATCCAAGGAAACTTGGGGTGTATTCCAGGGAGTCAGGAAAAACCACACGTAGGGTTTGGGAGCTAGAGTTACTCGAAGGACATCTTGGCAGATAATGGGAAGAATGTGGAAGCAGGATACCGCTGGAGCAGTTGCTGGTCTTGTTTTTAGAAAGTTTAAGTCCATGCAGCGTTCTTTGTAGGCGAGCCTGTCTGTGGTCTCATCACGGAACGCTGGGTCAGGAGACACGCGTGTTGAGCTTGAGCTCAGATTGTCTGCCATTGGTATTACAGATCTGTTTTGAATCTAACAGTGCAGTCTGTTTTGAAAGGCTGTGGTTTCTGTTTCAACTTCCAGTTCTTCCTTCACAGTCAAACTTTGAACAGTAGGGCTATTTCTCACCTCATCACATCAGATTTTCGTTTCTCGCTATACATTTGAGTTGCCATTAGGTCACAGCACCCTCTCAGAGAGCACTGCCACAAAGAGCTTCTGAGTTCACACTTGCCCATGAATCTGCATCTCCTCAAAGTGCGAGCTTTATCTGTCCAAGTTGGAAACGTCGAGGGGATGCAGTCAGGTCAGCTATGCTGTTCTTCAGACGGGATCCAGGACTGTTCCTGTGAGCAGTGGCACCAAGGACTTCCCTCACAACTCTAACTCCAAAATACATACCCATCAGTGGGGGCACCTTACAGAAGAATTCTGTTTCTATGTTGACCACCAACCCTGCGTCTCTGTTACATGGATTTGATGAAAAATACATATAGTTAGATTTGTCCTGAGTATTCAATGCTCTGCTTTAAGTGTAGAGGTGACTAAAATGTGATCCTAGAGATTGAAACCAAAATTATGACTTAGGATCATCGACATTTTATATATAAGGAGATATAGACATATCGATATGCCAAATCAGAATCCAGTATCACATTTTCCAAGCTCCCAACTGGCTCTACGCAGATTGGCCTTACCTCTATTAATCAGACTAATAATATGAATTCACCTATCAATTAAACTAATTTGATTGATAGTTTATATCCTGTTTAGAAAAATATTATCACAAAATCCAGATCCCACTGATGTGGTAATATAGCTTGGCAACACAGATGTTGTCCTCTTTCTTAAAATCTTATCCCTGCAAAATAAACACACAGAGAAAGCAGCTCTCCGGGAGAGCTTCCCCTCTTTGGGAAGCAAATTCACCACGCTTTGCCAGTTCTTCAAACGTTGCCTCTAAAGAGAATCAGCTCTGTAGCTGCCTTCCTTTCAGAATCAATACCCCAGTTATTCCAGGAACATATTTTTAAAGCACATTTATTTTACTGATTGTCTCAACTCCTCACAACTAAGAACCATCCATGGAAGTCCTGGTAACAATGCTTTGCTGAGTCTGCAGCACAATAGGACTTGTGAGAATGGTTAGTATGCAGAAAGATGACCAACCGAGGAAAAATGAACAGATTTAAAGTCAAATGGAGCCTATCAGTCGTCTATTAATAAACTGATTCTACTCTGAGAAAGCACAGTTTCGTCCAGATCTGCCCAAGTCTCTCTTAGCATTTAATGAAGCTTTCGTTTGCTCTGGGTAATTAATGCCAGCATGGCTTAGTGCCTGAGTTTAAGGAATGTTTTGAGTCCTTGTCTACCATCAGAGTCAGGGGAGTGTAAAACGTTCAGAAAACAGAGACTTCCTTCCTCTGGAAATACCACGTATGAGTACCATGGGCTGCCATCAATTATGAAGACTTATGCAGGATTGATCTAAATAATCAAGCTATCTCTTGATTTTTACACTTCACCAAGTGACTGGTATTGTCATATTTCAGAAAATTGAATTCAACTTTATGAAACATATGTTTAAAAGCTGTACACTTTCAATAATTATGCTATAACATCCCTGTTTTTATGCAAAGCTAACTAGATATTGTCATATTAAAATAGCAAATCCAATTCATTTCTTATGAAACACATGTTTAAAAAAAATAAAAGGAACACTTTAATTATTTCAGGAGTGTTCAGGCCAGCTCGCCAGCCGACTGGATATTGCATTTGTTTAAAACTCAATCATGCAAAATGAAGACTCGATTTGAAAAATTTTAATAAAGATAACCAGCCTATCATGATATCATTTGAATGCTAATCGGCACTCCCATTCAGTGGAGGGACAGCAGTGTCAACTTCGCTGGAGGCTCTTTATTCTGCAATAAAAACATTTACATTCTAATGATTTTATTAAAGTGCTGGAGCTGTCAGCAGCCCCAGATGACTCCCTGCCAACTCTATCAGTTATCAACTCATATTGCCTTTATCAAAACCACGCAGTGGTGAGCCCACCGCCACAATGAGATGTCTGCTGCTCGCAGAGCTGGTATTTAATCATTTCTTCTCCAGTATTGTTCTGCTTACAGAGCATAAATAAGAGCTTCAAATAACCCCAGAGTGCTCCTGGCAATGAAACAAAGTGCCGACCCGATTTATCTTTCTCACATTCTTCAGGAACCCTTCTCTCCCACACCCACCCCACCTTTTATTGTGTTGTTGTTGCCAGCACTTAATATATTTTTTTTATTCACTATCCCTATCATCATTCAACAGCTCTGAATTTCTTCTTCACCCTGAACAGCAGGGCTCGGGAGAGGGCGCGGCAGAGAGGTGACCCTGTTGGTGGTAGGGAAGTGATAGGACCGGCCCCGGGGAATGCGGAGTGTGAGCACTGCCCCAGCTGAGCAAGGACGGGGACCTCGGGGAGGAAGGGGGCTGCTGGCTTCGTCTCTGTCACACAGCAGTGACCGTCGGGTGGGAGAGAGGACAGACGAGGAGACGCACAGGACCCCGAGCTCTTGTGCCCACTGCTGGCCACTGAAAAGGCCATGGAACATGTGTGCTCACTGCAGAGCATCAGCGTTTTTTATTTTTATTTTTTTCTTTCCTTTTGCTGCTCTGGTTTAAATTGGTAGCATTGAATTTGGAAAATGAATCCGCAGGGAAAACATTTTCAGTGAAAAAGTATTCTTCCTTCCTTGACTTTTTACCTTTCCAGAATAAAAGCAAGAAACTGAATAAAGCAAGAAAACCTTTCTAGGAAAATGTGAAACTGGAAACCTGAGGGTGAAAGTCACGCAGAACCATCCCCTTCTCTTGGCATGAGTTGGAAAAAATTATTTCAGATGAGTGGAAGTTTATCTTTATTGTGTAGTATACTAACTTTTTTCCTTTCAACTTCTAGGAGTTTCAATGGAAATTTTCCGAAATGTTGTGATGCATTTCCCTTCAGTGAATCCGTTCTGGAGGGTGGAGGTCGGTGGGTTGCTCTCTGTGGCCCGCTGGGGGGCATTTGGTGGGCACACGATGATATAAAATGGTAAAGAAGTGGCTGCTTGGACATTGAACTTAATTTAATCTCAATCATTGCATTTCACTGATGCATCATCTGGAAATTGCCTTGGTGATCCTCATACAGAACAATCCAGAGGAGGTTTCTGCTGAGATCCCTGGGAACCTTGACTGCAGCCCCTGTGGACTTTCTTCTCCTAAGGAATTGCCTTTTATTTGCTAACTGCTGAAAACCCCTTCATAAAACTCTCTAGGACTGTGTACAATTGAGCCTGAAGGCTCCAGGTATCCCTCCCACAGAACCCTCTGCAGGCCAAGGCAATTGTGCCTCCACTCAGCAGAGGGCAACTTTCTGTCTCTGGGTCACCTGGAGTCCTGCCCCTCCTCACCAGACCTGGGCTGGCTGGCTCCGCTCACCGCCTGGCTCTCACCTGTGGCCTGGGCCTGACCCACGATGTCAGAACATAACGGTTCTGTTTTCCACGGGACTGACCTCTCCACCAGCTGGGGGCCAGACCCAGGCAGCTGTCAACCAGCGCCCTGCACATCCCGATTCTCCCAGGTGGGTGGGGTGGCTTGCTGGCATCTGACAGCAGGCCTGGCACAGGAGGTCTTAGCACCCCGCAGCCTCTGGCACTCCTGAACAGAGCAAAGAACCATCCAAGAGAACCCTGTGACTTTCAGTCTGGTAGAAGGCACCGAGGTGATGGAAGAACCTGCTCCCTCCATGATCCTCCGGGATATCCATGGTGAGGAGACAGCCCTGTGCAGCTTCTCCACAGCAAACTTCCATTTCACTCTAACCAAGAAGCACAACTCTGGGAGAAGTAGAGCCCTGGGATCTTAGAAGTGGGTCTACTGTAGTGGCAAGTTTTCTTCTGATAAAACATTACACATATTATTTGATCTTAAAATATTCACAAATATTTTACAGCTACTTCTGCCGGGCACTGAATCTTGACATTAAAAGTCGGTTACCGGAAAAGTAGGAAAAAATCGAAAGAACCCTGGAAGGCTGATGGCCAGTGAAGCCACTGAAAACACTGAAACAGTTGTGTTGTGTCTCATCTTTACCAAAATATGTAAAACCAATATGTCCCTCTACCAAGCTTTCAAGGAGGGGTGGCCTGAAGCCTCAGTTCAGGTTCTCCCTGGGCTCCCATTCACGCTGAGCTTAGCTTTCCTTTGAAAGCCCATTATGGGCTGGGTGCAATGACTTGCACCTGTAATTCCAGCAGTTTGGGAGGCCGAGACAGGCAGATCACCTGACATCAGGAGTTTGAGACCAGCCTGGCCAACATGGTGAAACACTGTTTCTCCTAAATACTATATATATATATACATACCAGGCGTGGTGGTGGGCACCTGTAATCTCAAGATGGTGCCATTGTCCTCTAGCCTGGGTGACAGAGCAAGATGCAGTCTCGAAAAACAAACAGAAAAGCCCATTGTGGAGACCAAGGAGACCCGCTGTCGCTGGAGTCTAAATGTGGTGCCAGCTGAGTGGGGTCCACACAGGACCTGATGTCTTGGCTCTCCCGGGCCACAGGGTGCCACCCCGGATGATTTGAAGTTCCTACTTCTGGGGACCTCTCATGGCCCAGTGCTGTGGAATTCAAAGTCAGCTTGGAGGCAGAGCGCAGGGCAAAGGGAACGCTGCTGTCACCTGAGGTGCTGCACTGACATCTGACCTGGTTTCTGAGCTCTCTGGAGACAATGCCCTTCTTGTTTTTTTTTTCTGGCACAGTTTTCCTCTGGACAAAACAGAAGAACACCCTCCAAATCTGGGAGACACTAGGGTGCCGTATCCCTCTGTGCACACAGGAAAAGCCACAGCTTGCCACAAGGCTGACGGGAAATGTGAGCGCATTCAGGGACCCACATGGACTGTGACCAGTTTCTCAGGGGACCCTGGTAGAAGGTCCAACTTCACCAAGCGAAGGTAACCAGGGGGCGTCCACAGCCACACACAGAAAGCATCTGCGGGAGCCCGAGCCAACCCTCCCAGAGCTTGAGAAACACAGCTCATTGTTTTCTGGCCTCCTGGTATGTTGGCATCTTTCCTCAAATGTCACTTCTTTTTTTGTGGCTCAACTTTGAGTCTGGCCTTTCATTACGTTAAAAAAAATACCACTTTGCATATTGTCAAGACAAAAGATAAACAGCTATGCCTAGTCAATTTCTTATTTATACATTTCCTTCAAGAAGCCAAATATCAGATTACACTGAAAACAGATTGGCAAGCTTGTGCTGAAAGAGTACTTGAATATTACAGTATTATGCATTTATATATCTTTTTTCAAAGTTTTAAGAAATATACAGGCTCAGACTGATTCTTCCTAGAATGCCTAGAGCTGGGGCAGGGAAAATGTAGCATGGGGTAGTTCAGACTTCAGGTGTTTTTGATACAAGGGCCCATGATGATTTCACAATGGACTGAAAGGTACACCACTATAACTAATTATTTTTTTCAAAGACATTTATCTGGTCCTTAAAAAATTAAAGTCAAAATGATTCAATTTTGATAGAATCATATTACATAGATGCATATCAGAGTAAAGATCTCCATAGAAACACAGAATTCAAAAAGTGCAGAAAAGTAACGCTGGCTCTGCAGTCTTCTTTGTATAACTCGGTTCTGTCTATTTACCTGTCTATTACCTACCTATCTACCTGTCTATTATCTATCTATCTAACTGCCTATTATCTACCTATCTACCTGTCTATTATCTATCTAACTGCCTATTATCTACCTATCTACCTGTCTATTATCTATCTATCTAACTGTCTATTACCTACCTATCTACCTGTCTATTATCTATCTAACTGCCTATTATCTACCTATCTACCTGTCTATTATCTATCTAACTGCCTATTATCTACCTATCTACCTGTCTATTATCTATCTATCTAACTGCCTATTATCTACCTATCTACCTGTCTATTATCTATCTAACTGCCTATTATCTACCTATCTACCTGTCTATTATCTATCTATCTAACTGTCTATTACCTACCTATCTACCTGTCTATTATCTATCTAACTGCCTATTATCTACCTATCTACCTATTATCTACCTATTATCTATCTATCTACCTGTCTATTATCTCTCTACCTATTATCTACCTATCTACCTATTATCTATCTATCTACCTATCTATTATCTATCTACCTGTCTATTATCTACCTATCTACCTGTCTATTATGTATCTATCTACCTATTTTCTACCTATCTACCTATTATCTATCTATCTACCTATTATCTATCTATCTACCTATTATCTACCTATCTACCTATTATCTGTCTACATATCTATTATCTGTCTACCTGTCTATTATCTACCTATCTACCTGTCTATTATCTATCTACCTATTATCTACCTATCTACCTATTATCTATCTATCTACCTGTCTATTTTCTACCTATCTACCTGTCTATTATCTACCTACCTATCTATTATCTATCTACCTGTCTATTATCTACCTATCTACTATGTATCTACCTACCTATTATCTACCTACCTATTATCTATCTATCTACCTATCTATTATCTATCTACCTATTATCTACCTATCTACCTATTATCTATCTACCTGTCTATTTTCTACCTATCTACCTGTCTATTATCTACTATCTACCTGTCTATTATCTATCCATCTATCTGTCTATTATCTACCTATCTACCTGTCTATTATCTATCTACCTGTCTAATATCTATCTATCTACCTGTCTATTATCTACGTACCTGTCTATTATCTATCTATCTACCTGTCTATTATCTACCTATCTACCTATCTATTGCCTATCTATCTACCTGTCTATTATCTATCTACCTGTCTATTATCTATCTACCTATTATCTACCTATCTACCTATTATCTACCTATCTACCTATTATCTATCTATGTATCTATCTGTCATCTACCTATCTACCTGTCTATTATCTATCTACCTGTCTATTATCTACCTACCTGTCATTATCTATCTGTCTACCTCACTATTATCTACCTATCTACCTATCTATTGCCTATCTATCTACCTGTCTATTGTCTATCTACCTGTCTATTATCTATCTACCTATTATCTACCTATCTACCTATTATCTATCTATGTATCTATCTGTCATCTACCCATCTACCTGTCTATTATCTATCTGTCATCTACCTATCTACCATATGCCCATTCATCCCTTATCTACTATCTATCCAACTATTATCTCTGCCTATCATGTATTTATCTATTGTCTATTTTATTGACTGTGTATTTTTCAATTGAGTGATGCAAAAGTACCTATTACACGTTGCCATATGCTGAACATGAAACACAAATTCCCCTTGAAGACTGCGATGTAGCCTAGAATTGCAGATGGGAAGGTCGAAGTCAGGAAACTCATCAAATTCATTCACTCACTGAAGGGGAAAATTTGAATAACATTTACTGATACCTTAGTTACTACAGTATCTGACTCGCATAAACAGTAATTATTCAAAAATCAAAGAATTATTTTGAGGTTAAACAGTTACTAAATAATCACCGTTTCTCCAGGCCAGACTTCAGCTCCCACAGAAGGCGGATATAAAGGTCAGGAGATGGAGAGGGAGGAATGTGTGTGAAAGTGATGGGAGGGTCTGAGCTGTGGGGAGCAAGGTTGGGGCGTCTCCCTTCACAGCCCCCCTTCTGTGAAAGCCAACAGTACAGAGATGTCCTAGTCTCAGCAGTGCTCTGGGCCTTGGCTAGACACTAACTCCTGCATTCCTCTGATATTAATGAGCCATGACTGTCTTTTAGGAGAAGACTCTGAGGTGTGCAGAGAGAAAGCCCTGCAGTCAGGCAGTACCTGGCAGAGCCGGGGCCACCCGAGGCCCGGGAGCAGGGCCTGCACTCCTGCCCTGCTCCGCAAAGCCTGGGTGGTCCTGGGGAGGGAAGCCACCTGCTCACCTCACTGGTCCCCTGCAGATCCAGACAAGGCCACACCCACTTCATCCTCACCTCATTCTGAAGTTTGTCTTTCTTTTCTCTAACACGCTGATGCCCTTTACTGCCTACGGAGCTGCCTACAATACCACACGAAGCCCTGTTTGAGTTTTCTCCAAGTGTTTTCAGTTTCCTGTGATATGCACACTGAAGGAATTGTGTGAATGATGCTTGTCCATGTCATTCTGTATGCTTTCAACAGTGATTTATTGAGCAGCTATCATGTCCCAACAGCAGATTTAGGTGACGGAGACATGACAGAAGAGGGAACAGGTGACATTTTCCAACTTCCTGCAACTTGTAGTCTCATTGTGGGCAGAGAAGATCTGCAAACAAATACGCGTGTGTGTGTGTGTGTGTGTCTGTGTGTGTGTGTGTAACTTAATGAGATGTGGCATACCATACTATAGTAAATATCAAATGTCACATTAATACATCACTGTATCTAAGCTAATCTAAAGTATTATAGTGCCTGGTAGAAGGAAGTAGTGTGAATAAAATTAGACCAACATGAGAGAGATATCCACGCTACGTCCAGAGACAAAGCCGGTAAGAGGTTTCTGACAATAATCTCCATGGAAAAAGTGATAAATATTTGGGATAGATCTTTAGCAGTTCTAAGACACACGCCTTGTACCAAACAGGATACCCCAGAGAAATAAAACTTCTAGGAAATGCTTATATGTATACATAGATATGGTTATAAATATAAACATAGATTTTTTTTTTCTCTTTCTCAAGACAGAGATAGAGAAAGAGAGAGAGACTTACTTTTTTAAAAAATTGGTTCATACAATTTGTAGGCCCTGGCAAGCCTAAATTCTGTGGGGAAGTTTGGCAAGGTGGAAACTCAGGTAGGGTTTCTATGTCACAGCCTTGAAGAAAAATTCCTTCCTCTCCAGGGAAAATCAGTTCTCCCTTTAAGGCCTTCAACTGATTGGATAAGACCCACCTACATCATAAGGGTAATCTCCTTTCCTTAAAGTCCATTGACTGGAGATGTTAACCAGTCTCCAAAATACCTTCTGGCCACATCTACGCTAGTGTTTGATTACATAACTCCTGACTACTGCCCAACTGGGCTGACACAAAATTTAAACATTTAATTATCACAAACCTTTAACACAGACCCCAGCTACACTGGGCTTTCCAATAGGCCAATATACATTAGTCCATCAAGATTGACAAGGATGGGGATCACATCCCGGTTCTCAGTCATGTGCTGCAGTGCAAGTGCCAGAGGGCACGTGGGCAGCCATTTGGAGAAAATGACCATTTTGTTCACAGAGTGAAAAAACAAAAAGGAATTTAAGTTTTTCGTGAGTGTGTAACAAGGGGAGCGTGTGGGCCTGCATCTAATCTACGATTTCTGTGTATTGATTAAAATCTCCAAAATTCAGTGAGTTCTATTATTGCTAACGGTAATTGCAGAGCCATCGGGGGTTTCATCATGATTCGCGGATTCACACAACCATGTTGGCCACATTAGTATTATCGAATCATCTTTCTATCTCTCACCACGACCTTGCATCTCTGATGAAAACACGCAAAAATGATAACATCCTGAGAACTTTATTTAAAAACAGCCTGCTGGTCCCAGGATAGGCTGGCCGGATGGTCAGTCCCATCCTTCCCTGGAGGGATGACTCTATTTAAGGTGTCAAGTGGCAAGCATGTCACCTTGCATGTTTGCATCTGTGAATCCTGCCAGCATCATCGATAACTTAGGGGAATATGGGAAACTCTGTCCCTCCAGCCTGTGTGTGGAGTCTGGGGACTTACAGATCAAATGTAATTTGGGCTCTAAAGGCCAATCTGGAAACCCAGAGTGGAGACAAATCAACAGCACTCGATGTAAATTTACACGTGAAGGAGCCACACTGTTCACTGAATATTTGCCATTTACCAATCACGTGCAGAGCCTGTGTTGCCCCTCGAAGTGGGATCATAGGCAAGACCGCAAGGCCCCAGCTCTCCTGCAGATCACATCATAGGTGGAATAGAGACATGAAACTGTTGAACAAAAATTATTTCATTACAACACTCGTGTTGCCAAGAAGAAACCTGACCAGTCCGTGGACAAAGCTGCAAAGATAAAATACTTTAGGATGTGAACACTGCGTTGGAAGGAGCAAGGAGAAAGGTGGGGGCAGGGACTGTGCTCAGCATGAGAGCAAAGAGGTGTTTGTTTCTGCAGACAGAGAGACAACCCAACAACACCTCTGATGGCTGCATTCGTATGCATGCCACCCCAGGTTAAGACTTGGCATGTTTCCTTTGTTCTAGGGGCTTTAGGTAAAGTGGGTTTGGATTCATTTTCATTTTAGATGTCACCATTGAAATTAGATGTGGGCAGATCAGAACAGTCAGGGAGGTTGGACTTGGGATATTTGTCAAGAGGACAATTGCTGAAACACTGAGGGAGCCTTTATCCTGAACGGTGGGAGGTGTCATGGTGATCTAAATAGGATGCAGGCATTTCCCTGATAACACTTCCTGGTAGAGGGATGGAGGCCTCTGTAAACTTGGGCTGCAAGGCACATAGCCTCTAACACCAGGCCACAGAGAGTCTCCTGAAGAGGGGACCAGTGGGAGAAGGTAACTGACATCACTGCATGGACCCGAGTCTCCTCGCCATGACATCATCCTAGGCAGAGAGACCAGAGGACAAGACTATTTCGCCCTGACCACTTTGTCTATGTAAACACCCAAAACGGACAGAAAGCGGGGTTGGTGCCATCTGATGCAAGTTTAAATTTCTGTGACTCCAGGGGAAAGATGATTCAAGATACAGATTAGAGGGGCTGGAAACTTCTGGAGAAAGTTCAACTTCTGTCATGGACTTGAGCCCATGGACTGAAGTGTGTCCCTGCTACACAGACCAAAACATGCATGTTAGTGCTGGAGATCCCATAAGGGATCGGGTACCTGCAGAGGAGCTTCAGCCGTGATGGAAGTTTAGTGAGACCATAGCATCCATCAAGTGAAGGGAGTAGTTGGTCCCCAGAAATCATCCAAGCAGCTCTTTGAACTTCAACCTGTCTCCCTAGAGAGAAGAAAGGAACCACCTGGACTCAGACTCATTTTCCCTCTAGTGATTCCCACCTCTTCCCTCTCTCCTCCTCATCTCTCTCCTGCTAAAAGAGTGACTGACCTGAGCTTTATCTGAGGTTCTTACCGAGTCCTCACTCAAGGATGTGTTCGCAATGCCCTGTGCAGTTTTCTGCCTCTTTGGACTTAGAGCTGCTGCTGGGAACTTGTTTCAGGGAAGCAGAAGGAGTGCAGGTGACCTCCTCAAGGTTTGGTTGGGTTTGTGACCCTCTTCTCAGCTTGCTTTTCAATGCACCGATTATTGATTCTTCTAATGTAACGTTAATAGCAATATGCTGCCTTTGACCTTCCATGTAAACGTTGCCAAAACCAACCCTGTTTCCAGTCAGCCACTGGTGAAGGCCTTTGCTCCCTGCTTTCTCCCCACAAGGCTTAGAGAGTCTGTGGGACCTTGCCTCTCAGTCCATGGTGGACATGCCCACCAGACCCTTGGTCCACCTTGTTGGCAAACAGCAACCTGCAGGAGCTGTGTACAAACAGAGCTTTTTGGACACGGAAGCTGTCACTCGGGTCCATTCCTTCCTACCTGTTATTCAAATGAAGACATTGGTTTAGAGAAACACATTTTTATAATGCGAAGTAAATGTCAAAATGAAAAAAAAAGTCATGAATAATAGAGGGGAAGCTTCAAAACCAGCATAAATCATTATTTTGGCAGGTAATTTTTTATATCTTTCTGTGGAATCTTTTTTTCTATTGATAAATGTATCAGTATAAAATACAGACGATTTTTATGAAATGAATACATATGAATTTAAAACAAGGTACAATTATGGAACCACAACATTACACAAGCAATTCCAGGAGTGAGTTTGGCATCCCTTCTTTCGATTTATAGCAGTTTATTACTTTTGAAAAAAAATTACTTTAGGGTTTATATACTCTGAATATCTTAAGCTGGATGGTGATTTCATATGGACAAAAAAGAAACCAATTGCAGTGTTTTGATGCACAGACCTGATGTTTCTTGGCTTCGTGAATCAGCAACAAAAATGAGCATCTTCCTCTTGCATGGAGTGAAACGTGAAACCCCAGGGAGCAGGCGCATGGGGAGGTACCTGCCCATTTTCTTCTCATGCCCTTTCTTTCTAAAAATGCCTTCTCTTGGACTCCTGCCAGAGAAGAAGTTTTGAAACCCCTTGATTTGAAAATCACATCAACTATGTGGTCTGATTTTCATCATGCATTATTGTGCCCTGTGGTGTCTGCCTGTGAGCCCGTACATGCATGAGCATGGTATGTGTGCACGTGCTGTGTGTGCGCAGGGGTCTGCTCATGTGATCATGTGTATACACATGTGTGATATGTGTGCAGGGAAGTCCATGTGTGCATCTGCAGTGTGTATGCAGGGGGTTGTGCACATGGTCATGCCTATACACATGTGTGATGTGTGTGCATGGAACTCTGTGTGCATGTGTGCAGGGGGTTGTGCATGTGATCAACTGTATACGCATGTGTAATACGCATGTGTGCATGAAGGCAATATGTGCATATGCCATGTGCATACAGGGGTTTGTGCATGTGATCATTTGTAGACACATGTGTGATGTATGTGCATGGAAGCCCATCTGTGCATGTGCTATGTGTGTGCAGGGGTTTGTGCATGTGATTATGTGTAGACACGTGTGATGTGTATGCATAGAAGCCCATGTGTGCATCTGCTGTGTGTGTGCTAGGGTTTGTGTATGTGCCCATGTATTTATATATGTGTGATGTGTGCATGTGAGCCTATGTTTCCCTGTGCATGGTCTGTGGACAAGAGTGTGTTCATGTGATCATGTGTACACACATGTGTGGTATGTGCACGTGAACACATGTGTGCTCATGTGTATTGTGTGCAAGTGCACACATGTGGATGGGTGTGCACAGGCATGTGTGCCCATACATGTGCCCATGTACATGCCTGTGGTGTGGCTTTTGCAGTGTACACATGTGAATGTGTGTACACAGGCATGTGTGTGCATACGTGTATCTATGTGCATACCTGTGGTGTGGTTTGTGCAGTGCACACATGTGGATGGGTGCTCACAGGCATGTGTGTCCATATGTCTCTCCCTGTGCATGCCTGTGGTGTGACTTCTGCAGTGCACATGTGTGGATGGGTGTACACAGGCATGTGTGTCCATATGTCTGTCCCTGTGCATGCCTGTGGTGTGGCTTCTGCAGTGCACACGTGGATGGGTGCGCACAGGCATGTGTGTGCATATATGTGTCCGTATGCAGGCCTGTGGTGTGGCTTCTGCAGTACACACATGTGGATGGGTGTGCACAGGCATGTGTGTCCATATGTCTCTCCCTGTGCATGCCTGTGGTGTGACTTCTGCAGTGCACATGTGTGGATGGGTGTACACAGGCATGTGTGTCCATATGTCTGTCCCTGTGCATGCCTGTGGTGTGGCTTCTGCAGTGCACACGTGGATGGGTGTGCACAGGCATGTGTGTGCATACGTGTGTCCATATGCAGGCCTGTGGGGCGCATTCTTGTGTATGTTTGTGTCCTGCCTCCACCATAGCTGTGCTCCACTACAGAGCTGTGCTTCTCCACATAGCTCCCAGAGAAATCTTTTTAGAAAGCAAATTTGATCATATCAAGCCCCAGTAGGACAGTTCCAGTCACCCCATCACTGCCAGCATGAAGTCCACACTGCCTGTCGCAGCAAACAGGCCCATTCTGCATCCCCTGCTCTCTGAGCAGCAGCCACCATTCCTTACTGTAATGCAATGAGAGCTGACTAACCTGGGGGCTGGGGTGTTTTAGCTTTTGACCTCATGATGCCATGTGTTTTCTCAAATATTACAGAAGCACTGTGCTCCCCAAGGTCTGCATTCAGAGCCCAGCTGTGGTAAACGGCCTCGTTTCACCAGCTTTACCATATTGTCTCTCTCTGCACATGCACAGTCCCTCTTCCAGAAGAATCCTCCCACCGGCTGCTCCAGGCAAGGGTTCTCCAGCCATGCTGGTGATGCCTCTTCCCCGTGTGGGCCCCAGTACAGAGCCTGGCGCCTGCAGAATGTGCATTACACTGCATCAGACCCTATTCTATGATAGACTGGGTGGTAATCAAGCATTAGTAACATGTTTTATTTCCGTTCCGTGCTCCCAACTGACTCACAGTTGGCAATGAATAAATGATAATGGGGTGAATCACTACGGAATGAAATTTGAAGTACTAAATTGAAATCAAAGTATTCAGTGAGTACATCAAGTACCAGGAAAGGGAGAGACCGATAACACTGGAGCACCAAGCCTGCCTTCTGAGCTGCTGGCCAGAACCACAAAGCTGCTGTCCTCTCAGTGAGTGGCCCGTTCTGGTACTTTTTCCAGAAGTCGATCCATACAAACTGTGGCTCAGTTCAGGGGTTCTGGGAGTCTCTGAATCCCCCAGCCTCTGGGGCATTATGTACATTATGCACAATGTACATAATGACATTGCCAGGAGCCTAGGGCTGTTATGAGCATTCAGCAATTGACAGCCTATGTTCCTGGATCAGTGACTGGCACAGAATGAACCCTTAAAAAGGGCTCTGACTTTAAGACCTCTCAGACCACCCCTATGGGAGAAAGCTAAAAAGGTGGTTCTGTAAAGGCACAAGGAGGTTAAAATGAAATACAGGGAATCAGAATACCTGTGTTGAGTCTCGGGAGAGATGGAGGTGGAGGGCGGTGCTGGGTTCAGGAGGCTCAGTCCAGAACTCGGGAATCTCAGCGTTTCCATCCTGTTTTTATTTGTCTTCTTTAACTCTTGCCTACCTCGCTTATGTATAATGAGAATACAAGTAATTCCTGACTGATTTGAGATGTCATCATTAGACCTTATGAGCTTTTTAGTTTTATTTAAAATATTTGGTATTTAGAGCTTAAAACTGTTTCTGTGCGTGTGGTAGACTCGGAGAACAGGAAACGGATGGTTAATTCAGTTAAAGCCAAACACAACGTGGGCCCCCAAACAAGGCTGCATGGACACTTTCCCCAGCCACGCCGCACTCACGGGCACTCTTAGAAGGCTGTGATGAGCTGACATAAATGCATGGGACCCAAAGCGGTGGGGGCTCCAGCTCCAGGGAAGGGAGAAAGGGCAAGACGTCTCCCTAGGATGATTTACAGTGCGAGGACCCGGGCTGCACTGCAGTAATAGATGGGGCCCTGTGGTGGAAAATGCCAAGCCCAGGACGGGCAGGTCACACAGCTCAAAGTCAGAACAATAGACGGCTAATTCATTTAACAGATTGGACACCCAGGGACGGCAAATGACATCTTAAAAGACCGAGAAATGCCCAGTGGGTCCAGTGGGAAAACTTGGGGCTGCAGCAGAAAGCAGCCTGCTCTTCGTGGCTCAGGAGGCTGATTTGCATTTGTGGAAAGACAGGCAGGAGCAAATTAGCTAATGGAAGAGGGGGAGGTAGAGCTGGTGGAATTCACTACAGTGTGAAAGATTCCTGATCAACAGTTTTTCATTGACTACCAATACACAGGTTGGCACCACCATAACCCTCCACGGTTCTCAGCAAAATTTCGGGTAACCCCCTACAATATAAGGCATATTAAAATGGACACAAAGCATTTCTTTATCTAGCTTGCTTTCTTCTTTCTTCCTTCCTTTCTTTCTTTTTTCTTTTTTCTTTCTTTTTCTCTCTCTTTCTTTCTTTTTCTTTGTCTTTCTATCTTTCTTTTCTTTTCGTTTCTTTTTTTTTCTTTGTCTTGCTCTGTTGCCCAGGCTGGAATGAAATGGTGCAATCTTGGCTCACTGCAATCTCTGCCTCCGGAGTTCAAGCAATTCTTCTGCCTCAGTAACTGGGACGACAGGTGCATGCCACCATGCCTGGCTAATTTTTGTATTTTTAGGAGAGACAGGGTTTCAACACATCTGCCAGGCTGGTTTCAAACTCCTGACATCATGATCCGCCTTCCTCAGCCTCCCAAAGTGCTGGGATTATAGGCATGAGCCACTGCTCCCAGCCCAAAATGTTTCTTTAGTTTTTTTTTGCCCACTCAGCCACTGTTGTCTAGTGTCTGGAGCCCCCAATGTCATGACTAAAACCAATAAACTCATGGGGTATTTATGGTTACTAGGTATGACTTTTTAGAAAGCTTGAAATGTCGGGAAAGTTCAGATGTTAGTGCAAGTATTAATTCCCCCTCTCATCACTTCACATCTTTATTATAATTTTTTCTTGTTTTTAAATTTGCTGTCACCCCTGTTTTTGAAAGCGATTTAACACAACTGCCACAAACATGATTCACTTCAGCAATATTTTACACACTAACGATGGATTATTAACGTAGTATTTGGTAGTGTGCTATTTCGTGACAACCTCTCCCATCAGGCTTTCCAGCCTCCACTCTGACCACAATGTTTTGTCCTCAAGCAGAGTCCACTAATTGTGCCATGGCTGAGTGGACTGCTTTGAAGATGCTCAGTGTTTGGACCCAGTACCCTCTCTCCATCAGCCTCTTCCTCTCCTCATTTTCCTACTTTACAACGTGGAGTCCAAGGTGCAGTTATAAAAGCAGGGTCCTGCAACTCTCTTTCTTCGTGGTCCTGTGGCAACCACAATCTTAACAGCACCCACTGCTCTGCTCTGCCGTGACATTTGTCCCCCTGAGCATGGTGGAGTGCGGTGAGACAGGCTCTCACAAGCCTAAGTAGGTTGCTGCCCTGAGAATCAATCTCAAGGGCCACCTGTACTTCCTTCCTTTCTGGTGTTCCCTCTCCTGCCACAGTTGCCAGATCATTTCCACCAGCAATCCAAGGCGCTCGAGTAGCTCACATCTTAACCCACAGACAAATCAGCAAAGAGGTTTGACGACGGCTTCTGTGCTTCTGCCCATGCCTGTCCTGAGAGCTCCTGCCCTGTTCCTCACTCCTTTCGTGGAGACTTCAGCTCAGACCCAGGTGGTGGGCTCTGTGGCCTCAATGTATCTGCACTGTCAAAGTCTCCATGCCCATTCATGCTTACCAACTCCAGAGTGAGCTCCAGACTTCCCATTTCATCCAGGTTCATAGAGGTCCACACTTTGTCACTCAGCCCTCCACCTGGAGCCCCTCCAGTGCCTGGGTTTCCAAGAAAACACCTGGAGGCTGCAGGATCAAGCTCCTCCTCCCTTCCGGGAACTCTGAATCCCCAAGTGTCCCCCAAATCAATCCCGTCCATAGGAATCCTAGACAAATGTAACTTGGAATCTCACAGGGCAAACCATCAACACTGAGGTGTTCACAGCACTTACTTCTTTAAAGGCTGTTATGAGATGTGCCTCAGATGTCTCGAAGCTTTCAAATGAGATTTTGTTTCTCTGGAAAAAAGCCTTTTCCCACGTATCCTTTAAAAAGTTGCCAAATCTGACTTAGTAAGACAGCCCTGATTAAGAAGATGTGTGTTAAAGCATACTCTAAGCGGGAAGTACCATCTTTATCGAATTTAGCAGTTTAGAGGTAACTTTCTGCTCCAGAGAGAGCAGCCAAGATGATACAACAGAGAACTTCCCGACTTCAGGATTGACCCCACCCTGGCGTAAGAGCAGCTGTGAAATTGTGTTGTCATTTTGAGGAAAGTGTTCTTTTCAGTACCTACGCTAGATAATTAAGAAGCTTCCCTTGAGATGGAGTCTGGCTCTCTAGCCTAGGCTGGAGTGCAGTAGTGTGATATCAGCTCACTGCAACTTCTGCCTCCTGGGCTCAAGCAATGCCTCGGCCTCCTAAGTAGCTGGGATTACAGGCGAACACCACCATGCCCGGTTACTTTTTTGTATTTTTAATAGAGACGGGATTTCATTATGTTGGCCTTGCTGATCTTGAACTCCTAACCTCAGGTGATCTGCCTGCCAAAGTGCTGGGATTATAGGAGTGAGCCACTGAGCCCGGCCCAAATGAAAAACATATCTTAAGTCATGCTAAACTTTTTCATAGCTGGATACAAGCTTCATTTTTGAAATAGGTCTCATTAAATTGTGGCAATGGTAGTTCTCAACCTAAGGATGATTCTTAGTTTCAGGAGTACAGTGTTAGGGAACGTTGAGGGTCCATTGCCCCTTCCTGGCTACTCTGAGTCCTTGGGGAGGACGGGCCGCTGTCCACACTTCCTCTACTCCACTGGGACAGCCTAGAGCAGGGTTATGGCACCATGCCAGCTGGTGCCCCAAGAATGAGCACAATTTCTCATTTGGTCTTGAAGACTTCACCATTTACACAGGAATGACCCCTGATTTTTATTCACAATGTTAATGTTATTCTTTCATTTTTTAAAAAATGAAAAATTCAAAAAAATTTTGATTGGAGTAGACAAGCCCCTCTTTTTCTCTGAGGCTCCCAGAGACTCAGCTCCGATGGTTCCTTCAGACTAGGCCGTGAGCTCTCAACTCAAGTCAGCCCCTGATTCAGTATCACAGTGCTTATTCAAATCATTTAGATAATAAAAGATTTCTATTAGAGCAAACAAGTGTGAGTATACATCTTAAATCTTAAGAAGTGAAAGCTAAGCTGATGGTTTATCAAGAATTTCAGTAATAGTTTTTAAAGATATTGTGTCTGTAGAACTCTGCTTGAAAATCACATTTTTTTTTTGTTTGTTTTTTTTTTTGAGACAGAGTTCCGCTCTTGTTACCCAGTCTGAAGTGCAATGGCGCGATCTCGGCTCACCGCAACCTCTGCCTCCTGGGTTCAGGCAATTCTCCCGCCTCAGCCTCCTGAGTAGCTGGGATTACAGGCACGCGCCACCATGCCCAGCTAATTTTTTGTATTTTTAGTAGAGACGGGGTTTCACCATGTTGACCAGGATGGTCTCGATCTCTTGACCTCGTGATCCACCCGCCTCGGCCTCCCAAAGTGCTGGGATTACAGGCATGAACCACCGTGCCTGGCCAAAAATCACGTTTTTAATGAGGATGAAGTTCAGTTTTATTTATATTATTATGATTAAAATGGTGTCTCATTACTTTTCGAAAGACAAGTGACTTTGACGTAGAAACGTGGCATCTTCAAGCATCAGTGTGATTACCTTGGATGTGGTGAACAGCCAGGGCGTCTTCAGGAGGAGACACTTGTGGGGTTTGAGTCTTCTTTCTTTAGCCTCCCGGTGAGTCCTGGTTCCTACCAGCATGTTGACAGAACTCTCCAGCTAGAGGGACTTTGAGGGCTTGTGAAACATGACTGTTCCACAGTGGGCAGAAGACCGCACAGCAGCACAGGGGCCTTGTAGTTGAAGCTTCCAGCAAAATGCAGGATTCTGAACAGGAGCATGACTGCCTAGCACATCCCCACCCTGGGAAAGCCTTCACACAGGCAAAGACGGTCGATCCGCCAAGGAAAGGCGGCTCCCACAGGCTGCCCGGCCAGCAGTGATCATAAGAAACCAGGAAAATCCTGCCACTACATGAAAATGTAACTGAGCCACAACCGCATCTACTTCCATTTTGAAACTCTAGAACCAGGCAGAAGGCGCGGTCTGTGGTCCTGGTGGCAATGCCACGCTGTTGCACGAGTGCTCAGGTGTTATCTAAATATGACCTAGTTAGAAGCCAGACGCCGGCACAACACGGGCATTTTCTCAAGGTGCTGCTGGTGGAGCGTGGAGGTCTGTTCCAGGAAGGCAATGCTTTCGGTGTATTCATGTGATCTAACATTATAACCTTGGAGACAATACAGCTCTCTTAATTTTTGTTAAAAATGCTAACTTGTTGAAATAGTAATCCGTGAATAATTCTTTGAGCAACTGCCTTTTCCTGCCCATTGAACTTGGCCCTGCCATCCATAGGAAGCATTATAAATTTTTAAAATTTCCTAGGAGCTGGACATTTTAATGAACTACTCACAGCAGTGTCCTGTCACTGGCCAGTGTATCAGAGCAGGCGAGAGGAAATTTATCTCACTGGCACAATATGTAGCATTGCTTGTCACCAGGACCTGGACTCAGTTAACCCTGCAGTTTCTCGAATTAACAGGGCTTGTCTTCAAACCTTGGGACATGGGGCGCTCTGTTCCGGTATTATTTTATTGCCTGCCTCCCTGTCCTCCCTCGGGACGCACGTGATTTAATGCACCTGGAGCCTTGGTAACCAAGCTGTGCCCTCCTGACCTTTGTGATTGATGTTTCATATTTCATGCCAGAGCGGGCGTTTCCCTGCTCACATGACACCCCTCTGCCTACTGGTCAACCTGACCCCCCTCTTTTTTTTAAGAAGGAAGAATAAACCTTTGACAAGCAAACTCTTTGTCATGGATGATCCAACACAGTCCGTTCCAGGGGGCAGTCATTCAATCTGTCAGGCCCTAAATGTGGATAGATCATTGGCTGATATTCAGACTGAGCATCGGGACATTCATAATTTCACCCACAGATACAACTTTTCTATGGGAATACGACACACTTCTTTAGGTATTAAATCAGCCTTGGTGTAATAATTTGTCTGCCAATGCTGAGAATGAACAGAAATAAAATACTCAATCAGCGTCATGTAATCATGCCCTGAATTCCATGGATGTTGGTACTTATCTCTCAAGGTGTACAGTGCTTTAATTTTTTTTTTAATGGAACAAAAGCAAAGACTAGAAAGAGGCAAAGGAAATAAGAGAGAGAAGAAGAATTTACATACTGAGCATTAGTCTAGAAGGCAGCCTGGGGTCACGTGGCTGTTGCCTTGCTCTGCGGTCCTGTGTATCTTATCAGATTCCACATCAAGTTCTCCTCCCCCCATCTGACACTGCACAATGCTGCTGATACAATGGAAGCAAATTCCTTCTATTACTGACTGACAGCAATTTGAGTGAAATGAAGTTGTACGGTGATATTGTTATATATACAAGGTGCAAATAACCTAGTTTGAATAATCACAGGCTGTGTCCTTTTAAATGATTTTTCTCCCCATTTAAAGGAAAGCCTTTGATGTGATAATATTAATTCCCTCCGTGCTGGAAGGAAGAGGAAAAAACCTCAGAGAAGCGGAAATTAAATGAGTAATGCAATGTCAGTCAATCTTTTAAGCCAAGGCCTTATTAACCGCTAATCATTTTGTCATTTTGTCGCTCAAAGTAATAAATTTGATAGGAAAGGACTGGAATGTCTTATGTTTACTTTTATTAGCTTTAAACAGAAACAGTTGTGGAGATATTGCATTATCAGGATGTGTGGCATTTAAGTGGTTTCTGTTCAGCGTGTCACCATTTTTCTCCCTTACCAATGTCCGATGGTCATAATTTTGAATCATCTGGCTGCCTAAAACAAAAAACAAACAACAACAACAAAAAAAACTAAATCAAAAAAGTTCCATCCAGACCAGACTTGCCCAGAATTTTATCCCTGGGATTTTATCAGCATCGTATACCAGACACCTGACGACACCGTGTGTCAGAGGTGGATGCTTTGGTCCCAATGGAGGCTGGGGACATGGAAACACAGCTCCCCAGGAATCTGCTCTGAAGGCATGCTTCTAACATCAGTTTGAAAACCATTAACTTTGGACAATCTGAAGTTTGTCAGTGGTTTTTCTACGTGGAGGCCCAGGATGGCTCGGCAGCTTTGTGGAAGGGATGTCAGATCGTTTTGTCACGTGAAGTGATCCAAGAGAACATCAGCTTCGCTTTCCTCCCGACAGGTGAGTGACAGGCAAGTTGCTGTGTCCACAACCCCTCCGCACCCAGTGTGCTGATAACCGTGTGTAGGTCAATGTCCCCAGCTGATTCGTGCTGCTCGAGAACTTACATCTCTCTGTCACCCCAAACTGGAAATGAGATTGCTAAGGCTCTGCTGCTGCTAAGGTGGTTAAAATAGAATGGGTCCATAACAAACCTGTGGGCCTTATCCAAGGGCAAGTGGTCAGCTGGGCACCACCCTGGAGAAGGGGACGCCAGGGAACCTGATGAAAGCCCAAGGTTGAGCTGAGGTCCATCCTGCTCTGGCCTGGAAGGGTGACCCTCAGGAAACAAAGAGCTGATTACAAACCTGCCCTCCACCCACATGACAGTGCTCCTGGAACCATATATGCAGTACATTTCTGTTCTTTTCTAGGGGAGGCAGCACTCATGACCCAGCTGGAGTTTTCTGAGTGGAAAAGCTATCACTGGGCACAGACATCCAGAGTCATCCTGAGCCTCACCTGCAGCTGGTGGAGTTCATGAGCTGGGGAAGGACAGTGCCCTGGCAGGCTGAGGTCTGCAGTGAGCGGCCTCATTCTCCCTGCCCCAGGAAGGCTGAGGTCTGCAGTGAGCGGCCTCATTCTCCCTGCCCCAGGAAGGCTGAGGTCTGCAGTGAGCGGCCTCATTCTCCCTGCCCCAGGCAGGCTGAGGTCTGCAGTGAGCGGCCTCATTCTCCCTGCTGCTTTTGTCCCGCAATCAGCCTCATCCTTGTCTCCACAAAACTAAAGGACTCTTTCTGCTTGCAAGACTAAGGCGTTTTTCCATTGCTTATGGCACAATGAGGCTTCTATGGGAACTATTTCCTGAGGAAGTTCTAGTGGCTTTTGTGAAAGAAGCCAGTCTGGGCTTGATGTTTGAGTTGGCAAAATGTTACTAGTTTGTGATAAGAAGATGTGGGACATATTTGGAGATATTTTTTTTCTCCCTAGAGAGAGTTTATTCAAAGGAGCAAAAGTGTTTTTTAAATCTTTATATGCATAGTCTTTTGGGGGGAGAGTAACTTTTGCCGATTGTTTTAAATATCTTCACCTTTCCTGGTCATTTTGTAATCATCCAATAAACGTGGATGGATTTTCACTCGTGAAAAATTCTGAAGGGCTACTCATTAAGACAATACACAGAAAATATCTCAGGAAATGTTAAATAAAGGGAAGTTGCCGTGTGTTCCACTTTTTCCCAGCAGATGTGGAGAAGGCTCTCTCCATCTTCCCCTTGGTTTCTTCAGTCACTTGTTTGATTATCTTGCAGATGCAGCTGTCCAGCTGTGACAGCGGGCAGGGCATGGCCCTGAAGCCACCCTCCCTCCTAAAGTACAGACACTGCCTGCAGCGTCGCCTGGACACCTCCCAATCCTCCTGGGGGTTTCTTGGAAGAAGAAACAGATTATCTGAGAGCAGAAGATTTTCCTCCTGGTGTTGCTAACTTGGTGGACAGAATGAGAGGGGAGAAACAGCACAGCCAGGCATCCAGTTCCTACTGGGGCACAGCGGTTCCCTGGCTCCTCTCCTGCCCTCACCACTGTCACCTGCTCCCTGCCAGAGAAGTCCATGGCAGGCATCTGGCAAAGATGAACCAGGGGTCGAGCTGCGGAGACTGGAGACGGAATCCCCTTCAATTCTACCCTCGGAGCCCTGGGGGTGCACCACTTCGCCTTCAGGCAGAACCCACATAAACCTCACAAAGGCGGAAAAGAAGTGCAGAGTTCTTTCAGAAGATTCAAAACAAAATGAAACTCTGACCACCTGCTTGTGCCTGGCTGCACAGCTCTAACCCTTCCTGTGTGCCTCCTCGGACGGGGTGCGTCTATCTCGGCGAAAGCCTTCTTTTCTGCTTCTTCTTTTGTAGAGACAGAGTCTCACTGTGTCTCCCAGGCTGGAATGCTTGCAGTGGTGCAATCTCAACTCACTGCAACCTCCACTTCTCGGGATTTAGCAATTCTGCATCAGCCTCCCAAGTAGCTGGGACTATGGGCACATGCCACCATGACTGGCTAATTTTTTTTTTTTTTTAGTAGAGATGGAGTTTTGCTGTGTTGCCCAGGCTGGTCTCGAACTCCTAAGCTCAGGCAATCTACCCACCTTGGCCTCCCAAAGTGCTGCACTCCAGGGAGTGAGTCCTTGAGGCCCAGTGGCTCAGGAACCTCTCTGTCCTCTGGCCCACTTCCCAACACTTCCTGGACACCCAAATCGTATGGTACCCAGCATCCCACAGCCCAGCCCCACTCACTTTCTTACAAAAGGACCAGCTTTTCTTGCAGTGGAACTAAAGTCACATTTTTCTGCCAATGTCTCACTCGGCCCCATTCTCAGCAATAGGCAGAAAATTTACTGGCATGAAAAACAACCTCACTGATCTCATTCATAGCATGTGATTCCACCATTTATTTACATAATAAAAGCATTGGAGACACACAAACCACAGACTCTTTTCAGTGGCTTAGAAAACATTCACAGCACAGAAACATGTTTTTAAATATCGATAGGCACAAATTATCTCCTAATTTATTTTTATAAATTGAAACTGAGGCAAAATGAAGCAAAAAACAACTACCACCCAATTTTCTGTTTTATGGGGGAGATTTTGTGTACTCACGTGTGTGGTAGGCGTGTTTATGTACAAGTGTATGCTTCATCTGAGTTAACACACTGTAAACTATAATGTAGTGTTTTGCAGGTTTCATTAAAACAATGATAAATCTACTGAATGCACAGTCCCTTTATAACAACTGCGGTGGGAGCCAGTTCCTGGTGCAGGATGTCTTCAAGGAGCTTGACTACCTCTTCTAACCTCAGCGTTGGCTTCTGCACCTGAAATTGGGGTGGCAATCTTCAGCACCCCCAACCTGGACTGCAAAGAAAGAATCCAAAAGTGAAGGCCTACACTATTGCATTCATGCCAGGCAGTGCTTTAGTCTGCTGTCTGTAGCGTGTGACCACACCTTTGGCACACAGCTGGATTGAAGGAGGACGTTGGGCTGGCAGCCACCAGGAGAGGCAGTTCTCAGGCTGTGCCTGCATGTCAGTGCTTTGCTGGGGCAGTGAATGCATGTGAGACCACTTCTAGTAACCGGGGACTGGAGAGGCCAGGTGGGGGTGTCCTGAGGGCATGTCTGTATCGCTGAAGGGTGTATGTGATATTTAAAGAATTCTCCTCTGGGCCAGGCATGGTGGCTCATGCCTGTGATCCTAGCACTTTGGGAGGCCAAGGCAGGTGGATTGCCTGAGCTCAGGAGTTTGAGACCAGCCTAGGAAACAGGGTGAAATGCTATTTCTACTAAAATACAAAAAATTAGCTGGGTGTGATGGCGTGTGCCTGTAGTTCAACCTACTCGGGAGGCTAATGCAGAATTGCTAGAACCTGAGAGGTGGAGGATGCAGTGAGCTCAAATTGCACCACTGTACTCACTCCAGCCTGGTGACAGAGCAAGAGACATGGATGCATCTGGAGAACATCATTCTCAGCAAACTGACACAAGAACAGAAAAGGAAATGCCACATATTCTCACTCATAGGCAGGTGAGAAAAATGAGAACACATGGACACAGGGAGGGGGTACTACACACTGGGGTCAATTGGGGGGAATGGGGGAGGGACAGTGGAGGGGTGGAGCTGGGGAGGGATAGCCTGGGGATAAATGCCAAATGTGGGTGAAGGGGAGGAAGGCAGCAAAACACACTGCCATGTGTGTACCTATGCAACTGTCTTGCACGTTCTGCACATGTACCCCAAAACCTAAAATGTAATAAAAATTAAAAAAAAAAAAGACTCCTCTGGTCCCTCAGAAAGACTGACACTTTCCCAATAATGGACTTGCCTCCATTTTTGAGGACCTTGACCAGAAAAGTCACCTTCTTATGAACAGAAGGATGAAGGTACAAAATACGTACTATTGCACAGAAGACCAGGAGGGCCTCCACTCTGTGGCTGCACCCACGGCCTGTCTCTGAATGCAGAGTAGACCAATGTACAACAAACTGTTTATACAACAACAATCTGTGACTGTCAAGAACCAATTCCATCACACCTTACGTAGGTTTTCAAATGGATGGTCATAGCATGAAGTCATCCTGTCCATACAGCCATGGATTCTATTTATTTGTTTCTTCCATGAATGAGCAGTCAAGCTAGTTACACGGATTTGAATAAATAAATCTGATGCTGAGTCACTCTTGCATGTAACTCTTTGTGTGTTAATTGATTGATTGATGGTCAGACTGTGGCAGCTGTCATCCTGGTAAGGTTTCCTGCTGTGCAATAGTGGAGATAGATCACAGACCCCCAGACTTGAACGTCCTTCTCACTGAAGACAAAATCATAGACAGATCATTCCAAGCAGGATAACATCAGGGCAAGGTTTTGGAAAACACACTCATTACTCCTTCCAGCAAAAATAATCACTAACAGGATAGATCCCCGCCATCACCCCATCTCTGAGAGAAATTGCAGGTCACATGCAATCCCAGCTGTCCACACACCCCACTGCTGCCTCACTCCGTATGCACACTCTCGTCTAGCACCTGCAGCCAGTCTCCTTAGCAGCACTTATATGACTCAAGTGGTCTAAAATAAATTATTGTCCAATTAACCCATTCCAAATTATAGTAGATGTTTAATAAGAGAAATCATGAGAAAAAAATATCATCCAATGTAAACGCAAATTATATACACACCTTAATTATTGCAAGTTATGAAATGCATAAGGGAGATATATATTTTTCCTATGACAGTCATTCTTCATTTTCAAATTATTTGTGAAACAGCAGTAGCAATTTGCATTTATATAATAAGTTTCTTATGAAGAGCTCCACGTGCTGTGGATGTCGTTATTCACATACAACCACACACACGCGCGCGCACACACACACGCACACACACAAGCACACACACAAATTATAGCTATTAATATTGTCATAATGTAAGAGAAAATAGATTTTCTTTATGGAACATGCTGATAGTAATTATTACCGTCATTCACATTTTAAATGGTGGGGTTCTTGGGCCTTGAGAAATAAATTGATTTGCCTCAATCCACATTCTGTGTCCCTGGTACAACTGGAAATAAAAATAGGGCTTGGGTTTCACTGTAGGGAGTGTTGCTTGCTTTCAACTCTGGAAATGCCCTAAGATGAGGGAGTTCAGCTGATCGACCCACAAACACCAGCAGACAAGCTCCCTCCCAACAGTTGTGCATTTGAGAAAAATACCCACCTATCTGTTCACAGTCTGCCTGAATCTCTCAGGAAGTACTGAAACCCTCAGTGATTATTTATTTTTAAGGATGAATGAGCATGTATTTCTTCTACTAATTTTCACTCTTGTGCAGTATTATAAATACTGAATGCTGAAAGTCATAGAAATAATGCTAATGTATCCAAAGCTGCCTCCTCTAGTTGACAATGTTTATCCATGAAATGTCATTTCCAAATCTGAAACACAGGCATAATGTTTAGGTGTTAATAGAGAGCCATTGTCTTTTTTAAGCTGTTGAACCCCAAATAACACCTGCTCTTTGCCGCCTCCTCCCTGCGCAGTTGGGGTGCTGCCTGTGGGTCTGTAGACCAGATACCAGCTCCACGGAGGCGCCTCAACAGAGGTGTCCGCTCGGGTGCACCTGCATTCATCACCAGCCCGTCCTGAGAATGTCCCACTATGTCAGGGCATTTCATTAACTTTTACCTTTGTTGTGGGCTAGGTAAAAGAGAAAGACGCACTGTAACTGCACAGGGAGCGTTGAGATGTTGTGACCTTCAAGCTTCATGATATATTGGCATGATATTGCATAAGGAACTACCATGGAGATGTAACATATTCACTGAACTCACCACCCTGCCTCACTTCTGAGCCTTACAGATTTAAGTGTATATATTCATATTAGAACTTTGTTACTGGTGTATTCAAATGTCGTTTTGGGAAGAGTGTGATTCTCAATAATGGAAAATGATGGTCTGATCAGGAGACTTTAGTTGACTGGACCATCTCAGACGCTCATTTTCAAACATCCAACCACTCCTTCCCGCTGACACACTTCACATAAAAGGAGACTGGGGAATGCATAAGGGGAAGTCTGCTGGCAGTGGCTTTAGATTGTGACTCTGAATTTTCACACATTTTTATATCATTTAACAGATTATAGCAGCGTGTACATCTTTGCCGCATTGGGGATGGTAAGCTTCTATATGACTTGGATTTGAATCTCCACAGAGAGAAGCAGAGCCCTACAGAGTGTAGGAGATTCCTTAGTATATAATGCATGTAGGATATGTGTGTAAAAACTGTATGTTTTTCCTTTAGAAGAGTTTTCTCAGCCGGGCATAGTGGTTCACTCCTGTAATCCCAGCACTTTGGGCAGTGAGGTAGGTGGATCACTTGAGGTGAGGATTTCGAGACCAGACTGGCCAACATGGTGACACCCTCCCTTTACCAGGATTGGTGGTGGGTGCCTGTAGTCCCAGCTACTCCATGGCTGAGGCAGGAGAATCGCTTGAACCTGGGAAGAGGATGTTGCAGTGAGCCAAGATCATGCCACTGCACTTCAGCCTGAACATAAGGTCTAAACAAAACAAAACAAGAGTTTTCTCCCTTCAGCATATCACACAGATGGAACCTGAATGAGGAGGTGCCCTGGTGTGTGCATGTATTTGCAAATAGCCGACAGCCGTGGTTTAGCCTCCAAGTCTCATTTGCAAGGTAAGCTGGTCACATAACACAGAGCGAGGAACACATGGACAAAATCCTCACTGGCTCTCCCATTTTGTTATAATAAAATAGCTTTATTAGCCAATCTTAGAATTAGCAGCAAAATATGTAAAAGATTGCTAGACCCTCTTAACCTCAGAATCATTTTCTCATAACTTCTCAACGAAGAAAAGAGGGTAAAATAAGACTTGAATGAAGGCTCATGCACTCATTCTGTCTTTACTGTTGGGCCAGGTAATAGACCACTCCTTTTTAAGGTGATATTTTTACCTTAAAGACTGCTAAGACATGGTGGACTAACTTAGACATGGTGGATAAAGTACTTAACTGCACAAATTGGGTATCAGCCTAACTTGCTTAAACTAATCCTAAATGTCCACTGCTCATCTTTCCCACGAGGTCAATAAGATTTAATTAACTACCAGGACCATATTCTCAGTAACATCTTCTAAGTGACTCTGATTTTGTTTCAGATTACTCTAAAAAGTTTTTTCTGAATCTTTGCTTTCATTGGAGGGGTTCTAATTCCCTGTCCGTATCCTATTAATCCTGTTGGTAATCACGGTGGCAGGTTTTCACATTCACATAGTCTTGGAAGCCTCCATTCAGACCTGGACACCCAGCCCTCATGCCTGCACAGCTTCAGGTGACAGGGGCACTGGGATGGGGATTCTTGTGACATCATTAAAACCTGAGTGGGTGCTGAACAATGAGAAAACATGAACACAGAAAGGGGAACATCACACACTGGGGCCTTTTGGGGGTTGGGGTCCTAGGGGAGGAATAGTAGGTTGTGGGGGGATAGGGGAGGGATAGTAGAGGGCGAGGGGATAGGGGAGGAATAGTAGGGGTTGGGGGATGGGAAGGGAGAGCATTAGGAGAAATACCTAATGTAGAAGATGGGATAATGGTGCAGCAAACCACCATGGCACCTGTATACCTATGTCACAAACCTGTACGTTCTGCACATGTACCCCAGAGCTTAAAGTATAATAAAAACAAATAAATAAAATCAGGTATAAAAAATCACACATGGAAATAAGATAGATGTCAGGGTGACCAGCCGAGCTGCACTGCGGAGTCCCCTTTAGTGTCCTAGGACAGGGCATCTTCTCCACAAGAAAAGAGCCAAGGAGAAGAGAAATAGCCCTAGCACCTTAGCATCTGAGCATTTCTGAGTGGGAGTTAAAAGCGGGCTGGTTAACATCAGAGGCTCCTCCTGGCCACAACAAGTTGCCGGAGAGGAGCAGGGTTTCTGACACGACAGCAAACATTTGAATATTGATCTTTGAAGGTCCATTAGCTCTCTGCTGAACACTGCAGACATCACAGATTGATGTCTCTTTAAACTGTGCCTGAGAGCCAGCCACTGGGGGAATCCCGCTATTGACTCGTGATGCTTGAGAAGTCTTGCCAAGCAAGAGAGAGGGCTTTCGGGCTCCATCACCCCTTCCACTTCCCTCTTCCATCTGTCCTTCCACGTCTCCTTCTGTCCCATTCCTCAGCCCTTCTCAAGTTTTCATCCTGACAAATTATAAATGTTCTTTTCTGTAAGATGGGTGAATTACTCTCCCTTGATATTCGTGGATGTCGCTTGAAGCAGGCTCTTGTGTGAAGAGCAAAAGTTTACAAAGTATCTTAATGCAACATTGTTTAGCTCATGTAGTAAAAGCACTGTCACATGATAATAATACAAACAACCTTACTTGTTTTTGAATTATATTGTTGATCTAATTTATCATCTGGCTATTTTGATAGGTTAGAAAGTTTAGAAGAAGGTTACAGTTTAAAAAAGAAGGGAGAATTGTAGTCATTGACCAACATTTTAACAGGTAAGAAATAGGGAAAATGGTGCTAAGTTTATGGAAGACCCGGCAGTTGTAGAAATGCGTTTCAAGCTACCCGATCACTTAAAGACTTTCTGTTTGAGAAGAAGTCGGAGGCAGTACTGGAGGGACGAGGTTCCTGAGGAGGGGGTGGGATTTGGGGCACTGCTCACCCTGTCCACAGGCACACCTGGTGCTCTGCCAGTACATTGGAAATATAATTTTTATCAATAGTTGTTTCTTTAAGAGCTTACAAACCTTTCCCATCGATTCATGCATTGACTGGACTGCTGTGCTGAGAAGGTCCACTTTGTTGAGTGACCACATCTTACCGCATGTCCTGGATGGCAAGGAACAGGCTTAGGAGGGCCAGTGGGAGCAGTATTCTGGATCCAAGTCATGATTTATGGGTTTTACTTCAGGGGTGCTTTGATGACAAATACATTGGATTCCTATATTAGTCAGCATTCTCTAGAGTGACAGAACTAATAGGATATATGTGGAAGGGAGTCTATTAAGGAGAATTTACTCACAGGATGGCAAGGTGAAGTCCCACATTGGGCATCTGCAAGGTGAGGAAGAAGGAAGCCAGTCCAAGTCTCAAACCCTCACAGGTAGAGAAGCTGACAGTGCAGCTTTCAATCTGTGGCTACAGGCCCGTGAGCCCCTGGAAAACCACGGTCGTAAGTCAAGAGTCCAAAAGCTGAAGAACTTGGAGTCTGATGTTTGAGAGCAGGAAGTACTTAGCGTGGGAGAAAGATGGATCCAGAAGACCCAGCAAGTCTGATCACTCCATGTTCTTCTGTCTGCTTTATTCTAGTTACCCTGGCAGCTGATCAGATGGTGCCAACCCAGACTGAGAGTGGGTCTGCCTCTCCCAGTCTACTAACTCAAGTGTTAATCTCCTTAGCAACACCCTCACAGACACACTCAGGAACAATACTTTGTGTCCTTCAATCCAATCAAGTTGACACTCAATATTAACCATCACACATTCTGAGAAAACAACCCAACATGTTGATTTTTTAATAGTGACTGAGGTCCACAATGAATACCAAACTTCTAAAACCCAATTTAGTATTTGCTAAGCAGAGCATGAATCTTAACATTGAAGCAGTTATAACCTTCAATGAGAAATGATGGCCCTTTCACTTGAGTGAGATATGGATCATGCATTGGGTTTATAAAAAATAAATATTTACCTCATATTATCACCTAAGTAAATTCAATTGAACTATAAAGATGTGTGTAAAAATTAAATCACACATGCAGAACAGGCATGGAGTAAAACAAGATCAAATCTGGAGGCATCGCATTATCCTACGTCTACTACTTCTAACAATTTTACAAGACCATAGTCACCAAAACAGTAATAAACATAGGCAAACAGACCAATAGAACAGAATAGATAACCCAAAAACAAGGCTGAATACTAACAGCTACTGAGCTTCCACAAAGCCAAGGGAAAAAAATAAAGTGGGACAAGGATGCCTTGTTCAAAGAATGGTGCTGGGATAACTGGCAAGCCACATGTGGGAGAATAAAACTGGATCCTCATCTCTCAGCTTATGCAAAAACCAACTCAAGATGGGTCAAAGACTTAAATCTAAGACCTGAAACCATAAAAATTCTGAAGATAACATTGGAAAACCCTTTTAGACACAGGCTTAGGCAAATACTTCATGACCAAGAACCCAAAAGCAAATGCCTCACTCCTTTTGAGGCTGGTGGCTTCTTCTAGTATGAGGCTGCTGGGATCTGCTTCAGGTTCCATTCATTGGAATGTGAATAGGTAATGTGGCGAAGGATCACATTATGTCAAGATTTGAACCCAGCCAGTCCTTAAATTCCTATTTATAAAAAGAACCATAATAATTTTCAACGTGTTTATATAGCACACTATGTATGTACTATTACAGGAAGAATTGGTGGAGTTTTAAGATGTTATCTAAATAGTACCCAAACCAGTTTTTTTTTTTTTTTTGCAAAATCAATGTGCATGAATAGCATGAATAAAAAACTAAAAGAGAGAGAAACAATTTGAAAATGACTTCATAACTCTGGTAAACTTGGCAAAATATACTTAGGGTTTTCTCTATGCATATAAAACTAAAGATTTCAGCTACAAGTTATGTGTGTCCAAACTCAAAAACAATTCAAACACATACTGTTTTGTAATTGAGATATTAGAATAACCTTTTCTAGGCCCTTTACACCCACCAGGTCTGAGTAAATCAGAGATAGATGGTGAGGACGCTTAATAAGAAGCACCTTTCGCTCGCAACCTCACAGCGCTGGAGTTCCAACAGGAACCCTGCATGATAATTGACGTGAATGTGCACAGTTCCCTTCCATAGGAAAAACCTTATTCACATTTTTACCTGAGCTAACAGACTTAGAGACATTAAGAAACTCAGGTCCCATGGTCTCCAGAACAAATCCACGGACCCTGTGCCTGGTGTCCTTGACTGCCTGGGACCACGGCTGGCCCTGTGAAGTTTTTTGCCCTTTGTTCTTGAGGAAAGGTAAATTTGGGCTGACCTCACAATAAAAACATCACACAGCTACACGTAGTGTTGTGTGTGCTTGTTTAATTTTTTATACCATTTAAAAACTTTTCCACAAAATTAAACTGCTTCTACAAAAACTGTTTATTTAGCCTCCAGCACATTTTAAGTACACCTTGATAAACTATAGACTATGTAAGAACAAATAAACTCTCATGGCATCTTCACCAGGAGTAGCAACACAATATCGAAATGGTCATGGAATCAATAAATACGAGCAAAACAGAATCCAAGCATGGAAAACCAGATCCAGTTATCTCAGCACATATTAAATATTTTGAAAACTATTTGTGAGGCTATTATAAAACATTAAAATATCATTAAATGCCACAAATGTCATAGTTTTATTTAGAAGATGTTATCAGTAGATTAAAGCAATCATACAACTTCATGACATTAATTCAGTATCCAATAGTGGCAACTTCAGTGAAAACAAAATCTGTTAAATATTTTAGAATTTTATAGACAAAACAATTAGTTAATAAAAAAGTGCCCAGCCCTCCTGGCTTTCCTTAAACTTGACTGATGCAGCACTAGAAGTTTCATATCTGAGCAAAGAGAGATACGAACTCTCTTTAGTTGACTGTGAGGTATCTGAAAGACAAGTTAGATACTCTTGTAATAGAGAAAGAGAAAGTGTATGTGTGTGTGTGTGTGTGGCTATCAGACACTCTTTGGAGAATGTTGTCTTTGCTCTGAACAGTGAAGAAAAATTGGACACATAGATTAAGCTTGAGGAAAAAGGGAATCACGAACCAAGGCATAAAGAAGGAACTGGCACATGTTAGGGGCGGGGGCATGCCCAACTCATTCTAGGGTGCTGGAACAGCAGGGTGGGGCAGAATGCTGGTGGTGGAGGGGTCTCTATCCCTAGGCCTGAATGAACACAGTGGAGTATGGGTGGACATGTGTCTTCTAAGAGGCAGGACCTGAGGGATTTAGTGCCTTTTCAGTAGACTATCGGAGAGCATCAGGGTTAGTGTTCTTCATTGGATGGATGTCTTTAATCAAAATAGGAAACCAGGGAGAATAGCATGACTTTACAAGGGAGATCAGAAATTTTGCTTTACATGGATTGAAAATGAGAAGTTTTCTCTTCATCCAGGTAGAGATGTTTAGCAGAGAGGCAATCAGGGAAGAAATTGAAGCCAGGGGAGTGCATTTGAGATAACTGCAGAGAATTAGATCAAGTGGTTAGATCCTGTAGTCCAGAAAACACTCTAGGGAGAATAGGAGTTCTGGATCATTGAGGAAGACCTATACTTAAGAGGTAAAAGGGAAACCACACAAGGACCTTGAGAGTAAGCAGCCAGACGTGCAGCAAAACTAAGTGGACGAAAGTGACTTAAGTGCAGCTGCCGAAAAATAACTGCAGATCTGTTAATAGAGTGGACTCTGGAAATATGACAATTAATATTCAGTAATACATTTCTAAGTCCCAGCACGATGCTAGGTGAAGGGAAGCATTAAAACAGTTCCAATGTTCCCTTCGCCTCAAGAGGACCACACTATGCTTCATTCATTCAGGAAACATCAAATAGCTTCCACTTTCAGAATGCATAATTAAATAAACATTGGGACCCTCTTTGCTTGGCACTGAGGGAACACACAGATGAGAAAGAAGTAATCCTCATTGTGTAAGGGTTTGTGATCTCTTTTAGTGAGGGGGGTGGTATGCCCTTTGCAAAGAGAAAGCTCTATGTACCAATAATGTTAGCAGAAAGCATGAGTGCTTTGTATGGAGGCACTCAGTGGAGCAAATCACAGCAGCCCACAAGACAAGGGGTCATGAACAGCTCTTCCTGAAAGGGGCTTGACTGACAGATACAAAGAGGTTACCCTGGTCAAAAGTGGGGTGTGAAAATAGGAGGCTTTCTAGACAGAAGAATTGTGAGAGAAGAAAAGCTATGGAAGGAAGTATGCACTGAGAGGAAGAGCACGTGTGGATCCAGATTAGTGATGGGAAGGGACCAGGGACACACAGCTCTCTCTTGCCAGGTGGCCTCAATTTTCTTAGAGAACAGCCATGTGATTGTTTGAACATATCACCAGTGAGACAGAAGGAGACAGAGACACAGAGTATGTAAGGACACTATAAAAGCTGATCAGCTCTAAGTGGCCTAATCACCTCTAAGGTGGACAGAGCCACCTTTTTGACTGAGGAGCTACCCCAGCTTTGCTAGACAAACCACATGGACAAAATGAAATTCAGAGTGTGGTGTATAGTGAATGTAGATGACGCCAATGCCCAGAAGGCCCATTCTATGCTGGGTGATTACACTGGAGGAAAAATAATGCTTCCTCAAACATGGAGGTCAGTAAAGCTGAGTAGGAATAATAGATGGAAAAAATGCAACTCAAGTACCTAAGTCTTGAGTGAAGGTGGGGCCATTCAAAGAACAAGTGAGCAACTGCGTGAGAATTGACCAGGTCCAGCCTGTGTATTTAAGACCCCTTTAAAGCAATGTTTTGACCTGTAAAATTACATTAACTATGGTCGATGGAGAGTAATTTGATTTAATTCCAGCTCACTATGTCACGCTTCTGAAGGAGGTTTCCCTTAGAAGGATGATTTTCAAACAGGCTTCTGCATGTTTCCCCCAACTTTTTAGAGGCTAAAAAACAAAATAGGTCAAATAAATAATATAAGGAATTCCTGTGAAAGTCTCGCTGATGAGTACTGGATTATTTGCTCAAACGTATTTAAAATTTCTAAGATGGTTTGATGATATACTGATACTCATTTAAGACGCAAAATCAGTGACAAAATTTAATGATTCTTTATTTTCTAATTTCATTTGTTCCTTAGATATTAACTGATATACAAACTCCTTCTGAGAGTATGTATTATCAAAACAAAAGCAAATTGATAAAAATCCAAATTTAAGCCAAACAAATTATTCTTTAGTCTTTGCTAAATAGGATTATCTTGGGTACGAGTTGCTATTTTACATATACCGCAAACTTGTCAAAGGCAAGCCTTTAACGTTCCAAATTCCATTTAAGGAATTTATAGATGGGTACAACTCTGTCTCCTATTATACATAATTATGAGGTTATTTCTTTTATATGTCAGTGTCATTAGAACACATACCTTAAATGATTGAAAGAGATATTTATCTAATATACTGCAATGACTATGAAATCTGAAATCAAGCTTTTAAAGCTTTAAGATGAGAATAATCATAAATATTTAACTTTTTAGAATGTATCAAAATATTTTGAAATTTAAGATTTATGGAAAGCTACCATGGGAAAGTCTGGTTGTTCTGTCTTAGTAAATGAAGATGTCTTTTCTTGAGATAAAAGCTTCAAATGGCTGGCAAATCAATTTCTTAAGGCTTTTTGGACTTCTAAGAGCTCTTACAAATAAACATTTTAGTAAGCTAACTTAAAATGAATTAAAAACACATGGTCAAATTGTCTTCAAAACACAAAGGACTTATTTTTAAAGGATAATATATTTAGCAAAATGCATTTTAAATTTGACAGACCCCTCTTCACACTGGAACGTGCATGAGATTTTGAAGCATTCAAACTGTAACTGGTTTCTTAGACTCAACATCCAAGACTTCATAAAACAAATTCATGAATTGGTGATGATCATGAGATAAAATCAGGCTCTTTTCTGGAAAAACGGGCCTCAGACCTTCTCATCTCAGGTGGTCTACGATGGGTGTTTACACATAACTCATTTCTCAGAGAGACTTTGGGAGGAGAAAACATTAATGCCAGTAATTTTCTTCCCAGATGTAATTTTTTAGAAAAATAATTTAATGGATGATGGAAAATGTCATCTTTAGAGATGAAATAATTTGTAACATTATCTGTCCAGGATAATTGCCAGGAATTCATTATTAGCCAAAACACTGGGAATCATGAGATTAGAAATAAGAAAAAAAATCTCTAGAATTTAAAAACTTAATTTAGAAACAGAAACCTATTTAGAGAAAAGACCACAGCTCAAGACCCTAAGAAAGCCTTTTTGCTTATCTATATTTTGCCTTTCCCTCATGTCTGTTATTTGCCTCCTGTTTTCAGCTGTCATCAACAACGTGTACACATCCTAAGCCCCTACACCAACATCATTTAACTCCTCACTAGCTCAGACAGAGAAAGAGAAAGACTAGAATAGTTATGAATTTTTAATGAAATTACTGTAAAGCAAATTTCAATTATCACACGCAGCTCTAATGATCACTTAGAATATTCAGGTTTTGTTGGCTTGCTCTCCCTCTCTCAAGCTTCTTAATTCTAATAATTTGACATAATGTGAAAGGTTTCATATGTCTTTATTAATGATATAGACTTAGTAATTTATTTTGTTCATAGACATGAATACACTTAGTATATTACCTCTGTTGGCAAACATGAAATTTATGTGTATTTTTTTTTTGAAAGTCCAAAACCACCTTTTTTCCCATCGATACCAGCAGAGGAGAAGGAGGACAAAAAGTCGTGATGTAGTTAGATTCCTTCTCTACACAAGAAATAAGAAAAAATGTTATAGGATAAATAACCACCATCTGCAAGCCAAAAACTACGGAAAATAAATAGTAGCTGAAATGTGTAATGCAAAGTAGTCACATTATAGAAAGCTTTCTATCACAGCTCAGTTTTATAAACAGTATGTGTTTGTGTGCGTGTGTGTGTGTATGTGTGTGGTGTGTATTCACCATGAAACAGCCTGCTACCTTAGATCTATTCCAAAAATTAGGATGCATCTGCACATTTCAATACTATGAGAATACAGGTGCTGATCTTAGCACAGTAGAGCATCCAGTTATAATGACAAGGCATTGGGATTCAGTGAAGCCATTAGCCTAAGTGAGAAGAGGAGATGCTCATTTTCAACAGTTGTCTTTTAAATAGCATGACTCTTCTGGGGTTTTTCTTTCGGGATTTGTTTCTGTTTTCGAAATTTCCACTCTCTTTTCCCACAAGTGTGTACTATTTACCATTCGGTTAGACCCACTGTCTCGAGGTAGTAGGCTTCTTTCAGCAGCGTAGGTATTCGTTCCAGCTTCAGCAGTGTGATAGAGATAGGTCTGCAAGCGCCTGGACGGAGCGCACATCAGAAGAACGATATCCGCTCATGCGCATGAGTTTCTTGCTCTTTGCCTTCGTATTGCTCTATAACGTGTGTTTGACCTGAAATTCTGGATAACATTATTATTTTGAAAATAGCTGACTTCTATAAGTACAATTTTTTTTTCTAAAAAATGATGTAAAATGTACATACAATTCTACATACAATTTGAATGGTTTTACCACTATTCAAAGATAATATAATAAAATTTAAGAAATTGATCCAGTTCTCTAGATGTTTAATCGGCATAATTGACTGCATTTAGATTATTTATTTAATCATTTTTTAAAAGAATCACGGTTTTAGAGATACAGGTTTAGATTCCAAGTTCTCCAACAGAAAAGTCTGCTACTAAAAATTATAACTCATAGAAACCAAGTGATTGCTTGAAAAGAATAACAATATAAAAATGATATACTGATGGAAATACCTCAGTTTGACATTATATAATAAAAATAAAAATGTAGAGTGAGTAATTACTGTGCCTTGGGCTTCCGGTGTATGTTGAACAGAAGTGGTGAGAATGGGCAAAGTTGTTCTTTTTCTGATCTTAGGAAAAAAGCTTTCAATTTGTACTATAGGGTGTGATGTTTGCTGTGGGTTAGTTACATATGATTGTGGTTATATATGGTTAGTTATATATAGTTATTGCGTTGAGGAATATTGCTTCTGTATCTAATTGATGTTTGACATAGGTGTCAAAAACACACAAAAGAGAAAGGACAGTTTTTTAGATACATGGTACCGGAGAAACTGGATACTTACATGCAGAAGAATAAAAATGAACCCTTAATTCATCTTTCATACAAGAATCAACTTGATATAGAGTAAAGATTTTAATGTAAGACATAAAACTCTAAAACTACTAGAGAAAAACATAAGAAAAATACTCCATGATGTTGATCTGGGCAGTGATTTCTTGAATATGAACCCCAGAAGCACAGACAACAAAAGTAAAAATAGACAAATGAGATTGCATCAAACTTGAAAGCTTCTACTCAGCAAAGGAAACAATGAACAAAATGAAGAAGCAATCCACATATTGGGAGAAAATATTTGCATATCATATATTAGCTGAGGGGCTAATGTTCAAAATATACAAGGAACTCAAACTACTCAATAATAAGAAAACAAATAACCATACTTAAAATATGGGCAAATGATCTGAATAGACATTTTTAAAAAGAAGGCATACAAATTGCCAACCAATATTTGAAAAACTGCTCAACATCTCTAGTCATCAGAGAAATGTGAATCAAAACCACAGTGTAATAGTATTCCACATGGGTTAAACGTTATTATAAAAAAGATGAAAGGTAGGTGTTGGTGAGAATGTGGAAAAAAGGGATCACTTATACAGTGTTGGTGGTATTACAAATTAGTAAAACCATTTTGGAAAACACTATGGAGTTTCTCAAAAAAGTAGAAATAAAAGTACCACGTGATTCAGCAACCCCACCTCTGGGTAGATCTCCAAAGGAACTGAAATTGATATGTTGAAGAGATGTCTGCACTTTCATGTTCATTCCAAAAGTGTTATTTTATTTTTAATTGACAAATTATAATTACATATATTTACAGGGTAGAATGTCATGTGTCAATGCATGTGTACATTACAGAATAATCATATCAAGCTAATTAACATTTATCAACTTAAATATTTATCATTTTATTGTGTTAAAAACTGGAAGCATTCCCTTTGAAATCCAGCACTAGACAAGGATGCCCTCTCTCACCACTCCTATTCAACATAGTACTGGAAGTTCTAGCCAGAGCAATCAGGCAAGAAAAAGAAATAAAGGGTATTCAAATAGGAAAGGTGGAAGCCAAATTGTCTCTATTTGCAGACGACATGATAGTATACCTAGAAGACCCCATCACCTCAGCCCCAAAATTCCTGAAACTGATAAGCAACTTCAGCAAAGTCTCAGGATATAAAATCAATGTGCAAAAATCACAAGCATTCCTATACACCAATAACAGACTTAAAGAGAACCAAATCAAGAATGAACTGCCATTCACAATTTCTACAAAGAAAATAAAATACCTAGGAATACAACTCACTAGGAATGTAAGGGACCTCTTTAAGGAAAACTACAAACAACTGCTCAACAAAATAAGAGAGGACACAAACAGATGGAGAAACATTCCATGTTCGTGGTTAGGAAGAATCAGTATCGTGAAAATGGCTATACTGCCCAAAGTAATTTACACAATCAATGCTATCCCCATCAAACTACCATTGAATTTCTTCACAGAACTGGAAAAAAACACCATGAACTTCATATGAAACCAAAAGAGAGCCCGCATAGCCAAGTCAATTCTAAGCAAAAAGAACACAGCGGGAGGCATCACACTACCAGACTTCAAACTATACTACAAGGCTACAGTAATCAAAACAGCATGGTACTGGCACCAAAACAGAGACATAGACCAATGGAAAAGAACAGAGGCATCGGAGGCAACATAACATATCTACAACCATATAATCTTTGATAAAACAGACAAAAACAAGCAATGGGGAAAGGATTCCCTGTTTAATAAATGGTGTTGGGAAAACTGGCTAGCCATGTGCAGAAAGCAGAAACTGGACCCCTTCCTGACACCTTACACTAAAATTAACTCCAGATGGATTAAAGACTTAAACATAAGACCTGACACCATAACAACCCTATAAGAAAATCTAGGCAAAACCATTCAGGACATAGGAGTAGGCAAGGACTTCATGACCAAAACACCAAAAGCATTGGCAACAAAAGCCAAAATAGACAAATGAGACCTAATCAAACTCCACAGCTTTTGAACGGCAAAAGAAACAGTCACTAGAGTGAATCAGCAACCATCAGAATGGGAAAAAATCTTTGCAGTTTATGCATCTGACAAAGTGCTGATATCCAGAATTTACAAAGAACTCAAACAGATTTACAGGAAAAAAACAAGCCCATTCAAAAATGGGCAAAGGATATGAACAGACACTTTACAAAAGGAGACATACATGAGGCCAACAAACATATGAAAAAATGCTCATCATCACTGGTCATCAGAGAGATGCAAATCAAAACCACATTGAGATACCATCTCACACCAATTAGAATGGCGGTCATTAAAAAATCTGGAGACAACAGATGCTGGAGAGGATGTGGAGAAATAGGAACACTCTTACACTGTTGGTGGGAGTGTAAATTAGTTCAACCATTGTGGAAGACAGTGTGGCGATTCCTCAAGGACCTAGAAATAGAAATTCCATTTGACTCAGCAATCCCATTACTGGGTATATATCCAAAGGACTATAAATCATTCTACTATAAGGACACATGCACACGAATGTTCATTGCAGCACTGTTTACAATAGCAAAGACCTGGAACCAACCCAAATGCCCAACAATGATAGACTGGAATGGGAAAATGTGGCACATATACACCATGGAATATTATGCAGCAATCAAAAATGATGAGTTTTTGTCCTTAGTAAGGACATGGATGAATCTGGAGAACATCATTCTCAGCAAACTGACACAAGAACAGAAAAGGAAATACCGCATATTCTCACTCATAGGCAGGTAAGAAAAATGAGAACACATGGACACAGGGAGGGGGTCTACTACACACAGGGGTGTATTGGGGGAATGGGGGAGGGACAGTGGCGGGGAGAGCTAGGGAGGGATAGCCTGCGGAGAAATGCCAAGTGTGGGTGAAGGGGAGAAAGGCAGCAAAACACACTGCCATGTGTGTACCTATGCAACTATCTTGCACGTTCTGCACATGTACCCCAAAACCTAAAATTCAATAAAAATTAAAAAAAAGAAAACATTTAGATTCCTAATTCCTCTCTTTAAGCTATGTGGAAGTATTTAGTATAATATTATTATCTACAGTCTGCATTCTGTGCAGTAGACCACCAGCATGTATTGCTCCTGTTTACCTAAAACTTCGCACCCTTTGACCAAAGTCTCTCCCTTCCATGTCTACCTCACCTCCCTGCTGCCCACCACCCATCACCAGTATTCACAATATGCAAACTATGACAACAGCTAAAGTGCCCATCAATGGATGAATCGATTTTTAAATGTGTAATCTAAAAAAGGAGAACTAGAAATACAGAGTAGAATGGTGGTTACCAAAGGCAGGAAATCTGGTGATGGGAGATGGGCAGCAGGGAATTGAGGTAGAAGTGGAAAGGAGACACTTTTGTCAAAAGGTGCAAAGTTTCACGTACACAGGAGGAATACATTCCCGTGATCTATTGCACAGAATGGAGGCTAGAGTTAATAGTAATGTGCCAAATACTTCCAAACAGCTAAAAGAGAGAACTTTAAATGTTTTCAACCCAATAAATTGATAAATATTTAATACATTAATTAGCTTCATTTGATTATTCTGCAATGTATGCATGCATTGACACATAACATTCTACCCTGTAAATATAGTAATTATAATTTATCAATTAAAAATAAAATAATACTTTAAAAAGTATCTTAAAAAATGTAGGGGAAAAGTTGGGGTCAGCAAGTGACAGTATTCTGGACAGCTCAAGTGTCATAGTAACAGTAGATACTACACTATTCTTTAAAATAACAGAAAATTAAACAAAAACAAAACCAATCTATAGGCATTCTTTAGCTTAATAGTTATGGTATTAATAGGGTCTAAATCAGCAAAAAATGTGAGTCTATTAAAAAAAGTCCTTAAAGAAGTGAATAGATCAAATTATCAGTTATAAAAATAAACATGGCCGGGCACAGTGGCTCACGCCTGTAATCCCAGCACTTTGGGAGGCCGAGGCGGGTGGATCACGAGGTCAAGAGATCGAGACCATCCTGGTCAACATGGTGAAACCCCGTCTCTACTAAAAATACAAAAAATTAGCTGGGCATGGTGGCGTGTGCCTGTAATCCCAGCTACTCAGGAGGCTGAGGCAGGAGAATTGCCTGAACCCAGGAGGTGGAGGTTGCGGTGAGCCGAGATCGTGCCATTGCACTCCAGCCTGGGTAACAGAGCGAAAACTCCATCTCAAAAAAACAAACAACAATAACAAAAAAATAATAATAAAAAAATAAAATAAATAAATTAATAAAAAATAAAAATAAACATAAAGGAATTAAACAATCACATTTAAAAATTAAGTTAAACTGAAAGCTGTTTACAAAAGAGAAGCCTGAAACTGAAAACCATAGGAAGTGAAAATATAATCAGTAATGAATATATTAGCAAACACAGTAGCAATATTAATGCCAAAAAAAGTGAAATTCAAGTGAAATAATAACTACACGATATAAAGATAATAGTTCATACTGATGAAAATGTAATACACAATAATCAACTTCTCATCAAACTTTATTAGCAAATAATATTAAAAATACAAAAAAAATCAATTTGAAATAAAAGAAATGACTCTTCATGTATCAACTGTTTTATACTTCAATAAATAGATAATATGATATCATATTTATACAGCTGTAAATAATGAAAAGAATATGTGTATACACATAAATGTATATATGTTGATTTATGGATTATCTTTTCTGTTCCATTAACCTAAGTGTCTATCCTTATAAAAATAAGACTTGATGGCAGTACTTTTATACTTAGACATAAAATCAGATAGTTTGTTATCCAATTATATTCATCAATTTTAATAATTTTGATTATTTTAGGGCTTGTTAATTTTTGTACACATTTTTCAAATCAGTCAAATAGCTACAGATATCTGCTGAGATTTTCATTGGGACCACATAAAAATGACTGCCAAATTTGAGGGAACATTGTCATTAAAAAATTTTGAACTTTCTGATGTAAGAAAATAATTTATCTCTCCACTTATTCATATTTTTAGTCTGAGTTATATTATTAATTTCCAATGTATAGATAGTCCTTGCCTGTATTTTATTAACTTTATGTTTAAAGCTATTATAGCTTCATGCTACTATAAATTTTATAACTTTGTTAATTTCATTTTCTAATTGTTCATTGCTAGAACATAGGTAAACAAGTGATTTTTTTTATGTTGACCTTGCAGTCTATTATGGCACTTAATTCACTCACTAATTCAATGTAACTTTATATAAATATTTTAGGATGGTTTTTAATGTTCACAATCATTTATTCTACAAATAAAGCAAGTTTCATTTATTTCTCTTCAATTTGACTGATTTTGTTTCTTTTTCTTCTCCTATTGCATTGGCTCAGACATCTAATAGAATGTTAAATATAAAAATTGAAAATGGGTCTTCTTCCTTCTTTCATGAACTTTCGAGACATGTATCCAATATTTCATTTTTGTATTATGCTTGCTGTTACAGTTTTGTACATTCCTTTTATTAGCTTAAGGATTTGTCTTCTATTTTCATTTTACAATCTTTATCACATGTGAAATTTAAATTTTTCACAAGCCATTTCTATATTTATTCTGATAGCAGTCCAATATGGTGAGTTACATTATTTTATTTTAAAATAATAAACCACATTCATGTTTCTGAGCTCTGTTCTACTGTACCAGTTCAGTTAATTGAAGATCATTTTGATCCTTTCAAAATTTATAAGTAAACTGTTTTTGGTCTGGGGTTTTGGAATAGCTTATATTTTAAGATCAGTTTCATCCTGCTATTAACATATGAACAACAACATTGAAAGAGACCAAAATCGTTCTTTGGTCATGTTCAACAACGTCTTTCCAAGATGGTCACTTATTATAATAAGGCTGTCTTATTTTTAAAAGTGTTCTGCTTACAGCTTCTCAGTAGTTCTTTCTTCAATCTAGTGGATTTTTTTCCCTACTCATGCATAGATTAAAAATCCTGAGTAGAGTCAATGAAACTTTTATGATGATAACAGTGCCTCTTCCTCTGCAAGCTGTCTTATTTATGTTGACCTACTCAGGATGTCCCCACGAATTCAGCTTTCCTGAATCTCTTGCTCTCCATCTTAGTGACACCTCTTTCCTTAGCAATCCAAAAAAAGCCTTAGATAGAAACCTGAGGAAATTGTAGGGTTCACATTAGATAATTCTCCCACACACAGTCAAAGTACTGTGCTGCTATTATCCAAAAGTCTAAATATATATAAATATATATTTAGTTTTTATACTTTTACTCAGAAAGTTGGCAATTAAGATGTCAATTATTTCAACATGGCTGGAAGCAGAAGCAGAATACTCTAAACTGACTGATTATTATTATTGTTAAACTAACCTTGCATTCCAGTGGTAAACTTCACATGGTTATGGCCTATTATACTTTCATTTTGTGATGATCAATTGAATAGAATATTTTTTAGGAGTTTTGCGTTTTTATGTATGCAAATCGATCAAGTTCAAATCATATGAACTTTCTTAAAATCTTATTCTGGAGTCAGGGTTAGGTGTTTCTTGTAAAATCAGTTGGAAAATGTAACCACTTTTTCAATTCTGCAAAACAATTCTGTAGCATTTTTGTTATATTTTTCTTAAGTGGTTGATAGAATTCACTGTATAAGCCATCTGGACCTGCAGTTTTACTTAGGGGATGTGTGTTTATGTAGTTAATTACACACACACACACACACACACACATACACACACATACACACACGTATATCTACATACACTATTTAGATTATTTCTTCTTGAGTCGGTTTGTTTCTAAGTTTTAAACTTTATTGGCCTAACTTATGTATTATATGGTTTTATTTTTGAACAATGGTAGAAACTGTGGTATATCTCTTATTTCTAAAACTTTATTTTGTCACTCTCTCTCTATATATATGTTACATCTATCTCTATTTTTATCATTTTTTTTTCTATCTGTCTTGCTAAATGTTTATCATTTTAGTGATGATTAAAAAAACAATTTTGCCTTTGTTATTTTCTTTTCTATCAGTGGTCATCTATTTTAACAACTTTTAAAAAATATTTCTCTTTTCTTTTTCATAGTTTAAATATAATTAGTTCTTTAACAAGCTCTTTTATCTTTTGTAAAATAACCATAAACTTGTCTTTTTTTCTAACGTAAGCATTTAGCATATAAAACTATGCACTGAACACTGTCACAGCAGAAATTCCACACATTTTCATATATTTTATTTTTATTATCATTTAGTTTAAAATATTTCTTAATGTATCTCGCAATTTCTTTTTCAACAAATGTGTTATTGGGAATATACTAGATATTTTATTATTAATCATACTAATAGAATTCTACTGTGACCAGAGAATGTGCAGAACAGTACATAAGTCACGTGAAATGTATTGGCATGCATTTTATGGTTCAACATATAGTTTGTCTTGATGACATTTCAAGTATAAGACAAAATGTCTATTTTGTCACTATTGTGTATAGTGTTGTAAATTCGTCAGTGAAATGTAGTTAGTTGATAGTATTGTTCAGTTTACCTGCATGCTTACCGATCTCTGCTCAGAGTTCTATAAAATACTGAGCAAAGGGTATTAAATATCTAACCATGACTGTGAATTTATCTACAGTTCTCTTTACTGTTGCTGTATGTCCACAAAAGCTTACTATTATGTACATTTATAATCATTAGGTTAATCTAACAATTTGATGAATTTGTTATTATAGAATGTGATATTATCTCTTGTCTTCCAAGTTTTTCTAATGTTAAACATATTCACAGTGACATTCTTATGAATGTAGTTGTATTATGTATCAAAGTAAATCTCTCATAGACAGCAAACAATTGTGTTCTTATAGTTTTAGTCGTGTTCAACAATCTCTGCCTTTTAGTTGTACATATTTTTCCTTTTATTATTAATAAAATATTTTTTATGTTTATCATCTTACTATTGGCATTCTAATATTCTTATCTGTTTTTCTCCTTCTTTCTGACTTTTTGCATTACCGCAATATTTATTTTAATTCTCTTTTAATTTCTCTATTGAATATGTAGTGACAGATATTTATATTTTCTGTGTTTTTTTGTCCAAATTATTACATATATTCTTATTTATCTCTACATAGAGATACTGGGTATCCATTCAAATAAAATGTAATAAATTTACAAATGTAAAATATCTTTAATCCTATCTTTTATGCTAATGTTATGTCATTTATATGCACATTCATAAAAACAATATTATTTTTGTCTTAAAATTTATATTAAATGTTTTTAAAGAACAGTCTTTCATGTTCACCCACACAATTATTATTTATTGTGCTCTTTTTTTTTCCCTAAAGATCCGTGTTTCCATCTGCTTTCATTTTCTTTTGGCCCGAAGAATCTTGTTTAGTCTTTATAGGACAGATCTACTGGTGACATAACTTCTTGTCTATTGCTTATGTAAAAAAAAATTTATTTTACTTCAATATAGAAATATTTTGGCTCAATAAAGGCTTATATGATCTTTTTTCTTTTTCTTCCAGAACTTTAAGGATTTATCTTAGGATTTTAATTTCACTTATTTTTGATGACAGTTCAGCTATCATCTGTTTTATTGTTCCCCTGCAGACAATATGTCTTTTCTTTTTCCTGACGACTTTTAAATGCTTCAATTAATTATTTTTCTTTTTATATTGAAATTTGAATATTTTGTGTTTCTGTTTGTTTCACATTTTATTTATTATCCTTGTGGTTCATAGATTTTTTTGATTGTTTAGGTTGATATTTTCCACCAAACTTAGATAAATTTGATTTTTTAAATATGCTTTTGTTTCAATGTCTTTCTTCTCTTCCATTGCATGTATAATTCACATATTTTAGAAAAATTGGCACTTTTCACAAATCACTATGACATTTATTTTTTTTATGTTTTTTTCTCTCTGCTCTTCATCTTAGAAAATTTATGTTGTTTCTATATTCAAATTTATTACCTTTTCTTATGCAGATTTCAATGTTTTGTTATCTTTTCAGTGACTAATTTCAGTACACTTTTTAATCTTATAATAGTTTTATATTTGCTAAAAATTGCGAAGATTGTGCAGGGAGTTCTCAGAGACCTAATAGCCAGTTTCTTCTGTTATTAACATCTCACATGGGTCTCGAATATTTATCACAATTAGTGAACAAATACTGGCATATTACAAACTAACTTTATGTAATTATATATTCTGAGCTGTTATCTTATATTCTGTCCAGCCTCCCATTCTGGACATCCCATGACATTTATTGTTGTGTCCCTCTAGTTGTGGTAATTTCTCAGTCGTTTGTTACTTTTGATGACCTTAAAAATTTTTAGAAGCATTGTTATATTTCCATGTGACTAGCATTTACCTGTTTTCTCATGATTAGATGGAGTTGTGGATTTTAAGAAAAAAAAATACAAAGGGAAATGGACATTCTGATCACATTATATCAAGGATATAAACTACTATATGACTTAAAACTGCTAACATTAACATTGAATATCTTGCTGACGAAATGTTTCTTGAATTTGTCCACTGTAAATTTAGTCTTTGCCTTTGCTATGGTACTTTTTGGAAGGGCATCATTATGTGTTGCTTACGCTAAGTGGTTGAAGAGTTATGCTGTTGGGCTTCATCTCCTTCAGAAAAAAATATCTGTGCACACTATTTGGAATTATTCTGCACATGATTATTTTATTATATCACATTTATTAGTTTATCTAGTCACATAATAGTTTTGATTTGTGGATATTCATTTTATACTTTAAATTATAATCCAATGCAATATTTTTTTTTTTTCTCAAGTTGTTCTGGTTTTAATCATGGGCTGTTTTCAGTTGGCTCTCTGTCCCTTTGACATATTTCTATCAATGCTGACTTTTTTTCTTACCTCATTACTTTTGAACCCTGCAAGATATATGATGATCAAAGTTGATCTTGTATATTTCTTGTTTATGTCCTAAAACCAGCTATTTTTCTAAATAGTTCTATTTTTATTTTCATTGAAAAATGGTTTCAGAAAGCAAAATTTGGGACTGGGCATAGTGGCTTATGCCTATAATCCCAGCACTTTGGAAGGTTGAGCTGGAAGGATTGCTTAAGACCAGAAGTTTGAGACCAGCTTGGGCAACATAGTGGCATCTTGTTTCTCTTAAAAACAAAACAAGGGCCGGGCGTGGTGGCTCAAGCCTGTAATCCCAGCACTTTGGGAGGCCGAGGCGGGTGGGTCACAAGGTCAAGAGATCGAGACCATACTGGTCAACATGGTGAAACCCTGTCTCTACTAAAAATACAAAAAATTAGCTGGGCACGGTGGCGTTTGCCTGTAATCCCAGCTACTCAGGAGGCTGAGGCAGGAGAATTGCCTGAACCCAGGAGGCGGAGGTTGTGGTGAGCCGAGATCATGCCATTGCACTCCAGCCTGGGTAACAAGAGCAAAACTCCATCTCAAAAAAAAAAAAAAAAACTTTGGGTGTTGGTTTTTTTTTAGTTTTTTTTTTTTTAGTTTTTATTCTTTTTTTTAATTTTTTTTTATTTTACTGCTAGGAAGTCATTGCTTCTAGGCCCTACCCTTTTGCCTGGGAGAGCAAAGAGATATATGAACATATGGTAACTGTGATGGCTAATACTGTGTCAACTTGATTTTACTGAAGATACAAACTATTGATCCTGGGTATGTCTGTGAGGGTGTTGCCAAAGGAGATTAACATTTAAGTCAGTAGACTGGGAAAGACACATCTATCCCTAACCTTGGTGGGCACCATCTAATCAGCTGCCAGCCAGGTTAGAATATAGGCAGGCAGAAATATGTGAAGAGACACTGGCCTAGCCTCCCAGTCTGCATCTGCATCTTTCTCTTGTGCTGAATGCTTCCTGTCCTTGAATATCGGACTCCAAGTTCTTCAGTTTTCAGACTCAGACTGGCTCTCCTTGCTCCTCAAGCTTGCAGGCAGCTTACGTGGGACAACACGATTGTCTAAGTGGATATTTAATAAACTCATATATATAACTAATTATATATACATAGTTATATATATAATTCATTTAGTTGTATAATAGTTTTTATTTGTGGATATTTATTTTATTATTTAAATTGTAATTCAATGTAATCGTTTTTGTCTCTCATATTGTTTCAGTTTTAATCATGGGCTGTTTTCAGTTGGCTCTGTGTCCCTTTGACATACTCGTATCAATAACTCTTGTTTTCTTATGTACTCACTTTCAAACACTGCAAGATATATGATGGTCAAAGTTTATTTTGTGTATTTCTTGTCTGAGTCCTAAAACCAGCTATTTTTCTAAATAGTACTTTTTTTTCATTAATAAATGGTTTCAGAAAGCAAGATTTGGGACTTGGCATTTTATATATATATATATATAATTAGCTAGTTGGCATTTTTCACTTAGCAAAATGCATTTAAGATTTATTCATGGATTTCTGTGGCTTATTGCCTTACTTATTTTACCACTGAATATTTTACTAAATGAATGCACTTGAAATTGGTTGTTCATCTCATTGAAAGATATTGTGACTGCTACCAGCTTTTGCCAATTATGACAATTAGTCCCAAACTGGGCATTATATATATAACTAATTATACATATATACATGTATAATAAATATACAATTAATTATACAAGAATAAATTAGAATATAAGATATCTATAGAAACACATATTTAACATAGTATAGACAGATAAGAACAGATATAAAAATAAATATATATGTATAATTAGTTATATAGAACTAATTAGTTCTGTTCCTCCAGAGAACCCTGACTAATTTAGTAACCTAAATATATATGTGTTATATATACAGATATATACACATATGTACACAGATATACATACATATATATGTATATATTTTATACATATATGTGTATGTTATACATATATATGTTATACATATATGTGTATGTTATACATATATATGTTATACATATATGTGTATGTTATATATGTTATACATATATGTGTATGTTATACATATATATGTTATACATATATGTGTATGTTATATATGTTATACATATATGTGTATGTTATACATATATATGTTATATATATATGTGTGTATATCTGTGATATTTTACTAAATGAATGCACTTGAAATTGGTCATTTATTCCATTGAAAGACATTGTTACTGTTACCAGATTTGGCCAATTATGACAATTAGTCCTAAGTTGGGCATTATATATATAAAACTAATACTAATTATAGATATAATTAGTTCTATATAACTAAGTATTTTTATTAGTTATATAGAACTAATATATAAATATAGTTATATATAATTATATATACAGTTATATATAATTAATTATATCTATAATTTGTATGAGTTATATATCTATAATTAGTTATATAGAACTAATTATATCTATAATTAGTATTAGTTATACATTATATTAGTATTCATTATACATATAGTTATATATAACTAAATATATATAACTAATTATATATATATTTAGTTATATATAACTAAATATATATAACTAATTATGTATATATTTAGTTATATATAAATAATTAGTTATATAGAACTAATTAGTTCTGTCCCTCTAGAGAACTCCAATACAGTAACCTAAATATATATATGTACATCTGTGAATATTTCTATAACTGCTCTTATCTGTCTATACTAAGTATGTGTCCATATAGATATCTCATATTTTAATTTATTCTTGTATAGATAATTCTTGCATTCTTCCCTTCCTTTCCTATAACTTCCTACTCCAACAATAAGAAACATGGGACCCATTCTTCACCATCCATTTCCTTATGCAACACCAATGTACATATAGAGTTTTATTCTTGGAATTGTTAACATATACACCAGTGGGAAATAACTTTATCAACGAGAGAGCAGTGCTTATATAGAGTTCTTTGCCTTTAGCTTGCAAACCCCATTCACTTCCAAAGTTACTTAGCACCTTTCTACCTGCCTCTTCCAACTCTTTTGATGCTGTTTCATCATAACTGTGTAGTGCAGTTTGAATTTGATAACATTTTGCATTCCAATGTAGAAACTCTCAACCTCCTAATATTTTTTTCTTTTTTTTCTTTTTTCTTTTTGAGACAGAGTCTTGTTCTGTCACTAGGCTCCAGGTTGGAGTGCAGTGGTGGGAGGCAACCTATGCCTCCTGAGTTCAAGCAGTTCTCCTGCCTCCGCCTCCTGATATTTTTTAAATTTAATACATTAAGGTTCATTCTTTGTGCTGTGAAGATCAGTAGGTTTTGACAAATGAACAGTGTAATGTATGTACCATTGCAGTGCCATGCAGAATAAGCCCACTGCCCTAAAATATCCCTAGGCTTTATCTGTTGATCTTCTGGAACCCTTGTCAACCACTGACCACTATGCTATCTCTAACAGCACTTATTCCAGAGTATCATATACATGTGATCATGTAGTATGTAGCCTTATCTAGTTGCATTTTTCACTTAGCAATATGCATTTAGGCATTAAATATTTATTCATGGATTCCTGTGGCTTGTTAGTTTGCTTGCTTTTACTAATGTGTATTTTACTAAATGAATACACTTGAAATTGTTCATTTGTTCCATTGAAAGACATTGTGACTGCTACCAGCTTTTGCCAATTATGACAAAACTTCTCTAAACATTAGTATGCTGTTTTTTTGTGTTGGTATAAAATTCTAGCAGAGTACCTTGTTTTACCCACGCTTTAAATATTTTACCTCATTTTTGTTTGCATGATTTCCTACAATAAATTTGTTGTAATTTCTGGTTTGGCTCCTCTATAGGTATGTTTGAATTTCTTGTTTCATATCAGCTTCTTTCAAGATTTTCTGTTTTTGTTTGTTTGTTTGCTTTCTGCAGTTGAATATGGTTTTGCTAGAGATGCTTTTTGTGTGCATATGTGTTTGATACTTATACTGCTTGATGTTCCCTATGCTTTTTCCCCCTTGGTTTTTATCATGTATTTGTGTGTGTGTGTGTGTGTGTGTGTGTGTGTGTGTGAAAGCCAGACATACTGTATCAAGCATAAAGACAGGAAAAGGGCCTTTAATGTGTGCTTATGTTAATCTGGATAGAAGTTGGGTTGTTGTCACATATGCTAGAGGTATAGGTGTCATCACACCTATTTCTGCCTCCCCACTTGACTTTGGACTTGTCCAAAGTAGGAAATCTATCTTGCAGCTGTTTCCATGTAATTCATTCAATATGCTGGAGCTCTGTCATGGTGGTGATAAGGTGTAAAGGAGAACATATTCTACATTGTTCTAGTTTGGTTTCAACATATCACTGGTCTATGTCTTGAGGCTGTGACTATTTTTTTTTTTTTTTTTTTTTTTTTGAGACGGAGTTTCGCTTTTGTGTCCCAGACTGGAGTGCAATGGCATGATCTCGGCTCACCGCAACCTCCGCCTTCTGGGTTCCAGCAGTTCTCCTGCCTCAGCCTCCTGAGTAGCTGGGACTACAGGCGTGCACCACCATGCTCAGCTAATTTTTTTTTGTATTTTTAGTAGAGATGGGGTTTCAACTTGTTGACCAGGATGGTCTTGATCTCTTGACCCGGTGATCCACCCACCTCAGCCTCCCAAAGTGCTGGGATTATAGGCGTGAGCCACCACGCCTGGCCAAGGCTGTGACTTTTATACGTGTATAACTTCACCCAACCTTGGCCTCCTACTGTTTCCCCAGGCTACAGTTTTCCAAAGCCATTTCCTTGAATCCTTGACGCTTTATAACTACATGTCTCCTTGGGTCAGACAGAAAGGCTGCATGGGGATAGAAGGGAAGCACTGTGCTTCCTTCCAATAGGATAGGAGTCTCTGGAATATTTTTTTCCCTGGAGTATAGGGCTTTGCTATGGTGACAGCTTTGATTATACTTTACTATGATTAAACTGCCCTTCTGCCACCCAGGGGTTCTTTTCTTAGCTCTTCACCATCAGGATCTGGTGAATTTCCTAGAAGTAAAGTGCATAAAAGTGTGGGCAACCTCCTAAGAGTTCAGACTCTGAGAGTTATTTGTTCTAAATCTGGCCCGTGTTCATACTCCCAGAATTCATCAAAATTATTAAGTGTTTCCACCAGTTTTAGCATTTATGACTTCTGCTTCAGGTTATCAGATCTGAGGTTTGTCTTTCTGGATAAGCCTGTTATTTTAGACTTTAAGGTGTTATTTTAACCTGCAGCCTCAATTTTTTGATGGGTCTAAGAATATTCACCGATTTTCAGTTTTTCGAATTATTTCTTGCACATATGGAAATAATGACTTCCAAGTCCTTTATCTGTAAGAGCTGAAACTGAAAGTCCTTCTAGTGACTTATATTTTTAAATTAAGAGGTTTATTTTCAGCTCTAGAATTTCTATTTGTTTCATAGCTTTTATTACCTATTAAGATTCCTGCCAGACATGGTGGATCATGCCTGTAATCTCAGAGCTTTGGGAGGCTGAGGCAGGCAGATCACTTGAGGTCAGGAGTTCAAGATCAGCCTGGCTAACATGTTGAAACCCTGTCTTGTCGCCACTAAATATACAAAAATTAGCTGAGTGTGGTGTTGTCCACCTGTAGTTCCAGCTACATAGGAGGCTGAGGCAGGAGAATCACTTGAACCCTGGAGGTGGAGGCTGGAGGCTGCAGTGAGCCCAGATGGCATCACTGCACTTCAGTCTGGATGAGACTCCATTTCAAAAAAGAAAAAAAAAAAGCAGAAGAATTCCCTTAAGTCATTACGTTTTTAAGTCATTACGTTTTTGAATATGCTCATAATTGCTTCTATAAAATCCTCATCTCCTAACATTCCAACATCTGGACCATATTTTGGTGTGTTACTGTTAACTCCATTTTTCTTGATTATAAATATTTTTCTCCTTCTTCACATGTTTAGTGATTTTTAATGTTATTTTATGACAGACATTGTGCATGATATGTTGTAGGGAACAGGCACAGGTTGTTTTCTGCGAATAAGCATCAGTTTTGTTCTGGAAGGCATGACTTTAGTGGTGAATCATTCTTGTCAGGCTTGGCTATATTTCCTTAAGGGTGGTTTTATTCAGTAGGTGAGAGAGAGTCATGCAATCATTCAGCTACATGACAAAAGGGCTTTTTATGATATTTCTGTAATGAACATAAATACAGATTGTGTTCGTCTGTTTTCATACTGTAGAAACTGTCCAAGAGTGGACAATTTAGAAAGTAAAGAAGTTTAATTGACTCACAGTTCAGCATGGCTGGGGAGGTCTCAGGAAACTTACAGTCATGGCAGAAGCTGAAGGGAAGCAAGGCACCCTCTTCACAATGTGGCAGGAAGGAGAAGTGCTGAGCAAAGGGGGAATGGTCCCCCTTAAGCCCATCAGATCTCATGAGAACTCACTCACTATCATGAGAACAGCATGAGAGAAACCACCCTCATGATCCAGTTACCTCCACCTGATCTCTCCCTTGACATAGGAGGATTGCAATTCAGTATGAGATTTGGGTGGGGACACAAAGCCTAACTATGTCAAAATATTAGCATTTTGCTATTGTATTGAAATCATGCAAAAGTAGAAGAAAAAAAACATTTTTCAAAAAAAAAGTAATTAGATAAAATCTACTGGATCACTCATACATTGCCAGTGGGACTGTAAAACAGCACAGCCACTCTGGAAACAGTTTGGCATCTCCTTAAAAAAAGTATGCATGCAATTATCAGGCAACCTGGCAACTGCATTTCTGGAACGCATTCTGGAAAAACAAAAAGTAATGTTCACAACAAATTTCTACACAGATCGTATTCCCTATAGATAAAAATAGGAAAACAACTCGGATGACCATTCATAAGTAAAAGACTAAACAACCCTGGGTCCACCCATGCCGTGGAATACTCCTCGGTAATAAGGATATCTGCAGCAACCTGGAGGGTTAATTATGCAGATAATTATGCAGTTAATTATGCAGATAATCATGCTGAGGCAAAAGAGCAGAGAATGCAGGAATCCATTCACCTAACATTCATGGAATGGATATGTCATAGAAATGGAGAACAGACTTGTGATAGCCAGGGGCTGAGAAGGGGGTGTGAGAAGAAGTGGTGTGACTTCCAGGGCAGCGGGTAATGGAAGTGCTCTGTGTCGTGACTAATGTCCATGTACTGTCTGTGGGATCGCACCGGGATCTTGCAAGGTCTTAGCATTGGGAGGAGAAGGGAAAAGATTATATGACATTTCTCTGTTTGACTTACTGTAATTGCACATAAATCTATTGTTTCCAAATAAAAAAAAGTTTAAAAAATAAATGGCCATTAGAATTATTTTTGCTTATCAAATTAATAAAATTAAAAAATATAGCACAATAGCCAGCTTTTGTGACTATGAGTAATATATCCTCTTATTTGATACTACAGGACTGAGTGTGAACATTATGAATAGCAATCTGGGAATATGTATCATGAAGATTGTACTCTGGGATAAAAGTAATCAAGGAAGAACACTGACATTGAGCTTGGGGAATCTTAAAAGATATTTAAAATCTTTAATTTTAGTCAGTCTCTAAAATTAAAATGAAGGGCATAAATCTGCTTATATATTATTATGGGAATTTCAGTAAATAGAAACATGTATTCATGTGATATTTTACCAAAATTACTAACCTCAAGAAATTATTATTTGTGTTAAATGAGATGTTGTGGGCAAAGAATTTAGTATATAAAATGCTTCAATTTCTCAAAAAATGCCAATGTTTTACTGTCTAAAAAGTTAAAAAGGAAAGCATTGAGGTATCATTAACCAAATAGCAAAATTAAAGTTTCTTTCAAGACTTTTTAACAAAATGAGTCATTTTTGAATCAATTTAAAAATTAATTTTAAAGGAAAATTATGAACAGATATATGCTTTTCAGTGGAAATCTATTAACATAAAAGCAACAAAAAATGTTTTTACTGTATTTGTTAGGAAATACATAGAGCTTCCAGCAAATTTCAGCCTTTAAAAAAATTTACAGATATTATTTAGACACAAGGGTACGAAATTGTTCAAATAAAAAACATATTTTCTTCAATTTACAACATTGTGTAAACAAAAATATTTTTATCTAAAACATTTGCTTGTGTTTTTCTATGTTTTGGGATAATTGAGTAGTTAATGCTGCCTGAATTATTTCATTGAATTTCTTACTGGGATTATTACAAATTGAATTCATTATTGTTTTAAATGTTCTGAATTGCAGTTTCCTCATTTTTTCTATTATTGAAAATAATACATAAGAGGTCTGCAATTTCATCTTTACTATGCTCAGAGTTAAAATATTAGCATAAGCATTAAGCTGGCTTATTAGAAAAATATTTTTAAAATTATCATCAGCTTGTTTTTGCTCTTTACCCTTTAGTCTCTTTATTTAGTAGGTACTTTGAACTAAATATTCTTATAGGATAATTCGTGTTGCACATAAAATCTGACCTTTCGAAAATGTTTTTAAAATTTCTAGACCACTCTAAGGAATTTATCAATTCTAAAACTCTAGTTGTCTTAAGGTGTGGACAGTTGTCTGTGCCATGAAGTGCAGTGGGGCAAGGTCCATCAGTGAACATGAAAATGTCTGAAGGAGGCTTCTAAGGAGGTGTGTGCCAGATTAACCCACAATGTATTTAATCTTCTAAGGCGTGCATGTTTTTGTGAGGACAATTTGTGGTGAGGACACGGGGCTCCTTGCTTGTCTTCTGAGCAAACCTGCTTGCGTGCTGAATCTGAAAGTCTTCCTAGATTCAGAGGTGGAAGTGGAGGATCGCTTTGCCCAGAGCATTTCAGATTATCTGAGGGTCACATCAAAAGTTCTTCACTGGGGGAGATTTTGTTTCCTGTGGGGACACTTGGCAATTTCTGGAGCATTTTTTATCATCATGGCTAAATGGAGGAGTGTCACTGGCATCCTAAGCAGAGGGTTGCTGCTGGATATCACACAGTTCAGAGGCAGACCCCAAGGCAAGGCATCGTCTGGTCCAATATTTCAGTGATGCTGAGATATTATAATTCTACACAAGTGCAACCTTGCTAGGAAAATCTTTTTTTTTTTTTTGAAATGGAGTCTTGTTCTGTCATGATCTTGGCTTACTGCAACCTCCGCCTCCCAGATTCAAGCTATTCTCCTGCTTAGCCTCCCAAGTAGCTGGGACTACAGGCATGCACTACCATGCCCAGCTAATTTTCTTTATTTTTACAAAAATACAGGATTCACCCTGTTACCTAGGCTGGTCTTAAACCCCTGACCTCAGGTTAGGGTTAGGGTAATAAACATTCAAATATTTTCCACATGGCTGGGTGCGGTGGCTCACACCTGTAATCTTAACACTTTGGGAGGCCAAGGTGGGCAGATCGCTTGAGTGCAGGAGTTGGGGACAAGCCAGAGCAACATAGCAAAACCTCATTTCTACAAAAACTGCAAAAATTAGCTGAGCATGTTGGTGTGTTCCTAAAGTCTCAGCTACGTGGGAGTCTGGGATAGGAAGGTCGATTGAGTCCAGGAAGTTCACTTGAGGCTGGAGTGAGCAGAGACTGTGCCACCGCACTCCAACCTGGGATGCTCATTGGGACTCATCTCCTATACCCGAAGTGTCATAGGGACCCTATCTCAATTAAAAATATATGTATATTTCCCCACAAAACCTCTGAATCAGTTATTCCAAGGAAGTCCAGCTCCAGAGAAAGTGCTGGCAATTTCAATGATGTGTGTATACACCACAGTTTTCTTCAGCTCATCACCACGCACACACACAAACTATCATTAAAAATGGTAACCAGTATTCATGGAGGCTTCACTCTGTACTGCATGCTTTTCATGGCCATTCTATGAAAGGCAATAGTTCTTCCTTCTACTGATTACGAAACACTGGGGAGGCTCAACAGGTCACCCATCTGCACTGCAACTGGCAAGACCAGGCAGTGTTTCAACTGCATGTTTTAATAACACACTGACTGCCCTTCAAAACTACCCACTCCCTCCAGCACCTATAAAATGTAAATCTGCAGAAAATATGGGTAAAATAACAAGAAAACTTCAAAAAATTGACACCTTGGATTTTCTCATTAATTCAAGATTTGTTTTATTTCATGGTAGTTAATACGTGAGTGAAGAGCTCGGCATGCCTCCTGTCATTTACCAACATTGCCATTGTCTTATGTGTTCTTTCTTTTTCCCCCTAGCCATAATGACTGTTCTTTAGGCTTCCAAATCTGGCAATTTTGTCATGGTTTTGGTTCTATGTCAAGATAACATTAAAGGCAATATGACATTTTTCAAAATTTCTTTGCATGGGTATTTCACTATACTTCTTTCTACAGCTCAACTAGCCTATTATTCATTGGAGTCATGAGGCCTTCCTCAGAGCATCGTGTTTTATGTTTTTTGTGCAAGCTCATCTTTGCTCAGCATTTTTTAAAAACTAAGCTCTTTTGGGCCAGGCACAGTGGCTCACACCTGTAATCCCAGCACTTTGGGAGACTAAGGCGGGCAGATCACGAGGTCAGAAAACTGAGACCACCCTGGCTTACAAGGTGAAACCCAGTTTGTACTAAAAAAAAATACAAAAAATTATCCTGGCCTGGTGGTGGGTGCCTGTAGTCCCAGCTACTTGGGAGGCTGAGATAGGAGAATTGATTGAATTGGTACGTAGAGGTTGCAGTAAGCCAAGATTGTGCCATTGCACTCCAGCCTGGGTGACGGAGGGAGACTCCATCTCCAAAACAAAACAGAACAAACAAAAAGAAGCTCTTTTGGATGGATCTACCTTGTTGCTTTTTGTAAAATCCAGATGAACAGGGAATAAGCATTCTCATCTTGATGCACGTAGCACCTTCCCTGAGTTTATGACTCAAAGCGACAGGACCTGGATGAAGAACATGGTAGGTTGGAGGTGCATTGTCCAGGTTCTCCATGAAGCCTAACGTGGGTCCCTGGGCCACTGCAAGTAGAGGAGATTAGTCCCAATGGGACACTCCTAACCATTTCTGATACTGTCCTAGGTCTTCAAAGGTAATGCACCTACACTCACGTTATTGAAGATGAATGCCACCCTGGTTATGCTAAGCGCAAGGAGACGCAGACATCAGGCATTGTTTTCACCACCCCAAAAACAACATAAACCCTTCTCCCTCAAAATTCAAAGTAGGCAGCTCTGAGAGTCAGGCATGCTGAGCATGGAGCTGGGTCTCTTTCTTCTCTTGAGGTTGTGACAGTGGCGATTCAGTTACAAAAGCGATGAGGGACGCTGTGAAAGAGAAACCCACTATTGCCTGCCCCCAAGAATATTTACAAGAGACACCTCCATTTCTTCAAGGGGGCAAAGAACTTCAGTGTCTACTTCCCCATCTGTTTTGATTTTAAATATTCTAGGAGGCATTTCTAATTTGAAATCCACCAATCCATCTGAATTTCTCAACCCTGAAGTTCCTGAAGTGGTACTCTTTCACTGGAAGATTTTCAGTGGATAGATAAGAAAATAGAAAAAGAAAAGAAAGCAACACTATCATGATTGGAAGGAGGTTGGGGGTTCTTTAAAAAGAGTGAAGTGCAGGGAGGAAAGGGGTGAGGTTGGCTCTGAGGCTCCGTGGGTCTGGAATCAAGCCTGTGCTGGTCTGATTGAGACTGGCTCACAAATCCAGGGGCTGGTAATCTGATCATCTTCTTTCTGGTTTCCATGCTGTGTTTTCTTCAGAGCCCCTTCTCCTGGTTCCAGCCTGTGACAGTGTGATAAGACACAAGAAATTTAGTCATCATGGCTGCAGTAAAGGAGCTCAGGGAAGGGATTACGGTGTCCCATCACCCTCATATTAGCCACGGACAGGAGCATGCTGGTGATTACAGAACCCAACCCCGCCATGCTCTCCTCCCCCTTCTCCCGCTTGCTGATATTTCCTTCCTGTTTTATTTATATCTTTATTTCATACAAAGAAATCCTTGAAAGATTAGCCCAGAAAGAGTCATCATCACCATCAGCTCCTAAATCTCAGTGTGTGGCTCTCAGAAGAGGTGCGTCCAGACGTGGCTGTATTTCTCCCACTGTGGGCTGGACATCACCAGGGGTTCCAGTGGGGGCTCACCTGCTGCTCCATCTTTCTGAGGAAATGCGTGCAGTGCAGCTGAGCAAGCCAACAGGCAATATGGACAGGGTGGCGGGGAACTGTGGTTCAGGAGAAACAGAATGCATCTTGGAGGCAAAGCAGACACGGCGGCTTCCTCTCTCTCTCCTAGATTCCTAGATGCTGCAGTGGGTTTTTTCTTTTCTTTTTTCTTTTCTTTCCTTTTCTTTTCCTTCATTTTTTTGAGATAAAATCTCTCTCTGTCGCTCAGGCTAGAGTGCACTGGTGTGCTCTCTTACCAAGAGGCCTTTTCCAACCGCAGTCTGTGCATGCTGGCCCAGGGTGGCTCTGGGGTGAAAGCCGGACACTGTGCAGAGATGCTGCCAACCCTGGCTCCTCTAGGAAGCCTTTGCTCTGCAGCTCTTCAACTGAAACCCTCACTCACAGAGCACTGTGTATAACCACAGCAGTTAAAAAGAAAGCAAAGACAAGAACTCACTAGCCATCAGTTTAAAACAAGTACATTTCTTTTTGGACAATTTTTAAGTATGTGGGAAAGACTAACAATTTTTCTCTATAAAGAGGAAAAGTGATGAAATGTCCATATGATAGATAGAGAGGGAAGATGACATGCACGCTCATGGCTTCATTTCATGCCAACAGGATGCTGTGACTTTTAAACCATTTCAAGTAGAATCACAAATCTAAAACAAATAGCAAATGACAGTCTGGAGGATCCGCTTTAAATGCATAGAAGGCAGCATTGTCTGAGGGTCTCAATTCATGGTCATGTACTAGAACAGCTGGACTCCAGGTCTGCTGGCCAGCAATGTCTAGCCCTGGGCTCAATGTTGCATCTGTAGCAGTGACAGTGAGTCTCCCTCAGAATTCTTAGAAGGGTTTCACCAAGCCAGATCCTATGGCTAAAGCTCTGTTAATGTAGTCCATGCTCAGTAAGGCCAGTGTCACCGTAGTGCCACCACAGCTGCAGCGAGGGTAAGGTGAGCACACATAGGGAAAAAAGCAGAGATCTGGCCCAAGTTCATTGGGGATCAGGACAGTAAAATCTTTTCTTTTTTCTGTAAGATTTTTTATTTTGTCTCCCCTGTGATAACAATTCCTTATTCTAGAACACTCTCTGAAGGACGTACCTGAGGCTGTCTTACAGTTAACTTTTTTTTTTATTATCCCTTTCCATCCTCCCCAACCTCTACTGTCCCTCCCCTCCCCTCCCTTCCACCCCTCCACGTACCCCAGTGAGTGTTGTTCCCTTTCCTGTGCCCATGTTCTCATTGTTTCTCACCATCCTACGAGTGAAAACACGCAGTGTTCGGTTTTCTGTTCTTGTGTCAGTTTGCTGAGAATGATAGTTTCCAGATTCATCTATGTCCCTACAAATGACAGGAACTCATGCATAATATTCCATGGTGTATATGTGCCACATTTTCCCAGTCCAGTCTATCATCTATGGGCATTTGGGTTGGTTCCAGGTCTTTGCTATTGTAAACAGCGCTGCAATGAACATTCGTGTGCATGTGTCCTTATAGTAGAACGATTTATAGTCCTCTGGATATATACCCAGTAATGGGATTGCTGGGTCAAATGGAATTTCTGTATCTAGATCCTTGAGGAATCACCACACTCTTCCATAATGGATGAACTAATTTACACTCCCATCAACAGTGTAAAAGTGTTCCTATTTCTCCACATCTTCTCCAGCATCTGTTGTCTCTAGATTTTTTTAATGATCGCCATTCTAACTGTCATGAGATGGTATCTCAATGTGGTTTTGATTTGCATTTCTCTAATGACCAGTGATGATGAGCATTTTTTCATATGTTTGTTGGTCTCATAAATGTCTTCTTTTGAAAAGTGTCTGTTCATCTCCGTCACCCATGTTTGAATGGGTTTGTTTGTTCTTTTTTTGTAAATCCGTTTTAGTTCTTTGTAGATTCTGGAAATTAGCCCATTGTCAGATGGGTAGCTTACAAAAATTTTTTCCCGTTCTATTGGTTGCCGGATCACTCTAATGATTGTTTCTTTTGCTGTGCAGAAGCTCTGGAGTTTAATTAGATCCCATTTGTCTATTTTGGTTTTTGTTGCCAATGTTTTTGGTGTTTTGGTCATGAAGTCCTTGCCTACTCCTATGTCCTGAATGGTTTTGCCTAGATTTTCTTCTAGGGTTTTTATGGTGTTAGGTCTTATGTTTAAGTCTTTAATCCATCTGGAGTTAATTTTAGTGTAAGGTGTCAGGAAGGGGTCCAGTTTCTGCTTTCTGCACATGGCTAGCCAGTTTTCCCAACACCATTTATTAAACAGGGAATCCTTTCCCCATTGCTTGTTTTTGTCAGGTTTGTCAAAGATCAGATGGTTGTAGATGTGTGGCATCGCTTTTGAGGCCTTTCCTTTCTGAGGTGGAAAATGAAATGGAGGTGGGGATGGAGCTATTGGACCAGTTCCGAAACAGACTTGATGCAGGGCTGACTTTGACTTCTGCTTTCCCTCTCTCTCTCTTTCTTTCTCTGCTATATAAATGAGACAATTCACATACTTCCAGCCTTTCCAGGTAAAGGCACTTTGCTTGCCACCCAGGCCTTGCTATCTGTTGCAGTCATGACACCCATCTTTCACTGATGATTGAGCTCTGCCATTATAAGATTCTGTTGTACCCACTGATATGTAGGGCTCCAGGTCAGCCCATGACACAGCAGCCCTGTCTTACAGGTGAAAGCCACCATGCATTCTTTAAAGGGAGGGCCCCCCTCCGAGTCTTGTCAAGGAGTCTTCATCGGGTGGCTTGGTGTTTGGTCTTGTGTGACAAGCTTGTTTACCATCCCTGCCACTCTGAGCCTTCTGACCCTTGCCTCAGTGCTCTGGCTGGGTACATTCAGCTTCTCAATTTCACTGACTCCAGCCCATATTTAAATCAAGTCTAGGAGCTAGCCAGGTAGTACCTTAAGATTCTTCTTGTGTTGTAGGCAGTAATTTGTGTCCCAAGTAGTGAGACTGCTCCCACGTCCGTAAACCCTTTTCCTATTCAGATTTAAATTGTGATCTCTCTAGTCTGATGCCCTGGAAGTTCATTCCCAGTGTGCTCTCCCAGGCCCTGCTCAGGCACCTCAGAAGAAATCTGCAGTTCTTTTGGATAGGGAGCTTTACCTTTCCAGAGCAGAAAAGAGAATATCTTGCTCCCTTGTGTGGTGACATGGATGTAGCCTTTCTTCTGCAGACCAGGGGTTGGCAGTGACCCTGGCTCCTGCTGTTTCGAGAGTCCCTCGTCCACACCGGTCAGGAAGCCCCATTCCAGGCAGCATTTTCCACTGTGAGATTCGGCCTTTAGTACACGGGTATCACCGAGGGTTATGACACAGCCAGGCCTTTCTGAAAGTCTATTTGTTGTCATTTCAGAACTTAGAATGTCCTCCAAACACTCCCACATCACCTTGTCCCAGCTAGCTGCTTTCCTCCTCCACCACGCCATCATTTTCCACGGCCGGTCTGGCAGTTCCACTCTGCCAATGTGGGTCGCTGCTTTCTCCCAAGAGCCAATTTAGCAATGCCTTGCCAGAATTTTAATTCCTGTGTGATGAGTGTCTCCCATGTGAGAAAGATCTAATAAACACTCATCTACCTTTATATTCCATCTTGTTTTATGGAGCCCTAAGGACACAGTCCCACACCTAGTTCCCTGCATCCTGATGCTATGTATTTTCCAAGAGCTGTAGCTTCCTTGCAGGCTAAGCAGTTCTCCGGGCAGACACTGACAACTCTTGTTATTGGTCTGGTGACTGGGAGGAGAGAGGAGTGTACATCTTAAAGCAGGTGCACAGGATCTTGTAGGGCAGTAGCCTCTGTATTTGTTATAAGCACTCAGCCTATAAACATTTAATATTTGCATATTTAATAATATACACTATTAACTAGACTTTTGATAGTGAGTTCCCAGATCATTATTCAGCTACTTGGAACCAAATTATAGCTTCACCCAGCACAAAGGCCAGGAACTGCATCTCACTCATGAGGTGTGCTTGGATTTGCTTTACTGTGAACATTTTGAAATTCTTTTTTTTTTTTTTTAAGCAAGAGAGCCTGCATTTTCATTTGGTTCTCTTCAAGTTCTATCTGGTCTCAGGGAAAGGGATGGGTGCAATATCTAATTGACAGAGTTCGTGTCTCACATACCAACTGTCAGGTATCTACATGCACGACTCATCAGTCACAGGAAGCAGATGGGGCTAAAAATACAGAGTGGCAAATCCAGAGCCCTCCTGTGATGGAGAAGTGGAGGATGAGGAGAGGCTCTGCAGAGAGAGCCTGTGCAGGAAGACAGTGGAGGGCCCTGAGTGGAGCATGAAGGCCTGAGGGCGATGGGGGCCGAATGGCCTCCAGGGGACCATGGCTGTGAGTGCAGGGACATCCCTGGAGAGTCCTGGGACCTGGAGAGAGGTGGGTGTGGAGTCATGAAATGTGAGCATTTTATAAAATAAAAAAAAAGGATGAGAGAAGACAGGAAATGAGGAAGTAGAATGGAATGTGACTGAAATTGGGAAGAAATGAGACACTACCCTCAGCTAGAGCCCTCCCAGTTGACTGGTGTTGAGTGGTGGGCTCCGTGGAATGAATGGGAACTGAGGTAGGAGAAGCACTAATTCTGAATGCATTCATCAGGCAGGGGACTCCAACAGAAAGAAGTGGCAAGGGAGAAATTAGTCATTAGGCAAAATCTCAGACAAGGGGATGTTTTTTGAAGAACTAAGGAAGTTTTAGTGTGCTGGGAGAAAGAAGCCAATTGTATGTGTGTTTGCGCCTGTGCGCGTGTGTGTGGATGTGTGTGTGCATGTATGTATGTGCATGCATATTTTTGTGTGCACACGTGTGTGCATACATGTGTATGTGTGCATGTATGGGTGTATGTTTGTGCATGTGTGTATGTTCATGCACCAATTGTGTGCGCATGTGTGTGTATGTGTGTATGTGCATGAATGCATATGTGTATGTGTGCACACGTGCATGAATGTGTATGTGTGCATGAATGGGGTGCATGTGTGTGTGTGTGTGTGTGTAAGATGCCATCTCATAGGTAATTATGACTTTTTACATCTTTAAGTTCTCCAAATTGGCCACCCTTTTCTGACCTGAACGTCTTAATTTTGAGAAAAACTCTTACGTATCTAAAACATTTTTCCTGCTGAGTTTCTAATTTTATAAACACTAGAAGCACATTTTTCCTTTCTTAAGGCAAAACCTCAAATGACAAAGCAAAACATAAGCCTTCCAAACCCAGTGAATGGCCAAATTTATCAATGTTCCCTGAGTTTATGTGAAGTATTAAGTTGAACCTTAATTGGTGCGTTTTGTTTATTTTTCTTGGTTTATTTGCCTCTTTCTAAGAGAAATGTATCACAGAACAAAGAATTGTATCTGCAAGTTTCTACGTGGTTGAGTATATTTCTTGGAGAAAACTCTAGGCTGATTAAATCAAGAATTCACTCTATTTCGGGACAAGGTTGGAGGTCGTTTCCTGTTTATGTGTTTTGTTTGTTTTGTTTTTAAGTGACTGGAACATTTTTTTAAAAGCCCCAAACTTTCAAGCTGTCACACTAGGGATGTCAGGAAGAAGGGCAGTGAGCCATAAAGAGCACCCTTTTCTTTTCAGTACCAGAAAGAACCATGAAGTTATCACAGAGCTGATCTCTGGATTCAAGGTCATAGGCATGCTGGTCAGAATAATTTCCAAACAGATTCCGATGCAGCTCTCTATTAAGAAACTGTAGACAAGGAGAAATGCATGAACTGAACGGTTTACAAATTAGAATAAACCATACGAATATTTCTGTTATCCAAGGACACTACATTTAGACCTACACATTTTAATTTCACGTGACATATATATATAAACAGTGGGTTCTGAGGTCTAATTTGAATTCTTGGCATAAAACAGTGTTGTGATGAACTTTTATATCCCAGTGTTAAGGTTTCAGGAAAACATCTTTCTGCTTCTGGAGGAGTAAGATGTTTAGTCTTAGTCTAGTGAAATATTGATAAGGTTCTGATTTGTAATGATTTTCTGTCTTTGCTGATTTTCTCAGGCTGTAGTCAGTTCACATTTCCCTGTGATTTGCACACATCCAAAGTCAGATGAAATTAGGCCAGAGCTATTTCACCGGTGCCCACAGTGACAGAGATGTCCCCAGATATAAGAATTTGCCATTACAAGGCTTCTTTATTTGGTCCACCATAAATATTTCATTCAGTCCCTAAACGAGGCAGCTACTCAATTCACAATGATAATATATATATGGTGGAATTGTGTGCAGTTCATTTAGAACACAATTATTTTTAAACTGTCTGTAAAATATACATTTTGTGTATTTGGAATATTAAATTTTAAAAGATGTATCTGTGCCTTCACAAATTAAATGTTAGGTTAAACCATATGAAATCACCAATATTTGAGCATTTTTGACATTTAAAAGGCAATTTCATGTGGTTCAACCTAAATAATATTTCCTGTGATATATGTACTCACATGAATCTTCAATTTAAAAGTGATTAGAAATAATTTGCAATAGCATGTATAGGTTTTTGCTTGTTTGTTTGTTCTTAGATAGGGTCTCACTCTGTCACCCAGACTGGAGTGCAGTGGTGCCATCTCAACTCACTGAACATCACCCCTCCAAGGCTTTAGCTTCCACCTCAGCCTCCTGAGTAGCTGGGACCACAGATGTGCACCACCATGCCTGGCTATTGTTTTTTTTTTAATTTTAAAAATTCTTCTTGTATTTTTAGTGGTGATGGGATCTCACTGTCTTCCAAGCTGGTCTTGAACCTCTGACCTTAAGGAATTCATCTGCCCCGGCCTCCCAAAGTGCCGAGATTACAGGCATGAGCCACCGCACCTGAATTTAGTTTTAATGAAATAAATGATGATACATAGCTTATTAGAAGCACTTAGAGCTTTTTTTGTTTGTTTTCATGCAACTGTATGCATTTGATGTTAAAAGTGTCTTGTGTAATAGGAAGAGACTTCAAGAGCAGAGGGATGCAGCCGAAAGCCTTATCTGTCCAATCTTAGACTCCACGACTGGGGGTTGTATGAGTACCCAGTTCAAATTAGGTTGAATATCTGACTGAGGTAACTTTATTGCATTAAAGATAAAGTGTTCACCTGTATGAAGTCTTTGATTGTTTAGTGACTTGTTTCGGAAACAAAAATAGAAATGCAAATATCTGTGCTTGTAATAGTTACAACCAAAAACTTTTTAAAAAGTTTTACTTATTTTTTATTTTACTTTAAGTTCTGGGTTACATGTGCAGAAGTGTTCAGGTTTGTTAGATAGGTACGCATGTGCCATGGTAGTTGATAGGTGCAGCGAAAGTTTTTAAACACAAAATAGGCTGTGTGGCAAACAACGTGGCAAGTATTTATTTACAAATGCTAGTCTTCCCCCCATGTCACACCTGGAAAAAAACATGACACATTAAAGGAAACACACTCACCAAAGACAAACGGCCCCTTAGTGCACTGTCAGCAAACTCTGAGAGGTGAGTGCGTCTGTGTGTGTGTGTGTGCACACGTGCACATACTCTAAATACATAAAATGTATATGCAATTCCAAGTATTTTAAAATAGTGTTTATTTTGCTAAAATGTGTATAGAAGGTTCCAACTTGTATCACATTTGTAAGACTCCAAGGTCATCTAATATTTGGAAATGTCTCATAGCCTAAAGAAAAGAAATGCTGTTAAGAATAGGAAATAGAAGGAAGGGGTTTGAAAATAATATTCTTGTCCATAGTCTTGTCTGTCTATGTGAGCTGCTGCAACAGAATACCATAGACTGGGTAACATGAGCACCATTGGTATATTCCTCACAGTTCTGGAGGCTGGGACATCCGAGATGAAGTCACAGACAGATTCCAATTCCTGGTTCACAGTGTCCTCACATGGTGCAAGGGGCAAGAGAGCTCTGTGGGTCTCTCTTGTAACAGCACTAACCCCATTCCTGAGGGTCCCACCCTCATTACCTAGTCTCCTACCAAATGCCCACCTCCTTATACCATCACATTGGGGGTGAGGACTTCAGCAAATGAATTTTAAGATGACAGAGACATAAAGTCTAGAGCAAGCCTTATGCATAAGAAGGAGGTACGAGAACAAGAAAAGCCAGTGTGATGTCTGCTTGAGTTCTTCCTGTGCTTTCCAAATCACGGAATACGGTCAAGCCGTAATCAGGGATCAGCCCCTTCAGGGACATTCCTGACCTTCAAGCTCCAGATACTATTATTCAAATCCTGCCGCAAACACTTGCCAGTGGGGAGACCTGACCACACCCTAGGTGGCTCCAGTCCCTCGTGCAAGTGCAATGATGTATGGAGATGAACATACTCTATTGCAATGCACAACAGATGGGTCTTGGTTCAGCAATGGAGAATAAGAGACGTGAATCCATGTGTGTAGAACAAACCCAGTGGGCGAGGGACTGATCTGGTTACCTAGCACTCCAGGAAGGGGCAAGTGAAGGGGGGAATACCTCAGCTGGTCAGCACATCAACAGGTCCTATGATGGTTAATACTGAATGTCAACTTGTTTGGATTCGAGTATGCAAAGTGTTGATCCTGGGTGTGTCTGTGAGGGTGTTGCCCAAAACAATGAATGTTTGAGTCAGTGGGCTGGCAAAGGCAGACTCACCCTTCATCTGGTGGGCATCGTCTAATCAGCTACCATCGAATACAAAGCAGGCAAGAAAACATGAGAAGGTAAAACTGGCCTAGCCTCCCAATTCACATCTTGGTCCCGTTCTGCACACTTCTTGAGCTCAAACATCAGACTCCAGCTTCTTCAGTTTTGAGACTTGGACTGGCTCTCCGTGCTCCTCAAGCTTGCAGACAGCCGAATGTGGGACCTTGTGATTGGGTAAGTTATTACTTAATAAACTCTCCTTTCTATGTGTATATCCTGTTAGTTCTGTTCCTCTAGGGAACCCTGACTAATACAAGTCCCAGTTGTGTGTTCCCACCAGGAAAGTAGAGCATCTCAGTGTTATTTTAACAAGCAACTGCAATTATCCTTTGTCTTTTTGAGAATTTTGTCCTCCTCTTAAGTGAAAGCTGTTAATTGTTGCATTTGCATTGACTATAACTCTGGCATAACATTACAGAGGAAATGTGTCTCTGCTATTATGTCAGGTAGACGGGTGGACCTCATAAGATGCAAGGCCTGGCCATTGTGATTACTTAATTACATTCCTTTTGTGTCCTTCATCCTGAACAAGAGTCCCAAGTCAGCGCTCCCAGGCGGAGTTCGGGAAGTATCCAAGTGTGAGTGCCGGAACCTGGAAACCGTCCTGTTCCGTGCAATGACCTTGAGGTTGGAGTTTGTCCTTTCCTTCTGCCTCCGTGTGCTTTTTGTATCATCGTTGTTGTGGCTTGGTTGTGTGTGTTTTTCAAGAAGAGAACCCATTCCCCAGAGCCACAGCTGATGTTGACACTGGTAGCTTCCCTCTCCTCTTCTCTGTTTTGTATTTATATCCTGGAGCTCTCCTCCCAGCATAGAATCATGTTGCAGGCACCTCCTCAACAGGCAGCACCTTCCCAGGTGAGAAGAGCAAGGCCACGTTTCCGAAAGGGAGAGACTAACTGCTCTGCTGTAGAGTTGAGGAGGATGCAGCCTCAGCCAAGGCTGTGACCAGGCTGAAGGAGCTTCTCCTATAGTTTTGGTCAATTCAGCTGAATCAGAGAAACACATGAACTCTCTCAGGAGTTGAGTCAGGCGACATAAACCTTTCAGAACCATCTTGGAAATGGAGTGGAGCTCACAAGTGGTATTTCATTCCAGCGAGGACATCTGGAGAATCACTCTCCATGGCTGGGAGAAACTTCTGCAGAAATTAGATGTGTGGATTTTTAAAACATGCATTTATTTTCTGGATTATTATTCTAATCTACCTAATTGAAGGTAACTCTCCTTTATTTAAATCTGCTCATTTTGCAGATTGCAGTCATGTAGTTTTATTTTGCTTATTTTTCCTTTTTAATTTATTTTTCTTTTTAATTTTTTATTATGTATTTTGTCTTGATATTATTTCATTCGTGTTGTTGCCTATTAGAAAATGTCATATGTGTTACACTGTGACATCTGGAGCATACGCAAACAGGCGCTTCCCCCTGCATTGCAGGCCCCTTGAAAACAGGTATTCTGCTTGATTTGAAACTCTAACCTATTAGCAGAGCCTGCTCTTTAATGTGGGTGAGGTGAACTGATTTGAATTTCAGCTGTGTAAAGTATAATATCATAACAATTTTGCCAACGTGACTGACAAAGCTTTTAATCTCAGGGTTGTCTAACAGAGGTGACAGGATTTCAGAGATTCTTATTCTGGAAGATGTGAAGGGCCAGTCCTTTCTTTTTTATTATTTGTCTTTGTTTTTCTATTGTCCTAAACTCACATGATGTGAAAGCCAATAGAATACTAACAAACTGAGAGCTGCACATCGCCGCCCCACCCACACACACACACACACACAGAAGCCTCCCTGACGTTTTAGACATCAGTAGGGTCAGGGAACCCAGTTTTTTTTTTTTTTTTTTTGCCAATCATTGAGAGCTTGTAAGGTTGCTGAGGTTGGTTGGCCTTGAACTCTTGGCCTCGCCTTCGCAAGCGCCACGACATCCGGCCGGAGCCACTTTGGGCCCAGTTTTTACGTAGGATCCAGGCACTGCTGTAATTGCTCCTCTGTGTCTGGCACTTACTTGCTGTGTTTCTCATTGCCGTTTTATAACGGCGTGCCTAAGCCCCATCAATATTCAAGTTAGCACCCTAAAATGAAACTATAAATTTCAATTTGGAGAAAATAAGCCCTCATTTGGGTTCATAAGTTTTAAATAACACATGACCATTGGCTACAGCACGTTTGCATTTCTAATGCTATATTATGCATTTGACAATAGATGTTCCACTCTGCTCGCGAGAGGAGAGCAAGTGCATGTGAAATGTAAGCCTGCTTCAAATGTCGGAATTTATTAGAGCTGTCACTCAGTGCTGACAAGAGAGCAAAAGTATTTCTGAAGTTATTGGATACATTTGTGTAGGCTCCACTGTCTGCAAGTTTGAAGTTTCAGAATCCAAGCTCTAAAACCTCCTCAAAATATTGTCTCTGTATTTTTTTTTTTTTTTTTTTTTTTTTTTTGAGACCAAGTTTTGCTGTTGTTACCCAGGCTGGAGTACAATGGCGCAATCTCTGATCACCACAACCTCTGCCTCCCGGGTTCAAGTGATTCTCCTGCCTCAGCCTCCCAAGTTATCTGGGATTATAGGCATGCACCACCACACCTGGCTAATTTTGTAGTTTTAGTGGAGATGGGGTTTCACCATGTTGTTCTGGCTGGTCTTGAACTTCTGACCTCAGGTGATCCACTCACCTCGGCCTCCCAATGTGCTGGGATTACAGACGTGATGCACTGCACCCGTCCTGTCTCCACAATTTAAGAGCCTGAAAAAGAAAACAGTGTCCAGTTAAAAAACATATTATGGAAACAGTTGCATGCCAGGCTCAAGGGAAAAGTGTCAAGAGCAATTCCAGATGCCCAGGGCAGAGCTCACGTGAGGACAGCCACCCTGGGCCTGCCAGCAGCTACACCGTCTGCATGGGTGCTTCCTACATATTCCACACGCCTCACCTCCCCACCACGGCACACAGGAGAAGGGATTCTGGATGCCTCTTTTTCCTTTCTATCAGGATTTATTTTGGAGTTGTTCCCAATAATTATTTGATCTTTTTTTAAAAACTATAAAATGCAGTACATTTATGAAAAATATATATTACCTAAAAAACACTACCACTCAGAGCTAAGTCATGATGAATACTGTTGTATAATTGTTAGGTTTTTCCTCACCTACTAGTTACCATAAATAGAAGAAAGTAATCACATAATATTTTTTTAAATATATATATTTTTTGCATTTTAGGTTTTGGGGTACATGTGAAGAACATGCAAGATTGTTGCATAGGTACACACATGGCAGTGTGATTTGCTGCCTTTCTCCCCATCACTTGTATCTGGCATTTCTCCCTATGTTATCTCTTCCCAACTCCCCATCCCCTGCTGTCCCTTCCCCCCGACAGAACCCAGTGTTTGATGCTCTCCTCCCTGTGTCCATGTGTTCTCATTGTTCGACACCCGCCTATGAGTGAGAACATGTGGTGTTTGATTTTCGTTCTTGTGTCAGTTTGCTGAGACTGATGGTTTCCAGGTTCATCCATGTCCCTACAAAGGACAGGAACTCATCGTTTTTTTATGGCTGCATAATATTCCATGGTGTATATGTGCCACGTTTTCCCAGTCCATCTATTATTCATGGGCATTTGAGTTGGTTCCAAGTCTTTTAAACAGTGCTGCAATGAACATTCATGTGCATGTGTCCTTATAATAGAACGATTTATAATCTTTTGGATATATACCCAGTAATGGGATTGGTGGGTCAAATGGATTTTCTATTTCTAGGTCCTTGAGGAATCACCACACTGTCTTCCACAATGGTTGAACTAATTTACACTCCCACCAGCAGTGTAAAAGTGTTCCTAGTTCTCCACATCCTCTCCAGCATCTGTTGTCTCCAGAATTTTAACGATCGCCATTCTAACTGGCTTGAGATAGTATCTCAATATAGTTTTGATTTGCATTTCTCTAATAACCAGTGATGATGAGCATTTTTTCATATGTTTCTTGGCCTCATATATGTCTTCTTTTGTAAAGTGTCTGCAATATTTTTAAGAAGTAAATCAGGGCCCGGCGTGGTGGCTCACTTCTGTAATCCCAGCACTTTGGGGTAAACTGAGGAGGGTGGATCACCTGCAGTCAGGGGTACAAGTCCAGCCTGGCTAACGTGGTGAAATCCTGTGCCTAATAAAAATACAAAACTTAGCTGGGCTTGATGGTGCGAGCCTGTAATCCGAGCTATTGGGAAAGCTAAAGCGGGAGATTTGCTTGAACCCAAAAGGTGGATGTTGCAGTGAGCGAGGATCGGGCCACCGCAGTCCAGCCTGGGTGACAAAGTGAGACTTAGTCTCAAAAAAAAAAAAAAAAGAGTAAGTCCACATATCTGTATGTGCCGTTCATGATAGGGTGATTGGTTTACAGGATGATTCCCGTGTTTCATCTGACGTGGTTTTCAGTATCATAAACGTTTGCATCGCACTCACTGCTGTTTAACGTTGGCGACAGGTTACATTTCCATTATGGTATAATGGCATCCACATCACATCTGAAGATGAATGATGGACACAATTCTGAAGCAGAGAACAAACTACACATTCAAAACTTGAGAACCATGCTTTTCCTACACACCAGCCAGAGGTATTTGCTCACCACACAGGGTTCCTGCCTCGGCTCTTCCACAAGGGGTATTTCAGAAACATTGAGCACTGTCATCATTCACTGGGGTATCTTGATGTCAGAATGGGTTCTTATTAAGCCCTCTGTACCCATGTTGCCATGAGCCTCTGCTGCTCTCCCATTAGAAGGCACATTCATTTCCTTCCCTTTGAGACAAGCTGACCTCATGACCCAATGTGGCCAATAGGATGTGGTAGATTTGATGGTGTGGAAGCTGTAAGATTCAAACAGCTGCGGGTATTTTCTCTATTTTTAACGTGGACTCCTGATAACACTGATAAAAGAGCAAGCCTACACTTGGAGGTGAGGACCATTATCTCAGCCCTCTGAGCTGACACCACCCCTCCTGGGCCTACTCCAGCCAACCCACAGCTCTCACATGAGTGAGCCCAGCTGGCTTAGAGGCTACTGAGTAATAATAGTTATCGTTTGCAGTTCCTGAGTTCGTGGATATTTATTACACCCTAGTTAACTGGTACACTGTCACCATTGCCGTAATTACCATTCATTGAGATCATACATTGTACTGGATGATGTTTTATGCATTTACTATTTTAATTAATTAATACGAAACCCTTCAAAGAAGATAAAACCATCTCCACTTTGAAAAATGAGACATAGGTTAATAAATGTTTTCCAAGTTTTACAATCTAGGCCTATGTTATTTCAAAGTTTCTGCAATCCATTTACTTCTTCTACCGTAGCAGCTCTGCCCCTCTAATAGTGGGGGCATAACTCATTACTTTAACCTAAAATTTTTGTGGGTTTTCTTCCTCCCTTGTGTGGACATGGGAGGCCTCATTCTGCTTTTTATCCCGTCTGTAGTTGGTTTCAGCAGAAATCGTTTTTGGTGATTCGTCCCTTCTTGGCCTCCAGGTGGCTCTTATCTTCCTCCCCGTCCTAGGTGAAGCAGGAAGATCTATCAGGCAGAGTTAAGCCACTGGTCTCATTTGCCTTTTCAGAACTTTCCAGGAGACTAGCTGGCTAATGCTATTTTATTCCACAAGGTATTTCTTAAGTGTCTTGCACAGAATGAAATCATTTTTCTTTCTATATCCTTCTATGTGAGGGGCTATCTAGTTTAATGCTGTCATTTTGTAGATGAGGACAGTGGTGTAGGAACAGTGATGTCATCACTTGGTTTTATACAGCTAATATGTCACTTCTCTGGAATATGAACCCACTTCGACATAATTTCAGTCATAGTCTCTATTCATCAAATCAAGAACTTTCTTGAAAAAGTATTTGGAGTAGGTATATTTTTCAAAGAGCATATAGTTGTCATTGTCCTAGAAACCTGTTCTCTGGGGCTTCGACATTACTGAGATACTAAACACACACAAACATACACACACACACACACACACAAACACATGCAAACACACGCAAACATACACACACACAAACATACATGCACAAACACACACAAACACACACACAAACATACACACACACACACACACACACACACACACGGTGATGGTTCATATTAAGTGTCAACTTGATTGACGAATCCTAACTATTGTTCCTGTTTTTTGCCAAGAAAGACAAACATTTGAGTCAGTGGACTGGGAGATGCAGACCCACCTTCAATCTGGGTGGGCACTGTCTAATCAGCTGCCAGCATGGTTGGAACAAATCAGACAGAAGAAGGTGGAACAAGCTGACTTGCTGAATCTTCCTGTCCTCATCTTTCTTCCACGCTGGATGCTTCCTGCCCTCAACCATCAGATGCCAAGTTCTTCAGCTTTTGGATTCTTGGATCTATGCAGGTGATTATTTGCCAGAGGCTTTTGAGCCTTTGGCCACAGACTGAAGGCTTCACTATTGGCTTCCCTACTACTTTGAAGTTTGGGGACTTGGACTGGCTTCCTGCCTCCTCAGTTTCCTCAGCTTGCAGACAGCCTACTGTGGGACTTCACCACACAGACACAGAAACACACACACATACACACACACTCACATATATTATATGCATATGTGTGTGTGTGAGAGAAAGAAGAGAGCCTGGGCAAGATCATCTTCTGCTTAGTTCTTAACTAAATTACCTATTAGCTAAATTACCTATATAGAGCTTCACGTGTCAATGTGGCTATGCAGTAATTGGAGATTCTAAGATAAAACTCTTTAAGTAAAAAAAAAAAGTTTTCAAAATATATATGTATATTATGTATAAACATATTTACATTTATATGTATACATAATGTATATGTATATATCTTAATAAATACAATTAAGTCCCCCTTCTCTCCTTCAGTTGTGAAGCTTAGTTTGGCAGGATATGAAATTCTGGGCTGAAAGTTTTGTTCTTTAAGGATGTTGAATATTGGCCCCCACTCTCTTCTGGCTTGTAGAGTTTCTGCTGAGAGATCTGCTGTAAAATCTTTTATGAACAAGCAAGTACTCAGAAATTTTATTGCCACCAGGCCAGCTTTACAAGAGCTTCTGAAAGAAGCATTACACATAGAAAGAAACAACCGTATTAGCCTTTCTAAAAATATACCAAAAAGTAAACAGCATCAACATAAAGAAGCATTTACATCAACGAATGGATAAAACAGCCAGTTAACATCAAATGGCAGCAATCCTAAATTTAAATCGACTAAATCCCCCAATCAAAAGATACAGCCAAAACCCAACGGTATGCTACATCCAGACCCATTTCACATGCAAGGATACACAAAGACTCAAAACAAAGGGTTGGAGAAAGATTTACCAACCAAATGGAAAGCAAAAATAAATAAATAAATAAAAAACAGGAGTTGCAATTCTCGTATCTGATAAAATAGATTTTAAAGCAACAAAGATATAGTGGTAAAAAGATCAATGCAGCAATAAGAGGTAACGATTCTAACACCCAGATACATAGAGACTTAGACTCAATGAGACAGAAAATTAATAAGGATATCAAGGACTCGAACTCAGATCCAGAACAAGTAAACTTAATAAATATTTATAGAGCTCTCCACTTTAAATACACAAAATATACATTCTTGTCAATACCACATCACACCTACTCATAGGTTTAAATGAAATATTGATTGGCCATTATTAATACCCATTTTTAGAATAAAGCAACATTTCCGTTCCCTCTCCCTCTTTTTCTTCCTCTTTCTTCCTCTCTTTCACTCTTTTTTTTTTCTTTCCTTAAAAAAAAAGTCCCCCCTCTCAAAAAACTCTAAGAAAGAATATATTTTTATTCTATAAAAATCTCTAAGTTGGGCCAGGTGGCGTGGTTCACCCCTGTAATCTCAACACTTTGGAAGGCTGAGGTGGGCAGATGACCTAAGGTGAGGAGTTCAAGGCCAGTATGGCCAACATGGTGGAATTCCGTCTCTACTAAAAATACAAAAATTAGCTGGAGTGTGATGACACACACCTGTAATCCCAGTTACTTGGGAGGCTGAGGCAGAAGAATTGCCTGAACCTGGGAGGCAGATGTTGCAGTGATGGTTCTGTTCTACTTAACAAAACCTCCCTTGGGAGAAACTATTTTGTCAGAGCTTAAACAACTGGAGATGACTAGAACCTAACCTTCCTGGAGAAGAGAAACACTAATTCAAACCAACTCTAGCCTTACATGTGGGGAAAGGAAAGTATCCAGCTCCAGCCCTCTCTGGCCACCCTGTTCCACCTAAGGGGGAAGCGGGGACTGAGAAGCACCAGGGAGGGTCAGAGCCTAGGTCACGGGCTCACCAAAAGACTGAGACTTAATGCTAAGACGGCAGAACAACACATGCTCCCTCCCCACACCTTACCACTATACCACGAAAGGCCTATTTTTCATAGTTACTTTTACCCAGTAAATTATCCCCCCATGTCAACAAAAGATTAAAAGTCATACTGAAATGCAAACACACAGTTTGAAGAGACTGAACAAGCCTCAGAACCAGAGTCAGATATGGCAGACATGTTGGAACTATCACATGGGAAATTTTAAAACTATGATTAATATGCTAAGGGCTTTAATGGATAAATTAGACAACATACAAGAACAAATTCATAAGGTAAACAGATAAACAGACATTTTATACAAGATTAAAAAATAAATAGAGATTAAAAAATGCAGTAACAGACATAAAGAATGCCCCTGCTGGCCTAATTAGTAGATTAGACACATCTGAGGAAACAATTTCTCTATAAAAAAGTTCAAAACCCAAAAATCAAAGGAAAAACAAAGTGTGAGAAAGAACACTGGATCCAGGAACTGTGAGAAAACAAAACTAAAAAAGAAGAAGAAGTGGTATGCTTGTAATAATAAAATAAGAATAAATAGAGAAAGATACAAAAGCAATAGTTGTAGCAACAATAACTCAGAATTTTCTCAAATTAATGTTAAATCCCAAACCACAGATTCCAGATGCTCAGAAGTCCCCAAAACCAAACATACAAATGAATCAAAAACCTACATTTGAGGCAAACAATACTGAAAGTTGAGAAAATTAAAAGTAAAGAAAAAATATTGAAACAAGTCAGAAACAGAAATACTTTACCAAATCAAAAAGTTATATTTGATTTCTTATCAGAAACTATGCAAGGAAGAAGAAAGTGGAATAAAATATTTGAAGTGTTGAGAGAGTAACAACAGCAACAAAAAACAAAAACCTTCCAACCTAGACTTGTGCACTCTGCAAAATTATTCATCAAAAGTGAATGTAAAAGACTTTCTCAGGAAAATTAAAATTCATTTCTTTTTTGCTAGTAGTCTTTTCTTGCAAGAAAGCTTAAAAGAAATTCTTTCAGAGAGGAGAAACTGACAGTCCAGAAATTCAAGTCTACAGAATGAAAAAATAAAGCATTCAGAAGTCAATCAATAAATTAAAAATAGTAGAAATTTCTATTTTTCTCACTCTTAATTGATTTAATAAACAATAATTTCTTCAAAACTGCATACACACAGAGAGACATGTTTATTTTTATGACTGTAATGAATAATGGCAATGACACAAGGGGCAGGAGAAACAAATTAGATTTTTTATAAGGTACTTGCAGTATTTGTGAAGAATAATATTATGTGAATGTAGACTCACATTAGTTGTAAATATATATTGCAGACTCTAGAAAAACCACTAAAATATTTAAAAATGAGAATAACTAATATACTGAGAAATGACAGAAAATCAAATTATAAAAACAGTCCATTAAAAACACAAAAGGTGGAAAAAATATGGAAGACAAAAGTAGGAAGGAAGATCAGTGACCAAACAGAAAATAGTAACAACATGCTAGATACTAATTCAACTGTATAAATAATCACTTTGAATTTTAATAATTTAAATACACCAATTAAAAGACAGAGATTGTCAGATTGGGTCCAAAAACAAGACTCATCTATAGGTTGCCTACAAGAAGCCCACTTAAAATACAAAGAACCATATACATTAAAAATAATGAAAAGAAAAGGCTATACCATGCTAACATTAATCAAAGGAATGTGGAATTGGCAATATTAATTTTAAACACAGCAGACTTCAGAGTAAGGATGTTTATCAGAGATAGAGACAGATAATGCCGACATAAGGATCCATACTCCAAAAGACATAACAATATTTAAAGGGTAATAACAGACAGTCAAAACATGTGAAGCAAAATCTGATAAAACTTTAAAGAGAAATAAATTAATTTATTATAAGAGTTGAAGGTTTTAACATTCATCTCTTAGAAATAGGTCCAGCAAGTGGGAAATCAGTGAAGACATATTGAACTCAACAGCATCATCAATCAACTGGATCTCATTGACATCTATAGACTATTTTATCCAACAATGACAGATTGCACATTCTTCTTTTTTTAAAAACTATTATTATGACCCATGTTTGTGGCAAACACTGTGCCAAATTAGCCTATTGGTAAGCAATTCTTTTCTTTTTTTTTTTTTTTAAGGAAAGAAGAAAAGAAAGAGAAAAAAGGAGTAAAGGAGAGGAAGAAAGAGGAAGAAAAAGAGGGAGAGAAAATGGGAATATTGCTTTATTCTAAAAATGGGTATTAATAATGGCCAATAAATATTTTGTGTATTTAAAGTGGATAATGTATATTTTGTGTATTTTAAATGGAGAGCTCTATAAATATTTATTGAGTTTACTTGTTCCGGATCTGAGTTCAAGTCCCGGTTGTCCTCATCAATTTTCTGTCTCGTTGAGTCTAAATCTTTTTATGGGTCTTACGAATCTGGGTGTTAGGATCCTTAGCTCTTATTGTTGCATTGATCCCTTTACCACTGTATCTTTGTTGCTTTGAAATCCATTTTATCAGATATGAGAATTGCAACTCCTGTTTTTTATTTATTTATTTATTTTTGCTCTCCATTTGGTTGGTAAGTCTTTCTCCATCACTTTGTTTTGAGTCTTTGTGTATACTTGCATGTGAAATGGGTCTGGATGTAGCATACCATTGGGTTTTGGCTCTATCTTTTGATTGGGGGATTTAGTCGGCTTAAATTTAGGATTACTGCCATTCGATGTTAACTGGCTATTTTATCCATTCATTTATATAAATTCTTCTTTATGTTGATGCTCTTTACTTAATTTTTAGAAAGGTTAATACTGGTTGTTCCTTTCTATGTACAATGCTTCTTTCAGAAGCTTTTGCAAAGCAGGCCTTGTGGTAATAAAATATCTGAGTACTTGCTTGTTCATAAAATATTTTATTTTTCCTTCAATTGTGAAGCTTATTTTGGCAGGATATGAAATCGTGGGCTGAAAGTTCTTTTCTTTGAGGATGTTGAATATTGGCCCCCACTCTCTTCTGGCTTGTAGGGTTTCTGCTGAGAGATCTGCTGTAAGTCTAATAGGCTTCCCTTTGTGGGTAACCTGACCTTTCTCTCTGGCTGCCCTTAGTATTTTCTCCTTCATTTCAACCCTGGTGAATCTGACGATTATGTGCCTTGGGGTTGCTCTTCTTGAGGAATGTCTTTGTGGTGTTCTCTGTATTACCAGGGGTTGAATACTGTCCTGCTTTGCTAGACTGGGAAAGTTTTTCTGAATAATATTCTGAAGAGTATTTTCCAGCTTGGATTCATTCTCTCCGTCATATTCAGGTACACCTATCAAACGTAAATTAGGTCTTTTCACATAGTCCCATATTTCTTGGAGACTTTACTCATTTCTTTTTATCCTTTTTTCTCTATTCTTGTCTTCTTGTTGTATTTCATTAAGTTGGTCTTCGACCTCTGATATCCTTTCTTCTGCTTGATCAATTCGGCTATTCAAACTTGTATGTATTTCGCTAAGTTGTCGTGTTGTGTTTTTCAACTCTGTTAGTTCATTTATATTCCTCTCTATATTGTCCATTCTTGTTAGCATTTTGTCAAACCTTTTTTCAAAGTTCTTAGTTTCTTTACGTTGGGTTAGAACAAGCTTCAAATGATCACAGGAAGATTGCACATTCTTCTTGTGATCATTTGAAACATTCACAAAGATAGACTAATCCCAAGCCATAAAACACAACTTAAAAGTGTAAAAGAATAGATATCATACCATGTCTGCTCTCAGACAACAATAAAATTAAACTAGAAATCAGTAACAGAAAGCTGGAAAATTCTTTATTTTTATTTTTTTTATTTTTTTTTTAAGAAGGACAGGAAAATAGAGAAAGAAAAAGAGGGAGAGAGAACAGGAATATTGCTTTATTCTATGAATGGGTATTAATAACGGCCAATCATTATTTTGTGTATTTAAAGTGGAGAATGTCTATTTTATGTATCTAAATTGGAGAGCTCTACAAGTGCTTATTAAGTTTACTTGTTCCAGATCTGAGTTCAGATTCTGGATATCCTTAATAATTTTCTGTCTCGTTGAGTCTAAATCTCTTTATGGGTCTTATTTATCTAGGTGATAGGATGCATTGATCCTTATACCACTCTATCTTTGTTGCTTTGAAATCTGTTTTATCAAATGCATGAATTGCAACTCCTTTTTGTTTATTTATTTACTTTTGTTCTCCATTTGGTTGGTAAATCTTTCTCCAACCTTTTGTTTTGAGTCTTTGTGTATCTTTGGATATAAAATGGTTCTGGATGTAGTATACCATTAGGTTTTGGCTGTATATTTTGATTGGGGGATTTAGTTGATTTAAATTTAGGATTACTGCCATTTGATGTTAAATGGCTATTTTATCCATCCATTGATGTAAATTCTTCTTTTTGTTGATGCTCTTTACTTTTTGGTATATTTTTAGAAAAGCTAATACTGGTTGTTCCTTTCTGTGTATAATGCTTCTTTCAGAAGTTTTTGTAAAGCAGACCTGGTGGTAATAAAATCTCTGAGTACTTGCTTGTTCATAAAACATTTTATTTTTCCTTCAATTGTGAAACTTAGTTTGGCAGGATATGAAATTCTGGGCTGAAAGTTCTGTTCTTTAAGGATGTTAAATATCGGCCCCCACTCTCTTCTGGCTTGTAGGGTTTCTGCTGAGAGATCTGCTGTAAGTCTGATAGGCTTCCCTTTGTGGGTAACCAGACCTTTCTCTCTGGCTGCCCTTAGTATTTTCTCCTTTGTTTCAACCCTGGTGAATCTAACGATTATGTGCCTTGGGGTTGCTCTTCTTAAGGAATGTCTTTGTGGTGTTCTCTGTATTACCTGAGGTTGAATAGTGTCCTGCTTTGCTAGATTGGGAAAATTCTCCTGAATAATATCCTGAAGAGTGTTTTCCAGCTGGGATTCATTCTCTCCATCACATTCAGGTACACCTATCAAACGTAGATTAGGTCTTTTCACATAGTCCCATAATTCTTGGAGACTTTGCTCATTCCTTTTTATCCTTTTTTCTCTATTCTTGTCTTCTCATTCCATTTCATTAAGTTGGTGAAAGCTGGAAAATTCTAAAATACTCAGAGCTTAAACAAAACACATGGGCCAGTAAAATCTCAAGCAAAAAACTAAAGTATTTTCACATAAAAATAAAAACGTAACTTATCAAATTTTGTAGGATGGAGTAACAGTACTTAGAGGGAAATGTATAGCATTAAAAGCATATATTAGAATTTAAAAAAATCTAAAACCAAAAATATAAGCTTGCAACTGAAAAAACTAGAAAGAGAAGAGTAAATTAACTCCAAAGCAAATAGAAAAAAGAAATAATAAAAATTAGAGCAGAAGTTAATAAAATTGAAAGCAAGCAGTCAGTAGAAAAAACTGAACAAAAGTAAAAGGTGGTTCTCTGAAAAGATTAATAAAATTAGTAAACCTCCAACCTGGTTAAAACAATGAGAGAATATACAAATTACTAATACTTGAAATTAAAGAGAAAACATAACCACAAAATACATGGATGTTAAAGGAATAATAAAACATTATTTAAAAATCTATGATTACAAATTTGATAACTTAGATGAACTGAAATAATATCTTAACAGACATAATCTGTTGAAAATTGCACAAGAAAACCTAAAAATTGCAGAATAGGTCAATATCTGTTCAATAAATTGAATTAATAGTTAATAACCTTTCAAAACAGAAAGCACCAGGCCCAGATAGGTTTCCTGCTGAATTCTACTAAATACTTAAGAAAGAAATTTTGCAATTCTTTCCAACCTTTTCTTTTCAGAAGAATAAAGAAATATTTATTAACTCATTATTTGATGCTAATGTTATCTTAATACCAAAACCAGCCAAAGACATTTAAAGAAAGAAGACTACATACTAAAATCTCTCATGAATATTAATGCAAAAATTCTCAATAAAATCTTAGCAAATCAAATTCAACAATTTGTAAAAAGGCTTATATTACATGACCAAGTTGTATTCATCACAGGAAAGCAAGGTTGGCTCAACATTTGAAAATTGATCATCTCTATTAAATCAACTGGCTACAAACAAAAGTTACATAATTTTGTTAGCAGTTCCAAAAACAAAAGCACTTGGCAAACTTCACCATCCAATCATGGTTATAAAAAATACTCTTTAGGAGAATAGGAATATAGAAAAAAATTCATCTACTTTTTAGGGAACATCTACCAAGAATCTACAACTCTCATTATGCTTAATACTGAGAAATTCAAAATTTTTCTCATAAGCTCAAGGACAAACAAGGATGTTTCGTCTCACTACTGCTTTTCAACATTATACTGGAAACCCCAGCTAATGCAATAAGACAAAAAAAAGTAAATAAAAGGTATATAGATAGAGAAATGAGAAATAAAACTGTCTTTGCTTTGAGATGGTATGATCATCTACATATACAATCTTAAAGAACTGATACAAAAACTCTTAGAACTAATAAAAAATTATAGCAAGTTTGAGCATACAAAATTCATACAGAAGTCAATCATTTTCCTATAAACTGGCAAAGAACAAGTTAAATTTTACATTAAAAACACATTTTCACTTCAAATCTATTTAAATATAAATGTAAAAAAAACAGATATAAGATTTCTGTGAGAAAAAAATCACAATACAGTGAAAAAACTGTCAAAGAAGAACTAAATAAATGGATAGATACGTTACGCTGATGATTAAGAAGGAAGATTCAAAATTGCCAAAATGTAAGCTCTTCTCAACTTACTCTATAGATTCAATGCAATCTTGATAAAAAAATACCAGCAAGTTAATTTTTAGATATTGTCAAACTGATTCTACAGTTTATTTGAAGAGGCAAAATACCCTGAATAGACACTCGATATTTAAGGAGAAAAACAGTGTTGGAAGACTGACACTACATGACCTCTACTTACTATAAAACTAGAGTAATCAGGATACGGTCATATTGGTGAAATAATAAATAAGTAGATCAATGGGATGCAATAGAGAACCTAGAAATCAATCCACATATGTATAATCAATTAATCTTTGACAGGAGCCAAGACAGTCTTTTCAACAAATGGTGCTAGGCTAACTGGACATCCACATACACACACACATGAAAAAAATAGAGAAAGAAAGAAAGACAGAAAAACCAGAGAGAGAGAGAGAGAGAGAGAAAGAAAGAAAGAAAGAAAGAAAGAAAGAAAGAAAGAAAGAAAGAAAGAAAGAAAGAAGAAAGGAAGGAGAGAATGAAGGAAGGAAGGAAGGAAGGAAGGAAGGAAGGAAGGAAGGAAGGAAGGAAGGAAGGAAGGAAGGAAAAGAAATAGAAAAGAAACCTGACACAGATATTGCACTCTTCAAAAAATTAACTCAAAATAAATCACGGACCTAAATAAATATTCATGAAGTTCATAGAAGGTTTGCGTAGAGAAAACTGTGATGATTTAGGATATAGTGATGAAGTTTTAGAAACAACACCAATAGCACCATCCAAGAAAGAAAGAATTGGTAAGTTAGACTTCATGAAAATTAAAATTTCTGTTGTGTGAAAGAATATGTCAGGAGAGAGAAAAGCGCATCCACAGACTAGGAGAAAATATTTACAAAGTACATGTGAGATAAAGAACTGTCATTCAAAATATACAAATATCTTCTAAAACTGAAGAGTAAGAAAGATAACCTGGTTAAAAACCAGATCATATCAAAATGTTGAAACCCAGTCTTTACTCAAACTAGAAAAATCCCAGCTACTTGGGCGGCTGAGGCAGGATAACTGATTGAACCCTGGAGGCAGAAGTTGCAGTGAGTCGAGATCACACCACTGCACTCCAGCCTGGGCGACAAGAGCGAAACTCTGTCTCAAAAAAAGGGGGGGGGGTCAAAAACTTTAACACCTCACCAAAGAGGACACACAGAAGGCAAATTAGCTTATGAGAAGACAACATCAGATGTCACCAAGAAATTGAACATTTAAACAATAAAATACTGCTCTTCACTACTTAGCATGCTCAAAATCCAGAATACTGACATGATGACACTGCCATATTCTGGCAGGGATGTGGAGATCCAGGAACTCTCACTGACTGTTGGTGGGAGTGAAAAATGGTGCAGCCACTTTGGAAGAGAGTTTTGTTTTTTTTTACAAAACTGTGTCTTCTTACCATCAAATCCAGCAAGCATGCTCCTTGATATTTATCCAAATAAGTTAAAAACTTAGGTCCCCACACAAAACCTGTACGTGAAGTTTTGTTTATGCTTGCCAAATCTTGGAAGTGAACAAAATGTCCTCCAGAAGGTGAGTAGATATGTAAACTCTGGTACATCCAAACAATGAGCCATCATTCAGTGCTAAAGAGAAATAAGCTATCAAGCCATGAAATGACAGGGGAAAACTTAAAAGTTATCGCTAAGTGAAAGGTGCCAATCTGAACAGGATACACACAACATGATTCAACTCCACGGCATTTTGTTAAAATGCAAAATTACGGAGACAGTGAAAAGACCAGTGATTGTCAGGGACAGAGCAGAGGGAGGGAAGGATGAACAGGCAGAGAACAAGATTTCTGGGGCAGAGAAACTGCTCTGAATAATACCATAAGGGCAGATACATATCATCATCTGTTTGTCTAATTCCATAGGATGTGTATCAGGAGTGAACCCTAATATACCACATGGACTTTGTGATGTTGATGTGTCAATGCAGGTTTATTAATTGTAACACATGGTCCCCTCTGCTGGAGAATATTGATAACGGGGACAGGTATGCATGGGTGGTGGGTGGTGTACTCTCTGTACTCTCTGCTCAATTTTACTGCAAAACCAAAACTGCTCTAAAAATAATGTTTATTAATTTTGATTAGGGAAGATTGAGTTACCTTGATAATTAATCTTGATAAAAGAAGATAATCGAATGATGATCTTAACTGATAGATAATCAGTCAGACATCAGTCAAGACAATAATTTGATTGTCTTTTTTCCATTTGCATTTTGTATGCCACAGGAAAGAAAAATGTGGATACAGAAGCTCTTTTCTTCATACCCAGGAAAGAAAAATGTGGATACAGAAGCTCTTGTTTTATCACTTCTTTAAAAAAAGATTGCACAGAAAAATATAAATCTATATCACAAGGCATCTAGTCTGAAAACAAAAGGCACTTCCCACAATTTATGCCTTGATATTATAGTGGGAGAGAATTTCTTTCCACTAATGGAAACCTCTATTATCATATTTTCCCAAGAGCAGCTCTAATGATCTGAATCCAGAATTTATTTTTAAGTGAGAGGAACAAATTGGCTTAGTAGGCCATCATTTGTTGCCAAATGAATTGAAAAAAAATGTTTAGGCATGCAAGGATCACACATTTGTAGAGGAAAAAAACTAATTTATTTTAAAATTGATGAATAGTACCGTTGGCTTAGAGAACTAAGACCTGCAGCCGTGAGTAGAGTTATCTCTGTGTAAAACATGGCAGTGGGCGGGTGAGAGGAGACAGGTTCCTCTGTGTCTCCCCATCTCGGCCCTCTTCCCCCTGCTTTCTCAGGAGGCAGACCCTTCTGCCCACCTTCCACCTCTCCTCTCACCTTCAAGCTGGTCTGCACTAAAGTTAATAGATTGCTCATTTTTCACAGATGCCACAAACTTACCCCAGGGATATTTGCATTTTTAGAGCTGTCAGAATTTTAAGCAAAGACGTGAAGTTCAGATGACAGGCCAAGACCAAGTGGTGGAGGAGGGATGGTTTAATTTCTAGAAAATCTCAGTGTCTTCAGGCACATGGGCTTCATCTGCCAGCCCTGACCGGTGGGTGAGCCTGCCAGAATGGTGCTCATGTTTGCTTTACAGCATATGCCATCACATTGAATGGATTTCCCAAATAAGAATCTTTACATATTTTTTTGGCCATTAAGCCTTCTGATTTCATTTTCTCTCTTCTCCTTCACGCAAATGTTCTTGTTATAATTATGTCCAAGATGAAAAGAGCAGGAAGGGAGGATTTACCCTAAACTTCTCATCCAGCCTGGATGAGGATACGGGGAGGCTGTGATGCTGGGGGACTTGCCTGAGTTCACTGTGCTGCCAGTGGATGCAGTGGCATGAGGACCCCGCCTCACTGCACAACTCAGCCCCCTCTAAGGCCACTGGCCCTCCAGCTGCTCAGACACAATGTGGAGAATGGTCTGTCTCCCACAGACTTTGTCAGTGCCTTTGTTCTGCGAAAAAAGGAACATAATATTCCTGGGTTTCTCAGAAAGAGGTTAATGATGGGCTTGAAGCATTTGAGTAAAATATATGAGAAACATGCAAAATGCATTAATGTTTAACAAAGGTCGGAGGTGGGAGGGGTGCTTGTGTTTGAATTCTTTATTAAGGAATTAAGAACCTTCTATGCCCTGATACCTTTACATTCATGAAATTACCCTCGCCTAATTCTGTGTCTTCTAGCAATAGCAGCAAAGAAAGGAATGTGATATACTATGACTTCTCATGATCTTGGAGGAGGGAACATGCCTGCTCATTGAGCGAGGTTTTTAAAATTTAATTCTGAAGAAACAATAACTTGATTTCTAGTATTATGAACACGCACAGTCTCGTTCCTTGCAAAGTCCTGGAACTAAGCTTCCCTTCCGGGACCCTCCCTGTCTTTCCTGACTTTCAGGGCCATCTCCCACCTCATCATCTTTCATTTGCTTCCTGGTATCCCCTGCCCACACTGTAAATAAGGATTTAAATAGAGCTTCCACTTTTATCACAGGGTGTGTGTCTATGCCTTTTACCAGCATTGCTACATATGACTCAGAGATATCACAGCTCTCCCAGGCAATCCTGAGTGTGGCTGTACTGTAAAGATGTAGGTAAGTTTTACTTCTGGCCCTTCAAGCGACATTTTGCAAAAGACCTACCTCTCCATCATGCTGCCCAGAATGACCCTGGGCTGGCCCCTGGAGGCACTCCACTCTTTCAGGAACCCTGGTACTTACTACAAGGGCTGCGTAGGTGCCTCCAGGCATGGGTGAAAGTGAAGGAAAGCCACGAAAAATAGGTCAATTGGATTGTCCCCGGGCAATGGAACCCTTTATGTTTTCTGGCTCTGAATGTGTGGTGCAGTATGTCTGAATTGGACCTGACACGTCTTTTCAACCCATCATGATTTGGTCTCGATTCAACAGAAAAGGTCAACACACCGCTAGAAACGCCGCGGCACGGCGCCGGGCCAGGGCCTTTCCCAGTCCAGCAGCCGTGGACAAAGGGCTGCAGTGATTGCGTTGCCGCTGTTGTTCAGCACCGTGTGATTGTCACCCTGTTCTTTTGAACTCTCTCCAGCTTGGCATTTTGTCTCCGCTTCAAGCAGGTGTTTTGCTGTGGCCAGGAACACAGCCCTGCTCTGGAGCCTTTCAAGTGTGCTGCTTGTGCAAATGAATGTTGCCTACAAACTTTCCCCGGGCGATGCGATGTGCTGATACCCAACCCGCTCCCAGCCACGCTAATCCAGCTCGGGGACGTGTGGGCACATGAAAGCCTTTTCTTCTTTTTTTTTCTAACTTGCACTTTTTAATTGATATATTCTGCCCACTGTAGACTTCCTCTGTGTTTGATACAGCAGTTTGATTATGCGGAGAGAGAGGTCCACAGAGGCTGGATGAAATGAGCACGGAATCAAGGCGCGGAGGGAGTGAGGAAGGATTTAATGATGATGAGTGTGCTGTGGTGAATTCACCTCCGACTTGAAAGGTGGGTAGATGGGGAACATGATCATCTCCACACTGAAAACACGGGAGGTGGTGATGTTTTCATAATGTGACTCACGTGGCAGTAACTTCTGTGTGTATCTCTCTGTGTGTGTCTTTGACAGCAATACACAATTCACAGATTATTAAATTCTGGCTGGAGTTCTTTGTATTTTGAACCACCAACTCCACTCCCTAGAAACCTGATTAGGAATGAGATCGTGATGACATAATTGAGCACTTCCATTTTTTCTTCTTGGACATTTTTGTGACATGAGGAACTGGATATAATTGCTGAAAAGGGGCATTTGCATGTTTGGGTTAGAAGCTGTGTTCCTTAGTGTTCACATGCTTTTTACAGTTAGTTTACTGTGCTAACGTCTATCTTAAGAGAAAGAACAGGACATTTGCTTTTGAGTTCCCCTCTTGTATTTGTCTGTGCCACAGAAGGAGTGAGTCTCTACTTGAACACAGAGTTGAGTGACCCACCGTCTAAACCACATCAGGAGACACGATTGACAAGAGAGGCAAACCCAGACAGAAACGGCCAGGTCTCCTGGCTGAAGCAGGTGGTGCCAGGACCTCCTTCCCAGCAGGGACCCTGACAAGGCTTGCAGTTGTCCAAGTCACTCAGGAACCATGAGCTGTCACAGGGAGATCACTCCCTATGTCCCAGCTTTGCTTATTTACACTGAAAACAACACGAACAAAACAACTTACAGCTCGTCACAGAAGACCTGGGATGAATCTTAAAATGAACAATAAGAAAAGTAATTTCATTTGAAACATTCATGGGTTTCTTTAGTACTGAATTATTATTATTATTTTAAAGATGGCGTGAGGAACAGGATGTAATTGCTGAAAAGGGATATTTGCGTGTTTGGGTTTAGGAGCCGTTTAACCTATCAGAGAGTGGTTTACATCCCTCTGCAAAGGTAAGTTTATTATGAAATCTAATGGTTCTTATTCCCACTAAAGTTTTGGGCCTCTTAACTCTAGGAAAGTTCCAGTTGCCTGTTTGAGCTGTGCAGGATTTCATGGGCATTTTATTATTCAGCACCATATTTTGTTCCTATCACATTGAGATAGGACAGAATCATATCTGTCCTTAAGTCAATGAGACACAAAATTGTACTCAGCCATGTAAATGTTCAAGTATCAAACTTATTAATAATACCTCTTAAATCTCTTTGGACATTATTTTTAAAAGTGTTTTAATAACACACACAAAAAAAATTCCTAGCAACCATTTTTACGTGACTGACATCATAAGTCCATGGTGAGGCTTATTTTATATGAGTAGTGAGATTCCCTGCAGTGTCATGTGACTGGATTGCTACATCCTATATACCTATGTTTTTCAAATATCTATCCAGTTTATCTAAATTCTTGGCCTATTGTTTTTTAAAAAAATTAGAATAAAGCTGTTCAGAATATCCAACCACATAACTTAAGATTTAGCCACATAACTCAAAAGTCAGGAAAAAGCATGGAGCGAGGCTGGTTTTTCTGTTTCCCATATCTTGAAGTGTGTTTTCTCAGTGTAGTTGTGTATTGAAACCTGGTTTCCCGAGCAAGGCAGTTGCTGGCTTGTGCATGTGTCTCTGGTCTGGAGAGCTGGGTGTCCCACAAGAAGAGATGAGCAGATCTGGGTTCCAGAGGAGAGATCCAGCAGCCTTATGGGACCCCACGCACACCCTGCAGAGCGCAGGCCGTGTGCATAGCAGGGTGCCAGCCGCCAGCAATCACCAGCCTACACCACCGGCCCCAGCAGCCCCAGGCTTTCTAAGGCTGCTCTTGTACTGTTTTCCTCAGGGAATGTGCAAGGGAAGCAATGAACATGGAGAAGCACCTTCTCTCCCTCCATGGAGAAATGATACAGTCTTTCCTCAGGCTTTCGAAATGGATGTTCTTAGCAGGAGAGATAATTGGCCCAGGCCATTGCTGTTCTTTGCTTGATTCATTCCTATAACGTAAGTTGTGTCCCGTGAACTTAGCCTGTCATACAGCAGAAGAGACATTGTCTTTGTATGCAGTAGTTTGAGACCAGGACCTCCGACTCGCCCTGGCGCACCCTCCCCCACCAGTGACGTCCTGCTCAGTCTCGGTCCCTGCAGCCAGCTGGGACTGCCAAAGGTGCAGGTCTGATCCTTCAATGCCTGCCTTACCCCCTTCATCCAAAGGGAAAAGCACAATGAGGGCAGTAGAATGAGAGCTTTTAGGATAAACACCAAGGCTTAATCAGATCCGCAGGGACCCTGCAGGACCCCGGCCTTGGGTTTTCATCTTCAGTCTCCCCTTGGGTTCCCCCTTCTCCTCCCTCCGCTTCTCCCTTGGAGCTTACCCTGGGCTCTGCATGGAGCTTTGCCCCTTTTCAGGGTGGCCCATGCATTCCTTTCTGCAGGGCCCAGCTTCCTTCTTTCTTCCTTGGCTGGCACATTCTCATCTTCCAGACCTCGACTCAAAAGCTGTTTCTTTCTTTTATTATTTTTATTTATTTTTTTAATTGCATTTTAGGTTTTGGGGAACATGTGCAGAATGTGCAAGATAGTTGCATAGGTACACACGTGGCAGTTTATGCAGCAATCAAAAATGATGAGTTCGTGTCCTTTATAGGGATATGGGTGAATCTGGAGAACATCATTCTCAGCAAACTGACACAAGAACAGAAAATGAAAAGCTGTTTCTTAAGGAGACCTCCCCAATACTCTCACCATCCTGCAGGCAGTGTCCTGTTGCTGGGAGGAGCTCTCCTAACCCCGCTTCTCTGGCTTGCTGTCCAGGTCCATCACGACTACATGGCTAATAATGACTATTTTGCTTTTATGCCTGGCTTCCCAGTGAGAGCAGGCATTCCATGAGAGAAGCAAATGGCACCGGCACGGGACAAAACTCGGTCGAATGAATGAAAGATGGTGCCTATAGGAGTGAAAGAGCTGAGTCTATGAAGTGAGATACATTGTCACTCCCTGGTACTACCATGGCACCTGGCAACAAGCGTGAAGAACCGACGGAAGGAAGGCATGAGCAATGACTGAGATGTGGTGGAGGCCGGGAAGGCATGAGCAATGACTGAGATGTGGTGGAGGCCGGGGCACTATTAATGACTGAGATGTGGTGGAGGCTGGGGCTACAGTGGCATTTCAGGCAATAGCAGCAATGCTTTATTAGAAAGTAGAGAACAAATACAAGAGAAGCTGTGGCAGCCGTGGCAGCCTCTCATGGTGACTCTCTGGGTGCACAAGGAAGCAAAAGGAATCGAAGAGGATTTCGAGACTGCCGTGCAGCAAAATAAACTACCAACAAAGAGACAACCTCCAGAATGGGAGAAAACTTTTGCAAACTAAGCATCTGATAAAGTTTAACATCCACCATCTACTTAAACAAATTTACAAGAAAAAAAATGCAAAAGTGAGCAAAGGACATGAACAGATGTCTTTCAAAAAGAGACATATATGTAGCCAATAAGCATATGAAAAAAAGCTCAACACCACTGATCATTAGCGGAATGCAAATCAAAATCACAGTAAGATACCATCTCGCACCAATGAGAATGGCTTCTATTAAACAGACAATAAAAAAAAAAAACAGACGTTGGTGAGGTGGTAGAGAAAAGGGAAAGCTCATACACTCAGTGGGAATTAGTTCGGCCATTGCGGAAGACAGCGTGGCGATTCCTCAAAGACCTAAAGACAGACCATTTGACCCAGAATTCCATTTACTAGGTATATACCCAAAGAAACATAGATTATTCCATTATAAAGACACATGCATTCATATGTTCATTGCAGCACTATTTACAATAGGAGAGACATGGAATCAACTTAAATGCTCATCAATGAAAGACTGGAAAAAGAAAATCTGGCATATATACATCATGGAATACTATGCAGCCACAAAAATAAACAAGATCATGTCCTTCTTGGAGACATGAATTGAGCTGGAGGCCATTATCCTTAGCACACTAACGCAGAAACAGAAAAACAAATACCACATGTTCTCACTTCTTGTAGGCACGAGAGCTTACGGGAGCTACGTGATGAAAACACACAGACACACAGAGGAGAGCAACAGACACTGGGATCTTTCAGAGGGTGGGGGGTGGGAGGAGGGAGGGTATCAGGAAAATAGCTAATGGGTGCTAGGCTCAATACCTGGGTGATGAAATAATCTGTCCAACAAACCCCCATGACATAAGTTGATCTATGCAACAGACATGCAGTTGTACCCTTGAACTTAAATGTTAAACAAAAGCGACTTTGCTCTGAGTTGACTGAAAAATATGTGCATCATTAATACAAACAGGAATCAGGAGGGCCGCTAGAGTCTGGTCCGAAGGGTTAAGGACACATTTGAGATGCATTTTATATGTGAGACTTCAAGAAGTTCCAGTTTGTGAAGCCAGGCTTGCAGCTCCAGAGAAGAGTCGGTCACTGGGAAGTCCCTCCCAAGGAGGCGGTGGAAGTAGAGGGGATGCCGAGGAGCCCGGGTGAAGACAGGCACAGGAAGAAGTGTCCAAGGCAGGACTGACATGGGTGGGGAGTGAGACGGGGACAGAGGGAGGCAGCTCAGAGTCAGCAGAGGGCCTGACTGAGAGGGCGGCAGGGGTTGTGGTGAAAACCGCTGCATCAAAACTAAAGAAAATCGCCCTCCAGTGAACACACTGAATTTGAAAATGTAGTCGGGATGGAAGAGTCCCCGCCAGGTCCATTTCAAATACTCTGCTGGCTCAAGGATGAGAAAGACGGCCTACGGGAAGAGGACCATGGGTTCGCACCGGGGAATCTGAGCAAAAGGCCCAATTAGGATGAGGGCACAAGGCAGGCGTCTGCAGGCCAGGGGCTGTATCTCCTGGGGGTGGTTTAGATCTCACACACTGAAGAGTGCCCAACAATGGCCGGTGGCTCCCTGAGGTACCAGATGAGAGGAGACCCTGTTGTATCAAGAGAGAAAATTGGTCAGAGTTGGCAAAGCTAGGCCAGAGTCAAGAGGCCGGAGCAGAGCCAGGGAGGAAAACAGATAGGTATGGGCAGGTGGGCAAGGACTTCCGGGGGCTGGAGCAGCCACCACTCCACAGGAGCAGCCGTACCCTCAGCCTCCGATTCTCCCACTAGACCGTGAGCTCGCTAAGGACTGTGGTCCCCGAGACCCATCAGGAGACCACGGTAGCTGACCTCATACCAGAATAAAGTAAAATGAAATGAAAACCAAAGTCTAAGTCCTAGACCACCTAAGAACATCGCAAAGTCACCCCCTCGTCTGATGATCAAACACGATTCAAAAAAAAAAAACTTCAGATAAATTAAGTCTAAGGGAGTTTCATTGAGCAAAGAACAATTCAAGAATCCGGTAGTCCCCAGGTGGAGTAGATTCAGAGAGGCTCCGGTGCGGTGCAGTCACCGAGGATTTATGGACAGGTAGAAGGAAGTGAGGCACAGGACTGGCCAGAACTTGGTGATTGCCCAAGAGCAATAGTCTGTGTACACATCCAGTTAGGTTTCAGTTCACCATGCACAGAGAGACCTGTCATCCACACTTAAAGTGTGCAAAGAGGCAGCTTGAAGGTAAATTTAATTTAACAAGACAGTCACTGGAAAGTGGAGAAGACGTTTCCACGTGCATGTCTTTCGTTACGGTGTCTGATAAAGAAAATGGAAAAGGGCCAGGTTGTGTCAAGAGAGAAATGCTAGGTCTAAAGACTCAAGAGGCAAAGCAGCTTGAACGAATGACACAGTAGGGTCAGATGTGCTAAGCATTCACTCACGACCAAGTGCCCAAACATCTGCTGCGGTGAGGCCACACGCACGGACACCATGTGGACAGGAGAAGAGGGAGAGATGCTCTTTCTTCTCCTGAGACATCGGACCTCATTGGAATGATGAAAGTATATCTCCATAAGCAACAGAAGAACCTAATTTAATTCTCAGTGCTGCGGTACACATGGCCCTCCAAATACGGAAAGGCAGGTGATGAGAAGGCAGTGTCATTTCTTTGATGGGTTTCTGCATAAAGGCGGAGGCTCAGCTGCATCTGGAAGGGAGCCATCCTGGGTGAATCGAAAGATAAATGACTTCAGGGATTTCAAGGATGTGGCAGCGAGGCACAGGTGAAAGGGTGGTACTGATGGAATGGGAGAAGGGGTGCATCAGGAGGGCGTGTAGGGCAGACAAGGGCCGAGTACCTGGAGGGCACACCCAGGAAATGTAACTGAGATCTTGACCCCGGCTTCTCTGTGGGCATTTACTTTAAACTTACTTTTAAAAAAGTAAACCATGACTAAAAGGAAAAATTTGGCCTCTGTCTAAAGTAACAAGTAATCCATCCTGTCACTGCCATCCTAAGAAGCTTGCTTTAGAAAATCGTAAGCCCTTGCCTTTGGACAGCTGTGCTGTCAGCACACAGAATGCCAGGCCATGCCCAGGGAGCATTTTCACTGGACTGAGCCTCATCTGGCACAGCAAGATCTACATAACCAAAGACACAAGGTGGCTGTGAAACAGATGCCTCAGCATGCAGTGTGGGGCAAAGGCATTTTAAAAGGGGAAATTCAGGCTGGGTGTGCTGGCTCACACCTGTAATCCCAACAATTTGGGAGGTGGAGGTGGGAGGATTGCTTTGGGCCAGGAGGTTGAGGCTGCAGTCCCATTACCACACTCCAGCCTGGGTGACAGAGTGAGACTCTGTCTCTAAGAAAGATGGGAAATACCACATGGTCCCTTAGTCTCTTTTCATGAGGCGCTGAGGTCAGTTTTTAATTTGTTCACCTGTCTTGATATCATAGGGTCTAAAGAACTGTTTTGTAGAAGAAGAACCTGTTAGGACAGCCATGTGGGAAAGTGCCAGAGAGATCATCCTGGGGTTTCTGGGTAGATGGCTTTGTAAATAAGCCATAATTTTTAATTGCTATGTCAGGAGGATCCCTCTTTGAGCAAAGGTGACAGGGACTGAAGGCAGAAGTTCTGGACCTCTGTTCAGTCTGGCAGAGGGCTCCCTGCACTTGTCCTCAATCTCCAGAGTGCCTCTCAGAGTCCAGGCAGGAACATAGTCACAATTAAATGCACACAATGTTGTGGCCATGTTCACTGTGACCAAGGCAGGTTGGCTGCTTCCCAGAACAGTCCCCAGGCTGCACAGAACAAAGGGCCTGGCCCATCTGCACCTCACTTGAGCTGAATGACTCCTGCTCCAAAGGCTTTGCTCTGCTTCTCCAATGCCCCAGGAAGCCCTTGCACTGACAAAACTCAGAGGTCCTGGGGAGCCTGCCCTGACATTAACATGTTAATAAATTCTGAATGCCTCTGACAGACACAAAGGAGTGGGTTCCTGGGATGCTAACTTGACAGGGTGAGGGCAGAGTTCTGTAGACTCTGTGGCCCGTGGGAACACAGGACAGGGTCAACCACACACCTGAGCCTGTCCCCATGGGTTCCTTTGCTTGAACTTTTTCTTCCAGTCATGGGAAAGAAGTGTGTGTCATGGCTCTATGCAGATAGTAGAGACGCCTGCTCTCTCCCTGCACAACTGAACATACCCAGGCACCCAGGTACATCTTTATGCAGATGTGAAGAATTCACTGTCTTCCCACACATCTGAACATGCCCAGGTGCCCAGTTAAATCTCTGCTGATGATGGAGAATCCCACTTTCTCCTCACACACCTGAACATGACCAGGCACCCAGGTACATCTCTATGCAGATGATGGAGAATTTCACTGTCTTCCCACATACATGAACACATCCAGGTGCCCAGGTTCACCTCTGTGCAGATGATGAAGAATCCCTCTGTCTCCTCACACACCTGAACAAGTCCAGGTGCCCAGGTTTACCTCTGTGCAGATGATGGAGAATTCCACTGTCTTCCCACATACATGAACACATCCAGGTGCCCAGGTTCACCTCTGTGCTGATGATAGAGAATTCCTCTGTCTCCTCACACACCTGAACATGTCCAGGTGTCCAGGTTCATCTGTATGCAGACAGTGGAGAATGCTGCTTTCTTCCTGCACACTTGAACAAGCCCAGGTGGCCAAGTTTGTCTCTGTGGATGGTGGAGAATCCCACTGTCTTCCTTCACACCTCAACACACAGACACCCAGGCTCCTCTCTGGTAGCTCCGCCCTGCTCTGGCTTCCTCAGGTGATGCTAATGATTGACTAAAGGCAGCTTGACATTCCCAATGCAGGCCTCTCATTTACGCTAAAGAAAAAGGAGCGGAAGATGAAAACATTTGCAGTAGGTTCATGTGAGGATAGCTTCCAGTCAATGCAGAATCCTAAAAGTAAAATAGCCCTTTAGCTAGTAACTGACACATTTCTGATGACAACTGCATCGATGATTGACCACCTTCAAAGAGAAGGCCTGGAGTTCTCAGGAGGCTGCAGTGTCCCTGCACCCTTCAGGTTTGGCTTGGGGAAGCCTACAGGCTGATGACATGTCCCCTCTTCAATCTGTGTCTAGCCATTCCTGTGCATTCCCTTCAATTCTGAAACACGCTTTAGGTAAATCACAGAAGTTGAAATGTTGGCAACCTCAGTAACAAGGAAAACAACAGCAAATACGTCTGTGGTGCAAGGAGAGGAGAAGGAGTTGAACCCCGTGTTGTACGAGGTCCCCATACAAAGTGGCACCAGTGTGCGGCAGTTAACAGCTATTATATAAACATAATGGAATGTGCCCGGTGCTCTGACTGATGGAAAAAAGCTGGTCATTAGCCACTGGGGGATGCCCGATGCCCCCACAGCTCTCCAGCTGCGATCCAAGCATGTTTAAATAAAAGCTTAGCACTCTTAACAAGGAGTTTGATAGAGTGTTAACAATCTTCAGCTTCAGGTCGAGCTGTTAACCAACAAAGTTGTCATTAACTGCTGGTAATGGCTGGGTTTCTTGGGATTATTGCTTAATTATGAACTGGACGGCTGGAGTCCTGCCTCCAGACTCAGGGAAATATTTTCTCATTGCAGTCGTTTACACTATAATCTCCCTTTTTCCACACTTAGTGTCTGCCATCTGCAATTACGGAAGATGTTGTCGGGCTCTGCTGCTGTCCGGAGGCTTCGTTTGCACACGAAGTGGGGTTGTTTTGGGGCCTCCACCGAGGCTGGATTCTCTGCAGACAGTTAGCAAATGCGGCAGAGCTGCTGGCAACCACTGATTTCTCAGGGGATGTTGATTTACTATAAAACCAAACAGGTCACTCCAGTGGGGGAGATTGCTGCATCCCAAATGGGTGAAACCATTTAGGACTCACACACACTCTCCTATGTCTCAGCAATGACTTGAGGGTCGTTTCAGAGGATCTAAACTTTCACACTCACCCTGCACTATGTCACCATGTGGGGAAAGTGGATATTGACTTTAAAGTTTGGGTCATCAAAATCCACCAGGTCTGCTTCCACGTGGATGACCCCACAGGGGTCATGCCTGGGAGGATTCCCAGACCTGCAGCCATGATTTTCCCCAAAAATGACTGCCTCAGGTAGCACTGACTGTTTTTTCTTTGTTAACATAAAATGCTTTAATAATTTTTTAAGAAACTGAAACCTATACAACTTATTTGTTACATCAAATTTTGGAGGGGGGATATTTTTAAAATCGTTTTAATTTTTGTGGGCACTTAGTAGACATATATATTTTTGGATTACATGAGATGTTTTAATACAGGCATGCAATATGTAGTAATCCCATCAGGATAAATGAGTTGTCCATCACTCAAGCATTTATCGTTTGTGTTACAATCTAATTACACTCTTCTAGTTATTTAAAAATGTACAGTTACATTATTTTTGACTGTAGTCACCCTGTTGTACTATCAAATACTCGATCGTATTCATCCTAACTGTTGTTTGTAACCATTAAGCATCCTCACTGTTTACCCCCCACTATGCTTCTAGACGTAAACCACCTTTATCTCCCTAAGTTCAAATGTTTCCATTCCCACAAATAAGTGAGAGGATGTGAAGCTCGTCTTCCGGTGCCTGGCTCATTTCACTTAACACAAGGACTCCAATTCCATCCATGTTGTTGCAAATGACAGAATCCCATTCTTTTTAATGGCTGGATAGTTCTCCATTGTGTGCATGCATCCCATTCTCTACATCCATTTGTCTGCTGCTGGGCACTTAGGTTGATTTCTTATCTCAGCCTTTGTGAACAGTTCTACAATAAAGACGCCGGGAATGTGGACATCTCTTTGTTATACTGACTTCCTTTCTCTCGGGTATATGCTTAGCAGTGGGATCCCTAGATCATATGGTGGCTCTAGATTTAGGTTTTTGAGGAACCTCCAAACTCTTCTCCTTAGTAGTTGTGCTAATTTACATTCCCACAAACAGTGTACAAGGGGCCCTTTGTTCCACATGCTCACCAGCATTTGCTATTGATGTGTTTTGAATGAAAACCATCTTAACTGGGGTAAAATGGTATCTCATAGTAGTTCTAACTTGCACTTCTCTGATATGTGTGATGTTGTGCTGTTATCCATATACCTGTTTGACATTTGTATGTCTTCTTTTGAGAAATGTCTTTTTAGGTCTTTTGCCCATGTTTAAATTTGATCATTAGATTTTTCCTGCAGAGCTGTTTGAGTTCCTTACATATCCTGGTTGTTAATCTCTTGTCAGATGGGTAGTTTGCAAAATTTTCTTCCATTCTCTGAGTTGTCTCTTCAGTGTGTTGATTGTTTCCTTTGCTGTGCAGAGGCTTTTAACGGGATGTGATCCCATTTGTCCATTTTCGCTTTGGTTGCCCCTGCTTTTGGGATGTTACTGAAGTCTTTGCCCAGACCGATGTCTTGGAGTGTTTCCTCAGTGTTTTCTTTTAGTAGTTTCATAGTTTGAGGTCTTAGATTTAAGTCTTTGATTTGTTTTTATTTGATTCTTGTGTGTAACGAGAGAGAGGGTCTAGTTTCATTCTTCGGCATATAGATATCTAGTTTTCCCAGCACTATTTACTGAAGAGATTGTCCTTTCCTCAATGTATGTTCTTAGAACTTTTGTCAAAAATGAGTCACTATTGATGTGTGGATTTATTTCTGGATTTTCTGTTCTGTTCCACTGGTCTATATGTCTGTTTTTATGCCAGCATTGTACTATTTTGTTCACTATATCTCTGTAGAGTAATTTGAAGTCAGATAATGTGATTTCTTCAGTTTTATTCTTTTTTGCTTAGAATATCTTTGGCTATTTTGTGTATTTTGTGGTTCAATATACATTTTAGAATTGTCTTCTCTATTTCCGTGATATATGCCTTCAGTTTCCTATGACAATGTTTTATAGTTTTCATTGTAGAGATCTTTTACTTCTTTGATTAATTTCTAGGTATTTTCTTGCATTTGTAGTAATTATAAATGGGATTCCTGCCCTAAATTTTTTTTACAGATTGCTGTTTGACACATAGAATGCTACTAATTTTTGTATGCTGATTTTGTATCCTGCAACTTTGTTTAATTTATCAGTTTAAATGATATTTTTTGGTGGAGACTACATGTTTTTTCCAAATATAAAATTATATCATTTGCAAAGAAGGATAATTGTACTTCTTTCTTTCTAATTTTGATGATCTTGATTTCTTTCTCTTGTGTTATTTCTTCTCATGAGGTTTTTATCCTTTATTCTGTTGATATGATTTATCACATTGATTGACTTGCTGATGTTGAACCATCCTTGCATCCCTTAGAGAAATCCTACTTGATCATGATGAACTTTTTAATGTGTTTTTGAATTGAGATTGGTAGTATTTTTTTGAGGATTTTTTCATCAATATCCATCAGATATATTGTCCCATAGATTTATTTTTTGATGTGTCTTTGGTTTTGTATCTATATTGCATTAACTCGAGCATCCATGGAAGAGGGTACTGACTCCTTTACCACCATACTGGACTTTTTAATTTATTCTATCTGGTAACCTGATATTTCCTATTGAAGTAATATTTTTAAAGATTTTAGAGTTTAGGAAACTTTTTATTTGAAATGTGCAACAATCATGGATCTGAAGATTTATTTTTAATGTACCTTCATTGGTCAAAATCTGGAGAGAGGTTTATGTGGGCTTCTGTGGACATTCCAATTTAATTCAAAGTAATTGATCTACTTTGGTGATCTCATAGTTTACAATGCACCTAACAGGTGTGTTTCACAGTAGCTACTCAAGAAATAATTTCTGCAAGGAATATATGTATTTCTGCATACGTATATATAATATTTTAAATTATGAATTGCTTTTTTCTTTGCCCTTGTGAACACATGACCTTCTTCTCCTTCCCCTGAGACATACTTGTGCCTGGGGAGGAGCTAGTACTTCTCCCAGAAGAAATATAGAGAAGTTTCTGGAAATAGAGAAATACAGAGGTGCCAAAAGAGATTTTTGCAGGAAAAACTTAGCTTAGCAAGCCAAGCAATTGTCTTGAAGGAGGACATCTTTAAGATCTCTGTCACCTACACTACCTTGTTGAGGTCGGCCCAGGCTCCACCTCAGAGAGCCTCCCGGAAAGGTCCCGAGGTTTAGGGAAGTTGTGAAAAGGGTGGACTCACAAAGTGAAGGCCTCTCAACTTCCTTCCTTAGGCCTCTAGCCCAGTCAGGGAATGTGTGTCCTGAGTGAAGGGGACCCCAAAGGCAGACAGGAACACAGTCTATTCTCCTTCTCCCTTTGAGATTCTGAGAGGAGGCTACTCCAGAACTTGGGAGGCACCCCCGGGTGTGCTACCCCTGCTCTCTGGGGCTCCAGGGCTATGCACACATGGGAGCAGCAGATGTGAGCTACTGGTTCAGACAAGGGCTCTAGGAAAAGGGGAAGTGCGTATGGGGTCCTAGGAAGCCCTCCGGGGGTCCACTCAGAAGGGAGGCAGGTGAAAGCGGCTCAGCGTGCCCAGGGCCTGCCCATATAGGACAGCGGACAGGTTGGCCCAGGCTGGACAATAGCGGGTCCTCCACCAGAGGATGGAGCATCGCACCCAGGGCCCCAGTTCTTCCCTGCTGTCCTGAGGACTGCAACCCACTGGCAGGAGGGACAGCAGGCTCCAAGTCAGGTGTGGGATGGAAAGAGCAGGTGGGAGAGGCCCCGAGGCCTGCACGTGACAGAAGAGAACTGACCCATCCTCAGCGAGCGTGAATGTCACTAGTCAAACTAACCTCAAAACGCTATTGGCTGTTTAGGTCATTCTGGCTCCTTTGTGCTGGGGGCGGGCGGGGGCGGGGCAGGGGTAGAGATAAAAGAAGGAAAGAAGGACAGAAGGAAAGAAGGACAGAACGATCTTTGTTGGCCCCTTCAATTGAAAGGTGCCTCTGACTGTACACGTCTGACTCTGATATATGGGATGTGTGAGTCTGTGTGCATGAACCTCTTTTAACATGACTTTCTACATCTATATATGGTCTCATTTCAGAATATGAAAGGCATAACTGACATTTTTTTCTGTCTCCACCCCGTATGTGTAAGAAGCTACGAGCACAGATTTAGAGGAATCTATTGTGAAGACACATTTCTCTGTGCCAATATTAAATTAAAGGAATATTAAAAATTCCTTTGAACGTGTTAGACAGTTTTGAAAGAATATTCATAAACTCTTCCTGGAAACACACACTGCTCTGTCCTCCCCAGCCTCAATGCCACCTACAGCCAGGTCCCCAGTGAGAGGTCCAGGCCCAGCCTTGTGGAAATGAATTCTAAGCAAACCAAATTTCAGATCAGTCGTGCTAACAATATGTGTTGTGTTACTGATATTCTTAAACTCATTAAAGTCAAAAAATATTAAGGTTGAATATATTCACTATAGACACCATGAAGGTGAAATTAATTCTCTCTGTCTCTGTCTCTGTCTCTCTTTCATTCTTTCTCTCTCTGTGTGTCTCTTCCTGGAAACACTAAGCTGGACATATCTTCACAGTAATGCAAAGGGCACTTGCAGAAAATAGAACCATGTAGACAATCAGTAGTTATTTTCTGTGGGTGTGTTGTGTGTTATTTCAAGCCACCAATACACTAAATTCTGAGAAGAATGTTGTGTTCTATATAATGCTTCTGACAGCATACAAGCCTTTGAACATAATGCACTCACATAAATCTATGATGTGTGTGTACTTACGTATATGTGTGGGTGTGTATGTGTGTATATATGTATATATATATATTTTTTTCAACTCCACTAGACACACACACGTGCATACACATACACACTTTAAAGCATTCACATATATGGTAAAAAGTCAAACTCATATGGGAATCTCATCTCTGTTAATCAAGCCTGTGACTCTGGTTTCTTTCTAAATTTGCTTACATTCCAAATTTGGGTGTTCTGTCCTTTATATTTTTTCTGTCTCCCCTCTTGCCCATCATCTGTAGCCATAAGGCTCTGGTGAGCCCCTCACTTTCAAAAAAAAGGTAGGCCATAGACTACATGCTTAGCAAACACTCCAGTTGTCTTTGGCCAGCCAGCCCCCTGCGTCGGTCCACGGAGTCTCTCCAGCAAAGTCAGGGGAAGCCATACTCCCTGCTGGGCCTCTCTCTAGACATTGCTTTGAAATAAATGATATGATTGAGTTTGGCATAGGATCACAGCACTATACGTAATCCGAATGTTGAAATGTTTGCATCCACCCACGTAATGCCTCTTTGTTTTATAACCATAATTCAGAGCACTGCATTTTTAGAAAGGCCAACATGACTTTCAAAAAATAAAACATGTCACATTTGTGAATGCAAGATCATTGAAAACTATTTTTAAAGAAAACTATTAATTTTTTTCTTTATTTATTCCATATTTCCTAATTTCCTTCCAAAATATGAATACGCCACACGGTGGTTTTCTCATCTATAATACAAGGGAAGGCACAATAGGTGCTATTCTTTTGTGAGTGATACCAGCATATTAATTATTCGGTGAGTGCTTCTGTGATCTCTTCAGTTGTATAACATTCTGCTTTATAAAATTGCAACCTGGAATAGGATTTTAGTTCTTTGTCATTGAATTCATAAAACTACCAACTGGCACATAACTTGAAGTCATGTAGTCACAAAATTTTCAGAAAATATTTTTTTAATGAATATGAAACCCAGTAAAATTAGCCATCTTGGAAGGTCTATGCCCCCATCCCTATTTTAGGAATGTTTATTCTATAAATTGGAAATAAACATCCAAAAAGAAAGAAACACAGATGGTCAAAGGGGCCTTTGATAGCTGTTATGTAATTTTTGACCGTATATTGCATTTTGTGTGTATCTCAAATATGATTTGAAAATACACTTTTAAAATATGAATTTATTATAAAGTATCTGCAAAATGACAAAATAACCACCTCCAAACCACAAATTTCACACTTAACTAAGGGGGCCATAGTGGTCACGAGAGTCAAAGGCTAACATCACAAAACTGACCATTTCATCTCGTCTCCTCAGCCTCAGATCTAAAGGGACCCAAATCTTAGTAAACCAAGAGAAATCTAATGACAAATGAAGAACGGTGCTTTCTTTCCATGGATGTCTTCCAGTAACTCACCTCCCTGTTTCTATCTACAGCAAGTATATACACAAGAGGACAGCATGTATTGGGCCATTTGTAGATAAGAAAACCACCCTGTGGTATATTGTTAACACTGTTTTGGGGGTGTCAGCAAATGTGGAGTAAAGAAAGTACTAACAACTCCCCATTTATTTGGTAATCATTCAATAATCCCTAGAAACTTGGACCAGAACGTAGCATGCTCCGCTCCCCATGAGGCTGGCTGTCCAGTAGCATCTAAGTTCCTGGAGTAAGGGACCATGCTGATTTTCTTCATTTCTGTGTCCCCAGTGATTAAAACAGTTTTTACCACATAAATACCACTCATTAAAATGTTTGTTCAATTGACTCATGGACTAGGAAGAAGGACCAAGAAAACAGTGGAAAGAAAGAAGCTCCACTCATCCACTCATTGCTTATCGTTGACAGCACTCCTTATTCATATATAGACGATTAAGACACCAGGTTCCTCTGTTTCTAACCTGCCCTCAAATTCTTTCTTCAAGTGAAAGATATTTTGGACTGGAAGACGTAGATCAAATAATTATTGGAACAGGGAATTGAAGTCCAAGTAGGTAAAAGGTTTGGAAGAGGGGAACTTTCAATCTGTAAATGAGGTTTTACCTTTTGGCCTGGACAAATTACCTATTGGAATCCTAAAATAACTTATGAAGGGCATTGAAGATATGTTACAAGGGACTTTCAGCAGCCAGGGGTAGCACAGAGACAGGATAACTCAGAGGAGCAAGTGCAGTTCTGACTCTACTCAAAAGGAAGCTGAAGGTCAACCTGGGTCAGAGGTCAATGGGACAGCCCAGAAGCAGGAAGTGAAGGGGTGGCTGTCCCTGGTGTGTCCACCCAGGCTCCTCACAAGCACAGGTGGGGTGAACTTCTTCTCTTGGGACAACATTACTGATTTATAGATAAGAAAAACAGCATAGACATAATGAATGTCAGCAATGTGCTTACAAATATCATGTTCTTTTCTTCTAGACATGAGGAAGACCCACAGATGGCATACTAGTGTGATTGAGATGCCTCACTGGTCCAAAGACTATTGAAAGATACTTCCCGAAGGATGTGGGTCATTGGCTCAAGGCCAATCTGGCATTTGCCATCACTTGAATGTCGGCATTGAGGTAATGCCATCCACATTTTTGCATGGCATAAGGCTTGATGTAATAATGATTTCCATGGATGATGAAACCTGTATCCAAAATGTCCTTGTGGTGTAGACGATGAGCACAGTCCCAGTGGTCCATGGGTGTATGCACTCAGGGTGCTCCGTGATGCTGAGATAAAGGTGTCCCCATGGGTCATTGCTCTAACAAGTGCTGATCTGTCCCAGACTGTACTGATAGAATCACTGCTGAAGGAAGGATGTTGCCCTGGTCAGGAGCAGCTGCAACGCGGTGCTTGATCCTACATTCTGAGTGTAAAATGCACCAAGAAATATTTTAATAAAAAATAGGCAAAAATAACTTAAAAACAAGTCAGAGGAAAGAAATTAGGACTTTGTAACATAAGACAAGATCTGACAAAGCTCAGAAAAAGGGGAAAAATACAACTCCCGCTACGGGGAAATATTTTGTAAAAAACAGATTCACTTAGTTCTATGCACTTCTAAGAGTTACAATTAAGAGGAATGAATGGAAGACACAATGAGGAATTTTGGCCTAAACAGGGAGAAATAATTAAGAATGCTGACTGAAGATAAACTGACAACTTTAGAAGATAATGTTTCCTGTTATTTAGAAAAGTTTGAGAAGTGGCTGAAAACACCGTATTGAAACATCATTGAAAATGATTTAAATGTGGGATCGGGGCTTGGTCTTGTGCTGCAGTTTTCAATAGGGAACAGCACGTGGCCACTGGACATTTGAAATACAGTGATCTGCATGGAGGTGTGCCTTCAACGAAGCTGACCCGCCAGATTTCAAAGACTTAGAATAAACAAAACAAAAATACTGCCTTGATGTATTTTTCATTGATTACATGTTTACTTGATAACACGTTCAATGAATTGGGTTTCATGAAGTCTATTAAAATAGTCGCACTATTTTTTGTCTTTACTTTTTCTCCTGGGACTACTAAAATATTTCCAATTACATGTGTGGTTTGCGTTCTTTCTATTCCATAGCCCTCGTCTGGATTCTAACTATTCAAACTGTGGGTCCTGGATCAGTAGCGGCAACGTCACTGAGGGGGCTGCAGAAAATGTGGATTATCTACCCTCGCTGAGACCCATTGAATCCAAGGCTGTATTTGCACATGGATTGAGCAATACCAGTCTGGATGATGATTCCTGTGAAACTTTTTGCAAAGCCAGGAAGTCTTTTATTAGAAGGAAATCTACGTGGAAGAATACTACAGAGACACACCATTGTGGGATGCTCTCATTTTCAGGCCTCATGACAGAGAAGCCCTAGTCCTTCTGAGTTGCCTTCGTCATGCTCCACAACTTCATGCTGCTTTCTGCCGTCTCGAGTAAGGCATAATTTGAAAACCCCCGGTCCCTACTGTCTTCAGAGTCTCTAAGGCATATGGAAACTGTAAATGCCCAGTATTTCATAATTCCGACCTGCATTCAAGTTTATGACAAGCAGAATAACAAATTTAGCCATGACTATGGAAATATTAGGTTGGTGAAAACGTTAATTGTAGTTTTTGCCATTGCTTTTAAAAGCCACAATTACTTTTTCACCAACCTGAGAGTTTCATAGTGCAGTAGTGAACTTGTCTAGGCCAGTGGCTGCCACACTCGTCCAATCACCACAGTTATTAGAGAATCTTCTTTGAAAAATGAAAATCCTACTAAATCAGAATTTCCAAGGGAAGTAAGTCTTCAATCTATTTATTTAAGAGTTCCCCAGGTGAACTTAAAAGTGTTACAGGAAATTCAGCTACCACCTTCAGAAAAGCAGTATCATCTTTCTCAAGAGATGCTTTTTACTTGAGTTCTTCAAATAAGTGCTTCAACTGTATATCTTTGAGTTAACTCCAAGTTTTTGCTTTATATTTCTAACTCTATATTCTCTTAATTTCTACATGATGAAAAATGCTAAAAAAAAAAAAACCCTAATGTTATCAATTTAAGAATACTGCAACTCAAACTTAAAGTTTCTCATCCTGTTATGAATAATTTCCAGGTAGAACTTGGAGCAAAAGATTTACTTTTCCAACTTTTACCAAAACAAGGGACTATTTTTGCTCTGTACTTGTGTGTGTGTGTACATCTGTATGTGTAATGGGGCAGCCTTGAGTTGGAGAAATATTTTGTATTATCCTAATATTTTTAAAAATAATTTACTGTAAAATGCAAAGATACACAAGATTTTACATTTAAAAGGTAAATTAGATTGACATCTATTGCAACTGAAAATGAGTAGGTAAAATGGGAGGGGAAGAGGAAATATTCTTCCTGCTCCAGAACACGGACTCACCCACACACTCTGTGCTGGTGGCCTTCCTTCCCCTGTGTGGAGGGACCTGACTTGCCCTCTATTTGTCACCCACCTCTCTGATTTAGAAACGGACCCCAGACCCTCTATGAAAATTGTATCTTCATCTACATTTTATGTATAAAATTGTACCCAGGAGCTGAAACAATGTCATAGCTACGAGCAAAAATGGGAAGAAAAATCACTTCTAACAAGTCTGTGCCCTTGAGGTCAGATGCCTGTGGTCAAAAGGGTTTGGTAACTCAGTCGTGATGACAGTGGAGCAGTTTCCTAACAAGCAAAACCCACAAGAGCCATCTGTGAAGATGTTACCATACAGTTAAAAACAGATTTGTTTCTGGTTTGGTTAAAATGGTAATAGTCCTGAATATTCAGGACTATCGCAATAGGTGTCATCACCGTTATCATGGGAGAGAGGGATGGGGCTCAGCCACAAACCCAGTGAAGTGGGGATCGACAGCCAGGAGGGGAGTGAGCGATCAGTGGGTGGACAGTTACCAAGAAGAGGTATTAAGAGTACGGAGATCTTGCTAAACCAACTTCATGGGATGTTTGCTGAAGGTAGGCCAGGCCAGGGTGAGCAGACAGCAAGGGTGATCCAACATCAGAGGAAGGGGATTCTCACCAAACTGGCTTACTAGGATTCCAACCACACTGGGCTGTCTCTGCAGGCCCCACAAGGGCAGGGGCCAAGGTCAAAGAGGGCTCTGAGGAGACACAGTCTACTTTGGTTCAGGAGAGTCTTTGCCAATACCCATTGTGTAAATCAGCATGGTTTATAGGGAGACTCAGTGATATGTGTTAAGGACTGGACACAAAAATATTTTTGCTGGCTGTGATGTGGTTGTTTTGAAGAACTCAACTATTCCAGAGACTCTCAAAGGTAATTAACATGGGTAGTAAAAGAAGGGCTGACCCAAGGGAGAACCAGACCAGTGTGCGCCTCCCCAAGGGACTGCCTCTCTGCCACCTTCTCCTAGCTTTGGCTTTAACCACACAGAGAGGATGCCGCTGTCACCCAGCACATTAGTAGCCATGCACAAAGCCCAGAGCAGAGGCTGTAGGGCTTCTTGCTGCAGAGAGAGTTGTACAGCAGGAAAAGTCGGTTTTCTCCCCTTTGTGCCCTTCTTCTCCTTTTCTTAAGAAGCTTGGTGGCTGAGGACAGCTAAGCTCTCTACCCAGGAGAAGATGCTCTTCATTCCTCACCAAAAGCTAAGTGGGAGCCAAGAGTGTGGAGCGCAGAGCCAGCCTCTTAAGCTCATGCATAGCCCAGGCCTCCTTAGCAGGTCATGCCGGGCCTATTCCTCCTCCACACAGTGAGGAATCACAGGGAAGGTTGGGAGCCAGGTACGTACCTGCCTGGAGCATCCTCAGGATGGCAGGTGTTCCCTGTATAGCATGCGCCCACGGTGGCTATGGGCAGCGATAGAGTTTGGATGTTTGTGTCTCTCTAAAATTCATGTTGAATCTTAATTCTCAATGCAATAATAGTATTAAGATGTGGGGCCTTCAGGAGGTGATTAAATCATAACACTCCTTCCTGGTGAAAGAGATTAGGGTGTTGATAAAAGAGGCTTCACATGCTTTTCACTCCTTTTTTTCCTCCTACCTTCAGCCACATGAGGACACAATGATGGCTCCCTCCAGAGGACACAGCTGCAAAGCTCCATCTTGGAAGCCGACAGCAGCCCTTGCCAGACACTGAATCGGCTAGCTCCTTGATCTTGGACTTCTCAGCCTCCAGAACTCTGAGACATAAATTCTATTGTTTGTAAATTAAATAAAACAGGCAGCAAGGCCTCCAGGTGTGACCTACCCATGTGCCTCGGCCTCTCCTGGGGCCCTGGGGCCCATGCCTTTGGTTCTTCAGCAGCCCTGAGAGCATCTGGTGCGTGGTGACTGCCCCCTGCAGAGGACCACCAACCACCTTAGCTTGAATTACCAAACTAGACCTTGTGTGAAGCTGTGGCCCCCACTGGTTTAGCATTTTTCTCATCATCCCACATGCACCCCTCCTCACGTGCTCTGTCCCCATTAGGTGATGGCCAAATTCTCAGCGGATGTCATCTGAAGATGGATGTGGTTGGCCCTTTGGCTTCTTGCTTAGAACAGAATATTATTCAACTCATCTAAAAATATCAGAGAAGAGGCTGCTGGGAGAATGCGAGACAAGCCATCAAGGGTTGTTTCCACAGGAATTCTAGCCTTTGCTATTAGAAACTGTGGAGTTTTCCCTCCTGTGTGTTGGCCGAGAAGAAATAGGGCAGGAAGTAGGTGCAAAAGGAAATCAAGCTCAGACAGTGTTGGATTTGAGAGCAGTGAATCAGCACGGGCGGCATCAAACCCTTCATTTGTGGATGCAAGGAGCACTGGCTTCCTCTAACTGTGGCTGTGGCGTGTGCTCCGCTGGGGCGTGGGTGAGGAAGGACTAAGATGCAGCACCTGCTCTTGTGGTTCACTGCAGCCAGAGAGCCAGCTGAGATGATCCTAACTCCAGGTGATACGGGATACACAAGGGGGGTGTTCAGACAGGAAGAGTGAAGAACGCAACCCCAAGTGGGCTGGGACGTGCTTCCAGTGGAGGTCTCTCTCAAGTGATGGTAGAAAGAGGAGACTCTCGCAGGCTCACAGGCACTGACCTAGGTCTGCGGAAAGAGAAGCTGTTAGCTGGGATCGCACCCAGGAATAAACTAGAGCATTGGAGGATGGAGCCAAGAGAGGGGGCGGTGGCCAGAGAGTGGTGCTGAAGAACCGCTCACCATCTGGTGGCCATGGGGAACGAGAAGCCCCTCTCAAGATCATCTCTGTGTTTTAGATAAAGGACTATTCTAACCAAAGACAGAGGCACGGGCCGGGGAGAAGAAAACCAAGAGCCAGGCAAGCCGTTAGGGGGTTTCATAATGGACAAAGGTCATCTAAACAGGGAGATGGACAGGAGAAAGGAAATGAGGGCACAAAACACTGAGAAAACTCCGGGAAACAGAAGAACCTCAGCTTTTACTGAGGATGAAATTCAGGGAAAGAGAGAGAGATAAAGATGACTCCCAGCGTTTGGCTGGGCAATAGCCAGAAATGCAGGATCAGGCACAGGCCTGGGGAACATGGGGTTGGCGCTGGTTTTAGGTACCATAAGCATCAGGGTCTGGGGAATTACAAGGCGGGGGAACAGGAGCTGGACATCTGGGAGCTCTAGAACTGGGTAATCATCAGACTCTATGTGACTGTTGAGGAAGGGAGAGCCCAGGAGAGCTCAGAACCAGAGTAGCCAAGGACAGAGCCCTGGGAAACTGCAAATGACCCTGAGGAAGGAGAGGCAGCCTCAGCCTCCACTGGAGCCTTCAGAGCAGAGCCTGAGAGGTGGTGGATCCGATGGCAAAGGGAGCTGGGGAGAGGCTGAGAAAGCGACCTGGGGACACAGGTACCCCTTAAAGAAGGCTGGCCACACAGGGAAATGAGAGTGCCACAGTTTGAAAAGAAACTCAACGTGAGGAATGAGGACGGTATTTGCCCTTTAACCGCGGGTTGCACTGAACCACAATCTGAGATTGAGAAGAAGGATCACCTGGAGAAAGAACTGGAATATATCAAAGAGGAAGTAGTCAGAGCTTATAAATAGGAGAAGTGTAAAAAAATCACTTCTCACCTGGTTTTATTCAAGATCAAAAGCTTAGGCAGTTTAAATTTTGCTTTTTCCTCTAGGACTTCCTCAATATTAAAGAACAACTAGTGAGAGAGGTTGAAAGTTCACTCACATGCAGGAGTTTGCAAAGGCATGAGCTAAATCCAACACCAGCTTTAGGAACTTCTCTGGGTTGGCTTAAGTGAGAATGTACCTCCTCAGGGGGCTGAAATGATGAGAAAAATACACTTTACAGTGGCCAGGAACACAGACATTTGAATGCAGGGGGATCTGGATTTCACATGTGTGTCCACTTCTCATATGTGACCTTGGATAAAACCTTAGCCTCTCCATGGCCTCAACATCCTCGTCTGCAAAGTAGGGTGTTGAGTAAATGTACACCCCCAATGGGTTACTGTGTGGGGTACGGATAAATCTATGCATCCAACACTGTAGCAATTTTATCCGATGCATAAATATTAACTTCTGTGCTTGATATTAATGCATGGCATGCATTCATTAATTCAAATTTTTCCTTTACTGTGGCCCAGTTAATTAGGACCTGTTTACTGGATAGATGGCTTCCATCCACATTTGCTTCTTTCCCTAGAAAAGCCTGGATATTGCTTGTTAATGATCAAATGTTATTGTGGCATATATTGCCACCAAGTGTCACAATAGAAATGTTAATTAGTTTACAGAAATCTTACTCTGCATGTATAGGCAGAAGCCGTGCTTCACTTCAGGAAAGAAGTTCTAGGGTGGAGACTCAAAAATTCGGGAAGAATTTAGCTAGATCATGCACAGGATGCATCGACACACCCACCCTGTGTCCCTGGAGCTGTCAGACTTAGATGACGATGGTGATCCAGCTGGCACAGAACTGGGGAGACCCAATGACCACCCAAGACCCAGCAGAGGGCAGTGGGAAAATGCTGCTAGGTTCACAAAACTTTATGTGTATTCAATACGAAATTGAATTCTACTTCATTTGTTTGGTTTTTTTAAATCTTGCTGATTGATTTTGCTTTGACCAGAACTCCAAAGCTTTTTGTAAAAGCAACAGTGGTGGGCGGCGGAGAGCGAAAACTCTGAGAGGCAGTGAGTTTAGCCAGAGTTGCTTCTGAAGGGCACATCTGTTTTGAAAGTGTATTTTATACAGCAGTTCAAACTTAGCGACATTTGATTCTGGGCAGTGACTAGAGCTGAACTTGAATGCACTATACAGTGAGAAGACACAGCCAGCTCTCTTTTCACACTGGGTTCCCAGTAAGTTATGTTGCTTTCCTAGTGTTAAGTTGGATTTGAGTATCAGTCCTTGGGTGAAGTGTCATCGGAATGTTCTCTTATTCGCACTTAGAGCCTCTGCATATTGCCACACCCAGTCATTTATCAAATCAAGGTATTTGCAGCATCCCATGCATTTTGGGATAAGAAGCAGTGACTGGAAGTGTGGGGGACCCGTCTTTTCTCTTTTCAGCCCTAGAGAACCCTCTGTTCATGCCTCATCGTCATGCCTGGCTTCTTCTGCTCCCACAAGCTCCCTGGTCTGCATAGGACAGCGCTGGAGCTCCCCAGCTCTGGATGGAGACATTCTATGCAAGCCCCCTACATAGGACAGCGCTGGAGCTCCCCAGCTCTGGATGGAGACATTCTCTGCAAGCCCCACTCTCTACCCTGCACCTCTCATTCCCTTCTGCCTTTCTTGTGATTATTTATGCAGCCCCTCCTCCGTCTGTCTCTTCATCAGGCTGTTTATTTATCACCTCCAAAGTTTTCCTCTTATTGGCCATCCTTCTCTTCCCATCATTTTTGACCGCACTGACCCCTCAGCCCTTCCTGTTTGGAACAGCCGGGATGGGTTCCAGGTGTGGCCACACCAGCCGTTCCTCAGCATTCTGCCCTTCTGCACATTTAAATGAACTCTGAGATGGGCCTTTCACATCAATCATGGAGTGAGGACGACAGCAACAGACTTTCTTTACTTATATTTTATTATGTTGGCTTTTGCTTGTTTCTTCCAATTATAATTATGCCTGCAACGGCCTGGACTCCTATAAGCTTTCTTTTTTGTTACCAGAAATTGCTAAATTCATTCCAGATTACCTCAAGAAAAGTTTTTATTTTTGCAATTTGCATAGTTTTTAGCCTAGTCGATGGATGTTTAATTAAAAATCTACGTGGATAAAATATTGGCTTTGTTAAAACTTTTCTTTCCAAAGGAAGCAAAAATTAATCATAACCTGTTTTTTTTTTTTTTTTAAGAGTCACAGCCATTCCCAAATACCATCAGACTAGCCCATGCCCAGACTTTCTTTTTTTTTTTTAATTTTTATTGCATTATAGGTTTGGGGTACATGTGCAGAACGTGCGAGATAATTGCATAGGTACACACATGGCCCAGACTTTCTATTTGAACCACCCTGCTGCAGGAGGAGAAGTATTGCTAACAGTTTTCTCATGTCTCTTGATTTCACCTCCTAGGAATGAATAATTATCTCATCTTAGGGAAGTTACGATTCCTCTTTGCTTAAACTCTAGCTTGTAAAATTAATTTTAACGTGGACCTTCAGTTACTTTTGGACACAGATAGCCAAATACTCTAATAGTGACTTCATCAATGAGAAAAATGATATATTGGTCTCCCATCTAGATTATCATGTTTTAAATTTCTCAGTTGGTTTAGAAGTTCTGATCTACATACAATCCAAGATCAGAGGGGCATAGGAAGCATCTCAATCTAGTCACACCAGGACACTAGGAAGGGGCAAGTGGAAAACTCTTCTGTGACTCTATAACCTCATTTGCTACGGGATGTCCATGGATTTAGGCCTCAGATGACCTAAAGTCAAACAATACCAAAAAATTATAAAAATTCACTGTGACTAGGGATCGGCCCAGGCGACACAGCACAGTTACTCTCAGAGAAACTCAGATAATGGAAATGTTGTCTGTCCACTGTAAAATAAACACAAACCTTAAACTGAATGGACCCTGGCAGGAGCAGAAGGCTGGCTAAGGCAGGAAGTGATTAAAATAATATTTAAAAGTCAAATTACAAGTTGATCAGTGAACAAAATTCTACCATAATCAATAAGGGAATTTGAGAACTAACCACATAAAAGTTTGAGAAATTAAAAATGTGTCTAATGAAATTAAAACATAATTTATAGGACTGGGATTAATTATATTCCCTGACTTTGAGGAGTCCAGTGGATTCTAAATTCAGAAAATTCATCACCATCATCTCTTTGAATATTGCTTTTTTCTCATTCTCTCTTTTTTCTCCTTTGGAAACTCCAGTTACCTCTGTGTTAGACTTAATTCTATCTGCCATTTCTTTTCTCTTTTATATTTTCTATTTCTTGCTCTCTCTTTTCTGAATCCTGGGTAATTTGCTTAGTTCTACTTTCAACTTATTAATTTCCTTTTCAGCTTTTGTTTAATTTGTTTTGTAACCCGTCCTGTTTATTATTTGAAGTTTGTGTTTATTCTCACTGTGCAGTGGTACCTCGAAATTAACAGACATGGAGATGGCCATGTGGAAAAGGCTGCTGACCAAGTGGACCAAACTGGGCTACCCTTGGCCCTTCCAAAGATTACACTTTTGAAAAACATAGTCAGGCTTGAGAGGTGCAAGAAAATCACATAGAAATTATCCCCAGGCAGATGAGCCATTCATGAGTCACCTCTGAGCAAGGTCTTCCAAAGTCATCTGTGGCTCCTGGGATACATTAAGGATGGCAGCCCTGCTCAGAGGGCCGGGGAGTAGGTCCAAATGCAGCATGAGGTAGAACGTTATGTTTAGAACATCTATGAAGAGAAGCTACCACCTCTTCCAAAAGGCCTATGGGCAGCCCTTCAGAACACCCTGGAGTTGCAGCTTAGAAGCTTGTATCTTGACCTTACTCAGTATGGGTGTCAAATCACTGTGTTCTGAAAAGAAAATGATAATCTCATCTTCTGGCAAAAATCTAGATTTAGTTCTCAAAGTCCCAAGCAACAAAACAAAAAAGCCAAAGAGCACCCATCCTCTTCCAGGACGAAAGGAGCTTCCTCAGGTTTGGAAGTCCGATCCAATGCCAATGTCACTTCTTCCATGAAATGTTCCTTCACCCCCTCCCCCCAACTGAAAATCATATTTCTCTTTGTTTCCATGGACCTTTTCCCTCTTCTCTGTGCCCTGCAATTCCATGTGCTTTCCCATTCCCTGTATTATGGCATGAGTTCTGAGAACAGAGACTACGACACTCATATCATCATAACCCTCCATTTGCAGCACGTAGGAGAATTTGGTAAATGCTCATGTAATTGAGAGTCTGAGTCGTAGGAGGAGATAGATGACCAGTGTGGAAAAAAAAGAAGTATGCTGGATTCGCAGCAGTGAAAATATGTTGAAAGGAGACTTGAGCGATTAAATACATAGATTCTGAATTTTAAAAATTTTATTATTATTATCATTTACTTTACAGCTTCCAGAAGACCACTGGACACACCTTTTTATATCCAAAGGTAAATGCCTTCTAGGCAAGCAGCCCCTTCAGAGTCCAGCAAGGCCTCTTTCTCTTCCTTTAACCACAGGATTTGTTTGAGGAAAATGTCTTTATTTTTCTCCTTCTGTACATCTTAACAAAATTAAAGTTGCTGCAAGCCCTTAATCAACAAATCATTTCTTGGTCTCTGACCATGGCTGTTTGAACATCTGAAACCTTAATTGGACCATTGGTAATTTTTTCCCCCCACCACGAGTTGTAACTTCCTCAGGATACTCAAGGTAGTTTTTAGACAATGGCTCAATTTTAGCTCCCAGCATATTGTGAGAGAAGCCTGAGGTCACATGATGGGTCTACCCAATCTAGGAAGCTTCCAGACATCTGGCTGTAGTCACATGCTGGGTTAATCCAATTATATGGAAATGGTAGTTTTTAAAGAAAACAAAACTCATGCTGTGTTTTGGCAGAAAACTTAGCAGAGTAGATGAGAGGCTTCTTTTCAGAAATCACTGGTTCTGGTCATGTAAGTAATTGAGTTTACATAAACTGGTGTTTCGGGGGTGAACAGTTCAGTTGGCACTAGCTGCTGTTTTACACAGGTTCCTTCTGTAATTGGGGAGGGTACAAACCCTCTGAGAACACTCAGGCCAGCCCTCAGGACTGTGATACTCCAGCTGTTGGTTAACTGCCTTTGGTGTTCTTCTCCAAATGCTTAAGTGCTGTTTACTTGAGGCCATGTTCTGACTTATTTGATTTAGCTACATAGGGACAGAGCTTTAAGAACCAGCACTTATCTCAGGATAGAACAGATTTTATCGATGTTAGATGAAATACTCCTGTAAATCTGCATCGAGGAATCCTAACCAAATCAGAATGACCATCAGTTTCAAGTTTTCGGAAGGCAGAGAAGACCATTTGTTTCCCTCCAGTTGATCTGTTTAGTTTCTTCAGTTTTATCCATCATCATCATCATTGCATATTTTCACAACAGACGATGTTCTTATTCACTTTTATATAAAGGGTGAATCAACAATTAGTTTCTTAAATATACATTTTATTTTAGAAGATTTTCGATTGACAGAAAAAATGCAAAGATAGTCCAAATATTCCCCGTATGTCCAAACCTACATTTATCTGTAATAAACATCTTATCTTAAAATGCCACATTTGCCACAATGAAATTATCAATATTCATTCATTATCACTAACTAAAGTCCGTAATTTATACGGATGTCCTCAGCTTTTCCTGAAGGCTTCTCTTATTCCGGGACCTCATCCAGGACAGTGTGTTACATTTCGTCCTCATGTCTCTTTGGCTTCTCTCGGCTGTGACAATTTCTCAAGCTTTCTTTCTTTTTGATGGCCTTGACTGTTTTGAAGAGTACTGGTCAAGCGTTTTATAAGCTGTCTTTCCACTGGGATTTGTCTGACATGTTTCTCATGGTTGGACTGGGTTATGGATTTCTGAAAAGAACACAGAGGCACAGTGTCCTTCTCATCACTTCACATCAAGGGCACGTGACGTTGACCTCGATCATCAGGCTGAGGTTCTGTTTGTCAGTTTATTACTCTGCAAAGTTACTTCCTGCTCTTTTCTTGCTATGTTCTTTGGGAGAACGCTGTTACACACTTTGGAAGAAAGTTGTTATGCATACTTAGAGAGTGGAAGAGTTATGCTCTGTTTCCTTAAAGGTGATCTATATAAATTATTTCAAAACCTTCTTCATAGGGTATTTGTCTATTTTCCCCATTTATTTATTTATGCCGTTATTTATATCCACATAGAATCATGAATATTTTATACGTTGGGATACAGCCCAATCCTCTTTGATTTCGTGTTGCAAACAGAACACGGCCTTGGCCACCGTTGGTGCCTCTGGTTAGTGCTGGTGGCCCTCTGACAGACCCCTGTACTGCATGTGTGTGCAGCTGTGTGTCCATCATGTACTTCACCTTCTGGAACTACCAGATGCTCAGAGATCATCTTGAATACTTCCTTCCACAGCCCTAAAATCAGCCATTTCTCCAAGGAGTTCTGGTTCCTTTGATGGCAGAATGGCACTAGAAAAGAAGATTTGGATGGTAGGTGTGCTTGTTGCTACTGAGGAGTCCTTTGCATGTAGGCTTTCTTAGCTGAATAAAGAAATCCACGTATGTATACTAACCACGAAAATGCACAGGTGCAGTAATAGCTCTGTGCACAATCATCAGTGTCTATATGAAGCTGAACATGAATTGATGCTGACGTCTCCAACTCCAATCCACCATTACATGGATTCTTCACCCTCTCCATAGCAGTAGGTTTCCAGCACTGAAAAATCTGGGTCTCATATTTTGCCATACATTTGCTTTGTTAGCCATTTCCAGTGTTCATACACAGCTTCAGAATCATTGACCTGCACGCATATGTAAATTATCAGCTAGAATACAATGCCTCTGCAGAGGTCTGTTTTTTTTAATGTTGTTATTTGTTTGTTTGTTTTCTTATGAGTCTTATGATTTTCACTCACTGAAAAAGTGACTTAGGTCAACACCTTCATCTCCACTCACCTCAGTAAAGTGCTTTCACACATTTATATTTATTGCAATTAGATTATTCTGTCACTTTCTTATCTCTACACTAGGAGTCCTCTAGTAATTATTTTAATTTTACATGAATTGAGATTTCCTTGTTGTCCCGTAAAGTTGACAAATGCATAATATCATGTATCTACCATTAGAATATTATACAGTATATATAGATATATACGATGATATTCATCAAAAATCTGCTGAGCTCCTTGTCTTTCACCCTGCCACCTCTTGGGCCCCCAGCAGTCATGGATCTGTTTATCATCTCAATCTCTATAACTTGGTTTTTCTAGCGTGTCATTTAAAATTGTAAAGTATATAGAATTTTCAGACTTCCTTCTCTCACTAATTTATGTGAATTTCAGAATCGCTGGTGTCTTTCCATGGCGCGATAGTTTGTTTCTGATTGCTGAATGGCACCCCCTTGTTTGTTTATTTGAGAACTCATTCATCTGTTAGAAAACAGACATTGTATTGCTTCTAGTTCTTAGTAATTACTATAAAAGAGCCACTATAAAAATTCACATGCAAGCATTTGTGTGAATATAAATTTTCAGTTTGGTTAAGTAAATACGGGAAGTGTGATTGTTGAATTGTATGCTAATAATATGTTTACCTTTCAAAGAAGCTGCCAAACTACCTTGGGAAGTGGAAGTAGCATTCTGCATTCCCACAAGCAATGAATGAGAATGTCTGCTGCTTCTCATTTTCACCAGTAATTGGTATTGCCAGTGCTTTGGAATTTTCACTACAGCAACAGGTGTGTAGTGCTATCTTTATCTTTCTAAAAATTGCAATTCCTTCATAACACCTAATGTTGCATATCTGCTCATGCTAACTTTTCATCTGTATACCTTCTCTGGTGAGGCTTATATTCCTATGAATTGCCCGTTTTCACTGTTCATTTCCCGCTGTGTTTTAAGTGCTCTACCAATATTTTGGATACAAGCCTTTTATCAGATGTGAGTCTTGTAAATATTTCACCCAGGCTATGGCTTTCTTTTTTCATTGTCATAACAGTGTCTTTTACAGAGTAGAAGTTTTAAATTTTACTAAAGTCAAATAGTTTTTCTTTTGTGGATGAAGCTTTTGTTTTGTGCCTCGAAATTCATCATCAGGTTCTCAGTCATGTAGATTTTCTCATTTATTTTCTTCTAAATGTATGACAGTTTTTACATTTTATACAATTCTGTAATCCATTTTGAGCTTATTTTTGTGAAAGGTATAAAGTCTACATCTAGATGTCTGGATCTTTATTATTATTATTATTATTATTTTTGCATATGGACGTCCAATTGACTCAATACCTTTCATAGAAAGCGTTATCTTCTCCGTTGAATTTCCTTTGTGCTTGCATCAAAACCACTGCAATATATTTGTGTGGGTCTATTCCTTGCCTCTCTCATATTCCATTGATCTGCTTGCCTATTTTCTCACCAATACAAGGCTGTTTTCATTACTGTTGCTACCATAAGCCTTCTACGCTTTGATAGTGTGGGTCATGGCAGTCCTCCAAATTTTTTATGTTTCTTCACTATTGTGTTGGCTAATTTAAGTTTATAAAGTGTAGGAGGAGTTTGTTGACATCTACAAAGTAGCTTTCTGAGAATTTTATTGTAATTGCATTGGAATACAGATTAGTCAAATCCGGAAGAATTTATATCTTAACAATATTGAATTTTCCTATTTATGAGCACAGAATAGACTCCCATTTGTTTAGATCTTCTTTGCTTTATTTCATTAGTGTGTTTTATATTTTTACAGGCATATTTGTATAGTTTTATGCATAAGTATATGTTTATTTTTGGTGCTATCATGAATACTATTGGTTTTTGACTTAAAATTCTAATTGTTCACTGCTGGTATGTAAGAAAATAACTTTTGGATAAAGACTTTGCAACCTTGCTATTCTTGCTTATTAGTTCCAGGAAATTTTGTAGATTTTTAGAGATTTTGCACATAGACAATCCTGTCACCTGCAAAAGAAAGTTTTTTGTTTTATTTTTACCTTTCCCCTTTGTGTGTGTGCACAAACATATATATATATATATATATATATATATATATATATATATATATATGTATATAAGTGTTTTTCTAACTAATGTACTAGCTACAACTTCATCACATAGAAATGGTAAAAGAGAAGACCCTTGCCTTATGCCTGACAATAAGGTAACATTGTCCAATCTTGCTTTATCATTAAGTATGTTAGCTACAGGGTGTGTGTGTGTGTATGTGTGTGTACCTGTCCTTTATCAAGTTGAGGAAGTTCCCCTCTATTCTTACCGTGTTGGGAGTTTTTACCTTGAATGACATTAGATATTATCAAATGATTGCACTACGTCAATTGACATGACCATGTGGTTTTGTTTCTTTATCCTGTTGACTTGGAGAATTACATTAATTGATTTCTGAATATTGAATCATGCATGAATACCTAGAATAAATCCCACCTGTACATGATGTGTAATCCTTCTTATACATGGTTACATTATACTTGCTAATATTTTATTGGAGATTATGCATTTATGTTCATGGTAGGCATTGGTCTGTCATTTTTATTTTATACAATGTCTTTATTTGGTTTTGGTATTCAGATAAAGTTTACCCCATAAAATGAATTCAGAAGTGTTCTCTCCATTTCTATTTTATAAAAGAGATTGTGGAAATGTTTAGTTTTACAGTATTGTTATTAATATTAATAATTATTAATATTATTAGAAATGACCGTTTCTTCTTTTAACACCTGATAAAATTTCCCACAAAGCCTTGTGTTTTCTTATTTTGGTAATTATTATTGATTGAATAATTTTAATATAGATAATATTTACTATTTCTAAAGATATAGAACTATGAAAATATCCAAGCCCTATTTAACTGTAACATTTTGTACAAGTTCTGATACTTACCTCTAAGGAATAGATTCTTAATTTAAATTATCAAACTTGTAGGCAAAAAGTATTTTATAATATAGTATTTCTTTATTCTTATTTTAATGTTAATGCTGTCAATAGAGATAACCTGACATATTTCTGAAATTTGTAATTTTTTTTCTTAATTGCAATTACCAGGTTTATAACTTTATTATTTTTTTCAAGGAATTTTTAGATTTATGTGAAAGTATTTTTTATTTTCTTGTTTCCAAATTCATTGATTTCTGCTTTAATTTTTATAATTTTGATTATTCTGCTTGCTTTAGACTAAAGTTCTCTTATTATTTCAGATCCTTAAGGTTAAAGCTTAGATTATTTCTTTTAGATTTTTTTCTTTTTTAGTTTTTTCAGTGCTATTAATTTATCTCTAAGTACTGTTTTTGCCTCATCATGCAAACTTTGGTTATTTGTATTTCCATATTTATTTATTTCAAAGTATATTTTAGCTATCTGTTAAAATTTCTAATTTGACCCATGGGTTATTTAAATTTGCTAATGTGTTCTTATGGCACACATGATGAAGTTTATTGTGGTGAAAATTTCTTGGAAGCTTGAGAAAAAGAGTGGATTCTGCTCTTGTTGGATAAACTATTCTATAAAAACCAATTAGATCAAGTAGATTAATAATGTAGTTTAGATCACATGTATTCTTACTGATTTTTTTGTTCCATCTATCAATTTCTGACAGAGGAGTGTTACATCTTTAAAAATAAATGTGGTTATATATTTTCCTTCTTTTAGTTCTATCAGATTTTGCTTCACCAAACTTGATGTCCTCCTGTGAGGCAGATACAGATTTAGAATTACTAAGACTACTTCGAGGATAGAACACTTTATTATTATGTCATATAAACCTTTTTCCTTTAAACTTCCTTCTTCGGAAGTGTTCCTTATCTGAAATTAATATAAATCTTCTAATTCTCTTGATTTGTGCCTGACTGATAAATCTTTCTTCATTCCTGTACTTTTAACTTCTGTATCTTTACATTTAAAGATGGGTTTTTACAGGGAAAAAAATAGGTTTTTAAATTCACTTTAAAAAAGTCTATTCAGACAATCCCTGTTTTTTAATTCACCTACTTAGACCATTCACATTTAAAGTGGTAATTGATATGTTGAGTTGATATTTGCCACTTTTCTAATTATTTTTATCTGTTACATTTACCATTTATGTCTTGCATGTTACCTATTTCATAAATCCCTTGGCATATTAATCATGTTAATCATAGTCATTTTAAATTTCCTGTCTGATATTTCCAATATTTTTGTCATACATGAGTCTGCCTTGCTTTGTCTCTTTAGAATTTCTTTCTTGCCTTATTCCATGTCTTAAAATTTCTGGTTAAAAGCTGGACATGCTGTGTTTGATATCACAAGGAGTTTCTGATTCCAGCATCTTTGGCTTCAGTGTCTTGCATGTCAAGTAGGCAGATCTTGCCTGTTACTCTCTGTATGCACCTGTCTCTTCAAATTTCAGGGTGACAGTTTTCCCTGCAAACTCAGCTGTCTGTTAGGTCAGAGACAGTCATTGATTTTTCATTTGTCCAGCTTTTTGATTATTTTGCTATTGTTTTAAGGACAAGAATGATGTCTTTTATGTTCTTTATATATTTGAACTAAATTTGTAAGTTCAAAAATTAGATTTTTAATCTACTATAAACAAAAAGATTACTATACCTTATCCAAGCAAATATAGGAAAACAGGTACATATAATATCTACCATGGGTATGAATCACTACACATTTTGAAAAAAAAATAGCTATACAAATTTTAATTCTAATAGAAATATTTGATCCAATCATTTCACTTTGGTAAACATTTCACCGAAATAAATGCAAATACATAGAGATAGACATGTAAGAATGTATACTGCTGTAGATCATTCAAATAATAATAGTAATAACGTACAACACACTGAAAAGAACCAAAATGGTGGCTAACATGGGGAATGGTTGAATAGTGGAACACTTACACTGTGGTAGGTTATATAGTCACATGTTTTCAGACTTCTTGCACTCTCACCCTTTGCCATGCAACTGTGCAGTCCTCTCTCTGTCTGTGTGATCAGCCATATGACTTGTTTTGGGGACTGCTAATATAGAACTTTAGCATACGTGTTATAAACAGCAGCCTAGAAAGCACTTGCGTGATTACAGAATGGCTCTGTCATTGCTATAAGAACATCCTCAGGCTAGCCTCCTAGAGAAGCAGAGGTACAGGCAGAAGGAATGAGTCACCACATGTCTCTGGCCCAAGCCATCTTAGATCAGCTGGGAGCCAAAGGACCCTCAGACATGTGAGCAAGTCCAGTAGAGATAAGGCTACCTAGCCAAGTAGCCCACGGTCATACAAATTAAACGTTTATTCTTGTGCACCCGCTAAGGTGTTTGGTTCTTTTGGAAAGCATTAATTCAGTAATAGACAGCTAATACCATGTAACTATTTTTTAAAGTAACAGCTACTCTGGAGGCTGAAATGATAGAATTACTTGATCCCAGGCCAATGTAAACATGAACCAATCCCTTAAAAACAATGAAAAAACTAATTATCTATGGACCTAGAAAGACGTCCATTACATATTGTCAAAATTTTAAAAGTCAAGTTGCAGATCACTGCCATCTATGTGAATGCATGAATGTTTATAAAATCATGGCATTGCATATAAGGCACATAATCCATGTGTGAATGGAAAGGCAAGACACACCAGCCTCCGCAATCCAGGGAAGAAAAGGAAACATAGTAAGAGAGTATCAATCTTTGTTTCGTAAGTTTCTTTATATTGTTCCACTATTCCTGCAATTGTAACTCTTTCTTAAATTTGTAAAGTTCTTATAGAAAAAAACTTGTTCATTTTCTAAATTTGCTGACATGAATTTTGAAAACAACTTATTTTTTCTCCCTCTTCCTGTGGATTTCCTCTTGGTTTGTAGTACCCAATATTTTATAATGTATATATTTTAATAAAATGTTTCTGACAAATAGTAATAAAGGAAAACTTTTATAATGACATCTCCAAATTTCAATACGTATTTTAAACAAGATGATATATCAAAAACGATTAAGTTAGTCTCTAAATACAATTAGCCACTTATTAAAATCATGTTTAGCGCTTTTAGAAAATGTGCCTCAGTGAGTACCACACACCACAGCCTGTTAGGGGAGGAATACAGGGGAAAGGGAGGGAGAGCACTGAGACAAATACCTAATGCATGCAGGGCTCTAAACCTAGATGACAGGTTGATAGGTGCAGCAAACACCATGGCACATGCATACCTATGTAACAAACCTGCATGTTCTGCACATGGGTCCCAGAACTTAAAGTAAAAAAAAATAAATAAATAAAAATAAAATGTGCTGAGGACACAAGAGTGTATGCACACTTAGATGTTCCCAATGCCCAGAGGATCCCGGTGACACGGTGGTGTCACTCTCTGCCATCTGTGTCTGCACTGACGCTTTAGGTTTTCCACTGTGCTTTTAGGAGTTAGATCTTATTTTTGCCTAATTCTTGTTGGGGGAAAAAATGGTAATACAGTTGTTAGATAAGAAGCAGAATGAATCAATTGCAATTTATTGTATAATTGACTGTAGTAAGAAAAGAAGCCATCACTGCAAATGAGTGACTGTTTATCACCAACTACATTAATTGGATACTAGGAAGCAATGCTGTGAGTATTTTACACCCTCCCATGATAGAGTCATTGTGCATCTGCTAGTTTTATAATAATAGTTGTAATTTTAAATGGATGTGTCATACACTGCCATTTTTTCCATGTACAATATTTAGAAACAGTCTTCCGCTTGGTGCTTGACAGAATGTCTGATAGTTTGGAATAGATGACCAAGATTCAGTGTGTGAGTTGGGCAGGATCTTGTATACAGTTTTTCTTAAAAGTACTCTAGAGACTTAACAGGAATTCAGAATTGCAACTAGCTGTAAGTCTTCTCTCTGTGGATTGGGATAAATTGCAGAATTGCAGGTGCACAAGTTGGTGCATGGACCACAGGTGGAATTGAACCCCCCATACTCCCTCTGACGGTGCCCCATGATGTGCAGGATATTCAGTAAGCCTGAGGGAGGGGCTGGGCCAGCACGTGTCAGACGTGAACTAGGTGGATTGCATCCAGAACTGCTTACCTTTTATGCCATGAGCCAATGATATAGTCACCATTATCCAAATGTCACAGACCTAGGGAATAAAGCCAGGAAAGTTAAGTACCCTGCCCGAGTTTACACACATGGGTAGTGTCAGAACCTGGGCCCAAACTTTGGTCTGTGTGAGCTGGGGCCGCGTTCTGCACAAGGGTTGGAAGGCAGCATGAGAACACTGCCAAGTATTCACTTGACCTGACTTTCACCAGCCGGCTCAATAGGGTTTAAAATTCTATGTCCACGGGAGAAAGAAATAGCAAATTCCAGAGATTAAGGTAAGTATTCTATGTGCCTTTGAAAAATGAAGAAAAAGAACGTGAAGAGCTCAGTGACTCTCCAAGGAAAACAGCTGACTTGATGGGAACAGCAGATGAGTGGCTGTGGATGGAAAGTTCAGCCCTGAATGGAAGTTTGTCACTCTAAAGTGAACCGGTAAAGAGAAAAAGTAGCAACTGGTTGAGGGAAAGAAAAAGTGGCCTAATTGTGCAAATCTTTGAGAAAGAAAATGGTTGCAGAAGAGTGGAAGACTCCTTAGCCTGCCAAGGGACGGAAAGCAGCAAGTCTAGTTTTCATTCATCCAGACCCATGCCTCCACAGAAGGGGGAAAGCTGAAGGAAGTGCCATGGTCTCCACGAGGCATGACAGCTAAGGAGCTGCGAAGGCCACCTGAGCACTCTGGAGAAAGGCATGATGCAGGCGATTGTGCCAGCACCCCCTAAAGCAGAGCCCTGTTCTTGAGGCAGATTCACAGGTTGAAGTGGAGAGCTGACCTCAGCACATACAGCAAGTGGCTGTTATGAAACAGGAAGTCCCCCACTGGGCTTCACGGGTTGAAGGTTGGGAACTTGAACCTCATGTAAAAAACAGCTCCTGATTTTGGTTCACCTCAAATAATCTGGGTCAATAACACAATGCAACTGTAAAATGTTAACACAGTCTCAGGCCTCGCTGTCGGAGAAACAAAGCCTTTTTTCCACCTTAGCGCGGTCGTAGGGCGTGGAGATCCTAGTAGGTTCTAGGGTCATGTCCTCAGGGGTTGAACATCCTGAGGTGGTGCAGGCCTCAACAGTGGAGGGTTGTAGCCTGTCCTGCACCCAAAGGGCATGGGGAACTGGGCCTCTGAAGCTCCTGCAGGGCTGCTGGCTACTTGCCTTCCAGGGCACAGCTGCTGTCTTCTGGAAGGAAGAGGGCAGAGACTTCTTTCTGCATCACTACAAAAGCAGGAGATTGTACATCTTCCAGTTCAAGGCATGAGGACCCTGAAGAGGGAGCAGCGTGGGCTGGCACTGTCTATCGTGGGGTGGAGGTGGGATGATGTATTTTCCAGGTGGCACTTAGTTCTCGTGGTGGCAGGTGGCTTAGACTCAGTATGCCTGTCATCTACACCACAGACCATCACCCACGAGTCTGAGCCTTCCAGCTCCAGGTGGACGCTGCCTCTGTATAATGTGCCCTGGAAGTGCAAGAGCAGTGGGTACAAGATCAGCCGAGTCTCAGCGATGCTACACTTGGCACCAGCACCTACCACAGTGCTGAGCAGCCAGTGAGCACTCACTATGCACCGCTGAATGGCTGAGCAGTGGCAGCCCTCAAGGGAATGAGTGCAGTGATTTACTCAGAGCTTGCCGGGACAGGGGAGTCAGCACCATCACTTGCATTTCAGCAGACTCACAAGAGGCAAAGGAGTGAGGAAGCTTCATGATGGTAAGGGAAGCCTCAGGTGGGACCTGACGGAGGCTGTTGGCCTGGGAAAGCCAGGGAGGCCCACTTGAAGCCAGGTGTCCTATGGGATTGGTTAGGGGAGCAAATTTGGTTTCCTCTGGCTGGTCCTGAGTAGGAAGTGGGAGTAAAATGAGGGATGCTGGTAGTCATTATTTAAGTTCAGATCATTCTGGGCTGATTGTTTCAGGGGCCGTGTTCTGGCTCCTGGCAGGTGGTGGCAGAGATCATGTGACAGGGTTCTGCGGTCCTCTAGGTTCTAGCCATTTTCCAACGAACATTCAGGGTCTCAGCCTCTCAGGCTGGGATGGTGGTACATGCTTCTCTCAGAGGGGATCGGCAGGAAGTTTGCAGCTGAGGCCAAGGAGCAGAGTCTTCAGTGGCAGGAGCGGCTGGGCTCTTGGAGCTCCTGACGGGTCTTGAGGTTCCAGTAGGACTGTCAGTACCATGGCAGGAGAGGGCTCTTCGTCCTCATGGTGAGAAAAGTACTATTGTATTTCCAGCACTCCAGCCTGCTGTTCAAATTCAATCACACTGGGGATTTATCTTAATGAGAGAAGGATGGGTTATTTATTTCATGATGAAGGTGACATTTCGGTTCCCTTTAGTGCAGGGACAAGGAGAGCGTCCTGCCTCCCTGCATGGAAGTTGGTATTTTACAAAGCCGGAATTGTGCCTTTTAAATGCTCACTGGGGCAGAAAAGCCCTTTGTCAAGGGAAAGTCTTCTGTCTCTATTAATTGTGCTGTTGCTAATAAGCCAGAGAATGACTCACTGGTAACCTCAGTGCCCCACCACGTTTTTATAACCTATTTAAACTCCAAAGAAAAGACCACTACAGCCGCTGCTACATAAATCACACTCAAACCTGATTTCTGGCCTTTTATGTTAATAAAATTCCAAAGGCACTACACAGAAAGCCCTAGAACCTTCCATCTCATCAGCATGCATCCACGCAAACAGGTGGATTCATAAAAAAGGAAAAAAAAATCATTTTTGTGTTTGACTCACTACAATCTAATAAAACATAGCGCCAGCATGGGTGCAAACAGAGACGGACACAGAAACAGCAGATCCCAGAGACCAGAGCAGCCAGAGCACGAGAGGTATCCTGCCCTGGTGTTGGGTCACCTCCGGCCTGCACCGTCCCCAGTCCCCAGGGGCCAGGCTGACAGCTTCATTTCAGTTACGCGCAATTTGAGCAGTGCCCATAGCTGCTCACAGGGTCAGACTGGCGAGGCTGGCTCTGCAGGGACTGGAACGAGCAGAGAGAGGTATTTTATTTTCCTCGTTCATGGAGGACCAGAGGCAGTGGGTGCGAGGAGGCCCAGGGAACCCAAGCTCTGGCAGCACACAGATGCTCATCTCCGGGCCCCCGCCTCAGGGTCCACATCCAAGGTCACTACTTCTAGCAGCTGGCTCTGGGCCCCCGGATAAATTCTGCATTTTATGGCTGCTAACCTGTGTGCTGGCCTTATTTCTCCACCTAAGTGTCCCCACCCCCACTAGCAAACCCAGGACAGGGCTAACTCCAGAACACTTTCAGCTGAGAGCTACTCACCAGAGGATTTTTAGAGATGTGTGTGGAAAGAGCTGGGAGGCTGCTGGCTGGAAGAAGCCCTCGACTGGGGCACTTGAATCAGCTTCCAACGTGCGATGTACTGTGCAAAATCTCTCCCACACCTAGAGATGAGCCCTGGAGCCCTGATAACACAGCCCTTTCCCATCACGTGGGACTTTTAGAAAACTCTGGGACGTAAACCAAGGACCAGGCTCCGGTCCCGAGGAGCACCTGAGGCCCTGCTGTCCTGTGGGTGCAGTGGTGGAGGCCCGCTGCTGCGCTGTGTTCCCGAGGAGCACCTGAGGCCTTGCTGTCCTGTGGGTGCAGTGGTGGAGGCCCGCTGCTGTGCTGTGTTCCTGAGAGCACCTGAGGCCTTGCTGTCCTGCAGGTGCAGTGGTGGAGGCCCGCTGCTGTGCTGTGTTCCCGAGGCTCATGTTTCCAGGCGGCTTTTACTCTACATGGGCTGACTGGAGCTCTGCAGGTGTAAGGAGCTGCCCAAGAACCTTCTGGAACTTTTTCCATCTGCCCTTCAGGGCAGCGGTACAAGCTTCTCATATGATAATATTGGACAGAGGCTCCGAACTTCACCCAAAATGGCAGATTTAACCACAGGGTCAAAGACACGCTACCACTCAAGAGTTCTGAAATAAATCACTATATTAAATATGAAATAAACAACATAACTGAATCAAAAGTGCTGTTTCTGCCATTTGCCACATTTTCACCCACAAGCCTAGACAAGTTTGAACAATATAATTCCTAGAACAAACTAATAAAGAAATCAGGAATTGATCTGTTTTCTGTGGAAATATTGTGATATACAATGGTTGTAATAGTTATGAGACTTACGGAGATTATTTAATGCTTTCCAAACAAGATGCCCTTTCTGGTCAAATCTAGGAGACCAAGTTTAATTTTAAACACAAGTACCAGAAAGATTATTATCCTTTATTAATTATAATAAATATAAAGCATATATCATTCATTGTATTTCAATACATAATGCATAATATATAATACACATAATAATTATGTATGACTATAACAATCAAAAACAAACATATTATTCTTTATTAATTATAATAAATATAATACATCTGTTGTTCATTGTATTGTCTGTATATTATGAGTAACCGGTAATACATATGATAATTGTGTATGACTATTTATAATATTTGAAAACACGTCAGATCAAGAGTCCAAATTTCTGCAGACGTGTATTGTGAGCCCCGAGGACAGGTGCGGATTTCTTCATATGTCGCTTTGGATGTTTCTTCATTCTCTGCCCAGGAACCCTCCGCTACTGTCTCTCCTATTAGGAGAGTCCTGTTTGTATCTTAGATCAGGACGCACCGAAAAACCATCTTCCTGACCTTCACATTTGACTTTGATTTCACATCATCCATTTAAATAGGAAAATGGGAAGCCGGCAGGAGTCAGATAAAGCCCGCACCTGGGCGGATTTGTGCAGTGGGAGGAGGAGGCAGTGCTGGCCGTGGGCATATGGAAGAGATAAAAGCCAGATAAAAGCCTTTTTAACGACAGAAAATAATGAACGTGAGGAAAGGAGTGGAAGAAAGAGAAAGGGTTTTGGTGATTTTTAAAAAGTGTAAAGAAAAGTTTCTTCAAGGAAAAAAAAAAAAAAACACATTCTTTTTTTTTTTTTCTTCTCCTGAGATGGAACTGCCTGGTCGGATTCTTCCAGATTAATCAAGTGTTTAAGTGGAGGGGCTCCTTGACATTTTGAAGTGAGTTGAGACTGAAGTGGTTTACCTCTGACATAAAGTGCTCAGTAGTGAATTTTTATACTTAATGGGATGCAGGGTCATTTCCCAGGAGCTATTTAGGGGACCTTTGTAGCTTCAAAATGTGATTCTACCCTCAGAAGTGCCTACAGCTGATTATTAACCATGATTCATAAATTCTTCAGAAGGTGATCAAGTTAAGTTTATACATTCAGACAGTGACAGGAAGCAGCCTTCTCTGCAGCTGTAAATACCCCAAACCGCAATGACAGGGGTGTTTAAAATTTTTTTCTTCTTCTCTGCCTTTTATCTGTACAACAGCCATTTTGAAAAAAAAAATACAGAATCCATTTAAACACATTTAGAAGGGGCAGTGAAGGAAGAAATGAGTGAGCTGGGAGATGATAATTGGCCCCCACACAGAGCTTGTGAATTACAAATTTCCAGAAATCCCTAATGATGGCACCAAAAAACATGAGGAACAGAAGAGGCAGAAGACAATAGCACAAGGGGCTACATACATGTGAACATGCAAGATTGTTGCATAGGTACACACGTGGTGCACTTCAGGCACTGAATGCATCCAGCTCCGCAGTTTCACCTACAAACTGTGGGTACCACCCATGCGTGGGGGGAGCAGAAAGCCATTCTGTGGCCTCACCAGCCCCCTCACTGTCTCCCCAGCCCACCTCGCCTAAGGCAAGGGGCTGTTCCCTTCCCAGGAGAAAGAGCTTTCATTTCTGGGTCAAACAAATAAAAGAGGACCCCGGCCAAATGCAAGCACATTAGAATATGTATGTTATTATGAAAAAATGCTCATCATCGCTGGTTATTAGAGAAATGCAAATCAAAACCACATTGAGATACCATCTCACGCCAGATAGAATGGTGATCATTAAAAAATCTGGAAACAACAGATGCTGGAGAGGATGTGGAGAAATAGGAACACTTTCACACTGTTAGTGAGAATGTAAATTAGTTCAACCATTGTGGAAGACAGTGTGGTGATTCCTCAAGGACCTAGAAATAGAAATTCCATTTGACCCAGCAATCCCATTACTGGGTACATATCCAAAAGACTATAAATCATTCTACTATAAGGACACATGTACACGAATGTTCATTGCAGCACTGTTTACAATAGCAAAGAACTGGAACCAACCCAAATGCCCATCGATGATAGACTGGACAGGGAAAATGTGGCACATATACACCATGGAATACTATGCAGTGATCAAAAATGATGAGTCCGTGTCCTTTGTAGGAACACGGATGAATCTGGAGAACATCATTCTCAGCAAACTGACACAAGAGCAGAAAATCAAACACCACATGTTCTCACTCATAGGCAGGTGTTGAACAATGAGAACACATAGACACAGGGAGGGGAGCATCACACACTGGGGTCTGTTGGGGAGAATAGGGGAGGGACAGCGGGGGGTGTGGACTTGGGGAATAGATAGCATGGGGAGAAATGCCAGATATAGGTGATGGGGAGGAAGGCAGCAAATCACACTGCCACGTGTGTACCTATGCAACAATCTTGCATGTTCACGTGTACACCAAAACCTAAAATGCAATAATAAAAAATAAAATAAAAAAGAATGTGTATGTTATTTGTGCTTGTCACACGGGAGCAATTAAGAAAAAGGCATTTGAAGTCCGGTTATTCTTCCCTGGGTGTTGAGGGAGTGAACCTGACCCCGGCCGGGCTGGCCAGGCTGGGCCAGGCTGGATGCTTTCCTGAGCACTCTGCAAAGACATACTCTTTCACTTTACCATGACACGCCCAGGCCTTAACTGTGCAGTATCACAAGTGTCCTGGATCTTGATCAAGAAGCCAGGAACCTCCAAAGTCTCACATTAAAATGAGACCAGCCACCTTTTGGTGGCTGGAAATTTATCTTTACTCTGGTCTCCCCTCTGCAGAGACTGAGGGAGAGCACAGACCATTTCCTTTTCAGAGCTCTGGAATGAGAGGCCCGATTATCTAAGGGTGAACTGGTCATTCTGGTCAAGAAAGGCCTGTCTTGTGCAGTGGCTCACACCGGTAATCCCAGCACTTTGTGAGGCCGAGGCAGGTGGATCATGAGGTCAAGAGATCGAAACCATCCTGGTCAACATGGTGAAACTCTGTCTCTACTAAAAATACAAAAAAAAGAGCTGGGCGTGGTGGCGCATGCCTGTAGTCCCAGCTACTCAGGAGGCTGAGGCAGGAGAATTGCTTGAACCCAGGAGGCAGAGGTTGCGGTGTGCCGAGATTGTGCCATTGCACTCCAGCCTGAGTAACAAGAGCGAAACTCTGTCTCAAAAAATAATAATAAAAAAAAGAAAGGCCTGTGTACTGTCCACCTGGGATCCACAGCCTGGATGCCATGGGAAGGCAAGCAAGTCTTCAGGAACATGCCGCTCCTTAGCTCGGAGGATACTTTCACAGTAAACTTTGAAAAAGTAAGATGTTAAGTTAACACCTATAGAGTTCTTTGATTTTGTGAGCTCCTTACCTTGCAGTATTTATTTTGAACCAAGCTCCAGCAGAAATATTACTAAGCTGACAACTGAAACAATGGAAATAATTTCAGAATTTTGTCACGAATCAGGAATCTACATGAATAATGTGGTTCCCACTGTTGTCTCCCTTCCATGTTGTATGTTCTATGCAAAAATACAAACACCTTTCTTTGTAGGATTTGGTGATGATCCTCGGCATACCACGGTTAAATCTGTTTAGTGCTAGTCTAAGGGAATATCAGGTTACATGACAGTGTAATTTCGTTCCTCCGTGCTCTCCAATTAGTTTTTACTGGAAATAAATTGCTGCCTGCATTGGGATTATCCAGAAACATCATTTAGTGATTCCTCTCAGTGGTCAGAACCTTCATGTTTTCTCTTGTCGGAGGGGGTTATGGGCTGAATTGTGTCCTCGAAATTACTGTGTTGAAGTCCCAATCCCAAGTGCCTCAGAATGTGACTTATTTGGGGATTATGTCTTTAAAGACATAATTAAGTTAAAATGAGGTCATCTGGGTGGACCCTAATCTGATATAACTGGTGTCCTTCTTAGAAGGTGAGATGCAGCTACAGACAGATGCAGCGGGAAGAGTGTCTAAAGATATGCAGGGGTTGCGGGGGGAAGACATCATCTGGAAGACAGGGAGCGAGGCCTCCTGAGAAACCACCCCTCTGATGCCTCCATCTCAGGTCTCCAGCCTCCAGGACTGTAAGACGAGACACTACTGTGGTTTAAGGCCCCCAGACTGTGGTATTTTGTCAGGACAGTCCTAGCAAACTCACACACTGCATGTGTGGGTTTACTTTTTTTTTTAAGAAAATTACCAATAGATAACTCCAGGTACCTATACTTTACTTTAAAGGTATTTTAGTGGAATCCAAAAATCAACACTCCCGTGTGACAGTTACTTGTCCTCTGAAGTGGTCCTCGCCGAGATTGCAGAGGTCCTCGCCGAGATTGCAGAGGTCCTTGCCGAGATTGCACAGGTCCTCGCCGAGATTGCAGAGGTCCTCGCCAAGATTGCTCAGGTCCTCGCCGAGATTGCAGACTTGGTGGCAGAGGAGGAGGATGAGCAGTGAGCCTAAGCCTGGCCAGTCAGCTGATACAGGTGGAAGAATGAGTGTCCACCAAGCCACAGGGGACACTGAAGAACAGAGAGAATCCACGGGCGCCAGGCCAGGCAGCAGGACGCATGAGACTGAGCAGCATGAGTTATTTTATAAGGCAATTCCCATGTCTAAATCTGAATATTAAATGCAGGGGGTGAAAAGCAAATATTACAAAATTAATCTACTTAAAACAGAACCATAAATCTTATTATATTTCCAGTCTCTCTAGGTTCATGCCTGAGCAACAGATGTTCAGATTTGGGTGTGAAATTGCTCCCACCAGATGTGCAGCCACCCCCAGACTCTCCCAAACACAACATCAGCTTCTAGCTAAACATGCATTTCCACAAAGGTTTTCTGGGGTGTGGTTTTGCATTCTGATGGGTCAACAATTTGAAGGACTATTCTGACCCAAATGAAGAATACTAGAAAGGAGGCATCCATTTATTTCACTCACAGCTACTGTAGCAGTTGGGCATCGGGATGTACACAGCCATGGCCGCACACAGGGTGAAACCTCCTCAGCCCCTGGGTCCCCCTGGGTCCCCAGCCCGAGGTCACCACCACAGAAAGGCCACCTGGGGGGAAAGCGTCTACCCCATGCGGGCTTCCCAGGCTGACTGCTGCACCCCTGGCTCACGGACCACAGAGGCAGACTGTCCATCCCACGGCAAGACTAAGTGGCCGTAGCTCTATGTACATCCCTTGCCTACAGCACATATTAATTACAGGGGCATTTTATTGTTAGTTTAAATTAAATGTGCAGAGAGGACTGGGGCCTGAAGGAAAGCAATTTTAGATAAAATATCCTGCACTTGGCAAGCATTTTTCAAAGCTTAATAAGGAATATTCAGGGTATATAATTATAGAAACCTACTGAACTCATTCACCTCCAAGGAGGGGAAAGGGAAGGCTGCGGAGGACAGCAAGAGGCCATCTGCTGAGATGGCCAGGACATTCACACTTGCCCATTCACACTCACCTACTCACAAACACACACGTCCACACTCAAAACCATACACTCATGCACACACACTCTCTCACATCCATCCACACAAGTACACATGTGCACACTAACAGTCTCACACACACACAAGCACACACGTGTGCACACTCACCCTCACACACAAAAACACACAAGCACATATCCAGTGCACACTCACACCTTCACACACCCACTCTTACATCCACCCACAGGCACACATGCAACCACACATTCACACTCACATACACAAACATGCGTGGTTGTGCACACTCAGAGTCACACTCACACAAGCACACATGCATGCACACGTTCACACACAATCACACACACTTGTGCACACACACACATGCACTCTCTCATCCACCCACACAAGCACACATGTGTGCACAGTTCACACTCACATACACATTCTCACATACACAAGCACACCTGCATGTGCACACCCACACTCTCACATCCACCCACATAAGCACACACACATGCAGACACCCACACTCTTACACACACATACTCTACCATGCACATGCACACATATGATTTGCACCCAGTCACTAGCTCTGGGACACACATGGCCTTCAGGAAGAGGCCCTGCATCACCACTGGTAAGCTTCACTCCGTCGTCAAAAGGGCTGGAGGAGGGCATCTGTTTCTTGGAGACTTGGGCCACATGCTGCCCCAAGTGCTCTCCCAAGCCTGGGGTCCTCCTGGGGCTCATCAGCAGATCAGCTGTGTGACTGCAAGACCCACCCTTCCAGTGAGAGGCCCTCGGGCGCACGCTGTGTGTGGACAGCTGGAGGAGCACACACAGCCAGAAACCAGTCCTGGGGGGTTCTGGCTCACAGCCAGAGTCATAAGGTTGCCAGTCTCTGTTATCTGCAGGACTGCAGCATGCAACGGGACAGGTCCATACCCAGGTCCAGCTCCAAATTACAGCAGTTCTCTGCAGCAGCACTAAGACTGCCCATGCTCTTCCTTGCGCCTCTTCTCCAAGCATTTCTTCATTCAATTCCTTTCTCTTTCTACCATTTCTCTCCTTGCTCCCAGCACCTTGTTTCTTTGAGCCCTATGAGTCTTAACCCAGTGTCTCTGCAGAGGTGCTCATCCACCATAATAACTCCTGGGTGGGCCTCTTGGTTTCCTGTGTCATCCCTGTGACCCCACGACTGTCCTCTCTCATTCAGCCCACCCCCATGTCATGCCTGGGGGTTGTAGGGTTCAAAGGAGCCATGCTTATCTAGAGAGGGTGTCCAGGCAAGCAGTTGGCTGCATAGCTTCTGCATGGTGTGATAGATAGGGCCCAAGCAGGTGAGAGACAGCAAGTGACACATTTGCAGCTTGATGTAGATCCTCAGTGCATTAGTCTGTTCTCACACTGAGAATAAAGACATACCCCTGTGTGGGTACTTTATAAGGGACATAGGTTTAATTGATTCACAGTTCCACATGCCTGGGGAGGCCTCACAATCATGGCTAAAAGCAAATGTGGAGCACAGTCACATCTTACATGGTGGCAGGCAAGAGAGAGCATGTGCAGGGGAAGAGGGTGTGCAGGGGAAGAGTGTGTGCAGGAGAACCCCTTTTATAAAACCATTAGATTCTATAAGACTTATTCACTATCACGACAACAGCAGGAAAAAGACCAGCCCATATGATTCAATTACCTTCCACTGAGTCTGTCTCTTGACACATGAAAAAAAGTTACAATTCAGGATGAGATTTGGGTGGGGACAGAGCCAAACCGTATTATCCAGTCCCGATGATCACCCAAAGGCATCAGGTGACAAACAAGACCTCACACTTTCTCCTGCCCAGAGCCTAAACCTCTGGAGTGAAGGCAGGCGGAGGGGAATGAGCAAGCCCACATGGTGGCTGCAGGACATGGTCCCCTCTGAATGCGGGATCCAGGCCGGACAGAGGAATTGGCCCAGACGTGAGTGTCAGGGGTGGAGGAAATGACAACCAGGCTGAATGCCAAGGATGAGGATTGGATTTGGGGAGGTGGGGCCTTGCCTGAGCCCCATGACCTGGGGTAGTGGAGGCTTCCTGGGGCTGAGGAGCCCTAGGATGACTGGGGCTGGCAGGGAGACCTGAGGAATAGCTAAGAGGAGGCCCGTGACAGCCGAGAGAAGAAGGGGAGGACAGGTGTAAGCCAGGAGAGAGCCTGACGGAAGGGCAGGCAGGCTGGGGGCTGAGTGCATTTGCAATGGAAGCTGAGGGGGAACCTGAGCATCTGCATCTCATGCTTCCTTCCCTGTGGAGAGGAAAGGAGCTGTTTCTGCATCGCAAGTCCCAGCCTTGCTGTGTGGCTGCAAGTCCGCTTCCCATCCCAGGGAAGGAGAAGGACTTACCATGGCAGATTTAGGAACCCAATCATGCCTCCTCTCTCTGAGCAGGAGGAAAGCATGAACCCCAGTCACCAAGAGTCCTGCAGGGAATCCCCAACAGGAGCTCAGGCAGGCCACCTGGGACTGGATCCAGGGGGCAGCAAAGGCTTTGGAGGTCGCCAGCGTCAGGAGACAGCCGAGACTTCCACTGAGCTGGGTGCCCCGGCCTGGGCTTTGAGCATAAGAAAGGGACACTTGGGTGGCTGTGCTCTGGATTCCTGAGTGAGCCCTTAGCTGGTCTTGAGCCCGGGCACAAGGACATCCCCACCACCCTGCAGGGACAGGGCAGTCACTGGTCTGCTGAGGAGAGCAGTGTCATCGAAGGGTGAAGACAGGAGGCAGGATCAGCCGTGAAATTAGGCTTTCAGGTTGCCTGCAGGACACTCAGGTGAAAGCTCCCTGCAGAGGAGTAAAAGTGGAGCAACCTAAAGCCGCGTGGAAGTCACAGAGCAGAGGACACAGGAACCGTGTGCAGGGGCCAGTCCGCAGGGAAGAGCGAGTGGCAGAAACAAAAACTACAAAGACAGGAGGGGCTCTGGGGGCCTGAGGTAGGCAGGAGGGAGGGTCTGAAAGAGAGAGAGTGGCAGAGACTTGGAGAGAAGCAGGGTCTGAGTCCAGAGCCGGCCGGAGCTCCAGCTGTGCCTCTGTCACTGGTTCTGGAGGCCCCCTCTGTGGAAGGCCAATAAATCTCAGTCCTAATTTGCATATCTCCTTTTAAGTGTATAAAAGGGTCCTCAGACCCCAAATTACGAGAACCTCTGGGCTCTCACAGTTTACACAGTGTCTTTGTGTTCTTCACAACCACAGAGACTTGCGTATAAATCTATGGAAGTGGAGAAAAGAAAGAATGAAAGGAAGGAAGGAAAGGAAGAAAGTAGGGTGGAAAAAAAGGCAGAGAGCAAAAGGGAATAGGGAGCTGGGGGTAGGAAGGGACAGAGCAAGAGAGGGAGGGAATGGGCCATGGAAATGAGAAAATGAAAGGAGAGGATGCCCCACATCTGCCCCACACCCCGGGAGCAGAGCAGGGTCCCTGGCTGAGGGGAAAACAGGGAAGGGGGAGCTGGCCTCAGACTTAGGCCTCGATCATCAAATACTTTTTCATCCATTTTTCTTTAGACTGCATGGTATATCATGCTCATTATTTCTACAAGTGTTTCCCTAACAATGGCCTTTCTCTCTCTCGGGGCTCAGCGGGAGCCCACTGCTGCCAGGAGTCTGTCCTGCGTGCGTCAAACAGAGCATGAGTTTCTCACGCCTTTCCTCACTGTGCAGGCTGCACTGTAGACTCACCTGGGCCTCACCAACAAGCCAGGGCACATCAGGGTGCAGCATGCTCTCTTCGCGGGGTTACTGAGAATCCCCCACCAGCACCATGCTGCCCAGGGCCATGTGGGGAGCTGTCTTTAATGTGTGACATGCAGAGACCCTGCGGAAGGTTTGCTAAGAGACAAGAGTCTTATTAGACATCCTCAGGCCCAGGTGATGGGGGCAGCATCACCAGGGCAGGTCACTCTGAGGACCAGGAGCTTCCCAAGGGAGATGGGGCTGCCTCCGAGGGCTTGGGATTCAGGAGACTGAGGTAAGGCTGAAGGTACAAGAGAAGATGGGGTGAGTGTCTACTTACCCACTAGAAAACTGAGGGACAACAACAGCCATGGGCTAGGGGAGAAAGGCATGGGGAGGAGATGCAAGAAGAAGAACAGAAGAGGAAGCGAAGGAGAGTGATGGGGAGAAGGATTATTCATCAATGAGGCAGGACACACTAGCCAGGTGTGAATATGGGACTACAAGTCATAGCTACAGACCCAGGGCTTTGGGAGGCTGAGGTGGGAGGATTGCTTGAGCTCAGAAGCTGAAGACCAGCCTGAGTAACGTGGTGAGATACTGTCATTGAGAAAAATATATAAAAAGTTAGTCAGGTGTGGTGATGAGTGCTTGTAGTCCCAGATACTCGGGAGACTAAGGAGGGAGGAAGTTGAGGCTGCAGTGAGCTATGATCATACCACTGCACACCAGCCTGGGTGATACAGCAAGATCCTGACTCGAGTAATAATGAACAATAAATAAGAATAGTAACAACAAGGAGACGATTGCTTATGTATCTGATTTGCATTATAAAATGTGTTGTTTGAGTTAGGTTAATTATAATTGATACACATTCACTAACTTGATCGTTCTCATATGTTTTATCTCAGTGCACCCTGCATGGTCTTAACATGACTGAAGAACTTCAAAGAGCTTTTGTTTATGTGGATTTCATCCATCAATATTTATCATATTGGAAACTAAAATTAAGGAAAATGCTAAATATGTCTGTAATCTTTTAAATGGAATCCATGACATGTCAACATATCTAACATTTTAATGAAAATATCTATATTTTGCAAAACAATACAGAAAATGGTGAGTGAGATGGATGGCATAGTTTTACATTTTTGGATATCCTTTTTTTTTTTTTTTTAATGCCTGACTTAATAGAAGACAGACAGATGATCGTGCTGCTCCTATATTCAATCGTGATAGCCAAAGTATTATATCTTCTGCAAAACTCCACCATGGACTTCGGATAAAATGAATGAGTGAAAACAGTTAATGTCGTCTGATGGTTGTGAATATTGTTATACAAATGGGGGGGTGTTTTTTGTGCAAAGAGCAGGGACCCAGGTAAATGCAGTGCAACAAGCTGAAATGTTCATATCACATGCTGAGTGTTAACTGTTGGAAATTGGTAAGTTATTGCAAAAGAAAGGTCTTAAATAGACTGCTAGAAACTTTTTAATACAACTCTCTCAACTTTCGAATAGAGAAAGTGATGTGTGGGTGTTTCGGTCATGACGTGTTCCCCCAAATCCATAAGTTGAAACTGAATGGCCAACGTGATAGCATTGGTCCTGGCCACGCATGGTGGCTCACGCCTGTAATCCCAGCACTTTGGGAAGCCGAGGCAGGTGGATCACCTGAGGTCAGGAGTTTGAGATCAGCCTGTCCAATATAGTGAAACACTGTCTCTACTAAAAATACAAAAAAAAAAAAAAAAAAAAAAAAATAGCTAGGCATGATGGCGGGTGCCTATAATCCCAGCTACTTGGGAGGCTGAGGCAGGAGAATCGCTTGGAACTCAGGAGGCAGAAGTTGAAGTGAGCAGAGATCACACCATCACACTCTAGCCTGGGCAACAAGAGTAAAACTGCCTGAAAAAACAACAACAACAACAACAAAAAAAAACCAGGTAGGTCCCTTAGGAGGGGATTAAGCCACGAGCATGGGGCTCTTATTGATGAGGTGAGGGCCATTACACAGACATTGGAGGTAGTGTTCATTCTCTTCCACTCTTCTGCTGGGTGAGGACACCAAGACCACACCACCTTTGTGAAACTGGCCTTCACCAGACACTCAGCCTGCTGATGCCTTGATCTGGGACCTCCCAACCTCCAGAAATGAGAAAAAGTCTCTGTTCTCTGTGAGTTTCTCAGTCTGTGGCATTTGGTTCTGGCAACATGAATGGACTCACACAGGAAGCAAGTTTATGTAATAAGCAAATTCACATAATGGGTGGAAGAGATGGGCCTAGAAGCTGAGTATTGAATGGCTACTTCCGTCCAATGAAACATGCACTGTAGTTCTCTGTTTTTTTTTTTACGAGTACTTTTAATTAATGAATTGTTCTTCCATATAGTAGTGTTGCAAGTAATCTACATAGTTCTATTACAATGTAGGTTCTAGAGAATTTCATAGACTGACCTAGGAAATGAACACTGTTTTCTGTTGGATTGCATTCTGATGTCCAGCTAACTTACAGGGGATGTGAAGGTGAACCATCTCCTTGTTAGACATGAGATTCCTGCAACAGGGCTTCAGGGCCCATGTGCTTACATCCCTATGAAAACTGAACACTGAAATGCAGGAGAAAGAGCGGAGAGTCCTGACTCAGCCATTTGCCAGGTGAGTGGATCCGCCTGAGCAGGAACACACAGGTGTGAGCAGAAATTACTCCTAAGTGACTTCTTTCCTTACACGGTGGGTTCCAGTAAAACCTCCTGAAGACTTGCCACAAAAGTCACCCATGAAATGTTTCCTGCCAGTGAATTGCGAAAGTATTTTTTTTGTAGATGACAGGAAATATTTTAACATTGTGTACAAGTTACAGGACAATAACCCTGACAGTTTTCTAATAACAATAAACAATGACGAGGATGGCTTTGTTATCCTGCACTTCCCAAGGTACAGTTATGGAGCTTTGTGATCGTTCTTGAGTTTTTTCGTTAATAATTGTTGGTGACAGTTATTTCACTTGGGTGGCACCTCCTGGGTTTCTGTTTGTGTGGTTTGGCATCTGTTTCTCCAAATGACTGCATTTGTTTGGATCTCCAACTACACACAGGCATTTATTGTCTCCTCACGTGAAGCAGAGAGAGGGTCAATGAGACATGAGGCCTCCTGCCCGGAAACTGAGACACAGATGAACATGATGTCCTGTGGAGGTCCCTGGTGACGGCCCAGCGACTTGAATCTTCTTACGGGGTAAGTGAGAATGTCATTACATAAAACGGTCATAAACTGTTACATTTTGCCAACTTTTGAAAGAAAAGTTTCTGTCTATCTTCATCATTCACATAATTATCAATCTGGAACCAGATCCTTTTTCCGAGACATCATATTTTTGTCACATATTTAATATTCATCAAATATTATTCAGTATTTTTATATTTGGAATGAAGACATTGCCATTAATAGAGACATTAATTGTCTCTATTCGCTCACTCATTTTCTCCCACGTGCACCACGGAGTTTTACAGAAGATATAGGACCTTTGCTATCCCAGCTGATTACAGGTAGGAACAGGAGGTCCACCTGCTGACTCGGGCACTCATGGGGGCAGGGCTGGTCTCCACGAAGGGTTTTCTCAGATCCACCTCTCAGAGACGATGGGGAGTATAACTTCACTTACCCTGTAGCTCCTGGACTGGAAGATGAGACTCTTTTTTTAAGATATTAAAATAAGCTTCGAGACAGGATGTTCAGGGTACATCTGCTGATGATCAGAAAAAAACAGAAACAGGCACAGATAGAATATTACATACGGAAAAGGACTAGGTTGGCAGAGTCAGATCAAAAATAGCTTTTTTTAAAAAGCGCTATGATGAAATATGTCCATGACTTCTATTAAGAGAAAGAGAAATATTCATTTCTGGGGGCCTGGCAAGGCTACTTGGGTGACCTTTTCTTTTTTAGGGATGAGTGTGTGGGGGAGTACACTGGAAGACCTTTCTCTCCTCCTTTGCTGATTTCAATTGTCTTGCTGGAGTCTTCTTTTTACGGACTTAGGTCTCCTAATTTAATAAGTGCAATTGGAGTGAGTCACCTCTATGTTGATCCTGAAATTAATAAACTTAGATCCAAAGCTAGAATTCTATCAGGAGGCAGTGCTATCTCCTTTCTCCCCCTTTTAATACTGAATGTAAATTGACCCACTGTACATTTCGAGATCAAACTCAGAGCTCAATTTAGATTAGTGCACATTCAAAGTTCTTAAAAACCCTAGTTCTATTCAAATGTGAGGTTTTCACTGCACACACAGCCTTAATCAAAAGTAGAGCTGTATAGAATGGTTTAAATTTAATCCAAATCTCAGCGAATTTCATGAATCTGTCCACTCAAGCTTCACGCGAGTGGGTTCATAAATGCCATTTCCCCTTTGAGGCATGATGGAGTGCAGGCTGCCTGTGCTCCCGGGTGCCACACAAACACCCCAGACTGGAGAGTCCTTTTGCCTTCATGACGATTTTATAGCATAAGCAAATAAAATTCATTTTATTGATTGATAATGGCCAATGAAGTATGACTTCTCCATGAACACGCCTCACTAGCAACTAGCTTAGGCCATAGACAGGGATGGCTAAAACCTGATGATTTTAAAAAGGCAATATGCATGCAATGGCAAAGAATCTGTGGGGTGTGTGTGTGTGTGTGTGTGTGTGTGTGTGTGTGTCTATTGTGGAGTTGGGGAATTTAGTGGGTAGGGACGACTTCAGGAGGAAGAAAATACAATTTTATTAAATTTACAACTTAGGGTACCTTTTCACACTGGAGTAGAATGGTTGATCTCTCACACAGGGAGAAAGTATTGAAATTCATTGAGGTTTTAGAACTTTTAAAAATATAGCAGGTAATATGCAGCAGGTTTGAAACTTCAGTACTAAAATCTCAGTGTCTTTTAATACTCTCTTAAAAAAAAAAGTCAACCAAAAGGGAAAAGCCATTTGTCAAGGTTATAAAAGACACTTGAATTGAAAGTCAGTTAGTCCTTATGTCTAAAAATAACTTTCAGCATTCCAAATACACTAAGAGAAAACTGATTCCCAAAAATAAATCAACTTATAAAGGAAAGCATACACAGAGTACGAAAATAACTGAAATGGGTAAGGGATGATTTTTGACGTGAACGAAATGAAATGTTTCCACGTCACACAAAGCTCCACACTGGCCCGGAGCAGAGCCCTAAAGGAGAGAGTGGCATTGAGCTGGTGATTCAAGCGAAGTGTATTGGGTGTGCTGTGACTCAGCATACACAGCAACGGCCGTGCACTGGGGGCAGTGAGGTATTTTGTTTTTGTGGGGAGCCTGTGGGGCAGTTCCAGTCTGAGACACCCATGCTTCCCTCTCTGTCCTTCCCCCTTCTTTTTCTCTTTGGTAAAGAAGGTTCTCACTATGTTGCCCAGGCTGGATCTCCAAATCCTGAGCTTGAGCAATCCTCCCTCCTCAGCATCCCAAATTGCTGGGATTATAAGCATGAGCCACCACACCAACGCTTCCCTTTCTCCAGTCCCCTTCCTTAGGTATCCCTGATCATCGCACTACAGACCAATGGCCTTTGCCTTGTCTGCTGCCTTGAGAATGTTACCCACGCCTTGCCTGCACTTCCAGTGACATGGAATCTGCCTTCAGATCCATCTGAAGCATCCACAACACTCTGTAGCATGAGCCTTGTTTTCTCTCCCTCTCAGATCAGCACAGGGAATGTCATTTTTTTCTTATGCCCAAGAGAAGTGGTAAAAATCAAACCTAACTAAGAAACTAAGTTTTAATTCAGTATGGCTGTTTAAAGTTACTGAGACATAATTCATACAGAGCGTACATATAAATCTCCTTTTTGTTTTCTGAGTTTTGACAAATGTTTGCAGCTGTGTAACCACCACCATAGTCAAGATATAGAACAATCCCATTGAACCAAAAGACCTCCCCTGTTACCCTCTGGAGCGACCTCTTCCCCACACCCCTAACTCCTGGCAGTGCAGGTCTGATTTCTGTCCCTAGAGGTTCCTTCCCCACAGTGCCACGTCAGCAGAATTATACACTTGCTGTCCTTTTGTGCCTGGTTCCCTTCACTTGGAATAACACTTCTGGGGTTTGCCCACGTTGTATGTCAGCGTGGATTCACTCAAGCCTCTGTTCTTTTTGATTGCTAAGTAGGATTCCATTGAATGGATGGAGCAGAATTTGTTTCTCTGTTCACCAGTTGGTGGTCATTTCGGTTGTTTACACTCTGGATCTTATGCATCGTGCTGCTGTGAACATGTGTCAAGTGTTCATGTGAACATATGTTTTCACTTCTAGGTGAAAGCCTAGGTGTGGATGGGCTGGGATGTATGGTAAATGCATATTTAACTCTCTAAGAACCTGCTAAAGTATTCTCCTAGCTCATGATACATAAGGCATTCATACTAGCAGTGTGGGAGAGCCCGATGGGCTCACGTGTCTGCTGGCGAGTGGAACTGTTAGTGTTTCTCACCTTCAGAGAGGTGGCCTACGATGTGTGTCGTGGGGACTCAGTGGAGTTTAATTTGTGTTTTCCCAGTGACTAACGATGTTGAGCATCTTTTCATGTGCTTATAGAGGATTCTTTATCTTTGTTGGTTAAGTGTCTGTGCAACTCTTCTATGATGTTTGAAGAGCAGTTTTAGGTTCACAGCAAAATTGAGCAGAAAGTACCGAGAGTTTCCACACATGCCCAGATTCCCCCACTACGGAAATCACCCACCAGACTGCGAGGAGCCCACGGTGATGCATCACTGCCTCATTGTCACTCAAAGCCCATCATTCACACTGGGGGAGGGGGTCACTCGTGGTGTTGTACGTACCATGGTTTCAGACAAATGTATAATGACATCTGTCTACTGCGATAACACCACACAGCACAGTTTCTCCCCCCAAACATCCTCTGCCTGCTCCTTTCTCCCTCGAGTCTCCAACAACCACTCATCTTCTCACTGTCACCATGGTTTTGCTTTTACCAAATGCCGACAGTTGGACTGACAGTACGTAGCCTTTTCAGATTTCTTTTTTCACTGAGTAATATTCATCCAAGTCTCCCCTATGTCTTATTATGGCTTTATTGCACATTTCTTTATCGTGCTGAATCATGTTCCAATGATGAACCACAGTTTATTTATTCATTTACTGTCCAGAGGACATCTTGGTGGCTTCCAACGCTTGCTTATTATGAATAAAGCTGTTATAAATATGTGTGTGCAGATTTTTTCTTGGACATAAGTTTTCAACTCCTTTGAGCAAATACTAAGGAGGACAACCTCTGGATCATAAGGTAAGGGTGTGTTTAGTTTTGTCAGAAACCACGAAACTGTTTTCCTCAGTGGCTGTGCAGTTTTCATTCCCACTAGGAACAAATGAGAGTTCCCATTGCTCCACATGCTCGCCAGCATTTGATATTGTCAGTGCTTTGAATTTTTTCCATTCTAAAGGGGATGTCAATAGAAGTTTTTAATAATAACAGGTCTGATGTTCTCTAAATTATTTGGGGTTTAAATTAACTCGAACAGGCTCCAGAAATCCCTGCTCTGCAAACGTGAGGCATCAGGAAAAGATATTTTTTATAGGAGTGGCCATGGGGCCACATTCATTGCCTTAACCCCTTTCCCAGATTGGGTTTCTGGTTAATGACAGCACTATCTCCCCCAGACCCCCAATCACCTTCATTCTTATCTAGCACTACACACACTTCCTACTCTCTTTATGCACATCAAGTGAGAAACAGCCAGAACAATGTCAAGTGCTGTATTAGGAGCTAGACGTTTCATGCTTCACTCCTATGTAGAGGTGGTACATTTCTACTTTTCCTCAATTCAGCCCAAACTAAGGTAAGCTTGTCTGGAAAATTCAGACTGTAAATACTAGTCTATAAGCTTAAATTGAACCAATTATCTTGAAATCTCTAAAATAAATGTTAACTAGAAATATCAAACATAAGATGACCAAAATTATCTTTATGGGGGTCTTATATCGTTTCTTTGTGTAAATTCAGACACAATAAAGGGGGAGTTTGGGTCTACAATCCCTTTCCCTGCCCTGCCCCCTTTGTATCTGTCCTTTCCTGCTAGAACAATTAACAAAAAAGATTAGAAATGTTTACTTCTCCCAGAAGAGGTATCACTGTGAGAAATGGACACAGTGTTCTTCTTTACCCCCTCTCAATCCCATCTCATGGGATGGAGACTCTGGATCCTCACACCCTCTTTCCCTGTCCCTGGCATGCACTTCTCCTCTGTGACTATTTCTTCCTCGTGCACCTGCCCACCTCTGTTCACAAGCATGGCAGGACTGGCTTACCAGCCCCTACCTAAGCTTGCGTCCCCTGGATTCCCAGGGCTTCCCACCAGAGGTGTTTAAAGAGCTCCCTAAAGTGTCCGATATCACTGTTTCTGTGGAAAACCTACTCCCCAGGCTGGATCTCTTATTTTAAGGTGAGATCCTCGAGCTGACACCTTGTGATAATAAGAAGAAGGAGTGTACTTCTAATGCACAGAGATGGCAATCAGAGATCAACAGAAATGGGGATGAAGGGTGTGTCCAGCTCCAGGGCCCTGCAGCAGGACAGAGCGGAAAGAATGTGGGGTTACTGGGTTTCAGCCTGAAACAAGTGGAATCCTGCAGACAGCGTCGTGTATGGGGATGGAGATACTATGGTGCTTATCAGGCTACTTGGCCAGAGCAATGCTCAGGAAATGGCTAATGGGGTCAATGTTTGGCCTCTGATTCTTTGTACCACCTGTCAGGGCTCAGAACACAATATCCCAAAAGACGACACTGTGGCGTGTTGATATCACATGCAGATGAACCTAGGGAAGAGAGACAACCGTGACGGCAGGGAGGTTGCCCACTGACCTTCTCCAGCGTTTCACCACAAAAGCTCTTCCTGCACGGTGTGCTGCCCTGCTGCATATCCAGAGGAAAGGGGTGGAGACAAAAAGACACAGAAAAATCCAAACACACAACCCAGCGGATCCTCCCTGCAGTTATCACCATTCGGTGACACCCTCCGTCCAGGTGCACATCCACACCACTGTCCCTTCATTCCTCACCAACCTGAGCACAAACATGCTGACTCCCCGGGGGCGTTGTGTCTTCAATTCTGGAAGGCCCCATGTCCTGCAAAACTGACATCCTTCTCTCTTGTTAACCTGTCTTCTGTGACATGGATGTAAGCCATGAACTTTGTGAGGGAACGGGAAGATATATTACTTTTTTAACCCTATGTAAAGTAAAAGAAAACTCTGAGATTTCCTAATAACTTATCCACATGACATGCACATTAATGTGTGTGCAACATGTGCATGGGAATTTTATTCTAGTGAGTAGTAGTAAATTACACTTCCAATTCTCTCACACACAGCCCCGGGGCAGATCCAGCTCCTCCCAGCCCTCACCCTTACCTTGTTTCATGCAGAGCCCTGGGGTGGACCTGCAGAGATCAAGCTTCCCCCACCTTTGCCCTATGGCACGCAGAGACACAGGACAGACATGTGGAGACCCAGATCCTCCCAGCGCTCACCCTTACCTTGTTCCACACAGAGCCCTGGGGCAGATCTGCAGAGATCTAGCTCCTCCCAGCCCTCACCCTTACCTTGTTCCACGCAGAGCCCCGGGACAGACCTGTGGAGATCCAGCTCCTCCCAGCCCTCACCCTTACCTTGTTCCACGAAGAGCCCCGGGACAGACCTGTGGAGATCCAGCTCCCCGCCGCCCCTACCCTGTTCTCTTCTGCTCTGTTGTTTCTGCTTTTCTCTTGGTCCAGGAACCTGAATTTCTCATTACAATTTTTAAAATGCCGCCTGTAGGATGTTTCTTTTATTTCATATCTTGAGCAGGCAAATTTTCTTTCTCTTGAAGCTAATGGCTCAAGTCTTTCTTTTCAGTTCAATCTCTATTTTCATGTTGACACATGACCCTCTAAGTATTTTTGAAAAGAAATAAATCTCAGTTACAGATGTGTTTATTTTTCTTTAAACTTTCCTCAAGGGTGATGCACCCTTAAGGGAATAATTTCGTATTTAAGTCTCGTGTGAAGTCAGCGCATTGTAACACAATGCACTCCAGCTACAATTTATTTGTGGATATCATCTCTGATTCCATCCAGATAAAATTCAGTGCAGGAAAACTAGTCAGGGCTGAATGATTCAATCCTTGCCAACCGTCCTGTTCTCTAAACACAGCGTAGCCGTGTTGTCCTCTGCTCCGTGAGATAGAGTTTGTAGACACAGGTGCCATGTTTTCAGTGAGCGTTGAAAGGCGCACACATTGCTGCTCCTCTTCATGGTGTCACCTTCCTGCAGTTCTAGTCTAGGGGACAGAAGATTAACCTGACCCACCCTGACCGGAGCCCACGTGCTTAAACCGCAGTGGCTTACTGCATGAATTAAGAAATCCATCATCTGGGTGCAGTGGCTCATGCCTGTAATCCCAGGACTTTGAGAGGCCGAGGCAGGAGGATCACCTGAGGCTGGGAGCTCAAGACCAACCTAACCAACATGGTGAAACCCCATCTCTACTAAAAATACAAAATTAGCCGGGCCTGGTGGCACATGCTTGTAATCCCAGCTACACGGGAGGCTGAGGCAGAAGAATCGCTTGAACCCGGGAGGTAGAGGTTGTAGTGAGCTGAGATCATATTACTGTACTGGGCAACAAGAATGAAACTCCATTAAAAAAAAAAAGGAAAAAGAAAAAGAAATTCATCAAGAGCTTGAAAAGTCAAAAGGAGAAGGAAGAAGGTGGAAAGTTTACTCAGAATCTGAAACAAAACAACATTTTCCAGCAGAACAGGAGAACAGAGGAAGGAGACCCTTGGGAGGCCAACCCATTCGGTGGTTACAATCACAGAGAGGGTACTAACCCCTTCCTGGAGGATCAGTTAGCAGCTCTGCCATTAACACTGTTCTGCACGGTATCACTGATATTTACTCACGCCATTTAAACTGTCATTTAAAAAGACACCTAAATAATTCACACTTTCCTTTTCCTACATGGGCTTTGAGGACATACGTAAATCTGAAAGACATTTTCCATCATTCTATATTACACTCTGCTCTTTCTAATCTAGATTTTTTTCCCCTAAACTTCGTCAGTAACAGTTTTTACAGTAGTGATATTTTTATTGTAGTAAAATATACACAACATAAAATTCTCCCATTTAGTCATTTTAAGCGTATAGTTAATGGCATTAAGCAGGTTCGCAGTGTTATGAGACCGTTGCCATCCCTCATCTCCAGAAGTTTCTCATCCTCCCAGCTAAGACTCTGTACACGTTAAACACTAACTACTCCTCTTCCTTGTCCTGGGCTTTTAGAAAACACTGTCCAACTTTCTGTCTCTACAGATCTGACTACTCTAGTCATCCAACGTCACTGGAATCTGACCACTCGAGTCATCCAATGTAACTGGAATCTGACTACTCCAGTCATCCAACGTAACTGGAATCTGACCACCCTAGCCATCCAACGTCATTGGAATCTGACCACCCTAGCCATCCAACGTCACTGGAATCTGACCACTCGAGTCATCCAACGTAACTGGAATCTGACCACCCTAGTCATCCAACGTAACTGGAATCTGACCACCCTAGTCATCCAACGTAACTGGAATCTGACCACTCCAGTCATCCAACGTAACTGGAATCTGACCACCCCAGTCATCCAACGTAACTGGAATCTGACCACCCCAGTCATCCAACGTAACTGGAATCTGACCACCCTAGTCATCCAACGTAACTGGAATCTGACCACCCTAGTCATCCAACGTAACTGGAATCTGACCACCCTAGTCATCCAACGTAACTGGAATCTGACCACCCTAGTCATCCAACGTAACTGGAATCTGACCACCCTAGTCATCCAACGTAACTGGAATCTGACCACCCTAGTCATCCAACGTAACTGGAATCTGACCACCCTAGTCATCCAACGTAACTGGAATCTGACCACCCTAGTCATCCAACGTAACTGGAATCTGACCACCCTAGTCATCCAACGTAACTGGAATCTGACCACCCTAGTCATCCAACGTAACTGGAATCTGACCACCCTAGTCATCCAACGTAACTGGAATCTGACCACCCTAGTCATCCAACGTAACTGGAATCTGACCACCCTAGTCATCCAACGTAACTGGAATCTGAATACCCTAGTCATCCAACGTAACTGGAATCTGACCACTTTAGTCATCCAACGTAACTGGAATCTGACCACTCCAGTCATCCAACGTAACTGGAATCTGACTAATCTAGTCATCCAACGTAACTGGAATCTGACTACTCTAGTCATCCAATGTAACTGGAATCACGTAATATTTGCCTCTTGTGTCTGGTTTATTTGATATGGCATAATGTCAAGGTTGTATTGTGACCCATGTTGTAGCCTGGGTCAAAATGTCCTTCCTTTTTAAGCCTGAATAATAATCTGTTGTATGCAGATGCTACGTTTTGTTTCTTCATTCACCTGTTTATCCACTCATCTGTGAGCACTTGTGTTTATCCATTCATCGCATTTATCCATTCATCCACAGGCATTTGGGTTGCTCGACCTTTTGGCTGTGGAAATTAACGCTGCTAGGATGATGAGTGTGCAAATATCGGCTTGAGTGTCTGCTTTCAATTCTTTGGTGTATATGTTTCATCAGAAGTAACTAGAATTACCAGATAAATCAGTAATTATTTTTGGGTTTTTGAGGACCTGCCATACCTATATTCCACACTAGCTATCCATTTTACACTGCTCCCTTAGAAATGACTAAGGGTTCCAATTTCTCCACATATTTGGCAACACCTGTTATTTTCTAGATTTTATTGCTGTTGTTGTTTTGGCTGGGACCCCTTCTACAGGCTGGAAAATGGTATCTCCTTGTGATTTTGATGTGCATGTTCCTAAAGATGAAGGATGCCAAGCATCTTTGCCTGTGCTTACTGGCCATCTGCCTGTCTTCTTGGCAGAAGCTGTGAGTCCTCTGTCCATTTTTTTAATGGGGTTGCTTGTTTTTTGGTTGAACTGTAATTTTCTCCCCATTAGTTTTCAAATTCACAATTCTCTACAATTTATAGAGGAGATATATTCAGTGTGGGATAATATCCGTATGTGAGGGTTTGATAAATACTTATGATTATTTAGTTTTGATAACAAAACTGGGGTTTGATAAATAATTTCCTCATTAATAACATAATGTACATCAAAGCTCCCAATGAAAAGTCTTTACACAGTAAGTACTTGATTAATTTTAGTTGAATCTGAATATGGATTATCTTTTTGGATATTCTGTGAGGGTACTATATTTCCAAGAGGAGAAAAAAAAGAAATACAATTATCTGACTCAAAGTATGTTAGTGGAGTTTTTTATTTTGTAATATAATAATAAAGTGAAAGGCAAGATAAGTGAATTTAATAAAACACTGTACAACATTGAGTGTTTGTATATATTAATGGTGTACTTAATGCATAGAAGATTGTATATGTGGCAAATGGAGATAATTAATTTTATTTCTTTTGAGAACCTGCTTTGTTTCTTTTGGCCACAGAGTGTTCACTAAAGCAGCGAGCTTTAAACCACCCTCACTGTGGGATGAGAAAGCACCTTGTTTTGCCTGAACAAATGGAGCCAATATGCTAGTTCACAAGTGATTTTTTTCCTTGAAAAGTTGAGAAGAAACATCTTTCAACCAAACGATATGATGCTGAAGTTCTAAAGCCCAGCTCCGAATATCACGTTCTGAAAAGACTGTGGTGCAGAAGGAGAGGGATGTTTACATTTTTTAACCACTAAGGTATTTTCCCCTAATTAACATTCTTCGAGAATCATAGTAAGGCTGAATGTGCAGGCATGAGAAAGGAGGAGAGTTATTCTGCTTCTGCTCTAATAGCCAGAAAAAGGAGGGGCGGGTGCGGTTAGGTTAGGAGCAAATGGTTATATCTGGATTAAAATCCACTTTAAAATATTCCTTTTTTCCCCTCCTGAGTGGTGATCGCAATGCCCTTTATGCCGCAGAGGGCCCTGAGGATGAGGCAGTTGTCTTTGGAGGAAAGGCCCCACCAGCCTGCACACAGTTTGCTCCCAGACTGCCGATTGCTTCTGCTGCCTGCCAACATCTGGGCGCCATGCAGCCTTCCTGGGCACCGCCATCTCCTTCACCTCCACTCCCACCTCCCTGTGGCCTGGGCCCTCACCAGCTGCTGGAAGCCACTGGACAGACTGATTGGATGGCTAGTTCCCATCACTGGGACTCCCTCTTCATATTATCCAAAGCCTTCAGCAGGCAGTGACTTGGAATGGCATCCAGTTTCCAATTACTGAACCTGTTTTCATGGCAGACACATTTACCCTACCTGGAAGATTAAAATCAGTTTAATTATTTTAGGTTTAAATGCATCATTCTACCCTTGAGTCCAACCCCACCTACACACTAACACACACATGCAAATACACACACATGCTTCCCCTTTTGGAACAGAGGCATGACAGAGTTTCAAAGATAAAAGAAGGAAAAACTTTAATTAGACTTTTTGAAAATACGATGTTCAGAAAAAGATAACTGCCACTTTTTAGCCCAGTATGAGCAAATGACAAAGATCAAATTCAGCTTACCGCTGGCAGCTTTCGTCATTGAATCAGTAATTGCCTTTTTCAACCTGTAACTCTCCAGTTGTTTCCAAGTTAAAATTATTTGCGCAAAATGAATTCTTATTATTCACTCTCTTCCTGAACACTTAGGTTATTGCATTCAGCCTGCTGGAAACATCCGTATGTGTGTTTGCCCACTGGAAATGCAAGGCAGAAGATCACTCACTCCCTTCTGCTTTAGGATTGCATGTGAAAGTCATTCATCCACTCAGTACCTATCAATTGGGTGCCAGCTTGATGCTGCATATATGCTAAGCAGTGGGCATCTGAAGACAAGCCACGTATCACCTTGGGCTTTAGAGAACAGTCTTCAATGATGTGATAATGTAACTATCCTTACTGTGTGCCCGCACTGTTCAGTCTGCTGGTTTAAACATATGGCCATTTAGCACTTGCAATCACCTTCGTCTAACTGAGGGAGTGAATTTTTATTTATTTTTATTTTTTAGAAAAATAGGAGAGAAGGAGAGGAAGAAAGAGGAAGAAAAAGAGGGAGAGATAACAGGAATATTGCTTTATTCTAAAAATGGGTATTAATAATGGCCGATCAATATTTTGTGTATTTAAAGTGGAGAATGTATATTTTGTGTATTTAAAGTGGAGAGCTCTATAAATACTTATTAAGTTTACTTGTTTCGGATCTGAGTTCAAGTTCTGGATATCCTTATTAATTTTCTGTCTCGTTGAGTCTAAATCTCTTTATGAGTCTTATGTATCTGGGTGTTAGGATCCTTAGCTCTTATTATTGCATTGATCCTTTTACCACTGTATCTTTGTTGCTTTGAAATCTGTTTTATCAAATGTGAGAATTGCAACTCCTGCTTTTTGTTTATTTATTTATTTTTGCTCTCCATTTGGTTGGTAAATCTTTCTCCAACCCTTTGTTTTGAGTCTTTGTGTATCTTTGGATATAAAATGGGTCTGGATATAGTATACTGTTAGGTTTTGGCTGTATCTTTTGATTGGGGGATTCAGTCGATTTAAATTTAGGGTTACTGCCATTTGATGTTAACTGGCTATTTTATCCATTCGTTGATGTAAATTATTCTCTATGTTGATGCTTTTTACTTTTCAGTATATTTTTAGAAAGGCTAATACTGGTTGTTCCTATTCTGTGTGTAATGCTTCTTTCAGAAGCTCTTGTAAAGCAGGCCTGGTGGTAATAAAATCTCTGAGTACTTGCTTGTTCATAAAATATTTTATTTTTCCTTCAATTGTGAAACTTAGTTTGGCAGGATATGAAATTCTGGGCTGAAAGTTCTGTTCTTTAAGGATGTTGAATATCGGCCCCCACTCTCTTCTGAATTTTTATTTTTACTGAAGTTTAATTAATCGAAATTCCATAACTAATGGCTACTATGCCTGTGGCCATGGTATTCTACAACACGTGTCTAGACAGAGACACAACCAATAGAGGGGCGGCAACAATGTGCGAGAAACACGTGGTTGGTAGAACAATTCCCCACCATCAGCCCTACACAGGCGGGCTCTGTGAATATGTCAGGTTACATGGCATTGGGAAATTAAAGCTGTCGGTGGTGCTAAGGCTGCTAACTGGTTGCTTTAAAATAAAGAGATTAGTCTGTGTTATTCAAGAAGACCAAATGTAATCACCAGTGGCCTGGAAAGTGGGAGGAGGCAGGAGAAAGTCAACCAGAGGGAGACAGGGCTATAAGAGGCACCGACAGATGACACAGCCTTACTGCTTTTGAGGGTGAAGGAAGAGGTGGTGAGTGAAGGTGTGGGCGGGCTCTGGAGTGAGGACAGGTAAGGGCGTGCGTTCTATCCTGGAGCCTCCGGAAGAAGTGCAGCTTGGACACCTGAACGTGGGCCCGGTGATACCCAGGTCAGGCTTCTCACCTCCAGAGATAATGGGTGGTGAATCTGTGTCACTGAAGCCAGGTAAGTGTGTGTGATTATATGTTAAGAGAGCAATGGAGGCCGAGTGCGGTGGCTCACACCTGTAATCCCAGTACTTTAAGAGGCTGAAGGAGGTGGATCACCTGAGGTCAGGATTTGAGACCAGCCTGGCCAACATGGCAAAACCCCATCTCTACTAAAATTACAAAAATTGATTGGGTATAGTGGCGGGTGCCTGCAATCCCACCTACTCAGGAGGCTGAGGTAGGAGAATCACTTGCACCCAGAAGGCGGAGGTTGCAGTGAGCTGAGATGGCACCACTGCACCCCAGGCTGGAAGGGAGAGCAAGACTTCATCTCAAAACAAACAAACAAAACCAGCAATGGAAAATGAACACAGTCTAGGTGTGTGGCTCAAGCCTGCAATCCCAGCACTTTGGGAGGCTGGCACAGGAGAATCACTTGAGCCCAGGAGTTTGAGACCAACCTGAACAGCACCATGAAACCCGGTTTCTCCACAACAACAACAACAACAAAAAGTGGTTATGCATGGTTACAGTTCCAGATCTTCCGGAGGCTGAGGAGAGGATTGCAGGGAGTCGTGATGGGCACACTGGACCCCAGCCTGGGTGATAGAGCAAGACCCTGTCTCTCAAAATTAAATCAAATCAATTAAATTTTGTTGAAAAAAAGGAAACAAAGCCACATGACAATAGAGACCCCTTCTGATGAGGGGTGCCACCCTGTTTTGGGGGTGCTGGTCATGACCGCACTGCCTGAAGAGTGAGGAGGTCTCAGCCCAGGAGACGGGAGAGCATATGCGAAGGACCGAGGTCAGAGGACGGCCTGCCTGTCCTGGAGGGAGCGGAGGCTGGATGCGGAGGAGGGCGGCTCGGGAGGGGAACAACCAGGCGGCAGGGCCAGCCTCTCCCCATGGTCCGACTGGTAGATCTCATGTTGTAAGCACTTAGCCAAACGGGTTCCATTGTGAGATCCCCCAGTTTTAGAAAGAGAGTGCAAAATCCCAAGGCTTAAAAAATGTGGGTATCCAAATATATTTAATGTATTCATGGACAGAATGGTGCCAATTAAAGAGAATTGAACAGCTCATCTTAGCACCACCGCGGGGGGCCTGTCTCTCACCTGTCGCTCAGCCTCTTTTGGCCACCAGTGCCCTTGTCCGCATCCTGGAGCCGCCTAGAGCAGCACACTCACTGCACCCCTTTCACTTGCTGCTGAAGAAGCGAGCGTATGTCAAAGTGAGGTTCAAAGTGGGCCAACAGTAGACTTGTAAATATCACTTTCTTTAGTCACATTCAAGGGCACCGTGACGCCAGTCATGGCTGCTGTTGCAACCGTGGAGATGTTAGGACATTAGAACTGATCAGAAGCATTTGCTAGGTGCTTCTCTCCCCAGGCACAGTCCTCCCAGAGCACAGTTCTCATGTGGCCACCTGAGTGCTCCCGAGCTCCTCCAGGGATGAGACGTCTTGTGCAGATGTTCCCCATTCATCCGTGACCATCTGATAAGCACTTACGATGCAGACAGCGCTTCAGACACTTAAGGGTAGGGCTGGGAGTGAGATGGAAAAGGCCTTGTAGTCAGTGCCTGCAGACACAGCCCCACAGCCTCTCTCTGAGTGCACCGGTTCTCCCCACCTCACTTGAAGGACAGAGTAAACCTGGGCTCATCTTGCAATTTGCTTTGTCCTGTAGAATGTGGCAGAGGTGATATCATGGGGCCTCCAAGGCCAGACCTTAGGAAGACACTAAGGAAGGTAAGTTAGACATTAGAGAGCGTGTGGGGAGGTGGGGTAGAGATGAGAGGCCATCTGGAGGTGCTGTGTTCTGCCAAGCTCCCGGCTACAGCTGCACTAGTGACCTGCCAACCTCTGCTGGAGCTGAAGGACCCCCTACCCTACTAACAAATTTGTGAATTGTTGTTTTCAGCCACAAAATTTGGGGATGTTTTGTTACACAACAATAGAGACTTAGAATGGTTGTTCAGCATGTATGCTTACAGTTTGGAAAGAAGTATACAGTTGTGTTGTTTTCAAATCAATGACAGCAAAACTGGATATAAAGTTATTAGAAAATTCAACAAGTGGACCCAAGTGATAAGAAAACTATCTGGCCTAGAAAGTCTCAGAAGTCTCCAAAAGGAGCATCATCTCAGCCAAGACCAGAGGATGAGTGTCATTAGGCCCTGGGAACAGCACTTCTGTAAGGAACTGACACAAAACAACCCCAGCTTGGTAAACTAAGCACATGGTAGGTGCTCACGAAAGATTTGTTGAGTGACTGAACAGTTATGGTCAAATTGCAGAATTAGTGGGGGAAACCATGGGTGAGGCTGAGAATGTGAGGGTCAGGCCATAACGACCTTTGTGGACCAGGTCATCTTGCTCGGCTCAATCCTTGGGCATTGAGAAACCAACTCATTAAAATTCATTCCCTGGAAGCTCTCCCAAGGGCCCTGCTCCTGGAGCGAACACTGTTTCTGTGTCCTTCTGTCAGTTTTGGTCAATTGCTTTAGAACAGATTGATCTTTATAAGCCTGGATATAGGATTATAGGATTTTGTTCTGCCTTTCACTGGGTTATTGTTGAAGATGTTGATGGACAAGCCCTGCATTTGTTTAGTGAGGACTCGAGCCTGCTCTGTTCAGATGACTTTCCTGGGGACAGCAGGCTGCTCCAGGTAGAGAACACCTGAGTCTGAGTTTTGCATTTTCCAAATGTATGACACTAGGCCAATCACTTAGTGATGATGATCTGTTTCCTCGTTTGCAAAAGAAGGTGCCTCACTTTAGGGAGCTGCAATGTCAGGTGATATGAAGGTCCCCTGGACACTGTGAAGTGCGGTGCACCCTCTGTTAATCACGATCTCTCCCGGGCTGCAGGGAGCGGGGAGAGGTCTGAGTGTGAGAATCCAGGAGGGGAGCACCAACGGTCTACATCATTTTCCTGGTTCCCCATTCTGGCCTCTGATCTTCCCTCCCCATGCTGGCTGTGGTCTTCAGAGAGAAGATGCTGCTGATGTTTGTGGCCAGCGCTGGACAGAGAGTCCTGTTCTCAGGTCCTTTGTTTGAATTTTGGGGACAGTAAGAGGGTCTACTCTGAACAGCAGGACCCGGCTGTATTTAGCTCTTAGGATGCTTCTCCACTCCCAGCTCCTGTTCAGCTAAGCTAGAGTGGAGTCTCCGTTGACTCATGTCCCTGCTGCCATCATACTAAGAGGAAGGAGTGGCTCTGCCATCAGTCCCATTCCTCTGTTTTACTCTTGGAGACGAACTTTGGCAGCATCAAGGATCAAAGTATTTTCTGGCCAACCTTCTTCATCCTGTACACATTTTAAATCAAATTACTTCCACTCTTTAACCCAGTTACAGCACAAGTGTCTCTTTTTCAAGGGAGAGAAAATAAATATGATTGTACACAGGACGAACCCTGGCACATTGATTGACAAGTCGTATATTGCTTCCTTCTAGCCACCAGGCGTCTATGATCATGAATCGATCTTTGTGAGAAATCTTCTGTGGGTTGGAAAGATCTCCACAACGTGGCTCATGTGCTCGTTCACACAGCACCATTGACAGCAATCACTTAAAAAGGAAACTATTGCCTTCTTTACCTCTTTCCTGGAAAGACGATTATTTTGTGTATATATTGAAAAAGTGAAGTGCTAGAAATAGATCTCAAATGCGCACTGAGAGTGAAAAGCTGTATTTTGTTCTAAATACCAGTTTATTCCTTAACTTAAATTCAAAAGCAGGAGCTGCTGCTCCACTCCCCTCTTCTGCCATAGCGTCCTTCAGTTTGCTTGCTCTGCCTGTGTTATCCCCCATCCAAAAAACGGCAATGAGGACTCCCCAGCCAGGGATGTGAACTTAGGGCTATGGTAGCAAAACATGGGAAAATCTTTGTAAATTGTAAAGTGCTTGGAAATAACAGCATATTATTGTGGTTAGGATAGTCTTACATCGAAACCATTGTAGACGTTCTTCCTAGATATTTGGGATCAAAAGTGCTGAAATACGGTTAGTTGAAATGGTGGCATAAACTGTAAAGAAACAAACAATATAGGCAAAATCTGTGACAGTGACCAATCATAGGGAAGAGATCATGCAAGAAACCCAAAGCCTAGGGGAAGAAGGTCCCGCAGCTGGAGGGATTGCTGAGCGCCGAGGGTGCCGTGGCTCATTCCACGCTGGGTTTCTCAATGTGTTTATTTGGTGGGTTGGGGGAGAGATCAATCTCTGAAATGGATATCTAAAAATTGAGAGCTCTTTAATAATAACGGCATGCATGGAACTTTCTAAAAATCCCATAGCTGTCTCCTGAAGTCCTTGGCGGTTTAGATGTCATCGTAAAATTGTGTATAAAGTATGCTTCGCAAATGCTGTCCCTGAAGTGCACGCTGTGGGGGAATGGCCCCGATTGTGTGCATTGATAAATGCGTCCTCTGACAATTATGTGGATTCTGCTATACACTGAATTATGTCCCCATCTATTTGCATGCTGAAGCTATGACCCCTATGTGACTGCATTTAGAGTGATGAAGTAATTAAAGTTAAATGTGTTCGTGAGGGTGGGGCCCAGATCCAGTAGGATTCTTGTCCTCAGAATGAGAGAAGCCAGAGCTCTCTCTCTCTCCATCATGTGACCACACAAGAAGGTGGCCATGTATGGACCAGGGAGAGAAGCTTCACCAGACAGCAGACCTGCCAGAACTTTAATCTTGGACTTCCCAGTCTCCAGAACTGTAAAAAAATAAATTTCTGTTTTTTTTTTAAGCCAGCACCCGGTCAATGGCATTTTGTTATGGCAGCATGAGCCGACCAAGACAGATTTCACTAAAGTCTGAGGCAGTCCCTTTGCACATTGAGAGTAAACCAAGGGGAATGCCTAGCTGATTTGCTCTGACACTGTGATTACGTTATTGAAAATTCTCTCTGGTGTCCCCAGGCTGTGCCCTTTTGCATCTGCAATATGTTGATATGTGTCCAAAGATAATAAAACAATCAAAATGTTAAAAGAAGAAATCATTATACGTAAAAGATTTCAGGGCAGAGCTAATTTTATATCAGAGGTTTGTGTCTCAGACACACACTTACAGTGAGGGGTAATTTTTCTTTCTTTAAAAATAAACCCGCACTTTAATTGGAAGCAAAGTTTGGTTTAGATTGTTTTCTTTCTCGTATTTGTCCTGACTAAACGTGCCCTTTTCTGCTGCAGCAGTCATTTTATAATATTACAGTTGATTCAGTAGATGATTTTATTCCATAGACTTTCTATTTTCAGGAGAGCCAGGCTTGATTTAAGATTTTCCATTTCTGCAGCAGACACCAGAAGAAGGAGAACATTTGGTACCCTGATTGCTTTGGAGACAAAATGTCTCTGGTAGGCAATTAGACAAATGCCCTTAACAAAAATTCACTCCAAGATTTGTTTTCATTAGCTCAAATAGATTAAAACCCACCAACCTCAAAGCGGTGTTACAGTGTTCAGCCTGCCACGTGCACATCATGCACTGCACAGGAGAAAGCTAGCGAACTGTCTTCCCCGAGCAGGAATGTGCAGTGCCTTTAGGCACACTCAAGGGTCTGTGTCTTCAGGTGAGACGCAGCAGAGTAGACGTGGAGCCCTTGCCTGCTTTTGAATTCTCATCCCAGCATTCCTTACTGTGTGACCTTGGGTAACTCAGTTAACCTCTCTGGGCTTCCATTTCCATGTGTGGAAAACAAGGTCCATTCTTGCTCTATAGGGGCATCAGTAGGATCAAGTGGGTAAAACCTGGAAGGTACTTCCAGCAGCATGTGGGGTACGTGGGCATTTCTCTGGTATAAGTGATGACTACTCCTCAATCCATAGAATGGGGGGCTCATTAAATCCATGACTTGTTTAAAGGAAGGGAGAGAGCTCCTGATGACTGCCATGAGTTGAGTTGTACCCCCAAAAAATTCATATGTGGAACCCCTAACCCCCAGAACTTTGGAAATAGGGTCACTGCAAATGTGATTAGTTAGGATGAGGTCTTACTGCACCAGGAGGGCCTTGCTCCAGTGGGACTGGGGTCTTCTTAGCAGCTCGTAGAGACACACAGCGGAGCGCCATGTGAGGACAGACTCAGAGATAGGGTGATGTGGCGACAAGCCAAGGAATGCCAAGCCTTGTCAGCAGCCCCCAGAAGCCAGAGTGGGGGTTCCAGTAGTTCAGAACCCCCAGAAAATACATTTTTATTGCTGCACTTTCTTACAGCATCCCCAGGACACTCAGGTACTGGCCATCACCGGAGCATCTCTAAGGCAAAGGCTTTGCTCCTCTCCAGAAGAGAAAGCCCGGGTCTGGGGGAGGAATGTTGGTGTCACAGTGAATCTTTCTGCCCCCACGGCAAGAGTCAAAGAGGGCCTCCTGGGTGAGGGTTCCCCTGGGCTCAGGTGTGGTCCAAGTTGGACCACAGTTAAAAGGACAGAAAGGCTCTTCCAATAGGGTTCCTGGTGCCACAGGTAGCCCTGCCTTCACCAGTGGATTTTCAGTCTGGCACCTGCTGTCCTACCTGCCTTCATCTCATCTGTCTAATGCGCTTTTCCAACAGTCAGGCTGGTAGGCCTCTCTGAGCCCCAACAGCTAGCAATCCCTCTTGCATTCGTTCTCCACCTTCCCAAGTCCTGCCCTGACCCAGGGCCCAGGCCAGTCTCACTCAGTTCGTGAAACCCCACTGATCTCTCGGGCTCCAGGCTCCTCCAGGTTCCTGCATCACCACCAGGAAACTTCCTCATGGCCTTGGCTAGAATTGTGGTGATTTTTACCAAGCCATTGCTGGGAAATATACCTGTGGGAAGTGTGCAGAATTTAGTGTGTGCACTTAGATGTGTATTACACAGAGCTCTTCCACCACTGCACTAGGAAGATAATAGGATAAAATGCCTGGGGCACAACAGATGTGAACCTTTGTGGTTGCTGTTAACACAAGCAAGAATGATCTAGGACAGAGATGCTCAACCTTTGGGGATCACGGGGCCCATCCAGGGGAGCAGGAATGATGGCACAAGTCCTGCTTTCCTCAGCCATCCTCAACTCCCCTAACCTGCAACGAGGGCTACTCAGCTTTCACGAACTTACCTCCCAGCCTCCTTTATTGTGCTGCCTTCGAAGAAAGAATGACCCGGTCAAGATCTTTGAAAATCACCGATTTAAAAAATAAATATTAAATATAAGCAAGATGCTTTCCTATGGGGGAAAAAAAACACATGAATGAAAGTCAGCTTCCTACATCTGCAAATTCAACTGATAGTGAATTTAAAGGAACAATTACTGCCCCGTAGTGATCACACATGACACTGACAGGCAGCTTCTCTCTTTCTTAGCTGCACCTCGCGAGGGCATCCTGGCACCTGCTTTGTGGTCAGGGTATAGAGAGGACATCCCCAGCCCCTGACTCCTTAACTGTCAACATCTGCCTCAACATCTGCTTAGGGGATCTTAGTCACACACCAACAATTCTTACTTAAAACATAAAGAGCCACGGGGATGAGTCTTTGAACTCTGTGCCCTCCCTTTCCCTTCAAGGCCAAATGTGTACAGGCAGATGCTGGAGGCACATTCGGCAGGAGAGAGGAAAGGCTCTTCTCAGCCGTTCTCACCCACACACCTCCCACGTTCCCTTCTTTTGTCAAATCACTTTCTACAGCACTTGATATTATTTCCTCCAGATAGGTAAAAGACACACACACACACACACACACACACACACACACACACACACACACACACACACACACCATCTCCCCTCCTGGCCCATTCCCTCTGCAGAGACCCCTCTATTCTTTGCTTTCCTATGTGGTAAAACTCCCAGGCAGGACACTCTCTGCTCTGCCCACCATGCCACCCCTGCTTTACAAAGGCCCCCAGTGGGCTTGGTCACACTAGGCCCATTGTCTTTAGGTTTGGCCGGTGAGAAGTGCTTGTTGCCGAACACAGCTCCCTTTCACCCACTCCCTAATCACCTCTCACTGTGAGGACCCTGCATTCGGTCCCCCTCCCACGGAGCTCTTCTCTTCCAATGGGACTCTCGGTGGTGGAAAGAGTCTCCGCCTTGCAGCCCGGCTCTCTCCTCGATTTAGCCCCATCGTGCCCTCGTTGGTGTTGCTTCCGATACTATTCAGATGCCGAGCATTTTCCAGATTTGCCATCATCACGCGGCCTTGCCTCCTGTGTTTCTATCCACTGAACATCTTGGATAATAAACCAGCACCTCACAGAGACAGATCCAAAGCTCTATTCCAATCAAACCTTTGGAACCTGCGTTTCTTGCAGATTTTCCTTCCCAGCCAATGGGAACCCCAGCCTGCCGATTCCTCAGGCCAAAGTGTTGCCAGCATTGTTTCTTCTGCACCCCATGTCCGATCCATCGGGGAAATGTGGCTTTGCCTTCCACAGTGGCCCGGATCAAGTCATGTCACACCGCCTGTGTCATCGTCATGGTTAAAGACTTGCATCACTTCCTCCATTGCTCATGAACCTCCAATGGCCTCCCTGCCTTTGTGGTCACCCCTTCCACTGTGTTGCTAACCAAGCCGCCCAAGGGAGTCTTGAGCTGTAACCTGGCGCTGTCTTCTGCTGAACACGCCCCCAGCTGCCCCCCGTGTCACTCAGAGTGAAAGCCAAGTTCCTCCCAGAGCTCTGATAGGGGCAGATTTTTCTTCACTGCTTTCATCCGTCCCCGCCAGGCTCTGGTCGCAGGGTCTCCTGGCTGATTCTTGGAACACTCTAAGTCCCCCCAACCTCAGAACCTCGGTGCCACTGTGGGAACAGGCATATCCCAGTGTCTGCACAGTAATTCCCCCACTTCCTCCCAAAGTTTATTCAAAGGGCACCTTAGCAGTGAGGCCAACCCTGTCCGCACTACTGAACACTGAACTACTCATCCCAAACTAGTGCCTTCCCTCACTCTCTTCGAATTATTTTAACACATGGCACATATTACCTGCCAATATACGATTTAGCTCACTTTTGAATTACACTGATAATCAGCATTGTCTTCTGCCGTGATGAATGCCCCAGGAGCATCAGAGTCCATGTCTCTTCACTGATGTATCCTGAGACATATGGTAGGCAATGGATAAATACTTGTAGAAACTAATTAAGCTAATTATCTCGAAATTCAATATGTGTGTGTATATATATGTGTATTTGTATATATATGTGTGCGTATATGTGGGTGTATATATATATATTTGTTGGGTTTATATATGTGTGTGTTTGTGTATATATATATATATATGCATGTGTATATGTGGGTATATATATGTGTTGGGTTTATATATGTGTGTGTTTGTGTATATATATGTGTGTGTATATGTGGGTATGTATATATGTGTTAAATTTGTATATGTGAGTGTTTGTGTATAAATGTGTATGTATATATGTAGGTATATATATGTGTTGGGTTTATATATGTGTGTGTTTGTGTATACATATATGTGTATGTGTATATATGGGTATATATATGTGTTGGGTTTATATGTGTGTGTGTTTGTGTATATATATGTGTGTATATTTATGTGGGTATATATATATGTGTTGGGTTTATATATGCGTGAGTTTGTGTATATATATGTGTTGGGTTTATATATGTGTGTGTTTGTGTATACATATGCATGTATATATATGTGGGTATATGTATGTGTTGGGTTTATATATGTGTGTTTGTGTATATATATGTGTTGGGTTTATATATGTGTGTGTTTGTGTATACATATGCATGTATATATATGTGGGTATATGTATGTGTTGGGTTTATATGTGTGTGTTTGTGTATACATATGCATGTGTGTGTATGTGGGTATATATGTGTGTTGGGTTTATATATGTGTGTGTTTGTGTATACAGATGCATGTATATATATATGTGGGTATATGTATGTGTTGGGTTTATATATGTGTGTTTGTATATATATGTGTTGGGTTTATATACGTGTGTGTGTTTGTGTATATATACGTGCGTGTATATATGTGTGCGTATATGTGGGTATATATATGTGTTGGGTTTATATATGTGTGTGTTTGTGTATACATATGCATGTGTGTGTATGTGGGTATATGTATGTGTTGGGATTATATATGTGTGTTTGTGTATATATGTGTGTGTATATGTGGGTATATATATGTGTTGGATTTATATACATGTGTGTGTTTGTGTATATATATGTGTGTGTATATATGTGTGTATATATGTGGGTATATATATGTGTTGGGTTTATATACGTGTGTGTGTTTGTGTATATATATGTGCATGTATATATGTGGGTATATATGTATGCATATGTTTTATATCTTACACACACATGTAAGATATAAAACATATGCATTTAACTTTGGAAACCTGAATCAAGGCTCCAGCATCTGAGACTCTGATGGTCACCGAGGTGCCTCTTTGCTGTGCCAGTGCCCTTCGCGCCCTTTGACAGTAGCATGTGTTGATGGAGACTTAGCTCCTGGCCTCTGCTTCTCTCCCATCTGCCCAGAGGAAATGCCCTGAGCAGCCTTTCCTGCAAGTCCCTGGCTCTTTTCCTAGAAGTCAAAGAGAATTGTCTAAGGATGAAAGCTACTATCTTTGTTCATTCTTGACTCATTCTGGGGCTAGCTAGATGTGCCTGGTCCATGCTCTGCACTCTCTATCCTGCTGCCTCCCAGTGGGGCCACAAAAGTCCAGTGTTCTTCTTGCCACCCTGCTGGCAAACCAGTAGACACAGGCATGCCAACAGAGGGCATGGGATGCCCGCACAGCCTCAGCTCTGAGCATCATTCTCAAGCCACCTTTACTAGGAACAGAGCAAATGTTTTAAGCATTACCTGATTCCTACAAACCTCTCTTCACTGATAGAGAATTGCCCATCAGAAGGAAGAGTGTGGGATTAGCTCACTCAGAGCTCCCAGAAATATACACTGAAATCAAGTAAACAGTGTGCACTTCTCCGGCAAGCCTCCCACTACTGTTCTTTTCTACTTTAAAAATCCAGCTCAGTCCCTGATTGCAATTATCCCTGGATACATTTTGCTGGCCAGAATAAAAGAAAAAATAGATACTAAAGATTTTAATCATAAACAGTATCATCTGATGTGTCCACTAGGAAAATCTTACATAAATTTGTTTATGTTTTTATTCCTTGGCGAAGAGTTGAACATTTCTGATACAGGACATTTTCAAGGTACTTAGCAAAAGATGTTGGAAATATTATACATTTGTCACCTCTGAACTGGATAATGGGCTCTTTCTCTGCAAGGGATAATATAGCATCAGAGCCGAAGATTTTGAACAGGCCAAATTGCTAGATTAGGGATTCTGGATAATGAAGATATTCTCCGAAATGATTTGACGAAGCTATGTAGTGCAAATATTTTTTAAAAAGTAAACACTTAATATCAGAATTCACCTCTCAATTCCAATACATTAAACTTGACTGGAAGAATGCATCCCAGATAAAATTGTCAATGACTGTAATGCTGTACGAATGCTGGAAGGACTCGATTGTCTAATTGAAGGTCAATGTTCCATGAATGTTAAAAACCACAGGTGCTCCCATGATGGGGTGATGATGGGGATGAGGTGGGATTCTGTGGGATATTCCTGGCAGTAAAGTCAAGACAAGTCCTAAGCATGTGAAGACTAATTAAGAAATAGAATACCCACATACCTGCTTCCTACACCTGAGACATGTTTCTGCACAGGTGTGGGCAGTGGAACCCTGGCCCTCATTAACGGTAGAGGCAGCAGCTCTCCCTGGGCATCATCAGGGAGACCTGCGTGGCCCCCGGAAGCCAATGCCTTCCACCTCAGTTGCTTCCCACCTCCAGTTAGTCCTTTTCGTTCTGGTGCTTTGGTGGAGTGGCAAGGTCACACACCCAGGATCGGAACCCCCAAGCACTTCTGCCGGTGAGGGCCACTTCCTGAGCCCACAAGGATGGAATTTCGGAAGCACACCCTCAGCTTCAAAAGAGCAGTGTGACTTTTCCTCTCCCGGCTTAAATGTAAACAAAGAAAAAGCCATTCTGTGTGTGCTTTCCTGGCAGCGGGCCTGACACTGTTGATCAAGTCAGGCCAAATCCAATTAGCCTTCGGCCCCCCTCCCCACCTTATTAACCTGCTCAGCTGCAAGGGACTCGCAGGCCCTGCCAATATCTCATTTCTCCAGCGGCTGATAACATCAGCTGAAGACACTCAACGGGCTTCCTTTCACCACAGCTGCAGCTCGTCCCGGCCATGAGCATCCCAGCCACGGTGGCCGGATCTGATTTTCCTCGTGAAATAGGCCGGCCAGTCCAAGGCCAAGGGCGCGCTGGCAGGGACAGGATGGGGCACTGGTGGGGAGCGTCTGGGCCCGATTCTCCTTATCGCGGCCAGTGCACAAAGCTGGGCCAGGCCTGGACCATTAGCATTCCTCCCGAGCGCACAAGGCCTATTTCTGTCACACAGACAGATTGAGCCTTTCACTCAGGCTCACGAGTGAGTGACACATGGCCCGACCGGGAGGACAACATTGTTATTTGAGTTAAGAAATCAATTTGTATCAAATGTACACTGTAATTTATTTGTTGGCTTTGAAGGGAGCCGAGCTGAGATAAATGGGAACGGGCTCCTTTCTTTCCCCCTATGCCGAGCTGATAAAGTTCTTCTGAAGCTCCAGATAGCTGCAGTCAGAGCCAAAGTGACAAACATGTTTAAAGTTGCACAGTGATCTTTAAATCTCAAAAAGAACACCTTGTCGGACATGATAGAACATTTTTTACCTTTTCCCTCTATCTGTCAGAAAGCTGCTGTGACACATTGCTTTAGTATTTTTGCTGACATTTTCTTTATCAAGCACATCTGTTTGTGGGTCGAAAGATGCTTATTCCTATTTTCTTCAATCTACAGCAGGCAAAGAAACTGCCAAAAGGAACGGAGAAAATGAGCCTCCCCGTCCCAGCAGCTCGCTCGGGTACTGGGAGGTCGCTGTGTGTGTTAAATGTTACTTACGTTTTACCGGGAATTCTCCCCACCTTCTCGCCCTCCTTCTCCTCTTCCTCCTTCTTCTTCCCCTTTTTAAAATTTGTCTTCATCTCCATCTCTGTTTGTCTTTATATTTATATTAACTTGTTATTCTTGCCCTAGAGAAGAACCACAGAGAGTTTTATTTTCCCGCCTGCTTCTGTTGTAAACTAGTAAGTGCAGCCTCTGTGTACAGCTGTGATCTTTGGGAATCCTGGAATACCAGGGTGGGAGCAGTCCTGAGTAGCTCCAGGGTGTTGATGCTGTGGCTGGACTTGTGTGGAGGGAGGAGTCGCCGAGGCCCATCGCCGCTGGCACACTTGCTTCTTGACATTTCAGTGCAACAATTGCGTTATCTCTTTCTTTCTACTTTTCAAGATGTGTCATGTATGTAATATGCCAGGCCAGCTGATGGCATAAAATATAGATCGGTTTTAACCTGCCTTCTCTGCGGCCTGGGGTTCTGTGTCCTCTTATTCCTCTTAAGAGGAAAAATGCAGCATCTTAGGCATTCTCTGTCTCTGGCCATCTGGTTGTCTGGCCTTGCCTGTTCTCACTAATTGCTGGGACGAAGCTCTATGGGAATTCCATTTATTCTAAGAAAAAGCCAGGGTCTTCCTAAGGCAAACTGTCATACAGCTCCTTTCAGTGTGTAAGCCATTGTGCTGCAGGTGGCTAGAATGCCAACACTGTGCCTGGGGCTGGGTTCAAAAACAAGGGACTGTTTTTCCTCTTTGGTGGAATTTCTCTTCGTTGGTGAAATGGCTTCCCAATGGAATTTGTAGCACATGTAACTAGTTATTTGTGAATTATTAAAACTCAAACTTGGATATTTTCTGGGGAGTGCAGTGTGATTTTAGACTCCAGCATCCCGTCTGCAAACATTTCCTGACCTCTTTTGTCTCTCCTTGGGCCCTGGGGTTTGGGGGAGCTCAGCCGGTGGGAGGCTGGAGGGCATGACACAGTGGAGGGGCCATTCCCCGGGCTTCTGGGGTTATATGTTCCCTGGCAGTGAGGGCTGCACATGTTGTGTGTGTGGTGAAGCCGTGTGAAAGCAGGACGCCAGCCTGTCCTGCCGAACCTGCCCCCTTCCTGAAGCTGCACCCCACGACTTCTGCTTCCTCTCCCACCTGACTCTGCCAGGGCACCTGCAGAGCCTTTGCTTCCCGGCCCCACCCAAGCACACTCACTACTCTTGACCTACTCTTAACCCCTTTTCACACATTGGTGTCAAGATTTCCATTTGTGGGGCTAAAGTGTGTGTCCTCAATCACTGGAGATCCTTCTTTGCATGAAACAAGTTAACTAACCTTTTGAATGTTGTAGTTGTAGACCTCACTTCCAGAAAATGTGCAGGAGTCAGAAAATCAGGTTTGCAAGGATCTGGGAAGTGGGCCCGACCACTCAGTGGAGAGCAGCCTTTCTCAGGCTCTGACCCACTGCTCATGAACAGTGTATATAAAGTGCTCATGAACCCACTGCTCAAAACAGAAAATGTTCTGTTTTGTTTTGTTGTAACAGCTTTACTGAGATACAATTCACTGCCACACAATTTACTCCCGTAACGTGTGCAATGAAATAGCTTTCAGTATATTTACAGTGTTTTGCAACCATCATCTCAACAACATTAGAGCATTTTTATCACATCAGAAAGAAACATGGTCAGAAAGAAATCTTTAGGGGTCACCCCCACTATTCATTACCCCCTGCCCCTGCCCTGGGCAATCACTCATCTTCTTTCTGTCTCTAAATGTGGCTCTTCTGGTCATTTCCTGTCAATGGAATCATATGAGATGTGTTGTTTTGTGACTGGCTTCTTCCGCTTAGCAGAAGTTTCTAAGGTTCACTGTGTCATAGTGTCAGTCCTTCCCTTGTTTCGGTAGTTGAATCAGATTTTATGGTAAGGATATGCCCCATTTATTTTGTTCATTGATTCATCAGTTGATGGACAGTTGGGTTATTTCCGAATGTTGGCTAATATGAACAATGCTGCTGTGAACTTTGAGGGGCATGTTTCTGTGTGGACATGCATTCTCATGTCTCGAGCTCATACCTAGCACTGAGAGTGCTGGGCCGTATGTTTGACTTTTGAAGAACTGCCAGACTGTTTCCCCAAGTGGCTGTATCTATGTACTACCTTTATATACAACTCAAACACACTGATTAACTCTTTTTCATTGAACGGAAGATCAGAAGCAGCAGATGAAAGCTGCCCCAGACCATCACTATGGAAAGAAATGAGGAAGCTGCTTAATACTGAAGAGGAGAACAGGAAAAAATAAAAGAAAAGAAAAAAGAAGGCAGCGTATGAATTGGGGAAAAAAAATTGAAGGGCAAGTAGAGTCCTGGATGTAAGTTGAACAGCTTGTATCTGTTTCTAGAGTTCATAGAGGGTCATTGCATAGTTGCTATTTGGAGAGTTTACCTTTATTTAAGAAAAAATGGAGAACTGTACCCTGTATATTCTGCTTAAAAAGGCATACTATGGTATATAATTGCATTTAAATCTCATATGGAGCTACAAACAATGTAAGGTATACATTTTATGTGTGAGAAGAAAATGCATTTGGGGGAGCTGCTTTCTTTCCAGGGGTTGCCGAACAGTCAAGGAGCTGCTTTGAGGCCGTGTGGTGTACCCCTGTGCACCAGGACCTTGCCTGGGTCCCAGGCTCTTCAGGTGGTGACGGTGATGATCCTGTTCAAGGTCCAGGTCCACAGGGTCCCTTCCTCACTGTGAGGAAGAGGAGTTTTTACCAAATTAAAGGGCTTCTGAAATGTGAATTAGCACTTTCAAAATATTGCTCTGGTTAGCTGTTAAAGAATAAATGCAAGAGAAAAATGTTTTAATTTACATCTAAACTTTAGAATGATAGCATTTGTTTCCTCTCTGTACGGTTGGAGGATCATTTTATCAGTACACACGTATCTATAAACAGTATTAATAACTGAAAGAGGCTATCACAGCACTTTAAACATTAATATTATAAGGATTACTAAAGCCGAATTTACTTAAACTGGAGACAACATTTGAGCACGAAACATTTGGTTTCATGTCCTAATCGGAATTAAAATCCACAGCCTTAGAACTAGGCGTTCATGATTGGTTCAATCGATTTTACTCTGCCATATGTGATGCTTTTCTATTTCCTGTGATGATGTAAGATTTTATGATAATTCTATAATGCAATCGATGTAGAAAACACACACATAGTTAATTATAAAATGCAAAATCAAAAATGCTCTCCCGCCTAAACAGGACTCAGTCAGAAAGGGAGCTTCATACTTATGCCAGGGAGCAGGACTTAGAGAGCAAAACTTCTAAGTTACCTTTGTGCTCTGGGTCTGGTTTATGGTGCCATGGCTTGGCTTGACCCCACGTACTGACCACTCCCACCTCCATGTCTGTTTCTCCTTCAGAAAACACAGAGGTGGGAGAAATGCAGTCTTGATTACAGAATGTCAACCAACGAGGAGTGCCAAGCCTGCATTTCCTGCCATCCTCAGTCACCACCCGCTCGGGCCTCTCTCATCAGCCACACAAGGTGAGCCATATTCTGCTCAGAATGAATGAATACATGAGCAGACATGAACAGGCTTTCCCACACCCCCTGGGGGAAGTAGTGGCTATACTTTTTCAAATGTACTTAGGAAATCAGTGGGTCTTGGAGGTCCTGTTATTATTTTTCATTGATACAGAACAATGTTATTCTTTTCAACCTGGAAAATTTGTCTAGTGTTTATTGGACTGATGTTTGGGTCCTTTAATATGGGCTGGAGTAATTGGCATACATTTTCAACCATGGATAGAACTTCCTCCTCAGGAATAATAGTGTGATAAGCCTGAATTATAAAATGTGTATTTAAATGCAGTTTTATTACTTTTATGTACATTATACAGTACTGAGAAAGATATAAATCTGTATTATTTTTAGGAGGTGAATAAATGAAAAAGATACAGTATCACATGATATATTAAAATTATAAAAACCGGGTAGCATCTGGAAATTAATTGCTAGGCTCAGAGTGGAAATCATGTGAAGACATTCTAAACTTATTGATTCCTTGTTTTGAGATGAAATTTCTTTTACCTTAAATTTTCTATGTTCCTGATTAGTATCCTGACCATTTCCAGACATTTTTTTGAGATACATAAATTTCAGCTAAAATCACATATGCCAGAGACATGACAGGAAAATCTGAATGACTGGAGTTCAAGATATTGTTAAAACAATATTCCAAAAATAGAGTGTGCCACCAAGGCAATTATATGTGGAGGGATAAATAATCTGTAATGCAGTAGCAGCACATATGGAATTAAAACAGAAAGGCACATTGAAAAGGTATACCTATTAAGATCCTAGATCGGTTAATAGTACTTGCTATTTTTTTAAAGTTAATTAGAGGGTTTATGTTTTATCTTGCACTGAAAAGAACTCCTGACAGGTATTGTTATAATATGAAATGCTTCATTCTCCAGCAGTTTAATTTAGAGCAACAGCAAAGATGAAGAAACAGAGAAATGAAGCAGCTGAGATGTTGGGAGCCGTCTGGCTTCGGCTCCAGGGAGTCATTTTGGGGAAGTTCTTGGAGGCGGCTGTGCGAGTCCATAGGCTGCCTTAAAAATCATATTTTCCCTGAAATTGTTCCAGGCTACAGTGGTTATGGGAGGTCGTCTGTAGGATATATGCATGCCTTTGACTACCTGCTGGAGACAGAAAGCCCCAAACAAGGCTGGCCAAGGTGACATCCAGGCACAGCGTGGATCCCACAAGACTTAAATAACCTGGAGTCAAGTCTGTCGTCACCGGCTCAGCTACACGGCCACCGGCCACTGCACCTCCCAAGACTGTCTACAACTAAACCCACAGATGCGTGTTCTCAAAACCTGCCTGCCTCTGTTTCCTTCCATGCATCTGCCTGGACAGTTGAGATGTTCCAGAAAATGATATCCTGTAGTTATAACCATATCTAACGGAGAAGTTCACAGAGAATGAGGTCGGCAGGAGGTAAGCATATCATTCATTATGACTGACAAGAATCGGTGCTCCTCTAAAGTGAGTTCTCAGATCAGAAACCCTGCAAAGCAGAAAGTATGCAGTCACAGTATTGACCCCACAGTGTGTGTTAAGTATGTCTTATTCCTGCATGCATTGCTGCAAATGCAGACAACCTCTGCTTCCACAGACACCCTTACCCTCTGACTCTCAAATGTGTTAATATAATTTTATTGCACTAAGTCATATATTAGCAATATGTCAGTTCTTCTGACTCTAACTGTAGTTTTTTCTCCCAATTAGAGTATGTGCTTCGTGGAGGCAGGAGATTAGGCCATATTCGCTATTTCATAGTGGTTGTGTTACACTTCCTGTATCAGCGTGGATAACAACACAGTGGAAGGAGTAAAGAAAGAGGAGAGAGGAAGACAGAGGGAGGGAGAAATGGAAGAGATATTCCAGCAAAAGACCAGGAATTCAATATTTTTGATTAAGAAAATGAAGTGTCTACAAATTCTTAATCATAGTTTTTCCAAAATGCTCTGAAAATACAATTAGGTTAATATTTATATTATAATATTTATATGTCTTCTATTACTGCTAAGGTCACCCATTAGTGAGCACTCACATGGGATACAAATATTTTCACAGATTTTGACCACTCAGAGAGGTCCATTCACATACCTCTTCCCCAAATTTCTTTGTCACCAACTTTCCAATCAGGCTTCTTCCAAGTCCCTGACCATTCAGGCAAACCATTGGCTACAGCCCATGAATCAGTATATAATCACACATCTGGCCATTTCTCCTTCCATGAAAAGTGCACAACCAGGTGCACTACTTGAAGTTCTGCCCACTGGGAAGATTTCCCTTCACTGCTGTCCTTCATGGATGTCCTAGAAAGACCAAGAGCTGCCTCGCAAAAGGAAAATAGTTACCTGCAGAAGACGGCAGGGCTTCGCTCCAAAATCCTAGAGGCCTCCCTATGATTCTATAGGAGCCTGCCCAAGGCTCCACACAGCATCCCTGTCTGCCACTGACACATCAAGCACCATTGGATGTGGTGGGTCATATGACCCAAGTGACAGAGCAGCTTGCACTGCAACCTGGACCTGCTGCAGAGCCTTCTCCTATTCTGGACCCCACTCAAAACTGGCAGCCTTTCAGGTCACTCAATAAATGGGCCAGAGCAATGCACCCAAATGAGGAATGTGTTATCCTGCAAAGTCCAAATAGAGCTTTAGACATGCGTCTCTCTTGGTTGTAAGAGGAGCCAAATGGAGCAACTTATTCTTCACTTTAGAAGGAATCTCTCAAAAGGCCCCATATCACTGGTTTCCTAGAAATTCTACTGAGGCAGATGGTCCCTAAATTTTAGTTGGATTTATTTCCCATCCCATGGCACACAAACGTCTCACCAATAATCCAGTGTGTTTGCTGTTTCTTGCTCACTGGATCCAATCAGCATAATGTCATCAGTGTGATGGACCAGTAAGATCTCTTGTGGAAGGGAAAAGTGATCAAGATCCGTCTGAATAAGATTATGACACAAATCTGGGGGGTTGATGTACCCCTGAGGTGGGACAGTAAAGGTGTATTGCTGGTCTTGCTAGCTGAAGGCAAATTGCCTCACCCCAGCCTGGGTGAGAGAGCAAGATTCCATTAAAAAAAAATAAAAAACAATAATTATGACACAAAGCTGGGGAGTTGATTTACCCTGAGGTGGGACAGTAAAGGTGTATTGCTGGTCTTGCCAGTTAAATGCAAATTGCTTCTGGTGGCCCTATGGACAGAAATGGAGAAAGAGACATTTATCAAGTCAATGGCTGCTTACCAGGTACGAGGTGATGTGTGAATTTGTTCACTCAATGAAACCACATCAGGTACAACAGCTGCAATTGGAGTCACCACTCAGTTAAGCTTACAGTAATTCACTGTCATTCTCCAAGATCCACCTGCTTCTGCACAGGCCAAATGGGAGAGGTGAATGGGGATGTGGTGGGAATCACCACCCCTGTGTCTTTCAAGTCCTTGAGGGTGGCAATAATCTCCACAATCACACCAGGGATGCGATATTGTTTTTAATTTATTATTTTTCCAAGTAGAGGCAGCTGTAATGGCTTCCATTTGTCTTTTTCCACCATAATAGGCCTCACCTTACCAGTCAGGGAACCAATATGAGGGTTCTGCCAGCTGCCAAGTATGTCTGTTCCAATTACGCATTCTAGCACTGGGAAAATAACACCAGGTGAGTCTAGGGACCCACTGTAAGTCAGGCTTGAGCTAAAATTTCCATAAGTTTAGCTTCATTAATTACTTGACCTCCATAAGCCCCTACTTTAACTGGAGGACCACAATGACATTTGGGTTTCCTGGAATAAATGTCGGCTCAGAGCCAGTGTCCAGTAGTTCCCAAAATGTCTGATCATTTCCCTGTCCCCAATGCACAGTTACCCTGGTAAAAGGCCAGAGGTCTTTTGGGGAAAGATGGGAGGAAGATATACTGCGTAAATTGTTAGTAATGTAGTGGGGTTCTTACTCAAGGGGACCTGGCCCCCCCTTCATTCAAAGGGTTCTGGATTCATAACTGGTTCAAGTCTGGAAATTGGTTGAGGGACCATGATTCTCTGTTTTTGTAATTCAAGTTAGTCTTTTGTCCATTTTACCTAAAAGTTTTCTGTTTGTATAATTGAAGTAGGAATACAGTAGGCTTCCTATCAATTTCACTTCTGGGAACACGGTGATGGATTAGCCAATGCTAGAGCTCTACAAGAATCAGACTACTCTGATTGCCACTTTGCCTCTGCTGTTCATTATGGTAGCTAAGCCCACCTTGCCTTTGACAGTTGAGTGCTGCCACTTGACCCCTGCCACCTTGGGATCCAATTATTCCCATTGTATTTAAATGTTTTAGTTGAGTGACTGTGGTTCCCACCACTAGATCTTACATAGACAGAAGAGCAATTACAGGACTCTTCAATGATGCAGGCGCTGCCCTTACAAACCTATTTCTCAAGGCATTTGTTAAGGGTATAAATAGGTTTAAAGTGACTAATTCACTCCACCATCCCAATCTCCCTAAGCTTTTGGATTCTTTCCTCTACATTAAACCAAGGGAGATCAGGCATTCCAGCTTGCTCACAGTGGGCCATCTTTTAATTCATATTTCAGCTGACAAGGCAATAAACTACTAGAACCTTTTTTGACTTCTAGAGCTGCAACAGTAAATGCAGAGTCCCTACTTAGTGGTCCTAAGTCAACAAGTTCAGCCTGATTCAACTCTATGTTCCTTCTACCATTATGTCATTCCCTTAATATCTAAGTAATGTGTGATAATCGCACATCTGGCCATTTCTCCTTCCATGTCTGTTCTCCAGATTGATATTGATATACATTAGAGAACTCAAACAGTTCTTCTCAAGTATAGCACAACTCCCTATGGGTCACACTCTCAACCTCACTTCTAGAGGTCCACCAGGACTTTGGTCTAATTACAGGTCTAGAAGCAAACAGGGATGTTGACTGTGGCTCCTGAGAAGCACCAACATTATTTTGCCTGGCAACTGCCTCAGGGAGGTCATCATGTGGCCTCAGGCAGCTCAGGGTTTATCACCTCAGACAAAGGTGGAAAGGCTGATGGAAGCATAGGTCAAGGAGTGGATGTCGTCACTACTGGGAATGAAAAGTTTATCAGCATTTACAAACTCAGTGTCTCCAGCTTCATCATGGTCCTCCCACACATCCCCATTCCAAGGTGCAGGGGCCCATTCTCTTCCAATCAATGACCTCACTTTAACAGTAGACACCTGGCAAGGCTGTGCCTGCAACTTTCATTGTAGGTCAGCCATTCACATAATAAGAGCTTATGTCTGTTTTTCCAAAAGTTTAGCTTCTCCGCAGGAGATAAGACTATCATCCAGAGCAATCTTAGCAGATTTGAGGCTCAGTATCTGCTTCCAAAGCCAGGAGACACAAGGCCTGAGTTTATCATTTTCTTTCACCACTTTGTCTACTGAACTTAGGAGGGATCAACCAGCTTCATTATGTTTCTTGGTTCCCCACATATGGTCAAATGTATTATGTATAGAGTCACTAAACTCCTTGCCTCTCACCAGCAGTGAATCAGGAGTGTCAAATGAATTTATTTTGCATAACTCTTTAAACAGTTAATGTGAAGGACTATCAGCATTCTCCATAGTATTAGAAGTACAGTCCTTAGTATTTTGGTGTTTAATCATATTCATCAGTCAACTCCAGAAACCTCAAAACCAAAAAAAGAACTCCATCCTTTATACTCTGTTCCTCTAAAACTACTCCTGCTACCCAAATCTATATTAGTCAGGTTTATCTTAGGAAGACAGAACTAATAGAATATATCTATAAATATATATTATATATATTTTACATATGTATTAGAGGGAGTTTATTAAGATCATTAACTTATACGATCACCATGCCCCACAATAGGCTGTTTATAGGCTGAGGATCAAGGAGAGCCAGTCTGAGTCCCAGAACTGAGGAACCTGGAGTCCAACGTTCAAGGGCAGGAAGAAAGATGTAGGCCTGTCCCTCTTTTCATGTTTTTCTGCCTACTTTATATTCACTGGATGCGGATTAGACTGTGCCCACTAGATTAAGGGTGGGTCTGCCTTCCCCAGCACCCTGGCTCAAATGTTAATCTCCTTTGGCAACACTCACACAGAGACACCAGGATTGATACTTTGTATCCCTCAATGCAATCAAGTTGACACTCAGCATTAACCATCACACTTTCTCAAAAGTTACAAGGTAGAAGTTTTAAAATATCAGCTCCCATATCATCTTGGTGTAGTATTTCATTCAAATAGCTCAAAATAATTATATCAATATTTTAATAGATTCCAGCAAAAAGAAAAAAAAAATGCATTCATAATGATCTTGACATAACAAATATTTTAAATCTGACTTTATGTACAAGTCAATATCTTAAAGTTTTGGTCCATCTGAATTTTTGACATGACATTTTCCTCTAGTGACATGTTATAATAAATTTTATTTGATTCAAACTTTAATAACAATGGATTTAGATTAACTATGCATGTTCTGGGTTTCGGTCAACAAAATCATTGTTTGGAGGCAGATCTGAACAATGTATCCTGATTTATAAGGTTTGAGATGTGATGAGGTCATGTGTCTGTGACTAGAAAATTCAGCAGTTTAAAAACCTGGAGTTCAGTTTCATGGAGATGGTCACTCTCTCCTAAGAGGCTACCCTAGTAATCCAAGGGCCAGTTAGGAGTAGTCACAGCCCCTGCCCGCTGGCACCACTGAGAGCCCTGCAGGATGCCAGGAGGTGACTCCTCGCCCAGCACAGGCCTGGTCTATGTGGACACTGCCCAACTGCATGAGCAGAATTTCCAAGTCTGGCACCTGCCTGTTTCCCACAACTTCCATGTCTTCCCCTTTCCTGCTTCCAAGGACAACCCTGTTATCTTTTTGTGAGGGACAAGATTTCCCCACATTATTGCTGGGGAAATGAGCCACAAAATTGACTTAATCAACAGAGGTCTGAGCTTCCCTCAGCAAAGTACATTGCCAACTGCTATGGAACTTCAGTATCCTTCAGACTTAGCCCAAGTCTTATAGTCTGAATGTTTGTGTTGCTGCAAAATTCATACCTCGAGCCCTAACCACCCCCACCATGTAGTTGTATTTGCACTAAAAAAAAGTAATGAAAGTTACATTCGCTTGTAAGGTTAGGGCCTGATATGATAGCACTGAGAGTCCTGAAAGGGACACCATACAGCTTCCTCTCTTGAGAAGTATTTGTAGAGGAAAGGCCATCTTTCCTCCGGGGAAAAGGTAGCCATTTGCAAGCTGAGAATCAGGACCATCAGAAACCCAATCGGCTGCAACATTATCGTGGACTTGTGGGATGCAGAAATGTGAGACAATAAATTTTTGTTGATTAAGTTACTCAGTCTGTGGTATTTTGTTTTGCAGCCAAGCTGACTGATACACCAAGAAAGAAACAAGAGGACATCATGAAGATACATCGTTGCTCTCTACATAGCAGTGCTCATGATGTCTCTATTTGACTGTATACAATTTGTGATATTATTTGCAAGTAGCTCAGTACCTGACATTCTAGAGATTAGATATAGATATGGACATAGAGATAGAGATAAAGATAGGGGTGTAGAGATGGTCATCATAAGATTAACGATGATGAAGTAGGAATGACAGGATCTGTTTATATAATTCATGTGAGATTCACTGATAATTCCAGATGTCCACACCAGTTACTATCATGTAGCTGTTCCCTACAGAAGTAGGAACAATGTGAAATCAGAGAACAAAAAGATAAACATGCCTCACTGTGAGCCTAAATCATCCTGTACCCAGCACAGCTTCACTGTCACTGGGGACTGTTCTTCCTTTCCAATCCTCCGTGAACACCCCAGAAGTTGAGCCCCATCTTGAGGCTCTATGAATTCACCCAGACATACATGGGAGCCAAGTGTTACTTCCATCATGACTAATCTCCTGGTGTTCAATGAAAGTCTTTTGCTCCCATTTTTTGAATAGAAATAGAAGGTGTGGTAGTGGTTGGATGAAAACAGCCATTAAAGGGAGGCTGGACTGCAGTCCTGGCACTAATGTGATACTTCAACCCACCCTTTTTCATAAAGATTATCTCCACCTTGACATATTCTTCTGCTCTGTATTTCTCTATAGAGCAAGAGCTAGCCCTGCATGTTGACATTTATTTAACTAAATGTCATTCCAGGTTCATATGTAAAGCTTCCCAGGGCATCCTCATCACTGTTAAATAACTTGACACTTTTCTCAGTTGTCCAAATGTAAAATCGGCAAGGACTCCACAGTTCCCAGTCAAAATACCATGGATGACATTGTGACCTTGAAGGCCTTTCTTAATCCCCAGGAATATTCTATCCTCTGGATGTCACCAACTTTAGTCATTCAGTGAAGGTATCATCTGCTTCAACCAGAACACAGACAAGAGAGGAGTTGCTGGAACTGTGGAAGTGTGGCTAGGCTTGATCTGATTGGAAGATAATGGACTTCCTGGGAAGACATTCTAGACTCCAAATTAAATAAGACCAGAAACATTGCAGGGCAGGATAACTGGGCAGAAATATCTCAGAGCCTGGGTTGGGATCTGAGGACAAGCATGCTGTTCTCCAGAAGGACAGGTGTGGGAACAAGTGTAAGAGAGACAAGTAGCACATCTGCCATCAGCTTGTAGACTCCTCAGGGAGATTCAGTAACATATGCCCAACCTCTAAGAGATGGATTATAAAAGCTCAGCATGGCCCTGCAGGAAATAAAAGTATGTGGAAGTGTTGTAAAGGAAAGAGTTCCATAAATGCAAATTGCTGAAAGAATATGACCATAAGTCTGGAACAAAACATCTTTGTTGTGAGCTTGGCCCACAATTGGTATGCCATGCTGAGTACCTGAAAGAGCTCCCTGCATGGGCAGAGCAAGGGGTGTTTGATAAGGATGATGCTCAGAAAGGTGTGAAGTGCGCTGGAGACATGAGATGTCGTGGAGCAAGAGTTAGGGAGGTGAGACCGGGGGCTCAGATTCTGTACATCTCTGTTTCTCACTACCTTTGGGGCCCTATGTAAGCCACTCTTGCAGGACTCTGCATCACCATTTGTAAGCAAGAAAAGCAGCATCTGGCTTTGTGGGATTCACAAGACCATTGTGATACTCAAATGAAAGCTAATGAAGCACAAGTCAGCAACCCTGCATCTGCCCGGAACACCCTGGGCCCAACACAAGGTGCTTGGCAGTCACGTCTCAAGTTTTCCATGTTCACCTGTCAGTAATACCCCTTCTTCAGCAAAGGGTCTCCTGAGGCCACACCTCTGGGTAATTTAAGCATCAAGAAAATTGCTATTACTTATTTCAAAGGAGGAAAACTATGCCTTCTAATGTCAAATCTAACCTTAAACATAGGCAAAGTAGGTACAACTAAGCCCAGTGATTCAAGCATTATGCTGATATCGCATCACCTTGCTTCATGGCTGCCCAGCATCTTTTGATCAACCATTTGGGGATTTTCTCACATCATGTGTCCACCTCCCCAGAGAAGAGTTAGGAACTTGCTTTCCTAAGCTCTCTTTCACTGAAGCACAGCCCTATGATAAATGTTTGCAGTTAGCTGACCTGTGGAGACTGTGGTGTGGAAGATCACCTTTTGTGACAGCAGGCCCCAGGTGAGATCCACCTTTGTGGAGGAGGTAGGGGAGGCAAGTTACCATTTAGGGAGCAGCATTGGTGGAGGTTCTGGGGTCACACATCATTGGTAAGAATTATTGAAAGCCAGCAGCAGTGGATAGTGTGGACTTCCCAGGAGTCTGCAAGTTGCCTAATAATCTTCAATAAATGCTATCTTTTTTAAAAAAAAATCAAGGTAGCAAAAGTGGATTCTGCTGTTTACAATTAATTATAATTTGTGAGGTAGAAACTGGAAGCAGCTGAGAGATTTAGGGTTCTTCATAGTCTGCGTCATCTGAGTCCTCCTGTATGTCCCCATTACAGGCTCAGTGCACTCTTCCCTCTTGGTAAAGCTCCAACTCTCACACAAAATCCTTGAAGGGGTTGTGAAGTCACCCAGCCTTGTCATTTGTAAACCTGCAGGTTCAAACTTTGAGCTCGTTCTTAGATTACTCAACCCTGATGCAGCATGCAAATAAGGGATCTATCAGCACAAACGTGGAAAGCCCATGATTCTCTGAAGCTGCTTTGAGGCACAGACTTAAGACTCTAAGCTTATGACTGATCTTTTTTAAGTGCCCAGCACAGTTCCAAGTAGCTGGTCCACTCCACATGCCCTTGTGCCTGCCACACTGTTCTGTGACATGGTCACTGGGGCTCTTCAGTCATCACCTACTCCAAGGACCAGAGTGATTCTTTAACTTGAGCTTTCACTGCAGACGACTATAAAGTGCTAAGTCCCACCTTCCAGTATCATCAGATCTTCAATGCCTACAGGCCCCTCAGTTATTCTGAGGGGTCTCCAAATCCTCTTTTTCTCAATGGTCCACAAGCAGGTGCCCCCAGAGCCTAGCCTCCATCTTAATGGAGTTTTGCAGCTCCATCTTGCCATGTGGCTCCCCTCTGTTCTTTCTGTGGCTGGCAAGGCTGTTTGTAAGTGCAGGGAGGTGTGGAGGCAGTTCAACCCAGGCCCGTGCTCAGCCCCCTGTCCGCTGTGCTCGCTGCTTATGCCCTTTCAGAAACACATGGTGTCTAAAATGCTAGAATATGGGATCTTTTCATGCAAAATACAGAAATTCTGTTCTGGACTTCCAATTAAATTTCTGCTTCCTGAGTGGCAAGTGGGTGCAAAAAGCACAGGAGAATGACTAAAATAAAAATAAAGCAGCTTTGCCCACCTGATTTCCCAAGCAGCCCTATTTCTTCCTGAATTACGATGCTGAATTAAAACATCCCTGATGCGTGCGAGAAAAAACTTTGCAAGATTTAGTGGAAAACTCCGAGGCCTGGCGGTGCACCTGCTGTATGCCTTCCTGCCGTGTGCAGCACACCCGAGGTTCCCTTCCGGCTCCTCTGCAGCAAGCACAGAACAATGCTGCCATTCTCCTTCTAAAGTTTCGATCAGTTCCTGTCCACTGGGGGATCTCGTGTTTTCTTTCCTCTGCAATTCTTTTTTACTCTTCTGAGTTGTATTTTTTTTTTTTTAAGATGCTGTCCTTATTATAATCTCCACAAATAGAACCTGGTTTTTCTTTTCACTAATTTTCTTTCTTACACATTGGGTCTCAAAGGAGTGACCCCTGTTCTTACCCTGGGCACAAGGGCTTTGAGGTTTGCTGGTCAAAATTCAACGTGAGAAACATTATTTTAAAAAATCTACTGATATCCGTTGATAAAAGGAAGGAAAACAAATGTGGAGCCAAACATTGTGGATCCTGGAGGCACACAGTTTCACCTGCTTTAAATCTGAAGTCTTTGTTACCACTCAAAAGCTGAGATCTGATGACTCTGCCAGGACTCGCTCGGCAACGCACACTCAGACGGGGCTGTAGTCTTCTCCTTTCATAAACACTTTCTTCCTCACACTAAACACAGTCATGCATTTTCTATGAGAAAACACTGACCGCAAAACCTGCTTTCTAATGGCAGGAAAGTTGCCTGCCCCCAGGTGTGAGCAGAGCACCCAGACACTGGCTGAGTGTGGGCCTGGCTTGTACTACAAAACAGCCTCACCAGCTATGGAAAGGGGATGGGGCTGCAAAACGGCACGGCCCTTGGGGCACATGCCAGAGTCTTCACTGTCTGTTTGTTAGCACAAATAAGACTCTTAGGCATACCAGCCTGGTGCCCTTTTTTGTAAGCACAGAGAAATAATATGTCAAAGGAAAGATGGAAGGATATTATGACATGTTCTCCCAGTTAACTGTCTTATTAATGAGCATTATTGAAGATACAATAGCATTCTGTCACTGTGCATACCATTAATTCCCAGTTAACACGTGTGAAATGACCCCTTTTTATATTCTGAAGAAACAAACTGATTTAGAGTTTGTCTTCTTCAATATTAGGCTTTGATTCTAAGCCAGTGAATTCACTTTGGTGCATCTCATTTCATGTCAGGTACAGGCCAGCCCAGCTAACAGTTTGGATTAGAGATCTTTTTTTTTCACTGATTAAGGCAGGATATAAGACTTAAGCAAAACAGTGTTTAATTATTGTCATTTAAGTAACATTATGCTAGCGACACGTTTGCCTGTGAAGAAATAGGCATGGAGTTGCTGCTCTTGTGACTGGGTTTCATTTTCATTTGTCCCCGACGTGGAAATTGAATAAACTCATCCACAGGTGTATGTAGAGGGGAAAGTAAACAGCACAGAAACAGGCAAGATTAAGAACTAGCCACCTGTGACTTCACAGGGCATGAATTGATAGAGCCGAGGGCAGGGATGGTGGAGCCAGGACCCTGGTCTAAGGCAGATGGAGAGTGGGAAGCAGGGGCTCCCCCACAATGCTCCCCTGCAGTGGACTGGAAGATGGAGCCTGAGCCACCAGGCTCTGACAGGGGTCCTGCCACTCTGGGAAAGACATGCAGCATGCTCATGGGGTGGCACTGTCCCCCAGCCATGCACCTTCTGAAAGCTGAGTCCATTTGGGCCAGCAAGAGGAGGGCCAGACTTTTCTCCAGGACCTCACAAGAGTGGCCCCGAGGAGGCAGCGCGTTGCCCTGAACTGTCCCCAAGAATCTGAGCTATTGTCCAGGGCCTGAGTCTGTGTGGGTAACTGGACGCTTGCGGGAAACAGGGCCTGAGTCTGTGTGGGTAGCTGGACCCTTGCAGGAAACAGGGCCTGAGTCTGTGTGGGTAGCTGGACCCTTGCGGAAAACAGACACTGGGCTTGCTGTGGGGGAACCCCTGCCCACCCATCACTGCTAGCCAGATGGTGACGAGCAGAAGCTCCTGTGAATACACCTGCTGATCTTCTGAAAACCACATACCCTTGGCTTAATCATGCCTGGGCACAGATCACTGGATAATGTGTCACAGGCATGTGGAAGCCCAGCATAAAGAGAACAAAACCAGGGACATCACCAGAGTTAGGATTGAGCAGAGAACAAATGCCAACAGGAAACAATGTGAGGCTGGACATTTCACTCTCAGTACAATCGTGTCCAACTTCAAAGTTGCTGGTGTTTATCTATATTTTTTAAAAAATCTAACATTGCACCTTGGTAGTAAGAAAATTTCAAAAATAAATATATAGAGAAATTGACACTATAACAATACGAAGTGAAAAGTTCATCTGAGTTTAGAACTACTTAGATAGAAGCAAACCCACTCCTCCTAATTGAATTAATAACTGAAGTTATTCACTGGGAGATGTATATTCCAAATGAAGCACATTACTCAAAACACACTTCTTCCTAAGGCACTGGTCTCTGAATATATGTATGTTACAGTGTAGGAAACCAATATCCAGAGAAAAGACCTCACTGACTCCCGATTCCCCAGGAAGAAGGAGGCCAGGACGGAGCCCCTGCCCTCTTCTCAGGATATTCTGTGATGGAGCAGATCAGACGCAATCTCAGGTTTTTGTTTGTTTGTTTGTTTGTTTTTGAAGCAGACTCACTCTGTCACCCAGGCTGGAGTGCAATGGCAGTCTCCACTCGCTGCAACCTCTGCATCCTGGGTTCAAGTGATTCTCCTCCCTCAGCCTCCTGAGTAGCTGGGATTACAGATGCATGCCAACATGCCAAGCTAATTTTTGGATTTTTAGTAGAGACAGGGTTTCACTATGATGACCAGGCTAATTTTAAACTCCTGACCTCATGATCCACCCACCTTGGCTTCCCAAAGTGCTGGGATTATAGGCGTGAGCCACTGCTCTTGTCTGATATAAAATATGACATGCTGTTCCTCATGGTATAGAGGGTTGTCTGAGTTTTCCTAACACAGTGGGAAGTGAGTTGGGCTGGAGGGTAGAGAAAGAGTCTTCCATCACATGTGAGAAATGGACAGCAAAGACACAAGCACACGTGTTTACTTCTCTTTCCCGTAATCCTGATACACTGCATATATCCCTGAGTTGGGTATTGATCACAGTCTGAATTTCTTTTATATGTAAATGAATGTTGCTTGGGCAGGCATCATTGCCTTCAGTATCTGCTGAGGAATCCAAGCACATCATAGATGCCCAATACACAGGTGTCAAAGGCAACCATGAGTCTGCCCCCGATCCCAGCCCTCCATGAGAACAGGACCTTCCTCTTCTACAGGGCCTGGTGAGGGGACATCAGTGCCCAGGAGTGGCTTCTTCTCTAAGCACAGCTGTCCATTTTCACCCACACCCAGTGTTGCACAGACTTTACATGGCGGGTCGGGGCAAAGGCCCCAGGCCTTGTATGGAGGCCTGGAAAGACGTGTGGTCAATGTAGAAACAAGATGGTGTGTAAGATGATGGGTGTCCCAGAGTCTTTCTGCAAAAGACAAAATATTAAAACTATACTGAAAGCTGCCATTTTAACAAATACCTTGAAAACCATAAAGTGGATCCAAATAGAACTTAGGAAAAACCATCCAACATTGTAGGCAGGTATTTATTACTGTCAGAATTCCATTTTTCTTTCTTTTTCTTCCTTCTTTCCTTTCTTTGTTTCTTTCCTTCCTTTTCTTTCTTTCTTTCCTTCCTTCCTTCCTTTCCTTTCTTATTCCCTTTGCTCCCCTCCCCGCTTCCCCTTCCCCTCCTCCCTTCTCTCTCTCTCTCTCTGTCTCTCTCTGTCTCTCTCTCTGTCTCTCTCTCTCTCTCTCTCTCTCTCTCTCTCTCTCTCTTTCTCTCTCTTTCTTACCTTTCTGCGTTTTTGGTACAGGGTCTCACTCTGTCACATAGGCTGTATAGTGCAATCTTGGCTCACTGCAACCTCCACCTCGAAGGCTCAAGTGATCCTCCCACTGCAGCCTTCTGAGTAGCTGGGACTACAGGCGTGCACCACCACACCCTACACCTGGCTAATTTTTTTGTTGTTGTATTTGTTGTAGAGATGGGTTTTCACCATGTTGCCCAGGGTAGTCTTAAACTCTTGAGCTCAAGTGATCTGCCCACTTTGGCCTCAATGTTCTGGGATTATAGGCATAAGCCATTATGCCCAGCCCAGAATTTCCTAAATAGGAATCAGTACCTCTAGTGGGCCCAGGATTTACAAAGGCATCTGCCACACAACGTTGGAAAGGAACACGCAGTTATTGAAAATTCATGTTCAGTTACGTTCATGTGGCTCAAGGACTCTGTTGAGCCTGGGGTATTTTGAAAGTCTCTGAAAGCACTAAGAAAGACAAGTCACCACTTTTATCAAGCCCTTTACTTTTTTGAGGTTTCTTCTTGGCATGTAATTGTTTTTAGGTTTTATGTGCCAAAGATTCTACCATTCTTCTAAGGATATTTTTCATTCAGCATACTGAAAATTATAACGAATCAGTAAATCAATGACAGAAACCTGACATTTAATTTTTTGATCAAACATAACATAAATTTTGACCACACTGTGGAAGGCTTGCTTTGTTTGTGTATGTTTTTCACTGTTCTACTTTTATCTTTCTAAACATCTTGTCTGGCTCAAATCCTAAAGAGTGCAGCAGAGCCATTTTGATTTCTAACTGTCAAGCCTGGGGATAAATGATTTGTCAAGAAAAAGCCTAATTGTGCCTGGTTTAGACTGCCATGTTAAATGGGAACAATTGGAGTGACAGAGAAAGAATCTACTGGCACTCAGGAGACCACAAAGCATGATGGGCTTGCTGGATCGGCTTCTGTCAGCTCCCTGTGGTTTGTGCAAAGAAATCTCAACTTGCTTCCTTCCAGTCCAACCTCTTGCACAGGCAGTTCCCACCCCTGATCATGTCCCCTTGGCATTGCCCAAGCGGCTGGGCAGACATGCTCCATGAACACAGTTTGCCCCCAGACTTTCTTTCAGCCGAAACAGGCTTATATGACCAAGAGGTGCACATCGATCCTGAGCGGGTGTACACATTTCTGCATAGAGGATCCTGGCTCCGTTGACCTGTGAATAGTCAGGGAGTAATAGAATAAATGTGGGAATAAATTGGTTCAGCATCATCTGTCAGTGTTGTAAGTTCTGTGAAGCCATGACTTTTAATAGGTGTCGACTATTACAAAGACTCAAAACAATCCATATATACAGTAACATTTTTCAAATAGAAGATAAAATAATAACAAATGTATAAATATAAAAACAAGCTGGCAAAAAGATTCTTTTCGGTCTTCCTGTAGGTGAGCAGGAGAGGAGGGGCAAAACAGGAGGAAGCAGGTGAGCTGCAGGTGTAAGGAGCAATTGCACGATGGAAAGTGGGAGACAGACTGGTTTCTAGAAAAACTGTGTGGCTCCTCCAATAGAAAGACAATAATATAGGTACTGTAAATAGAAAATGTAAAAAACCTATCATTTCCGGCATCGTGAAAACATTCATCTTAGAGAACTGCTGCTTACTTACCCAGAAGAAAACACAGCATTCAAACCCCACCAATAAGCCTGCCTTCCACCCGGTCATTCATTCGATACAAGTGCCTTCCACATCAGGCACTGAGTTGAACCTGTGGTCATTCTTCTCCCAATAACTCACTGCCTCATTTTGTGTTAAGGCTGAAGTTTTGGTTTCTTTTCTGCTTTCTGTGTTCTGAATCTTCCAACGAGAAATGGCATGACAAAGGAAAAAATCCACTTAACATTTTTAACATTCATTTTTGGATTCTAGGAGTTGGATAATTTCTGATTATCTAAATCTAAAATGAAGGTTTTCTAATGGTTCAAATACAAATTATGACTCATACCAATTATGAAGTACATCAATACATTGATAATCAATTATTTAATCAAACATTTGCTCAACACTTAAAAAAAAATTTTGACCACTTGTGGCCAATTGAACGACTGCTTCTGCATCAGCTTCGATGCTGAATATGAGGAAGAAATGTGCTCAGGAACAGCCCTGAGCTGGGGACCAGCACCACAGATGCTTTCCTTCCTCCCTGGCTGCCTCCTCGTCCACAACCAGGGGCCCTTGCTCAAGCTCTGTGATACTGGAAGTATTAGTTTTCTGTGGCTGCTGTGGCTTAAAACCTTAGAAACACTCTTTCACGGTTCCGAAGGCCAGAAGTCCAAAATCAAGGCGTCTGCAGCACCCCCCTCGCTCAGCAGAGGCTCCAGGGGAGGGTATTTCTTTGACTTTTCCAGCTTCTGGGGACTTCAGGTGCCCTTTGGGTGTGGCTGCCTCATTCCAATCTCTGCTGCTATTATTGCAAGGCATTCTCCTCTGTCTGCCTTCTCTCCTGTCTCTTATAAGGATGCCTGTCACTGGATTTAGGACCCACCTGGATAACCCAGGATGACCTCTCTGTCTCTGGATCCTTAAGTTTATTCCATCTGCAAATGCTTTTTTTTTTTTTTTTAAAAAAAAAAAAAGGTCCATTTATCAGGAATCAAGATGTAGACATATCTTTTGGGGACAACATTCAGCCCCTTCCACTGGGCAGGACACTCATGTCACCTGCCTGTCCTTCTCTGATATGCTCACCACGATTAGAATATCTACTGATGAACAATATCTACCAAGTTGTTAGAAAAGTCTAAGGGTTTCGTAGCATGAGTAACTTCAGGTCAATTATGACTTGTATTAGCCCAGAAGTAATGACGCAGGTCTAACCAACAGAGTTCCCACCTAAAATGAGCAGCAGTGTTTTAACCACTGACGAACCAGCTGCCGTTCCATCCAGAACTGATGAATCCTTCATTCTATTCAGTGACGCTCCTGCTTCCGTTTGTGTTATCTGTGACCACTGCCAACTCAGCTGTTGCTCTTCTGAGAATTAGACCAGGTCATGCTTCTGAGAAGTCGCCTCGAGGGGCTTTGACTTTCAGCTTCTATGACCGGTCCTTTTTCCTCACCAAATCCTGTAAAAGCAGCTCCATAAGGATTTTGAAATGAGTTTTATGTTCTGCAATGCTCCTGTGCACCTGCTCCCCGGTCTGGGCAGCCTGTCCCGGGGTGTATCGGAGCTCTCAAGGCCCCAGTCCGTTCTGCCCATGAGCGCTCAAGGCATTGGCCCTGCTGGGAATTGCTTTATCAGAAACACCAGCAACTGAAAGTCCCACCACATTCAGTTATGCTTCCCCTCCCTCAACCCGCCAAGACTACTCTGCCTTTCCAACCAAGACTGATTTTGGAGGAATGAGTGTTTAACCATGATTGAACTTTCCCACAGCCCACACGGGGATTTCCTTGCCCTGACTAAGTACAGGTGAAAGTTACGTTTGGTTGAAAGTTTTGCTACTTAATAATTCATCTCAATTAAAATGCAAAGTGCTTTGCAGAAACTTTTATGGGGCTATGAAATTCTTCCAGAGGCCTCATGAATATTGAAGTTCTGTTGATTGTGTGAAGGATTTATTGGTCCATCCAGCCAGTTCACTAGTTTAGGTCTCTGTCAATTACTTTTAACCATCATATAGTTAAATTGTCATTAGAATTCTCTTTGTTCAGAATAGAAACTTTGACCATGAAAACACCTTTTTAAAGAATGCTCCCATTCTGATGAGATATCAGCAGAAATGGGTGACAACTATCTCAAGCCACAAAGTTGCATAAATCCGGAGGTGGGAGAGCAAAATTACTGTAAGTAGTTTTATAATAGAAACATTTTCATGAATTTTGACCTATTAACCATGTAGCACATGGTGGTCTTTTTGAGAGATATTTATACATTTTTTTCCCATAGATAATGTGTGCTTAGGTCAAATTTCATGCAGCTTTTAGTTTTTCTTAATTCGCCTGTATAGCTCAGTGCCTTTCTAGCTGTTACATATTTTACTTTTGTTTCCAGTTCTGTCATTTCTGTGAGATCCCAGATATGCCCTACAGAAGAAATAATAAACCTAAGTAAAATTTTATTATGAGGGAAAATGCCCATGGCTGTGAAAGTTTTTTTATAGTGGTAATGTTTTTTTAATAATTTTAAATTAATTTTTTAATAATTTTTTAATTAATAAGCACAAACCACCTTAAAGAAACATAACATTACGTTCAATCCCTTGAAGGATGGTGAGATTTGAAATTGTACAGGTGAAATTTTATCTGATATAACTTGAAAAGGTTTGGATGTGCTTCAGACTGAGATCTAGAATCCAGATGTCTCGTCTCCAACAAGTTCATCCAGAGCACGTTTTCCATAAAGAAAAAAATGGCAGCAAAGCAAGAATTTGCAGGTATGTGGAAGTGACTCACATTGCTAACATCTAAAGAAAAAGTCAGGATGGAATTTGTTGATAAAATAAATCTAAGTTACAGGTAAATGGCTTAAGTGGCTCAAACTTGAATCAACATAAATTATGATATTTTAAAGCTGGAATAACTGCTCCTAGAATTCCTTGAAGACTTTTAAGCAAATGATTATCCCGTTGTATGTAAACACTAAATGGCATCTTCATAACTGTACTGCAGAGACTAATTTTACTATGATTTTGAAAATGGTAAAAAAAAAAATCTTTAGTATTAAACTGTTTAGAGGAGAGAGGTCAAAAGTTACTTATTTCTGCTCTTGAGGCATTTCCTCTTCTTGACTTTTACAGCTGCCAAATGACAGAGATTTATAGCAATCAATTTCAGAACCTCCAAGGTTCAAGTGCTGGTGTTTTCTTTTTCTTTTTTTTTCTTTTATAGCTTTGGTCATGATTTGTGTGGGTCTCCATCTCCAGTGGAAAACACTAACTGAATTTATGAATGCTGGGGCCCAGGTGGAGGAGATAGGTAGATAGATATATCTCCACCTGGGGAGATATACACACATATATATACTTATATAATATATATATATTTAATAAGCACAAACTCATAAATATATATGTGTGTATACGTATATTCTGGGGAGGAATATATTCCTCCCTAGAATAAGTGAATTTTTGAAAAATTGAAAAACATGAGAAAGGTAGCTTTGTAGCTACAACGCAACACTATTTTTTTAAAAGCTTGTTCACTGAATTAAAAACTGGATTATCCAGTGAAGAATAAATAAAATTAATGAGCTTGTTTGGAGTTAAGTGACCAAACTGTGAGTGGCTACGTGACAGTCACGTGTTGCATAATGACATTTTGGTGGGTAAGAGACAACCAGCATTTTTCAGCCTCGTTTTTATCCTGTGGAGTCACCCCTGTATAACGGTGATCCCGTAAGATTAAAACGGGCCTGAAACATTCCTGTTGCACAGAGACCTGCCATTGTCTTACAGTTGCCTCAGTATTCAGTACAGTGACCTACTGTGCAGTTTGTTGCCTAAGAGCCACAGGCTAAGCCATATAGCCAGGTGTGGGATGGGCTGTGTCATCCGGGTTTCTGTGGGTCTGCTTTGATGTTCACACAAAGACCCAGTTGTTATGTGATGCATGGTTGTGTTTTGTTTAATTCTTACCTAATTATACCGACTGATCTCAATTACAGCAGTTGCATGACCATGGGACCCTTGCAATATATTTTTTCTATGTCAGTCACCGCAATGGCCCATATATACACGCTGATCAATGTACTGAAAGTAACCCTGGGATCATGATCAGAAGATGCTGGCCCTGGTGGGGTCAGGTGAAGATTTCACGCTAAGTTTACTATTGATAAAACTAAAGCTATTGCGTTTTAAGGGTCAGAAGTTGTTTGATCGATTACATCAGTCAGGGCCATGCACACTTATTATCAGGAGCTAATAAAAGTTAAATAAGTTAAACATTTCTAAACAACAAGCTATAAACAATACTCTGGATAGTAGGGGTATCCAATCTTTTGGCTTCCCTGGGCCACACTGGAAGAAGAAGGATTGTTTGGGGCCACACATAGAATATACTAACGCTAATGATAGTTGATGAGCTAAAAATAAAATTCAAAGAAAACCTCAAAATGTTTTTAGAAAGTTTCCGAATTTCACATTTGAATGCGTTGGGCCACATTCAAAGCCATCCCAGGCTGCATGTGACCCATGGATAGCAGGTTGGACAAGCTTGCTCTATAGCATTCATCTCACCACTAGAAATAAATATAGGTGCTTAGGAAATAAAGAAGATTACCAGCTATCCTAGGTTCAGGTAACAATGTGCCCCTTTCAAGGCCTCAGAAAGACACGGCTGGGTGACAGCATCCCAGAAAAAAAGGAAGCCTGGAATCAGTCCAGCCTGACCAGGGAGAGAAGGTGCCAGCGTTGCTATGGGAGGTGAGATGTGTGCATGTGTGCTACTAGGAGGCTAACAGACCGGACACAGGAGTGTGGCAAAGCCTCCCTGTGAATTACATCATGCCATCCTCATGCCTATAATTCTGATAACACACCAAATTCTCCTTTAAAGTCTGACCCTTACAGGTACTCTACCAATGTTTTTGAAGTTTTATGATATAAAATTATTATATTCCAGTCATATTGGATTGCCATAATTTCACTTCATGTTTACAGATATTGAGTTGACTTATCTGTTTACATCTAGTAGAACAAGTAGCATCAAGTTTATTTAATTATCTCAATTGAGTAATGGCCTAGTCCATAAAAGATGGTTAATTCCATATCAAGCCATTAGTTTCTATTTCAAACCATATTTTTCTTGTCATTTCCCAGGTTTTATCTCACACAGTGGTCATCAAACTGTAGTGTTGATAAGAGAGACCCTGGATATCTGTTAAGACATCAGTTCCCACTCCTGAGAATCTGATAAGGTAGGTAAGTCTCCAAATTTTGAATTTTCAACAGGATCCACAAGTAATTTGACACAGGTACTACTTGGACATAGCTTTGAGGAACACTGTACACACTGCGCATTCCATCACTCATAATTTTAATGAGGAAAAGTCAGTGGCATCTATTTATATGGAGACTAGCAAAGACCGTTTCAGAATCACTTGAGAATCACTGTTGGCATAGCTTGACATTGACACAGCAACGAGCCAAACTGAACGGTGGTCAGCAGGCTGCCTCCAGGGCCAGGCCAGGCACGAGAGCATCTCAGTGTCTTCTCTTACCAGCTAACTAACCTTCACTTCCTTTTCATACGGCAGTAGAAAGCATGTCCACTGGCACACAAGAGGCACCTAATGAGCTCTTCGCCATGAGACAATGAGGATAGGCTGAGCTCTTATACATCTTTTGTAAGATATTTAGCCCAATGCCTAGCACAGAGCACATAGTCAATAAATATGATTGTTATTGTTGTGATTGTTTACTTCCCATTATTCCTTTTTTTTTTTTTTTTTTGAGACGGAGTTTCGCTCTTGTTACCCAGGCTGGAGTGCAATGGTGCGACCTCGGCTCACCGCAACCTCCGCCTCCTGGGTTCAGGCAATTCTCCTGCCTCAACCTCCTGAGTAGCTGGGATTACAGGCGCGTGCCACCATGCCCAACTAAGTTTTTGTGTTTTTAGTAGAGATGGGGTTTTACCATGTTGACCAGGATCGTCTCGATCTCTTGACCTCATGATCCACCCACCTGAGCCTCCCAAAGTGCTGGGATTACAGGCTTAAGCCACCGCGCCCAGCCCCATATTATTCCTTACAACACATTTCAGTAGCCAGTTGTATTATTAGTGCAGTCTCATACTGCTATAAAGAAATACCTGAGACTGGGTAGTTTGTAAAGACAAGAGGGTTAATTGGCTCACAGTTCTGCAGGCTGACAGGAAGCACAATGCCATCTGCTTTTGGGGAGACCTCAGGAAGCTTCCAGTCATGGAGGAAGATGAGGCAAAGGAGGTATATCTTATGTGGCTGGAGGAGAAGCAAGAGACAGCATGGGGAGGTGACACACTCCTTTAGACAACCAGCTGTCAGTCACTGTCAGAAGAACAGCAAGGGGGAAATCTACCCTGTGTTCCAGTCGTATCCCAGCAGGCTCCACCTCCAACACTAGGGGTTATAATTCCTCCTGAGATTTCGGTGGAGAAATCAAGCCAAACAGTATCACCGGCCATGTGTCTTATCTGATCAAATTACCCAGGTGAAAGGTGTTATAGACACAAGGCTAGACTGTCAGTATCATTTAAGAACACATGACCCTGCTGGGTGTGGTGGCTCAAGCCTGTAATCCCAGCACTTTGGGAGGCCAAGGCGGGTGGATCATGAGGTCAAGAGATCGAGACCATCCTAGTCAACATGGTGAAACCCCGTCTCTACTAAAGATACAAAAAAAAAAAAAAAAAAATTAGCTGGGCATGGTGGTGCATGCCTGTAGTCCCAGCTACTCGGGAGGCTGAGTCAGGAGAATTGCTTCAACCCAGGAGGTGGAGGTTGTGGTGAGCCGAGATTGCACCATTGCACTCCAGCCTGGGTAACAAGAGTGAAACTCCGTCTCAAAAAAAAACAAAAAAAAGAACACATGACGTGGCCTTCAGTTCGCTGCTGTGGTTTAGCAGAGGGAAGACTGCACTCTATTCTGAGCATCATAGTCACGATTATGTTTTGCAAGTCTTTTCTCTAGTGCTGCCATCAGTGAAATATTACCGTAAGTACAGGGAGTATACTGAGGCATTTCTCCAGGAATCGGCAAGGCTTCACTGACGCAATGTTTCTGAAAGCAGGAAACCTGCAAGCTGTCGGGAGCAGCGCATTTTAACCTCAGTTTCGCCGCATTGAAGACACCAAGCTTCCTTACGAGTTCAACTGATTTAACTCTTCTCCCATAGTCACAGGAATGAGATTATTCTTTTGGCCAGAAGAAAATCACAATTTGCTAACATTAGTGTAAACTTACACAGGCATACTCTCTGAGCTGCTATATGGGCTCACAGGGACACTAAACAATAATCTGTATTAAAAAATGGTAGGAATGGGGAGTCCTGCCGAGTAGAATAGGTGAGAATTACCATTGGGGGGCTGGGTCCCATCAGATGCCAGCTTGGCAGAGAGCTGAGAGGAAGGCCAAAGCTGTGCTGAACCCTTTGTGTAACATGTTGATAAACTGATTCACTTATAAAACACGGTTGTTTAAATTCTCAAGCTTTTAAGTGGATGGTGGGATAAATGTGTATGTGTCAATAATCCATGTCTACCTCTATTGTGATAGATTGACGAATAGGGTAGGTAGGTAGATAGACAAGTACATAGGAACACATACATAGGTAGACAGATTGATTGATTGATTGATTGATATCAAGTGTCTGAAGTAATGTTTGCACAGTGACTCCTGATCTCTCTCACAATTATTTTTTCTGAACTAATAAATTTCTTGGATATGAACTATCATCAAGCCACACCAAATTAAACGTAATTGTCACTTGTATTCTGCATGCAGAGAAGCTAATTATTATGAAATTATAAATTGGAATCATAAATGTTGGTATTTGTAGATATTTATGTATTGGCTTTTAATTAGATCATTTTTGTCTCTCTTTCTCGAATACAAGTCATTCCATCTACCACATCCTCTGCATCTAGTGTTTCCAGTGAGTGCGCTTGCCTTTAGGAGGGGAGGGAAAGTCCTTGCTGAACTGACTGGTCCAGTTTGTGGTGGGCTCTTCTCATGGGAGCTGTGAGACTGTGAGTTTCCCAACACGTGCACATGAGGCTTCCTTTCTGCATTAGTCCACACTCACACTGCTATAAAGAACTACCTGACACTAGGTAATTTATAAAGAAAAGAGGCTTAATTGGTTTGCGCTTCCACAGAGTGTAAGGGAAGCATGGCTGGGAAGCCTCAGGGAACTTACAATAATGACAGAAGGTGAAAGAGAAGAAAGCATGTCTTACCATGGCAGAGAGCAAGGGGGAAAGTTCTGCACACTTTTAAACAACCAGATCTCATGAGAACTCACCATTACAAGAACAGCAAGGGAGAAATCCACCCCTATGACCCAATCACTTCTCACCAGGTCCCTTCCCCAACATTGGGAGTTAAAATTGGGTATGAGATTTGGGTGGGGACACAACTCCAAACCATATCAGTTATGGAGGTCCTTTAGGGCTCAGGGCTGCTGCACCCAGCACCTTCATGCCCATGCCGCCCCCACGCCATGGTATACCAGCCAGTGTGACCCTTTCAGCCCCACCTACCTGTGCTGCTCTAATCTCTGTCATGGTCTGCAGAACTTTCATAATAATTGTGAATTAACACACTGGCATGTGTTAATTCTTGTAAATATTTCATTTGGACTTAAATATGGTATATGTTCTGCCATTTGTTAAGTGTTGTAGACAGTCACACGTTAAGTATATGAAGGTTTTTTCATTTGTTTTGTTTTGTTTAAGAGGCAGGGTCTTGCTTCGTGGCTCAGACTGGAGTGCAGTGATGTTATCTCAGCTCACTGCAGCCTTGAACTCTCTGTTTCAAGCAAGTCCCTCACCTCAGCCTCCTTGTAGCTAGGACCACAAGTGCACACCACCACTCCTGGCTAATTATTTTGTATTTTTGTGCAGTCAGGGTCTCACTATGTTGCTGACATGGAACTCTTGAGCTCTAGCAATCCTCCCATCTTAGCCTTCCAAAGCACTGGAATTACGGGGGTGAGCCACCATGCCTGGCCCTGTGAAGTTTCTTAATAATTTTGTGCAAATCTTCTGCATCTCCTAAATCTAATGTATCTTCCCTACTGTGTGGATTACATTCTCTACATGTCTTAAAATATTTCTAGTTTTGTCTGCTCATAAGGAAGGTGTGTTGGACTCTCCTATTGTGGTTAGGGGTTTATCTATTTTTGCTCCTAATCATCTGTCAATTTTTGCTTTACACACACTGAGGCTATATTAAGAGGAACACAGAAATTTAGAGGTGAGACTTGCCCGGTGTTAAATCTTTGTCATAGGCTCGTCTTCACTTTTGTGGTGCTATTTGCTGTACAGTTTTCTGTAAGATCATAAAACTCTGTTGAGAAGAGATGCAGGCTCTAGAACTATAACATGAGTTTTGATAACGCAGGTACTGACACCTCCTCCAAGACAGAGGAGCCTGCAGGACAATCTGCCCAGGCAGCAAGGAAGTACCTGGCCTGGCTGGAACTGCTGATACTCAAAGACAAAAAATAAAAGGAAAGAAAGGTTTACACAAGACAGAGAAATGAACATATTTAAAAAATATATTGTAAAATATACAATAGAAAATTACATATTTATTAAAATCATTTGTATTTCAATTCCACCAAAAACATAGATTCTATATAAAGTATAAGAAGATAAAAAAATGACTGAGGGTATTTTAAGGAAAAGATAGAAGATAAAGGAAAAAAATCACAAATTATGAAAATTGAAGAGTTTAAAATAGTATTAACATCAACATTGTAGAAAAGAGAATCAGTGCTGTGGATGACAAAGTTAAAAAAAGTAATAAATAGGGCCGGGTGTGATGGCTCACACCTGCAACCCCAGCACTTTGGGAGGCCAAGGCAGGCAGATCACCTGAGGTCAGGAGTTTGAGACCAGCCCAGCCAACATGAAGGAACCTGTCTCTACTAAAAATACAAAAACTAGCCGGTAGCAGATGCCTGTAATCCCAACTACTTGGGAGGCTGTGACAGGGGAATCACTTGAACGCAGGAAGTGGAGGTTGTAGTGAACCAAGATTGTGTGTCTGCACTCCAGCCTGGGCAACGAGGAGTGAAACTCCATTTCATAAATAAATAAATAAATAAATGGAAAATAGAATAAAATTACAAAGCAATTGAGTCGTCAAAGAGAAATCAGATTCTGAGTTGCATACAGGAAGATTCAATATATTGATAAAACGTATTTCTAAAAAGCTTCAAAGGGCAAAGGAAGAGAATCAACTTAAAACAATAACCAGAAGAAATATTTTTGAAGTTAAAGCAGACACAAATTTGCAGATTATTTTTCAGAGTGGAAAAAAGCACAGCCAGGTGAAAGTACTGACTTTCACGAATGCAAATTCAAATGAAGAAAACTAACCAAACAATCTCCTAGCAAGAAACCAGGAGACTATTCCTGGTTTTCTGATTGGCTTTACCCATGAAGTGGTAATAGGAAGTAGAGTTGACATGAATGAACAGCCAGCATGTAAATATATATAGCATTACGCATGCTTTTAAAAATATTTTATTTTGTAAAACTGAAAAACACTATTCTTGAAATATTTTTAGCATGCAAATCTTTCACTGACGCTTCAAAATGGGTAGATTTGAATCAAAGAAAAACATAATGCATAAAAAGTAGAGTATAAAAATTGGCTATTTGAAAAGCTGATGTACACAAACACATTCTTCAACGCATCTATCCCCTTGAAAATGCTCCCAGGGCACTCATGCCAGTAAAGCGATGCCACCACAGCACTTGGAGCACGCTCAGAAACATGGTGTCTTCAGAACCCAGTGATTAGATTCAGCTCACAGGTGCACTGAAATGGTTGCTGTTAAAACAAAAGACTATCCCTCTAGTTTTAGGTAGAAAATCAGATCAATTGCATTCCAAAGTTTGGGTAGAGCAGAGTTTCAAAATATTGGTTTAAAATTGCTACAGATAGGTGGGGCACTTTTCAAGACTTTCCAGTCATCAAATGAAGTGAAGTTGTGTGTTTCTATTTCCAGTAGTTTAATCATAGGTCTTTAGGACCCCTGAGCCACAGGTAAGAAGTTCAGCTCAGCTCCTGCCCCCCTGCTGTTTTCTCTCCCCACCTGGGTCACAGTCGCATAAGTAAAGGTGCCATCTTGGATCTGCAGCCCCAGAAGACACCAGGGGAAAAAGAAGAATTGCCCAGCTGTGCTCAGCCACATCGCAGAATCGTGAGAGATAATAAGGTGTTATTGATTCAAGCTACTGAAGCTTTGTACAGTTTATTATTTGAGAACACAGAGCTGAATGATTGTATATTGTGTAATTCACAACCCGGAGTTTTTGTTTGCTTGCTTGCTTGCTTGGTTTTTGACACGGAGTCCTGCTCTGTCAACAGGCTGGAGTGCAGTGGCACAATCTTGACTCACTGCAATTCCATCTCTCGAGTTCAAACGATTGCCCTGCCTCGGCTTCCAGAGTAGCTGACACTACAGATACCTGCCACCACGCCCAGCTAAGTGCTTTGTTATTTTAGTAGAGACGGGGCTTCACCATGTTGGCCAGGATGGTCTTGATCTCCTGATCTGGTGATCCACCTGCCTTCACCTCCCAAAGTGCCGAGATTACAGGCATGTGCCATCGCACCTGGGCAGTCTGCAGTTTTACTGCAGTAAAACAGAATGCAAAAGAAACACAGATATTGAAATACAATAACCAGAAAAATAAAATTATAATCATTTTATCCATGCTTTTTAATATAATCTTTACTAGTTTTTAAGTTGCATTTAATTGACCCACATTTTTATATATCAAATAAACATTAATTTAGTATTTCAAAGAGAATGTGAAAAAAATTACAGTGAGTATTGTATTCAGTTTGATTTTCTTCAGTTTATTTAGATGAATCTTAATGTGCAACAAGAATTAATTGCAAGTAGTAGACTGAAGTGTCCTTTCATATTATAATTTAAAATAATACGAAGTTATTAAAAAGTAAACCAACTAATTACAGAAAGCACAAAATACAGATACTTTAAACAGCAGGACGAAATAACAAGATTTATACATCTTTAGCACCATAACTTGTACTTAAAGTTCATCTACATTATAGTACAGCTTGACACCAAATTAAACTAGGTGACACTTTTTAACCAAGTTATTGAGCGTTCTTATGCACATAAGTAATTGAAAATAAATAAAATAACGTGTACCTGTGCAATGGACAAAAAAAAAATGTGTCTTTAAATTTTAGCCATTGTCAAAGACTATATGAGAATAAAAATTAGAATAAACTTTTAATGGTATTCTGGATTAAAATGTTATTTAAAGAAAATCACTCGTTTATCATGTAACAGATGAAATACTTTCTAAAAATTCATGAGGGAATTCATTAGATATGTTTGCAAAAGGAGTTTCTAGACTCAAAATGTTTGAGAAGCCCTGGGCTAGAATTTTTAGTTAAAAATTCCAGCTTTTCTCATATTCACTTAGTGGGCAAATCTCTATGATTCCTCGTGCAACTGTGTTTAAGAAACAGAAATATCACAGGGTAGATATTGGTGGGTAAGGAACAGGAAGCAAAACCAGATGCAGTGCTTTTGATAAGACACCTGCCGGAGGCCGGCAGTTCCCATACCCTGGCCACGCACTGCTCTGCCGGCAGCTGCAGGGTTCGGCCCTTCCCGGGGCAGGCAAATCCCAGCTCCTTAGCAAAAACATAACCTCCCCTATTCCACTATTAAATAAAAGGCCAGTGAAAGGGACAGCAATGCCTCTTTCCTCAAAAATGCAATGAGACATAAAGGATCGCAGGAGGGAATTCTTTAGTGCTATCTTACGGGTCTCAAATAGGTTTAGGTAAACTTGCCTTTTCAAAGGTCCAGACTGAACGTAAAACACCATCACCCGTCTTTACTGAAATGGCAGAGAAAAGAAGAAAAAGAAAAAGAAAAAAAAAAAGGATGAAACGGAGAATTTAAAAAGTGTGTTTAGCATGCAAGACTTTCCTTTGGGACAAAACTTCCTAACTTCACCCAAAAATCAGCACTATTGATGTTTTAAAATGTCATGGAAGTGGGGAGAGGCCACACTAAACCAGGTGGTCAAGAAAACATGCTGCCACTTTGAAGCTTTCACCTAACATTGTACTAGAAAAGTAAAAAGTAAAAGCAATGAATGCTTTTAAGAACATAAACATCCTTGGAAATGGGATGTTTTAGAAAGAAAAGAATCCCTGATGGAACTAGAAGGGGGTTCTTTCAATGCTAACCAAATCAGCTAATATAGTAAGGATGGAATCAATCACTTCATTCTAATAAGACATTTATTAGCCAAATAAATCTGACCAAATTGTGTCTCCCTTGCTGCCTGTCATGAACTAATAGCTGAAGACCAAGCCCCTGTCTGCAAGCTCCCCTCCTCCCTCCTGCAGATCTCCTCATGCTGGCATGTTGAGCACCCTCCACGCTCAGCGTTCCCTGCTTGGCTTTACCGTCTTTCTCTATTTACAATGCTGTCTTCTCTACTATTTCATTGGTAGCCCAAGGTGGAAGGTATTTGATCCCTGGATCCAGGTAGGAGGAGACAATATTAGGATCCGCTTTTAGTGGACTTGAATAGAAACCGGCTCACCCCTACTCTGCCTAAAAACTCCGCTTGCATATCAAGTTCAGAAAAGTTATATAAACTCATGTTATGAATCCTGCTTAGGACATTTATTTCTATGTTTAGGAAGATTCCTTAGAATGTGGCACTTACATTGTGTGACTATGTGTGCTTTCCCTCAAGTCAAACATCAAATAACATTATTTTCATATTGAATTGGGGTCAACAAGTTGAATATTTTGTTCCAAAAATGATGGGGAAAAGAATGCACTCCTCCTGACTCCCTATTTTGAAATGTTTACCCTTTCTGCACATCAAGACAAGAGCCACACAACAGAATACACTGGCTGAGTGTTCCCTGCTCTGTTTGGAATTCCCTGAACAAATCGTACTGGTTTATAAAGGGGCAGTGATGTGTTCATCTCTGCGGAATTGTTTTTTGCCAGGCCAGACTCTCACGTAGCTCACGGTGGGGCTCCAGCAGGATGATCTACACACATTCAGTGCAATGCTTGTTTCCCTGAAATTCACTGGGATCTGCAGCCACAAATCATTTATTATCCTGAAGCCGTCTTTTTGGATGCATTATGTTGTGAGCTAACTAGGAAGAGCCCTTCCATTTCTATGAGCGAGCCATGGACTGGTTCCCATTGTCAGAAGCTGCAGGGGATGAAAATACTTGGCATTGACTCACACTCTGCTTGGGAAAGTGCTCAACATCCTAGCGCAGGAAACAATGCGAGAACAGTGAGCCATCATCTCAGCCACAATATCTGCTCAGGTCCCCAAAGAGCCGAGTGTCTTACAGCACAGATGACAGAGTAGCCCAGGAAACGGGTTCCCGGGGAGCATTCATTTAGGAGAATTTCAATAGGGACCAAGGTGGCTCGTTCCAATATGTGTAATTTTCTGTGTCTGCCATAACTCAAGTTCCCAGTATACCGAAACTGTTTTCATGCACATAACATGGTCCAAAGAACTGATGTGTAAGCATTTTTTTTTACAAGAATAAGGCAAAATGTTTGAGAGAATGACTTACTCGACAGGAATGCTCTCAGAGAACTTTTAATCCATCTGGAGAGTGGAAATGCTACAAACATGTGAGAAATGTGCAGAAGAACTTAATGTTTTCTATTATCTAAGTGATGCCTAATATCTGGGAAAGACTGAGGCATAGGCAGGTTTCAAAGACCTGAACTCAGTTACAGCTGATAAACATGATCAATTAATATCAGAAAGTGAAATTATCTCCACATTTCCTACTTCATAATTCACCATCCCATTCCTGCTAAAGTTATTTTTCTAGCATCTGGAGTGCATCTTACCAAAAAGTGAGGATTTTTAGCGGGACACCCTGAAAGAAGGGAACGGTGAAGGAGGCGGCCAACAAAGCCTGAGGACCTCACGTGGACATGTGGATGGCTGTCCTGGGACACCTGTCTTCCCGTTCGGTCCTGAATTTGCATAAACCCAGTTGCTCGCATGGACATGGTGGTGTGTGTTTGTTATTGGAATGTCATACAAATTAAAATAACAGAAATAGATTCTGTCACCGTGTCGGAGGGTGGAAGTCCAAAACCAAGGTATCCTAGGACTGAGTCCCCTCCGAGGCTTCAGGGGAGGACTCTCCCTTGCTTTTCCCAGATCCTAGTGGCTCTACATGTTCCTCTCCTTGGAGTAGGACAAATCCAGTCTCTGTCTTCACATGGAGGACTCCCTGAGTGGAGTGTCTGTGTTTATAGGGACACCTGTAACATTGTATTAGAACACAGCCCAGTGACTTCATCTTAATGTCATCACATCTGCAAATATTTTATTTCCAAATGAGGTCACATCCTGAGGTCCTGGGTGTCAGGATTCTGACCTTTCCTTTTGGGGTGGGTGCACAATTCACACCATAACAGTATGAATGTCTCTGTAGGAACTGCTGCTCCGTTACTGCTTCTGAAGTAACATAGTTAAGGGGAAATTATCCAGTCACTGTGCAGCTGCTATTTTCACATAATTATTAAATCATGTCCCTTATGGAGCCAACTCTCAAAGGCTGTGAGTGGGGTGCAGAAAGGGCAGGAGGGCCCTCCAGGGTTTCTGCATCTTCGTCCTCATCCTCAGTCCACAGTGATCTCCCACAACTCTGAGCTCACCCATCGGCCTTGAAATCCCATTTTCAGGAATATTTGTTTCTTTCCCCTGTACCTGTGTTTATCACGGAGAGCAGTGAGGGAAAACAACCTAAAATTAGGTACAGAAGACCTCAGCCAGCCCGGAGCACGCATGGCATTTCTGCAAACAGCTCGCCCTGGGTCCTGTTCCTCTATGCAGGTGGTCAGTGATAGACAGTGGACATCCTCATCAGCCTCCAATGTCACAAAGATGCTATGTCCTGGGCCACCTTAATGTGGTGAGTGTCACGTGTACATTGCCACATACAGTCTATGTATGTTTTAGTGCTTGTATAAGAAATATATATATTGCGAGATGGAGTTTCGCTCTTGTTACCCAGGCTGGAGTGCAATGGCGCGATCTCGGCTCACCGCAACCTCCGCCCTCCTGGGTTCAGGCAATTCTCCTGCCTCAGCCTCCTGAGTAGCTGGGACTACAGGCACGTGCCACCATGCCCAGCTAATTCTTTCTATTTTTAGTAGAGACGGGGTTTCACCGTGTTGACCAGGATGGTCTCAATCTCTTGACCTTGTCATCCACCCGCCTCAGCCTCCCAAAGTGCTGGGATTACAGGCGTGAGCCACTGTGCCTGGCCAAGAATTTTATTTTATCTCCCAGAAAACATGTATTGAATATATACATGGCTTTATGTTTACAACTCTCTCTCCTTTATGAAGTGAATGTTGAGTAGGAAGTGTGCATGTATTATTTCACTTGACAGCGTTAGATGTTTTAAGTGCATAATATGTATTTGTCAAATATGACTACATTTTTAATGCTAACATTTTTAATACTTTTTTTTCCTGTCTTCATACTTATTGAACATTTCTGCTTGTGTGAAAATAGAAAAAAAAAGGAAATTAAAAACTGACCCTGAGTTTGCTATAATTTCTCTGTTAGCACGGATTCACCAGGAATTAGACTTTATTTTAATGTTTTTTAAAGTACAGCATGATCTTTAATGCTGAGTTCCTGTCGGATATCATTAGAGAAATTAGTGTTCATGTTTTGTGATGTTACATAATGCAACTGTCCCTTTTAATCAATTAACAGGGTGGTGATTTCACCAGTGCTTTGAGTTTTAAAAGTAAGATGAAGAAAGTCTAAAAGCTAATGACTTGAAATACAGGAGAGACATTTAACTGGTTTTCTTCTGGTAGAGTATGAAAAGCTGAAGTTTCTATGTAGTAAATCTGATGTGGAATGAATTTGGAAAAGAATGTGCTGCTTTAGTGACTCTTAGAATATTAAATTTATTTAAAATGATAAACAGGAGATGGAGAGTCGTCCAGAGTGAAGGACAAAGGCGGAGCTAAATGTGGCCCCAAAATGCGGATCCAGCGTGGCCTGCACTGGAGTGTCTTCCGGCAAAACCAGCTCTGCACTCAGGATGGAGCAGGAGGTCTCGGATCCACAGTGCCACTCACAGCACTTGGAAAGCTCCCAGACCCCTTTATTAGTATTGTATGCATTTGACATGTAGGAGCTCAGAGAGGTCGCGTCTGTTACCTCTTGTGGTTTTAACGTGTGCCTTGTTTCGGTGACAGTGCAGTTGTTCCTTAGCACAATCCTCAGGTCAGGACATGTACTCCCCTCCCCACGGGTCGATTGGGTCCTATCCCCTCTTTAGCCACGTGCGCACATACTCTAGAAAACGGTGACCCGAACATCCCCGCATAACTACATGCAAAATGTTTTACTTGAATCAGTATTGCAAAATGTTTTAACTGAATCAGTATTTCAAAATAAGCAAGCCACGTATCCCCAGAATGGCTAGTCCTTGCTTAACATTGCCCATCGAATCTTGGAATCTGCGACTTTAAGCAAAACAACATAGAATGAAACGAATGTTCCCATAGCCTCGGTGATAGAAACAAGAGTTCACTTTCTAAGAGCCTGTTTCTGGTCACAGAAACATCTCCAAGTGGCTGAGTAAAGGCCCCACACAAAACTAATATTAAACATTGAAATAAATGTGAGCTATGCATACATTTAAGAAAAATCAATGAAAACAAGTGAGATATTGGTTTGTCTGCTTGTTCCAGTTCCAGGTGCGGGTGGCTGGAGCCCGTTCTGGCAGCTCAGGGACAAGGCAGGCACCCGCCTGGACAGATGCCACCCCATGGCCGGGTCACGCACCGGCACTCACATTCACTGGCACTGGGGCCATGGAGACACTGATGGACGGAACCTGCACAGCTTTGGAATTCGAGAGGGAACTGGAGGAGCAGGAGAAAACCCACGCAGACACAGGGAGAACCTGCAAACCACACACAGCGGCCCCAGCCGGGGGTGCACCTTGTTTCTCATTGAGGTTGTGAAGAAACCACGGCGAGCAGAACGGCGTCACTGGAGGGCCTGCTGTACTTCCACAGGGTGTCTGTCTGTCTCACACACCAGAGAAGTGATCTCAGCAGCAACACTGCATGTGCCTGACTTGCCATTACACAGTCCAGATCTGCTGCTCATTAAAAGTTATTTTTAACTATCAAATCAATACTCCAGGTGTCTTCCCGCCACTTGCAGACATGTTCTTGTGCAGAGCGGTGACAAATGTAAGTCACCTGACTGGCACGTCCGCAGCCGACGCTGAAGACCTCGCTCTGACTTCCCGTTTCAGCTCATCTCGTAAAAACAGGCCCTTTCTGCAGCTTTGCTGCATGATGTTTACATTTTTGTGTTAATGAATCAACAATATTCAAAGAGGTGCCCTTAAACAGCAACACACATAAATCGAGGTTTTGTGTTAATAAGCTGACACACGTGTTTTGACCAGAAACTCACAGGAACTCAGGAGCAGCTCCCTGTGCTTCTCCCAGGAGCGGTGACTCGGGACACACTGACTTGAGGCCCGCAGCGGCCTTTTAGAGCATGAGTGCCACAGAAGACCAGAAGAAACGTGACTGTTCAGTGTCCTTCCTGTGTGCCCTCTCCCTCCACAGCACCCCCTTCCATTCCTAAAAGAGCCCAAATCTCTCTGCTTTAAAAGTGTGGGACACCCACTACCTGCTCAATAAATAATGAACTTACTGCTATCTTCACCAACTAAAATTCAGAAAACACTCCTAGAGATGATTTTACCATCTAAACCATACAATGGGGATGGCAGGAGACGTTCTGACATTGCTTTTCCCTATTATTTCCCCCAGAATGTGAAGGTGATCTTCGGCCTGCGAGGGAAGGCTGTGCTGCTGTCAGTCCCCCGGGGCCCAGGTGGGCAGGTGCGCGTTCCCTCAATGGCCAGCTGTGTCTGCAAGGTCCAGCGTTGTACCACACAGTGCTTGGGGATGTGGGCTCCATCGAAACACGCATCAGTGAATTCCTGAATCATTGTAAACTTGAGGCTTTTGTCACATTGAAATTCTAAAATCATTTTTAATATACAACCCTGAAGCTATTCAGAAAAGACACAGCAAGGTGTCACAGCACACCTGATGTCTGTCCAGTAAGTAAGTTGAGTGGGAAGGTTTACAGCAAAAATCCTGCTCTTGAATCTCTGAAATAGTTTCAAAAATCGTCCTTGGTCTCTCTACTTTTCCTTCTTAGATGGTGATGTCTTGGAAGTTTCTGTGGCACTTCTGGGAGTGGTTCCTGAAGTGTCGCCTGAGGAAGCCAAGGGACACCTAAAGCCGCCCATTTCACCCAAGAAAGCAAATGTACTCAAGCCATCAATGGCAAAGGGCAGGAAAGGGTAATGAAAGACATGCAAGGCCCATGCCCTCGATTCACCGCTCTCTGACCTAACGGGAGCATCCGACCGGCACGCTAACCACATGCGTCTCTCTCCAGGATCACACTATGCAACTTGTGCTGTTTTAAGGTCAGCTTAAACCTGTACTTCCCATGAGAAGACCTTTTAATTCTTCTTCTCCGTTTTTGTTTTTTGTTTTTTTTTTTTTTTGAGATGGAGTCTCACTCTGTAGCCCAGGTTGGAGTACAATGGCATGATCTTGGCTCACTGCAACCTCCACCTCTTGGGTTCAAGCGATTCTTCTGTTTTAGCCTCCTGAGTAGCTGGAACTACAGGCACCCGCCATCATGCCTGGCTAATTTTTGTATTTTTAGTAGTGATGGGGTTTCACTCTGTTGGCCAGGCTGGTCTCAAACTCCTGATATCAGGTGATCCACCCGTCTTGGCCTCCCAAGGTGCTGGGATTACAGGCGTGAGCCACCACTTCAGGCAGAGTCTTTTTATTTCTTAATGCTAACCCTCAGTAGACCAAAACTTAACTTTGGAGGAGAATACTTTGGAGAGTGGAAAGGGGAGAAACTGCTCCTTAACTCTTGGATGGGCAGTTTCCTTCAAGAATTGCCTTCGCTGTAAATACCTGGCCACCTCCTCCAAACAGGAGATAATCTTTCAGATCATCTCAGCTGCGCAAGTCCCTGAGGAGTTTGCCAGGACCTTTGCTGGCTGCACAGCAACTCAGCCTCTCCATCTCAAGAGCTGTCCCTCCCTCTCCAGGCAACAGGCATGGACCCCGCTGTACCCCTAGTTACCTCCCGTGGGCCAGTCTCTGAATCCACCGTGCTGCTCTGCACACACATTTGCAGACATCTGTCCCAACTCTGTCCCTAGTCCAGGGACCTGGGCCACACTCTTTCCAAAACGAAGATCTGAATCAGGGTTTTCAGTGACTCCACAGAGCAGAAGTTCCATGAACAACAGCAGTAACTTAATTGTTCAGTGGCAGGCCAATGTTGTTTCTAAAACGTCTATCTGACTTTTTTCTTCAAATAAAAGCTGTCGTGGAAGCACCAGTGCTTCTATAGATTTTAGGTCAGTTGGCTGTCTGTCATAAGATGTCAGCTCTGTGATCGGGACACTAAAATTATGTTTTGGGAGATTAGCTTTTTCTTATTTGTGGATGGGAGCTACAATGCTTCCAGCTTTTTATCTCCTTGGCAGAAGCCAGAAGTCACCGATCCAATTTTAGAGTAAAATGACAAGGAGGGAGCGACTTGTTCTACCAGCTATCAAGGCACATCAACAAGCTGCTAAGATAGCAACAATGACATTTCGAGGGATAATAGACATGAAAAGAGGGGACTAGAGAGTTCAAGAGGACCCAAAGTACCCAAAGCTGGGGTCGGAGGTAATCACCAGAGGAGCGAAGGACCGGGTAGGGCACGTCAACAGAGGAAGCAGGGACAGCCCACTAGCCATCATCCTGAAACCTACATGTTTCACACCACAAATACCATGGAAAGGAAGCACTGAGTCCCAGATCAGAGAAACAAGCCTGAAATACATACAAGCAAATAAAACATTACCTTCACAGTCACAGGTTGAGAAGACCTCTGAATCAAGTTCTCAAAGAAACTGAATAAAAATTTATAATCACATCAAACTTAAAAATTCCTCTGTGACGAGATGCCTTAAAGTGAAAGTCAGGGAACCATTAGGGAGATGTTAGGGATATTTCAAGCCTAACAAAGAACAGTGATCCCACTAGACTAATAGGTTAGGAAATATCTTCCCACCATAAGTAGACAGGCACACACCAACAGGAAAAATAGACAACTTTCTAACAAATGTGCAGAATAATAAGGCGCATGTGACCAATGCACACATGGCCGATATGCATAGAAAGAAACCCAGACTCATTAGCAAGCAGAGAAACATTAACTACAATGAGGAAGGGTGCATTTCCCCCTCATCACAATGTAGTAGAGGAGTCACGCTGACACCACTGGGCGTTGTAGGAAGCAGCTGCTCCCAGGGTGCAGCTGGAATGACAGGTTCCACAGCCTCAGAGCAGGTGGATCTGCACCCCTGCCCATCAGACCCACTCACCACTGCCCCGTGCCAGGAGATGACTGCTTTGCTCCTTCCCACTGGTGTTGGACCTGGTTGTCTGTCTTGTCTCCTGATTGGAATCAGGCTGAAGTCACAGGGATATTGACAGTCTTTTTGCCCCTCTGTTGCCTATAGGAGAGTCCACAAGAACAGCATGTTATGTTGTGTTATGATGTCGTGTTGTGTTGTATGTTGTATGTTATGTTGTCTTGTGTTATGTTGTGTTGTGTTGTGTTATGTTGTGCTGTGTTATGTTATGTAGTGTTGTGTTGTGTTTGTTATGTTATGTAGTGTTCTGTTGTGTTTGTTATGTTGTGTTGTGTTTGTTGTGTTATGTTGTGCTGTGTTGTGGTATGTTGTGCTGTGTCATGTTATGTTGTGTTGTGTTGTGTGGTGTCGTGTCATGTTATGTTGTGTTATGTTGTGCTGTGTTGTGGTATGTTGTGCTGTGTCATGTTATGTTGTGTTGTGTTGTGTGGTGTCGTGTCATGTTATGTTGTGTTATGTTGTGCTGTGTTGTGGTATGTTGTGCTGTGTCATGTTATGTTGTGTTGTGTTGTGTGGTGTCGTGTCATGTTATGTTGTGTTGTGTTATGCTATGTTGTGTTGTGTTGTTATGTTGTGCTCTTATGTTATCTTGTGTTGTGTTTGTTGTGTTGTGTTATGTTATGTTGTGTTGTGTTTGTTGTGTTATGTTGTGTTGTGTTATGTCATGTTATGTTGTGTTGTGTTATGCTATGTTGTGTTGTGTTGTTATGTTGTGCTCTTATGTTATCTTGTGTTGTGTTTGTTATGTTGTGTTATGTTATGTTATGTTGTGTTGTGTTTGTTGTCTTATGTTGTGTTGTGTTATGTCATGTTATGTTGTGTTGTGTTTGTTGTGTTATGTTGTGTTGTGTTATGTTGTGTTACGTCATGTTATGTTGTGTTGTGTTATGTTGTGCTGTGTTGCGGTATGTTGTGTTTGCTGTGTTGTGCTGTGTTATGTTGTGTTATGTTACGTTATGTTATGTTGTGCTGTGTTATGTTTTGTAGAGTCATAAATACAGTGTAATGCTGTTTATGTTTAAACACTTACTACTTGGCAAAGGGCAGTGGTGAGTAGTTCTGATGTTATGTGACCATTCCAGTGAATCCTGAACCCAGAATTGTAGACACTGAAGCAAATCTGAACCCATCCATGACCATCCAGGAACTCTCACTGCTGCCAGCGTGTAGATGCACCAACATGGAAACTAGAGTGTGCTGTTTTACACTTGTAACACTTACCAACATGCAATTGGTAATTGTCTGTTACCAATAATATTGAAGCTTAAACACAAATCCAGCCACCTTGGAAATACTCTGGAAGTTTCTACTAAATTACAGTTGTACATTCCCTATAATCTATCAATTACACTTTGGCTAAATTACAGAAACATTCAAATCTGTATTATCGGAAAAAGTATATATAAAGTAATTGAATACTCATTTTGAGAGAAGGGTAAAAGAGGGTGATGAGATAAAAGAAGACATAAGATTCATACGTTATAAATATGGAGAGATCTTTGAAAACATACCTTTGTATGCAAAAACAAACTGCAGAGTCATAAATACAGTGTAATGTTGTTTATGTTTAAAAACACAAATCAGTGCTCTCCATTTTTCATGAATGTGTATATAAAAACATTTAAAATGGTGTGGCTATTTGTAACAGTAGTTACATTTGGAAACAGGTAGAGTAAGTCAGATTTTCGAGAGTGATCAAAGAGTATTTAAAGTATCTCTAACGTCCTAAGTTTTTCAAAAGTAATAACAATTATGTGTTATTTATAAGTATGTACACTGAATACATGTGAAAAAGTTTGAAAGTGAATTTGCCCAAACATTATAACTATTTAATTTTATGAAACAGAAATTCAGATAGATAGATGATGGGTAGATAGATAGATAAATGATGGAAAGATAAATAGAAGATAGCTAGATAGTTAGATAGTTAGAAGAGAGAGGGGGAGAGAGAGAGAGAGAGAGAGAGAGAGAGAGAGATAGTTCTGGCATCCAGAGCTGCTAGACATTTCTTCCACAATATAGCATGCTTTGAAGTAAGGAAATAAAAAGTGTCTGCCAAGAATTATTTGTTCATAAAGCCAGCATGTCCATGGCATTGGCATGGATGCTTGCTGATGGAACAATGCAGAAGAGAGTAAGAGAAGGGAGATCCAGGAAGGAAAAGAAATGTTGTTGGAGAAATGTTCTTGACAAGGAGAGGGGATGAGGTCTAGGGCACTGACAGCGTTGGCCACCTATGACAGACAGACACACTGCTCTTTGTGACATCGAAGAAAGGAACATGGGGGATGGAAGGGATACTCTCCAAGACAATCCTCTTTCCAGTGAGTAGCAAGTCACAGATAAGATGATTAAGTATTTGACACTGTCACTCTGTATTCAGGCAAGATGGTCCTCAAAGTACCTGAGAAAGAGGCACCAGTTCCCCATTCCTCTGAGCTCAGCAGCCCCAAAACTCTCACTCTGGCTTCTCCTGGTCCCTCTGCTGCCTGCAGGAGCTATTCCATTATACTTATTACTATTATCATTAATAGTATTATACATTAAATTACAATACACATTCTAGTGATACTGCAATTTATTACAAATACATGTCAACAGCTATTAAATTGTACTCTTTAAAACTATTTTTAGTTTCCTAACATTTACTCTTGATAAATGGTGGTGATGGGCTCTTGCAGGTCTAATAGGCAGAGCCTTCCTCCTGCCACAGTTTATGATACAGGTTAAAGCCAAATTATTAATTCATCCCCATCAGTTGCAAATTGCAAACCTCCAGCTATACTGTTTTCCACTGCATACTAAACCTTTTCTAGCAAAGTATTATAATAAAAGGTTCTTAGGGAAGAGGACAATATCTCATATTCTTTACCCCATTGTCAAAGTCACAAATATGAACTTTTTGAACATTTAATGAATATATATATATTTACTCTGTGATATATATATATATATATTTACTCTGTGATACTTATATGCTCAATAGCAAGGGAAAGCTTAATGGAATTAGTATGGTTTCATCTCAAATGACTTAGTCATTTCTGCACATCATTAGTTTCAATCCTGTCCAAGATCCACGCTGCTTACTAGATTGTAAAAGGAGACAGATTAGACTATATCACACACTGTAATATTTATGCTGCAGGGATAAAATATTATATATTGTTTGTACCATATATTACTAATCTGAACTGTTTCGACCCAGATTCAGATTCAAGTCTCTTTAGACAAGCCTGGCCTTGTGCTCAGTGTTCTCCTTGGGGAAGCACTTTATAAAGATCTAGTCATACTCTGGAGACCTCTCACTCACAGTCCATTAAAGACAAGCAAAAAAGTGAATCCAGACAGACTTCAGAGTATCCATTTGCATAATGACAAATTTCCAGTTTTTCATCGGCCGTGGACTAAATTCTGCCCCCTCCCACCATTCATATGTTGAAACCCTAACTCCAGATGTGAAGGTATGTGTATATGGAGCCTTTGGGAGGTGATTAGACAAAGTGGAGGTCATGAAGATGGAGACTTTGTGATGCTATTTGTGATGCCCTTGAGAAGAGACATGGGAGAGCACTCTCTAGTGAGTGTTCTCTCTCTCTGTCTCCTTGTCTCTCTCTGGATGGCTCTCCTGGCTCTCTGTTTCTCAGCCATGTGAGGGCATGAGAAAAGGACAGCCTCTAAAACCCAGGAAGGACATTCTTCGTGAGGAACAAATGCCCTTGAAGGTGATTCAGAGATCATCAGGGCTCCTGTCTCAGTGATTTTACCTGTAGCTGTGGGTGCAGGATCTCCCAGCAGAATCTTGAGAGCAGGTCCCCACCTGCAGCCCTAGTGGACCTGGAGGGCAGAATATTGAACCAGGGAAGATCACCCTCAAGTCTTAAAATCTGATGGAATTTGCCTTATTGTTTTAAACTTGCCTGGGACCCATCACTCCTTCCTTTTTTTCTACTTCTCTCATTTGGAATGAAAACGCCTAGCCTAAGCCTGGTTCATCATTGTATTTTGGAAGCACATAATGTGTGTGGTTTCACAGGTTCACATTCAGAGAGAAAGTTTTCCATAGTACAAATTGTGTGTGGAGTCTCACCCATATGATTTAAATATTTAGACAGACCTTAGACTTCAGAATTGATGCTGGAAAATGTGAAAACTCTGGGGTCTGTGGAAATGGAGTGAATGCATTTTGCATATGGAAGAACATGCATTTTGGTGGACCAAAGGTCAAATGGTATGCACAGAATTGTTTTCCTCCTGTATATGTTGAAGCCCTAGCTACATATTGATGGTATTTGTAGATTGGGCCTTTGGGAGGCAATTGAGGTTAGACAAGCCCGTGAGAGTACAGTCCTCTTGATGGACTTGGTGTCCTTACCAGAAGAGACCAGAGAGCTTGTTTGCTCTCTCTCCATCCTGTGAGGACACAGCCAGAAGGTGACAGTCTGCAAGCCAGAAAGAGAGCCCTCCCCAGCAGCCAACTGTGCTGAGCCCCTGACCTGGGACTTCCAGCCTCTGACACTGTAAGAAAGTAGATTGTTGTTGCTTATCCTGCCCAGTCTACAGCATTTTGTTATGGAAATCTGGGCATACTAGGACACCTTCGTATAACCAGCAATATGGAGTCCATCACATTTTAGACGTTGGTCATTCTGAGACATCTGGAATCTGGAGAATCGGGAAGCATCATGGCAGTGACAATGTGGTGCTGTTTAAAAAATAAAAGATTATTTTAGTGTAAGGTGTCAGGAAGGGGTCCAGTTTCTGCTTTCTGCACATGGCTAGCCAGTTTTCCCAACACCATTGATTAAACAGGGAATCCTTTCCCCATTGCTTGTTTATGTCTGGTTTATCAAAGATTATATGGTTGTAGATATGTTGTGTTGCCTCCGATGCTTCTGTTCTGTTACATTGGTCTATATCCCTGTTTTGGTACCAGTCCCATGCTGTTTTGATTACTGTAGCCTTGTAGTATAGTTTGAAGTCTGGTAGTGTGATGCCTCCCGCTGTGTTCTTTTTGCTTAGAATTGACTTGGCTTAAAGACTTAAACGTAAGACCTGACACCATAAAAACCCTAGAAGAAAATCTAGGCAAAACCATTTAGGACATAGGAGTAGGCAAGGACTTCATGAATAAAACACCAAAAGCATTGGCAACAAAAGCCAAAATAGACAAATGGGACCTAATCAAACTCCACAGCTTCTGCATGGCAAAAGAAACAGTCACTAGAGTGAATCAGCAACCATCAGAATGGGAAAAAATCTTTGCAGTTTACACATCTGACAAAGGGCTGATATCCAGAATTTACAAAGAACTCAAACAGATTTACAGGAAAAAAACAAACAAGCCCATTCAAAAATGGGCAAAGGATATGAACAGACACTTTACAAAAGAAGACATACACGAGGCCAACAAACACATGAAAAAATGCTCATCATCACTGGTCATTAGAGAGATGCAAATCAAAACCACATTGAGATACCATCTCACACTAGTTAGAATGGCGATCATTAAAAAATCTGGAGACAGCAGATGCTGGAGAGGATGTGGAGAAATAGGAACGCTCTTACACTGTTGGTGGGAGTGTAAATTAGTTCAACCATTGTGGAAGACAGTGTGGCAATTCCTCAGGGACCTAGAAATAGAAATTCCATTTGACCCAGCAATCCCATTACTGGGTATATATCCAAAGGACTATAAATCTTTCTACTATAAGGACACATGCACACGAATGTTCATTGCAGCACTGTTTACAATAGCAAAGACCTGGAACCAACCCAAATGCCCAACGATGATAGACTGGACTGGGAAAATGTGGCACATATACACCATGGAATATTATGCAGCAATCAAAAATGATGAGTTTGTGTCCTTTGTAAGGACAAGGATGAATCTGGAGAACATCATTCTCAGCAAACTGACACAAGAACAGAAAAAGAAATACTGCATATACTCACTCATAGGTGGGTGAGAAAAATGAGAACACATAGACACAGAGAGGCGGTCTACTATACACTGGGGTCTATTGCGGGGAATGGGGGAGGGACAGCGGGGGGGGGCTGGGGGGGATAGCCTGGGGATGAATGCCAAGTGTGGGTGAGGGGGAGGAAGGCAGCAAAGCACACTGCCATGTGTGTACCTATGCAACTATCTTGCATGTTCTGCACATGTGCCCCAAAACCTATAATGCAATAAAAATTTAAAAAAAAAAATAAAAAATAAAAAAAATGACTATTTGGAGGAACTGGAATAATTGTTTTAACTTTAATTTAGGTGGTAGTCATGGGCCAGCTTCTCTTTACCCAAACATTCCAGAAGCCTATTTTGAATAAAGTCAATTATTCAAAGATCACTGTTTTCCTACTAACTCTATCCAACCTAGAATCAGGAGGTGAAAATTCTGAAAGTGTTTTTTTCCCACTGGAAGGATAACATCTCATCCAAATAAAGCACATGATTTAATGACAGCTTGAATCTTAAAACATTTCTATTTTAATTTTAAAAAGTGTCAAAAATGTCACGGTGCAATGAAATAAAAGGCAGTGAAGATATTTTCCCATGGTCTCACGGTGATGAAACCATATGTGAAGCCTCCTTTCCATCCTGCGCCGGGGCCAGGAAAAGATCTGCCCTTGATCATCAGGTTTTACACATGAAAGACTTCGACTCTCTCCATGCGAAAGATGCGCACAGAATATGAATTTGGATCCACACGAGGCTCTATAGCAGTAAATCCTTCATTTTAAACTGTTGGTAACCCGTTTTTCCAGGGCTCTATTATTACTACTAAATCTACTTGAGAAAGTACCCTATGTGGCTATTGTTAAAATAAGCCTCAAGTGTGTGCGTGATAATCGCACTTACCCGGGGAACCTTCTCTGGCTTAATAACACCACATTTCATCAAATGCTGATTTCAGAGCATCTGCTACGGTACCTTTAGAGAGATGGATCTGGGCTCATTGTCTGAGTGCTGCAGGCCTGGGCATGTTGCATTCCTCCCCAACTTTATAACTTAGCCCAGCTCAGGTAAAGGACAGGAGCAGTAAATGAAAATCGCCTGAAGATGGACCCCACAGCGCCGAACAATGCACACACCATACAGCTACTCCTGGTTTCCCTGCATGTTCTCTGAGTGGCCCAGCATGTTCTGGGCTCTCAATTTAGAGCTCTTGGGCAGCAGACATTCTTTCAGGAGTAATCACTCCAGGGTGTGGATTTGGTCTGCAATTCAGGGGCAGCATTGGAAAATTCTTTCTCAGGACAGCAGAACCTGATGAACCCAGAACCAAACTCATTACCTTCTTTGCCAATGGTCTCCTTGACTTCTCTGTTAGTTAAAAGCATGGTAATCAGCAGTCACTCCAGATGAGAGTCCATCCTCCTTTGCCTCCTCGCTCTCGCTCGTGTTCCCATCCCACCGGGAGCAGAGCCTCCCTTTTACAGCCATCCCATCCCACAGCACCTCTCAGCCTCACCACTCCTTCTGCCTCCCCACAGCCCTGTCATCCCTCCTCAGCTCCGTCGGCCAGCCCTTCCAGATGAAACTTCCTCATGTCAGGCCAAACACCTCTCCTCCTCTTCTCCCTGGTCCCACCCCACAGCAAAGCTTTCTACAATCTGGCGTGTCTGGGTTTCCTCCCACCACAGATGGCACATATTCTGTGCTCCAGCCAAATTGAAATTTTTTTAATCATGATAGGAACTAACCTTTGTGGAGGACCAACTGAGGACAGGTGCTTTTCAAACATTTCATATGCACCATCTCATCTAATGGTAGAGTCAAACAGTCCCATGAGGTAAGCCCTTTAGAACAGATTGGTGAGAGAACAGAGGTCTCAGAACCAAACACTCACACTGTGTCACTCATTTTGTAAAGGTGATCCTGAGTACTTATCCGCAGTCCCCCCTCCCTCTCTTTTCCTGGTGAAACGTTCATTGCCTGTATTTACTGAAACAGATGGAGAGAGCTCTATGGCAAAGGGGCCATGAGGCAGATCTTGGCGGATAAGGACAGGAACACATGGCGGCGTCCCCACACCAGCCAGCTCTGCTTCCGGTCGCTACTCCCCAGCACACTCTTGTCTCTACTCTCACAACTTTGTGGGGGGGGGGTTGTTTGGTTATACTTACACTATTTACTGGAGTGGTTTTAGTTTCACAGCAAAATTGAAACGAAAATAAAGAGATTTTTCCACATACCTCCTACTCCCCTGATATGGTGTGACCATGTCCCCACCCAAATCTCATCTTGAATTGTAGCTCCCACAATCCCTACATGTCATAAGAGGAACCTGGTGGGAGGTATTGAATCGTGGGAGCTGGGCTTTCTCATGCTGTTTTGTGATAGTGAACCAGTCTGACAATATCTGATGGTTTTTTAAAGGGCGGTTCTCCTGCACACACGCTCTCGCTTATTGCCCTGTAAAACATGCCTTACACCCAAGTCTAAGTCCCACCCAGATGAGGTGGGGAAACGTCGGCAGGAGGCCTGGGGGGTCCTGCAAAACCGACTGAGGGTCTTCCTGTCCCTCATGGAGACTGGCTGGTTTGATAACCTTCTCTTGGACATAGACAAAGCTGATGCCATTGTCAAGATGCTGGATGCAGCCGTGATTAAGATGGAAGGAGGCACAGAGAATGATCTCCACATCCTGGAGCAGGAGAAGGAGGAGGAGCAGGCAGGAAAGCCGGGGGAGCCTGGCAGGAAAGAGGAAGGCCGGGCTGGAGCAGGCTTGGCGGACGGGGAGCACAAAGCCAAGGAGAAGGATGAGAAGAAGGAGGACAGCAAGCAGGCCGAGAATGACAGTTGTAATGATGACGAAACGAAGTCTGAGGGTGACGGAGACAAAGAAGAGAAGAAAGGAGATTCCGAGAAGGAAGCCAAAAAGAGTAGCAAGAAGGGGAACCGGAAGCACAGCGAGGATGACAGCTTTGACGAGGGCAGTGCGTTGGAGTCGAGTGGGAGTCGGAGAGCGGCCAGGCTGAGGAGGAGAAGGAGGAGGTGCTGATGTAAATGGTACTGTATTTTAAATTTCAAATTCTACTTGTTCACTGCTATACATCTCAGTTGTTTTTTTCTGTTTGTTTATCAATAAACTGTAACCTCAAAAGTGGGATGCCCAAGCACTATGGGGCACACGGTGAGGTCAGAGCAGCAGAGTAGAAAGAGAATCGATCACTTTCAGTCTCATTCATTTTCACTTCCTCTTTTCATTTGGAATAGATAGATAGACACATGTCATGTATTATACACAAATGTCAGTACAGAAACACATACACACATACACACACATACACATCCATGGGGAGTCTACATTTTTCTACTAATGCAGATGTGGGACCAAAAATTATTTAGAAAACACTAGCCTGAGTCAAGTCTTGATTGTCTTCCCTGATGAAGTTTTTGTTTTCTACCAAGATTCATCCTAATGTTCATTTGTCTTGCCTAATCCATCCAAATAAATCTGAATGTTCTTTCTGCAGGATTTTGCTTATTCTGGTGATTGTGATGATATTTTGGTTTGCATGTTTAAACTTGCCATGGTCTTCCAGCCCTACTATTGCAGACCGTCCGGACATATAGGGAGCAGACTCTCTGCCCTCCACTCACAGCTGATGTCCATCCCCAGGCCACCCTGTGGGGAGGTGTGGCCATGAACACTGCCTGGTGGAATGTGGGAGGTTCTGGTATGCACTGCAGCCAGACTCAACCTGGGGAAGGTTCCCACATTAGCTCCCACACTCACTCTTCACTTTCTTCTGATTAAATGCCAAGTATAAAAGCCCATCTGAGGCCTTGAGGAGTGGTGGGGACACTGGATAAAGAGTAGTCACTGCCTACCTTCTCTCCTGCCGACCTTCATTGGACTATGTCTTGAGGAAGAAAAAAGAACTTTCTTTGCTTGCATTATCAATTAAGACATTCATTTTACCGGTTGGCTTACGCTACCCCATGTTCTCATTGAGCTAGATAACCTCCGCTTGCCCCTTCAGATCTTCTCTGCCCCATTTTTCACTTTCTCTGTCTGGACTAGCTTCCAGCTGAGTCAGGTCAATAGGGACATCAGGCAGAAATCTGAAAGGAAAGTGAAATCAGGATGTTTATGCTGCCGGCTGCATTTCCTGAGAGCTGGCTTCAGTGCTCTACTGAAGAGCTCTGTTGGATGTTCCTCCCCACGCACTGCTCCAAGGTGCAGCCAGTGCTACTCCCTGCACTTGTTCTAGCCCAGAGCGGAGGAGGGGCAAGAGCTTCCTCTCTGCTTTCCCCCAACCCTCTGACTTTTTTACCCCACCCACAGCTTCATCAGCAGTCATTTTCTGCATCACTCAGCTGCTTCCTGCTGACACCTTAAGAACACACGGGCCCAAGGAAAACTTGTGAAGGATGCATACATTGTATCATCCTCCTCTCTTCTCTCCCCAGTAAGTGCTTGCAGAATTGGAATATTATACATTGTATCATCCTCCTCTCTTCTCTCCCCAGTAAGTGCTTGCAGAATTGGAATATTATACATTGTATCATCCTCCTCTCTTCTCTCCCCAGTAAGTGCTTGCAGAATTGGAATATGGCCATGTATTCTCTACAGGCAGGGATAAATCAAATGCTAGGACTATTCTACCCAAATGAATGATGGAGCCATTACTATCCTTTATCCTGATGTGATAAAGTTTCTGCATTTCAAAAGATCTTTTACCTCATTTGAGAACCGCAGTCTATTGTTATGAACAGTACCAGAAGCTTCTATAAGCATAATAGTCTGTCTTAATAAAATATCTATTTGTATTATTTTAAGCTTAAAAAATATTAAACAAACACACGTATACCATTTGATTACCGCTGAAGATATTTAAATTTCCTTTCATTTCACAACATTCCTAGAAACAAAATCCTGAGGTTACAAGGAGGCCTTATAATGAGGATGAAGATAGAAAACTCTCACATACAATTTTGTTAGTAATTGGTGAATGGAAACCAAACTTTTGCCATAAATTGTTCTCAGATTATTAATTTACTTCTCACTATAAAAGTTCATTGTTTAATGTTTAGAAATGTGGAACATTTTAAGATAAATATTAAATTAATCCATAGCTAATCTTGCTACCCAGAAGTTATTATTAACATGTTGAGAGGTATTTTCTTATCTTTCCATACGTGTAAAATGTATTTTCAAGATAGATTTCAAGAAATAAGTCTACATGGGTATTGTTTTTATTGGATATTGTATAGCGGTCCTATTACAATGATATTAAATTACTGAAATCTCTCCTTCTGAAGGTTGCATAGCATTTCACATGATGGATCTAAGACAAATGTATGTAACTATTAATACAGCATTGGTTATCTCTTTATACCAGCAGTCCTCATCCTTTCTGGCACCAGGGACTGGTTTATTTTTCCATGAACCAGGATTGGGGGTGGGGGTGAGGATGGTTTCAGGATGATTCAAGTGCATTACATTTATTGTGCCCTTTATTTCTATTATTATTTCCTTGTCATATATCATGAAATAATTATACAACTCACCATCATGTAGAATCAGTGGGAGCCCAGGGTTTATTTTCCTGCAAGTTTAGTTCCATCTGGGAGTGATGGGAGACAGTGACAGATCATCAGGCATTAGATTCTCAAAAGGAGACTGCAACCCAGATCCCCCACGTGCATGGTTCACAATAGGGTCTGCTCCTCCATGAGAATCTAATGTGGCCGCTGATCTGACAGGAGGCAGAGTTCAGGCGGTGATGCCAGTGATGGGGAGTGGCTGTAAATACACACGCAGTTTCTCTCACTCACCCACAGTTCACCTCCTGCTGTGTGGACCAGTTCCCAACAGGCCAGGGGCTGGTCTGGGGGTTGAACGCCCCTGTTTATAATAAAAGGATCTTAAATATCTTAATTTCTAATTCTAATTCTTTAGAAATTAAATTTCAGAATATTTATTTATAATGTGTGTTACAACCATTTCCCCCAGTAAGAAACTGAAACCATCTACATAAAAGTATGTACACAGTGAGTTAAAACGAAGATAAAAATAGACCGGAATCCACATAATTGTTCTGAGAACCATGACTGTGATTAGAGGTTGTTTTAGATCCAAACTCACTTATTCCATGGATTCTAGAAGCATGAACAATATAAACAGGCAATATGTTCAACTTAGTCTTGCAGAAGATGTAGAATCTGTGATAAAACAAAGACAGACTCACCTTTAAGTCAATCCACAGTTGTCATGTCTGTTAAAATGTCATCATCTAGCTCCGTCAGGGTGACATTCAATGACAAGCCAGAGTGGCAGAGCTCAACTTCTTTCTAGGACTTCAAATCCCTGGGAACACTACGAATCCAGAAATATGAGCATACATATAAGTAATGCTTGAATGCTAATTATAGTGATTGTATTTAATTCCTTTTGAAAATTTATGAACTCTTTAAAGTGCTAACATAAACCAATGTCTAATCAAACAGGTAAAATCTCCCTTTAACTCTATGCTGAACTCCCCGTGAGTCAAAAAGAAGTGAATGCAGAATCCAGCTTTAGCCCATGCATCCATCCACTACCAAAGTTAAGGGGTAAAATGGTCAGAAAAGCTTGCTGGAAACCAAACCACACGGAAACAATGGACACTAGAAGGCAGCCTGCGGTTGCTACCGGCCTCGGCCACTGCCTGGGCTATCAGGGAAGTTTCAGAAAGGCATTGCTCTCCCTGCTTCTCACCACCAACAGCTGCAAGAGGTGGTGACGGTAAGAGCTGGGCTCTCATTGCACAAAAGCATGTTTTGGGTTTCTGAGTTGGCAGGTGGAAACCTTTGATAAAAGTCCATGTGTGAACACGACAGTGAACCATGTTTGAAAAGTGGCATGACTCATCCTAAGCAAGCGTCAATGCCGGATTCGGGGTACCAGAATGCCACACTCTATGCTTTGTCATTTTGCCCTCAAGATTTATTTCCATTTCATGTGGTTAAACAATCTGGTATTCCTGACATGTTCTGCTGTGACTTTTATTTTATTTGTATTAGTATTTTTTGAGACAAAGTCTTACTCTGTCACCAGGCTAGAGTGCAGGGGCGTGATCTCAGCTCACTGCAATTTCCACCGCCCAGGTTCAAGCAATTTTACTGCCTCAGCCTTCTGAGTAGCTGAGATTACAGGTGCGTGCCACCATGCCTAGCTAAGGTTTTGTATTTTTAGTAGAGAAGGGGTTTCACCCTGTTAGCCAGGATGGTCTCAATCTCCTGACCTCATGATCTGCCTGCCTCAGCCTCACCCTTTCAAAGTGCTGAGATTACAGACGTGAGCCACCACACCTGGCCTGCTACTTTTATTTTAAAGCAAACTCTGAATTTTTTTAAAAATAGAAAATCTCATTTAGCAATAATAAAATTACACTGCAATAGAGTGAGAACACTAGTCTGAGGAATTTATGCGAAGCAACTTTTAAGTGAATTCTGTCCGTGCTCCCTTCCACATTCGTTCTCCACCATATTCTACATTTCATCTCACTTTGCCACCCTCGTCAGTGGCAGGCGCCAAGCAAGACGAACTGCACAACTCCACCAGTTATAAAAATCAGGTTGAGATCTTATTTCTCTAAATAAAGAGATTATAAAATAGGCTAATAAGAAATAATCACCTACGAATAGAAAAAACACAAAATTGCAACACTCTGCAATAAACCTTACTGGAAATGTTGGGATGATATTCTTGTTTGACCTTAAGGAAGGTTGTACAGGCCGGGCATGGTGGCTCACACCTGTAATCCCAGCACTTTGGGAGGCTGAGGTGTGCAGATCACGAGTTAAGGAGATCCAGACAAATGTGACCAATAAGGTTAAACCCCGTCTCTACTAAAAATACAAAAATTAGCTGGACGCAGTGGCAGGTGCCTGTAATCCCAGCTACGCAGGAGGCTGAGGCAGGAGAACAGCTTGAATCAGGGAATCAGAGGTTGCAGTAAGCCGAGATCACACCACTGCACTCCAGCCTGGCCACAGAGCAAGACTAAGTCTGAAAGAAAAAAAAAGAAAGGTTATGCAAAGGAATATAATTTCCGTAAGTAAGTCTGCTGGCTGATTTACTCACTATGTCTGTGAAAACAGTGCTTGTGAAAACACTGGTGGTGGTTTCCTGAGAATATTGATTTATGCTTCATATCAATCCCTGGAGAGTGAATGTGGCACCGTTAATTACGACTCAGGTAGGCCAAAGAAAATTTGGTAGGCAAACTGACTTTTAAAATCAGAGATGAATTTTGTTTTCTTTCTTTTTGACACTCTAGACACTCACAAATGCACATTAATGCACACACATGCAGTTCCAAATGTCTATACCCCCACATTGACGTTCTCGGATTACAAATTGGATTGTCAAAATTATTGCATCATGATGCAGAGCTAAATTCTGTAATCAAGTTAGAAACCAAATTTATAGTTTGTTTTTTATTATGTGTGTTTTATATGTTATTTTCCTTTAAAAAGACAAGTTCTTTCATTGCTCAGTTATCATATGAGCCAAGCTGAAACTTCACTAAAGTCATGTTTGTCAGAAAGAAAACTAAAGAAGCCCCCAAAGTGTGACACGGTTTCAGAAGCAGGTGATCTTTCGAAGAATCACGTAGGTGGGCAGGCTCATGGGAGAAACTGCAAATTTGTTTTAGGAATAGAGACAGGCCTTTTCCCTTATAATCAGGGTCTTTCAATTTCATATATTTATTTAGTTGCTTCTTAAGAAAAACTTTGTAATTTGACTTTTTCTCTTTATGTATATATTTAAGACACCATGAAGACATTAAGCTACTGTGAAGACCAAATGAAAATATTAGCTTAGGTATGGAATTCTCTCTCTTTTATTTTTATTTATTTATTTAGTATTTATTTTAAATCATTCTCTGAATAAATTGCTATTGATGTTTAATTGGGCAGAAATATTCCAAGTGTCAAGGTTATGTGGCTATCTGTATTTCGATAATTGCTGTGACGGTAGGCAAGTCCATTTTCTCACTATTCAACTGCAGGAGCTGACCGTGTGATAAGCCAGAGCCTCATAAAATCTCCTAAGAATGAATTTTTTCAACTTCTTTTTTTTTTTTTTTTTTTTTTTTTTTGAGACGGAGTTTCGCTCTTGTTACCCAGGCTGGAGTGCAATGGTGTGATCTCGGCTCACCACAACCTCCGCCTCCTGGGTTCAGGCAATTCTCCTCCCTCAGCCTCCTGAGTAGCTGGGATTACAGGCACGCACCACCGTGCCCAGCTAATTTTTTGTATTTTTAGTAGAAACGGGGTTTCACCATGTTGACCAGGATGGTCTTGATCTCTTGACCTCATGATCCACCCACCCTGGCCTCCCAAAGTGCTGGGATTACAGGCATGAGCCACCATGCCTGGCCCCATTTTTTTAAACTTCTTTGAGGAATATACTAGATGCTTCATCCAAGGGCATAAAAGAATAATTCACCTGATTGCTCAGTAAAGATACATAAATGATGGAGTTCTCAAAATCTAGTTAGGTCTGGATTTGTTTTCACTATTTCCACAAAGGAAAACATTTTGTAGAATGTGTCAAAGCTTTCAAGATTGCTCTGCTCATTATTCAGTTACAGTTTCAGAGTACAAAAGTTTAGTAACAGATTGAGATGCTGCAGTTTCCCAAACGTTATCTTTTATAAGTGGGATGAAATTACTTTTAATATTTAACAAATTAATAATAGCACCTATGTCCACACTCCTAAGGAAAAATCACGCTGGCACTAAAGATTGCTAAACCGTGAAATTCAGAACAAGAAAACCACTTATTGATAAAATCGGATTTAGGAGAAAAATAAAATACCACAACTAATTTCCAGTCATGTTTTCATTCTAACATTGAGAAGACTAAGTACTGTCATGATCACCCAGGGATAGTTTCATATTTCTACTTCCTCTCAACTGAGTAATTCAAGTTTTATTCCTACGGCATTCCATCGGCATGCATGATGACTGTAACAGCAAAGCTCCGTTTGGAACTTATTGCCAGGTTTTTAGCAATTATTTGTTATTTTTAAAGGTTTTCTTGGTTCTAAGGGGGTTTAAATGCAAAAAGATTACATCTATTCATCACAAAATGTGAAAGCTAAGCCCCCAAAAGTCTAAAAGACTCAACTATCGTTAGAAAAGCAAAAAGAGGACAGAAAGGGCCACTCCTTGAGAAACAGAATGGTAGCTGAAACTACACAATCAGCTTCCCCTAGAAGTCCATTTGTTCTAAGAAAAGTTATAGTAGGAATGAATATATATTCAATGTAGAAATAGCAGAACCAAGAAAATTGTCTGAGGAAAAAATAAATACGTTAACCAATCTAAGATGATTTTCCAGAAAATGAGCTGCAAGCAGAGTTTAAATTTTGTTTTGTTTTCTTGTTTATTTCAAAGACACAATTGCAATCACAGATTTTTCTAAAATATTTGGGAAGTCAGGAAGAAAGCAAAAAGGTCACATCAATAGAGACACAAAATATTGGCCCAGTTTCAAAAAGGAGAAAAATATGGCACACAAAAATTTGCATAGTGGTGAGTTCAGTATAAATGGGACGGAATTATAAAATATAAAATGTTGGTTAGTCTACGTTTCTTCAGATGCATGTTGTTTACACCATATGGGTTAAGAAATAAGAAATCAGTAAAAACAAACCTCATTTAAAGTCTTATTGCCAATGTGACAGATCACAGGAAAACCATAGAAATAGCGATTTCAAAAACTGACTGAAAACTGCTCAGAGGGCATACTTGTTCATATATGATGTTCATTATGAATGAGTGGACTTTTAAGTGGTGATTCGTGGATTTCCAGCTGCCTCAAGGAGGGTCGTGTGCGATTGATCACTTAGAATTCCTTTTTTGCCAGCAACAGAGACTGTACAAAGTGGCTTTAGAGGAAAGATGTTGGGAATTTGGCTCAAAAGTTTCACAGCAGGCCAGATGTGGTGGCTTACACTTGTAATCCCAGCACTTTGGGAGGCCAAGGTCGGTGGATCAAGGTCAGGAGTTCAAGACCAGCCTGGCCAACATGGTGAAATCCCATCTCTACTAAAAATACAAAAATTAGCCTGGCATAGTGGTGGGTACCTGTAATCTCAGCTACTCAGGAGGCTGTGGCAGGAGAATGGCTTGAACTTGGGAGGTGGAGGTTGCAGTGAGCTGAGATTATACTATTGCACTCCAGCCTGGGTGACTTAGGGAGACTCTGTCCTGAAAAAAAAAAAAAAAAAAAGTTTCACACCACTGTTCCACAGGACTGGAATGCAGAAGTCACTGCACACGTGGGCTGCATGTGTCCATTGCAAGGAATCACCTCCAGATCTTTCTTCACACCTGCCATCACCAGTTCATGATACAAAGTCCCAGAAGGATCTCATTGGCTGAGCTCGGATCACATGACTGTCACCATGATCATGTGGCAATTTCAAGATAGGAGGAGGACACAGCTGGCCCCTTTTGTATTTGTCATCCCCGCATAGAGGTTACTTACCTTCGAAGATAGGGGTCATTTCTCACAAGACATTATGCTGATTCTAAGAAGAGGGTTGGATGTTTGTACCAAACTAGCGAGTATTCACTGAAAGTGGCCTATCGCAGACACTGTTTGAAGAAGACTTGGTAGACAAACAGTTAATGTGGAATTTTCCTGGAGCCTTTTCTTTAATAGAACATGGCATTTGTTATTTGAGCAAAAGTGATGTAACACACACGACTCAGTTGTGTGTTCCAGGGAAATGGGCTCTGAAGTGGCACATGAAGAAGATGGATTTTATTCACAAGATGACAGGGCACAGGTATTGCATGGAATTCAAGACCTTAGTGAGAAAGCATTGAATGCAGCAATGGAAGAAAAATCGAAGTTAAGCAGGGGAGAGACGCTGGGAACGATAATATCAAATCTGGTCTCTAAAGAGACGTCTTCACTAATCAGAATCATGTCTAATGATACGATCGATGTGGAACAATTTAGGGTGTTCTGTGACCCGGGTGCTAGTGAGAGGTGTGTCTGTGAGGAGCAGCTTCCTGCGCATGAGTGGACAAGGCCTGTGTGAATGGGCAAGAAGTTTTCTCCAGGGAGCCATGCAGCTGAGCTTGGACTACAGAAGCCTCTATTTCTATAATCGCAGGAAGCAGTCATTCCACACTACACAGGCACTGGATATTCCAAATGCCATGTTTTAGGAGATATTTCGAGGGAAGTATTATACTCTCAGGCATAGACACCTGGCAGAAAGACTGCAAAACAAAGAAAGAAAAAAAAGAAAGAAATAGATGGTTGGTGGAGATAACTAGAATTATTGCCAATGGAAAAGAGAAGACACCACTGCCAAGTTTTGTTCCCCCCAACCCTAAGGCCTTGAAGTGTCACTGAGTAAAACGTGACCATTCATTCCTCCATTGCTCTGCAGAGCCATCTTTGTTGTCAATCAACTGTCTGGGCATGTGTGGATTTGTTTTTAATCTCCTTATTCTGATCTATTAATCTATTTGTACTTCTGCTAATATTATATCATTTGAAATATTCTACCCTCAGAATAATTCCTAGTATAAAGCAGAAGTCGTTCTCCTGCTTTATTTTCAAAGATGCCTTGACTATCCTTCATTTTTTTCATTTTCAAGTAAGTTTTAGAATGAGCTTGGAAAAATCACACTCCCACATCAACACACAAATGCAAACATATACATGTAGTCTGCTGATATGCGTTTGACTGTTTTCCAATGTCTCATATAACTCATGTGCTATGCTTGCTTGCTTTTTGTTTATCTCTCAGTGTTTGAATGCAGATATTTAATGTTGATCTGTTTTTGAGTTCATTAATTCTATTTTCCTCTGTGTTTAATCTTCTATTAAACCTACCCACTGAGTTCTTTTTCATAGTTTCGTTATTGTATTTTCTATGATCTGAATATTGTATATCTTCAACATTCCTATTTGAAATCCTAACTCCTAAATGAAGGTGTTAGGAGGTGCGGCTTTGGGGAGCGTTATGAGGTTATGAGTGATCTAGTCTCATAAAGGGTTAGTAACCCTATAAATTAGGCCCAAAGGAGCCTGTTCACCCCTCTACTACATGAAGACACGGCTATAAGGTGTCATCGAAGAGGAATGACCCCTTGACAGACATTGACTCTGTAGGTGCCTTGATCTTGGACTTTCCAGCTTCCAGAATCATGAAAATAAATGCTTGTTGTTTACAAGGCACTCAGTTTATGTTATTTTGTGATTGCAATGCAAATGGACTAAGACAGTATTGGACAGTTCTAAAATGCCCATATGACTCCTTTCATATACTTTATTTTTTAACATTCTCCATGTTTTAATTCATTTTTCTTTTTTTCTACATCATCTTTAACTTAGTGTATTTTGAAGTCCGTTTTCTGATTAATTTAATATCTGGATTATGTTGAGTCTGCTTCTATTGACTATTTGGTCTCTTCATGACCAAACACTTTTTTTCTGATTCTTCGTGTAACGATTTCAGACTATGTATAAGAATCCATGTATGAGCCCTTATAGATGCTAAAGCTTAGTTTGTGCTTTTCGGTTTTGGTTGTGGTTTCCTGAAGGGAGCTTCAGATTTTAATTTTGTTGTTAGATTACCAGCAGGTCACCTTTGAAGCTTAGTTTCAGCTTAATGACAATAGGTCTATTTCCATCTTGCCTTTCCTCCTAAGACACAGCACTCAGGGTGGTGTAGGGTGCTAAGATGTACTGCTGGGTCACAGCTGTCCTTCCTCTGAAGACTCAGCACTCAGGGTAGTGTAGGGTGCTAAGATGTACTGCTGGGTCACAGCTGTCCTTCCTCTGAAGACACAGCACTCAGGGTAGTGTAGGGTGCTAAGATGTACTGCTGGGTCATGGCTGTCCTTCCTCTGCAGACTCAGCACTCAGGGTAGTGTAGGGTGCTAAGATGTACTGCTGGGTCACGGCTGTCCTACCTCTGCAGACTCAGCACTCAGGGTGGTGTAGGGTGCTAAGATCTACTGCTGGGTTACGGCTGTCCTTCCTCTGCAGACTCGGCACTCAGCGTAGTGTAGGGTGCTAAGATGTACTGCTGGGTCACAGCTGTCCTTCCTCTGAAGACTCAGCACTCAGGGTGGTGTAGGGTGCTAAGATGTACTGCTGGGTCACGGCTGTCCTTCCTCTGAAGACTCAGCACTCAGGGTGGTGTAGGGTGCTAAGATGTACTGCTGGGTCACGGCTGTCCTTCCACTGAAGACTCGGCACTCAGCGTAGTGTAGGGTGCTAAGATGTACTGCTGGGTCACGGCTGTCCTTCCTCTGAAGACTCGGCACTCAGTGTAGTGTAGGGTGCTAAGATGCACTGCTGAGTCACGGCTGTCTTTCCTCTGAGGGCACAGCACTCAGGGTTGCATACAGTGATGGAATGCACTGCTGGGTCACGGCTGCCTTTCCACTGAAGATGCAGCACTCAGTGTTGCATGTGGGGCAGGGCTGTTATCCTGGGTCACTGCCTTCCTAAAGTCTCAACTCCATAACCCTTCCACTCTGGCCAGGCAAATCCTAATGTTTCTTTAGGACAGAGATGTCTGCTCAGCTCTCAGCCTCCCATTTGTGGTTCCCTGGCAGTTCCTTTGGAGTCTTGCTTGCACTTTGAGTTGGCCAAAGTCCCCCAAAATCTGTTTTAAAAGGTTTATCATAGCACCTGCTCTTCTGGTAGCCTCCCCTGAGCTGTCACAGTCACCTTAACATTCTTCACCTTTATTCCCTGTGGATGCCTCCCTGTGAGACACTGCTCTCTGCTGGGGCTCTGTCTTCCCTACCAAGCGTTTGGAAGGTGCCCTCAGGGAGAATGCTGGCATGAATGTGAGGTCCCTCCTGTGCTCTGCTTCTCTCAAATCCTCACATCCCAGGCCCTGCACAGGTTATCGTTTTATAACTGCTGACACTTGTCTTACAAAGTTTCTCTCATTTCATTTTATTTCTTGTTTATTGCCACAAAGTAAATCTGATACAGATGTACCTGGAGATCCATGCACTTATTTAGATATTAGGAATATATTAGAGATGCAGAAGAGGGTAAGGTATTTGTAACTGCAACACTCAAATGAAGTGTGTGTGTGTATGTGTTCAATTTTGGTCAGCACCCATAGTATTTAAAATGGTAAATAACCTAAATTAATAAAAGATATTCAAATGGCCAATGATCTCAGGAAAGAAGGAGCACTTTTTTTTTCATTTTTTCTAATTGACTCTCAGAGCTTAGAGAGATTACCAAGTCCATTGATGATGAGGGTGAGGGATCAGTGGGGAATACCCACTTACAGTGCTTATATGTAGAAATTAGGGCAACCTTTTTGGAGGACTGTCAGACAAAATACATCAGATTTTCTAAAAATGTAAATACTGTTATCCAAGCAAATCAGTTTCTATGAATTTTCATAAAGAGCTTATTAATCATGAGTTCAAGACCAGAGCTTATAAAGATGTTCATCTCACTGTTGTTTACATAGAAAAAAAAAAAAACAGGAACACGAGCTAGTGATTTATTACATGATGAAATGTACATCTTAAGGTCATTAGAAATTATTAAACATAGGAAAATGTCCATTTGTTAAGTGAAACTCTATAAAATAAATTATGATCTCAGTCTTGAGGAAGGAAATTTATATGAAAGAATAGTGGGTGATTTTATTTTATTTTTGTGTGTGCCTCCATTATTTCTATAATAAACATTAATGATTTCAAATTAGTAAAAATAAGGTCATTTTTATTTTTAGAAACTTCCAAATGCTAAAATAAAAATATAAGTATGAAATTCTACACATTTTGACAAATAATAAATTTATTTTAGTTTGATAGCAAATATCTTTTAAACTTGTCTTCGATCTGTTACCCTGTTGATTAATTCTTCTTTTGCTGCTATGGGAAGTGACTGGGGATCATATTATTAACGCAAGTGTTCCTTGAGCTATTTCAATAATAAATGAACAAATTAATTTATTTTTTAATTTGGAAAATTATTTTATATTAGTGTTTTAGATTTGCAATATCATTTGTCATTCAGCTAAGCTTTTATTAAATTTACCAAATGTAAAATTTTTTAAAGCTTGATGATATAAAATGTTTTAAACTTTCATAGATCTCTGTATGTTTTGTCCTACTGAAAACAAGTCAATTAAATCTGGCCTATTTCCACTCCTGATGGTATTTCTCTAATCCTTGCTTTCTGCTTAGGTATAAATTTAAACAGTAGCTTAAATTCAAGCCACCAAGGGTTAGGATAAATGCATATTCCACTGCATGATATATGAAAACAGCATGTGAGAATGGTCTAGAGAAAGGAGTGTCTATACTTGAAAATTGACAGAAATTATTTGAGTTTGGGACGCACACATGGAGATTTTTCTTCTAAGGCCATTTTGATTAATCTAATCCACCACGACAAATTCACAATTCAATATGAGAGGTGAGGGTGCCTGAAGATGCCCTCTACTATCCCCCCAAGGGGGAAAAATATGTCTAAGTAAGAGATGAAAACATGGCAAGCCTAAGGAGGTGATAAGGATCTGAACTGTGGCTGGCGTGATAATGCAGGAGTGACAGTTCTGGGAGAAGAGCAGGGTGCCCTGCATTTGCACTGTTTGTGCAGGCGGGGAAGGACAGAAACCGGCTTTCCACACTCACCATGTTTCCTCCAGCATCAGCAAGGAAACGGAGCTTCTGCATGCTCTGATTATACCCCCAGATCAGTACCTGCAGAGATTTATTTATTAAAGAGTAATTGTTTTTATCTAAATAATTAAGCTCTTGGGTGTTCTTACACTATTCCTCTCAAAAGTATTTCAAGTTTCCAAAATGCCATTGTTTAAATTTGTGGAAGAAAAAGAAAAGAGTGAGTTAAAGAACATACATTAAATCTAGATTCACTGAGCAAATGTAAATTGTTTCTCTAATTTTCCCGTTGATTAAGTTCCATTGTCCTTGGATAATCTTAAATAATTATTTTCTCTGCTTGTTCTAAAGTCTCCTCAGCTTTTATCCACCCACCCAGCCAGCCATTCACCCATCCACCCATCCACCCATTCACCCACCCATTCAGCCAGTCAGCCACCCAACCACCCACTCATCTACCCATCCAGCCCTTCACTCAACTACCCAACCACTGTCCACCCAACCATCCATCCAGCCAGCCACCCACCCACTTCACTAATCAGCCACCCACCCACCTACCCATCCACCCCATCCAGCCATTCACTCATCCATTCATCCATTATCCACCCAACCATCCATCTAGTCAGCCAACCAGCCACCCATGCACCCAAACATCCATCCACCCATCCACCCACCCACTTCACTATTCAGCCACCCACCCACCTACCCATCCACCCCATCCAGCCATTCGCTCATCCATTCATCCACTATCCACCCAACCATCCATCTAGTCAGCCAGCCATCCACCCAGCCACCCATTCATTTAACCACCCATCAATCCACTCTCAATCCATCCATCAATCAGGCACCCTCTATGATCAGGTGTTAATCTGGGTGTGCACACAGTAGTAAACTCTTGGGCTTTGAGGTTTGTGAAGGTGCAGATATTAAACACATAAGTTCACACATAGAGATTACAATAGCGATAAACATTGTGAGAGAAACTGTGGGGCATTATGAAGTCATCATATAAAGGACATATAAAATCTAGAGAGAATCAGAGACCGGGTTGAGGTTGCTCTGGGGTGAACAGGCAAGTGATATCAAAGCGGGGCCCTGGAGTGCAGGAGGCAGAGTGTCCCAGACAGAATAAACAGCAAGGGATGCCCTATGTCCGAGAAGGTTAACATTCTTAAGGAACTGAAGGAGGTCAGCTCTGCCAAAGATCAGGGCACAGTGAGTACCCACGCAGTGGAAAAGGATCACAGGTGCAGCGGGGTCGGGCTGGATCCCTTGCGTCTGGTCCTCTGTGGAAAGTTCTTCACTTTTTTGAAAGTCAGGTGAAAAGCAACTGAAGAGTGATATGTATTGGAACAATGGCTTTGAATTTTAATTTCTGCAACATCTAAAAAATTAATCCTGCTTCCACAAAAATATATCCTAAAGGGAGACAAGGTCAATGTGAGAAGGTGAGCTAGAAGAGAGAGGAAGGTGAGAGGATGCTGAGACAGAGCAGAGTCCCTAGAGTCCCTAAAGAAGGCGGGAGGATGCTGAAACAGAGCAGAGTCCCTAGAGTCCCTAAAGAAGGCGGGAGGATGCTGAGACAGAGCAGAGTCCCTAGAGTCCCTAAGGAAGGCGGGAGGATGCTGAGACAGAGCAGAGTCCCTAGAGTCCCTAAAGAAGGCGGGAGGATGCTGAGACAGAGCAGAGTCCCTAGAGTCCCTAAAGAAGACGGGAGGATGCTGAGACAGAGCAGAGTCCCTAGAGTCCCTAAGGAAGGCGGGAGGATGCTGAGACAGAGCAGAGTCGCTAGAGTCCCTAAGGAAGGTGGGAGGATGCTGAGACAGAGCAGAGTCCCTAGAGTCCCTAAAGAAGGCGGGAGGATGCTGAGACAGAGCAGAGTCCCTAGAGTCCCTAAGGAAGGTGGGAGGATGCTGAGACAGAGCAGAGTCCATAGAGTCCCTAAAGAAGGCGGGAGGATGCTGAGACAGAGCAGAGTCCCTAGAGTCCCTAAGGAAGACGGGAGGATGCTGAGACAGAGCAGAGTCCCTAGAGTCCCTAAAGAAGACGGGAGGATGCTGAGACAGAGCAGAGTCCCTAGAGTCCCTAAAGAAGACAGGAGGATGCTGAGACAGAGTAGAGTCCCTAGAGTCCCTAAGGAAGGCGGGAGGATGCTGAGACAGAGCAGAGTCCCTAGAGTCCCTAAGGAAGGCGGGAGGATGCTGAGACAGAGAAGAGTCCCTAGAGTCCCTAAAGAAGGTGGGAGGATGCTGAGACAGAGCCAAGTTCCTAGAGTCCCTAAGGAAGGTGGGAGGATGCTGAGACAGAGAAGAGTCCCTAGAGTCCCTAACGAAGGTGGGAGGATGCTGAGACAGAGCAGAGTCCCTAGAGTCCCTAAGGAAGGTGGGAGGATGCTGAGACAGAGAAGAGTCCCTAGAGTCCCTAAAGAAGGCGGGAGGATGCTGAGACAGAGCAGAGTCCCTAGAGTCCCTAACGAAGGCGGGAGGGTGCTGAGACAGAGCAGAGTCTCTAGAGTCCCTAAGGAAGGTGGGAGGATGCTGAGACAGAGAAGAGTCCCTAGAGTCCCTAAGGAAGGCGGGAGGATGCTGAGACAGAGAAGAGTCTCTAGAGTCCCTAAGGAAGGTGGGAGGATGCTGAGACAGAGCAGAGTCCCTAGAGTCCCTAAAGAAGGCGGGAGGATGCTGAGACAGAGCAGAGTCCCTAGAGTCCCTAAAGAAGGTGGGAGGATGCTGAGACAGAGCAGAGTCCCTAGAGTCCCTAAGGAAATTGGGAGGATGCTGAGACAGAGCAGAGTCCCTAGAGTCCCTAAGGAAATTGGGAGGATGCTGAGACAGAGCAGAGTCTCTAGAGCCTTAGGGTTGGGTCCCTTGTCACAGGGACCCAGGGAATGACAGAGCGGAGATACAGGCAGCTTTCACAGATGGCTCCCTGGGCCTGACCTATGCAGTGGGTCCTGGAGAAGGCTATTCAGAGAGACAGGCAAAGCTGGGGTGGGGACAGAGAACGAGTTCAGTTCTGAACACGTGATGTTGAATTCTAAGAGAAAACATACCTAAATCAAAGTGCACATGCAATATAGACAACAATCCCACAGTTAAAACAAAAAGTCTGGCTGGAGGGCACATGTAGTATTAAGTGACAACTTTTATTAAATATGCTTGAGTGTCTTAAATCATAATAAATAATAATGTTATTACTTTACCTCATTTGCCAAGAGGTAAAAAGTATATATCAGATACATGGACTTCTATTGTTTCCTGGAAAAGTCAATTAGGATAAGTTTTTCTTAAAGCTTAAACTAAAATGAGTCTCTAAGGGACAGGAGGACCTCAAGGAGGCCTTGAGGGGACTGCACAGCCCTGCCGTGGACACCTGCAGACAGCTCTCAGTTCAAAGCATGCGGGGACCTCCCGACAGGCATCCAGCTTCTAGTCTCATTGTATTATCTGCATTCTCATAGATGTAGCTAAATTTCTTTGTATTTAGCTAACTATATAATTTATAAATGGAAAAAACAAAAACGTCCATTTTTACGTGAAATCTCCCATTTGAAAAGTTCGAGTCGGTAAGTTACTAGTCTATATTGTTCACTTGGCACTTAGCTTAGAGATCTGAGCTGATTTAATGAAAAACACTGATGTGGAGGCCCTGAAGCCATCAGAGGCAACGTGATTCCACAAATCATGGCATGGGTTTTCTACAGGAAGTTTTTTATTTATTTCTTATATTTCTGAAACAAGTTGTTCCCCCCACCACCCCTGATGAACAGCTTTTCACTAAAGAAAGGTGGGATAGAGAAGGAGCATTGTTAGTCACTGGCTCCAAGCCAGGGCCAGGCATCAGTCACTCCTTTGCTGGGAGCTGTCATGCAACAGGAATGGGTGGTGAGCAGGCAAGCACCCCACCCCTGGGATTTCTGTAAGAGGAAGACACTGGAAGAGTGATATGGTTTGGCTGTAACCCCACCCAAATCTCCCCTTGAATTGTAAGAATCCCCACATGTCAAGGGTGGGGCCAGGTGGAAATCACTGGATAATGGGGGTGCTTTTCCTCATACTGATCTTGTGGTAGTGAATAAGTCTCATGAGATCTGATGGTTTTATAAAGGGCCGTTCCTCTGCACATGCTCTCTTGCCTGCCACCATGTAAGATGTGCCTCTGCTCTTCCTTCGCCTTCCACCACGATTGGGAGGCCTCCCCAGCCATGTGAAGCTGTGAGTTCATTCAATCTCTTTATCTCTATAAATTACCCAGTCTCAGGTATGTCTTTATTAGCAGTGTGAAAACAGACTAATACAGAGAGCAACAGACATGTGAGATGAGAGGCCGAGGTCTTCCTCATATGTTCTATGAACAAAGATAAAGCAGAGTTACAGGTGGAAACTGGCAGGGTGGTGGCTAGTCGTGATGGTCAGGGCAGAAGACACAAGTGGACAGAGTCCTGGGGAGTCCTGGGAGAAAAGGCAGGGAAGGCTTCAGCAGCTGGAAGGCTGGCATGATGTTGGAGACATGTTGGTGTGTGGCCACCTGAGGATCTTCTAGAAAAGTGGATGGAGAATGCCTTTATCAGATATGCTGAGCTGAGTGGAGAATCAGATTATCAGAGGCTGGGAAATGAAGGAAACAAAGATAGTGGATTATGCACATGGACAGTGAAGCCAACAAGAAGGAGGCCATTGTTGATTTAAGTGTAGTTCTAGGAGAACGTGAAGGGTCTCAGCATTGTTAAAGAGAATATGTGTGCTGAAAGAAGCTTAAGAAAATATGAGAAGAAACTGCAGATTCCAACATAATAACCTTCGTGAAAGAACAATTTCCACGTTTGCATCTCTGTTTTACTCATCTGAGTCAATGCCTCACACTGAAAGGCTCACTGTGGCTGGAGTTAGGTCCCAGCTGGGGTTCCCCAGAGTGAGAAGAGACTCCCTCACTCTTTGCGAGCAGAACTCTCAGAAAGTGACTATACTCTTCCTTGTATTCTCAATAATTTGAATAGTCTATATTTTTTATGGGTGGAATGTCTCTTAATCATAAACTTTCATCTTAAAACCAACCCAAATTTTCTTATTAAAAAAGTAATCAGAATTAGTTTCCCCATATTATGTTAAGAAGAACAAAAATATATGAACAGAATTAGCAAAGCCTATTTGTGAAAAAATATTCTTTTTTATATAGTACAAAAAAAAAGTGTATGTAGCTTTCTAGATGAGAAATTGTATACTTCACATGCTTTGTTATAAATACATGTTGTACTTCCAGGGAATTTCCTCCTGACTTTCTACTCAGCTTACTCAGTCCCACTCGGTATTCAAGATTCAGTTGTAGAGTTTCTTTTTCAGCCATGAAATGTATTTTAAGTATGTTCCTTTTGAACAAAACAGCCAAAGAAATGCTTCCTTGCTAAGCATGAGGTAATCAGATGTTTTCATACCCAGGCAAGTTAAAATACATAATTACAAACAGCATCTTTCCCTTTAGCAGAAATCCCCTCTAATCTTGCCTAAACCACTTTTGCTCATCCAGCACATTCGAGGATATTTAGAAACCAGTGAAACAGACAGTAACTGACTTGTTTCTCAAACAGTGTGTAATTTAAAATACTGATCACATTGATTTTCTGCTTTAAACAGAAGAAGAAACTTCACTGCTCATTTCAATATAATTGTTCATTTACAGTGAACTCCCCACACCGTGGCATTATAAAAAGGATGGCAGGTTTTAGTGCTATTGAATAGCCAGAAACTTTCCTCATTTGCATCATTTATTTTTCATTGGAAGATGCTGATTTTTTTATTGAAAACTTCTGCAAAATATCAAGAAATGCAGCAGGAAACTGCTCACGTGAAGAACTGGAAGGCGCTGCTGCTTTGCATGCACAATAGTGGGGTGGCTATTCCCAACAGCTCTACCACATTAGATCTGTTCATTTTCAGAGGTGAACATCAACGGCACACATGGCTACATGACACGGAAAATCTGCCCTTGAAAGAATCCGTCAGGACAATAACATTGACAAGGTTTTTCCTTTAGAATCTGGACATGTTCTTAAAGCTTATAACTAACAGAAAGAATGACAAACAATAAGTTCATCTTATTTAATCTATTTCATATATCATTGGTTCATGTTCTCATTTTAAGAATAGTAATGTACTCATTAAAATAGAATGTGAGTTCTTCATAGAACCGTCGAGGGATCAGTGATACAGACACATGAGCTCTCAGTGTTGCAGTGACAACAGACAGAGCATTCTGGTTATGAGAGCAGATTAACTGTTCGTGGTGGATAACACGCGCGTCTCACTTTTAGAGAAAACATTAAGCTTATTTCGTACCTTTAACACGATGGTGCTATTCTACTTTTCCCAGTTTTTCTTCTACCTGAAATAACAAAATTAAAATTACCTTTAATCTCATGTTTAATAGATCCACAATTTTAAAACATTTGCTTACCCAAACGTAACAGCCCGCTGTGTGCCTTTCTGATTCTCCTCTTAAGCTAAATTATTTTTCACATTCTCTTTGAACAATGCTGTTGTCTCCAGGCCGACCTTTGAGGTCACACACTCTGGTTGCGTCCAGTCTGTCACTCAAGGGAAATAAAGTGACGAGCAGGCCCTGCTGTTTTCAGCCCATAGCCACGCCCTCCCCTCGCAAGTCTCTCTCTGAAATCTGAAACCCCTTTCACACTCAGTGTTAATGTTTGCTGGTCTCATTTTCTCCCTAAAAGGCATAGTGAGTACAGTTGTTTCTTCTATGAAAAAATCATCATTGTAACAGCTTCATCATCGTTGTCATCATCACAGTGTTTACTGGGAGGTTACCAAGTCCCGTGAAGGCACCGTATTTTTCACATGCAGTCTCTCTGTTACTCCTCACAATGACCCTGGGAGATTCTATTCCCTAGTTTATAAAGGAGGAAACAAGACTCAGAGAGGATGAGTCACTTGCCTAAGCTCACAACTCTGGTAAATTCACAGCTAGGCTTTTTGAACCAGATTCACTAACCCCATGGCCTCCATCTTCCTACTCTGATGTACTAAATCTCCCAAGGGCACCTGTAATGTATGTGGGTGGGATGTAGCAACATAGGTCAGTACTTTAAAAAATAGTCGCCTTCTTTATTACACAGTTTTTTTTTTTTTTCAAGTATCCAAATTTTTATTTATTTATTTTTTTAATTTATTTATTTATTTTTTTTAATTTTTATTGCATTATAGGTTTTGGGGTACATGTGCAGTACGTGCAAGATAGTTGCATAGGTACACACATGGCAGTGTGTTTTGCTGCCTTCCTCCCCTTCACCCACACTTGGTATTCATCCCCAGGCTATCCCCCCAGCCCCCCCCCGCTGTCCCTCCCCCATTTCCCCCAACAGTCCCCAGTGTATAGTAGACCGCCTCTCTGTGTCCATGTGTTCTCATTTTTCTCACCCACCTATGAGTGAGTATATGCAGTATTTCTTTTTCTGTTCTTGTGTCAGTTTGCTGAGAATGATGTTCTCCAGATTCATCCATGTCCTTACAAAGGACACAAACTCATCATTTTTGATTGCTGCATAATATTACACAGTTTTTTTGCCTAGTAGGCTCTCCTTAGGAGAACGGAGCTCCAAAACATTCAGAGTGTCAGTTCTCTGAATGGAAAGCCAAGCTGAGACATCCCCTTAGAATCATGTCAAGGTGAGTGGACAGTCCCCGTCAGTCACTTTATTTTATATGGGGGAAATGGCATGTCTGAAAAGGCAAGGAGCCTTTGCACTCTCCCTCAAGAAGCTAGAAGAGGACACTAGTGGATTTCAAGCCAGGTGTGAGCCCTGGAAAGTGTGCCAGTGTCTCACCAGATTCTCAAAGATTCTCTAGCCAACAATGGTCTCCAGGCTTTACCTGAGACTTGATGGCCTTAAGACATATTTACCCAGCAGGACGGGCTGGCTGGAGCTAGTTACTTTGCTAAAGGTCCTTCCAACCAGAAGTATGAGCTTATCAGTTGAGGAAGCAGGTCTTATCCGCCAACCTTCACCCAACACGTCCACTCCAGAGGCAAGACATGGTTTCCTGTCACTTCAGGCCCAAGTCTGGGAGGCTCAGACAATCTGTTTTTTTGCTGTAAGTTCCAGGTGCTTCCAGAACCTTCTCAGAAGCTCAGGGCAGCTTCAGTTGAGCTGAGAGTGGTTCTCTCTACAGACTGAAGCACAGATTCCTAGATTAAAGTTACATTCATTGCAGGAAAATGCAGCATTTACCCTTAGAACTGCTGGGAATGAACCAACCTGTCATTGCAGTCAGCTCTAGAAGGGGCTTGAGTCCTTCGCTGCAGAGCCAGCTCTGAGTGCCACTGCCCCATGGACATGTACCTTCTCTGTGATTGCAACCTAGCACAGTTGTCTTGGATGACCCAAAAGTGACTACCCCATTCTAAAATGCTGTGATCTGCACAATTTTACCCAAAGCTCAAAGAATACTTTCCAATCAAAACTGTCTAAAGAGGACATTTACATGGATCTCTTGGCCCCTCTGCTAGCCAGGCATGACTCTGAGACAGAGAAACGAGCAAGCCCAGGCCCCACTGCCACCTTTCCTAACAGGCCTAGGGACTTTAAGATGTGTTCCCTAGCAATCCAGAAAAAGGGAGGAGCTTCTTGATTAGAGGCAGTTTTTGCCTTTAAAAAGACTTTTGTTTGCTTATTTTGTTTTGCTTATTTTGCTTTGTTTTTGTTTTGAGGACATAAGGAAGCCTCTGTTGGTTCCTGGTCTTCCCTCCACTCCCACCACCTCTGTCCCCTAGACCAGAAGCGTCTACACAGGCCCTGATGAGGACTTCAGCCATCGCCCACCCTGCTCTGCTTCTGCCATGCTCACAGCTGCTCAGCCAACACATCCTTCCAATTCTCCCTTCCAAATGCCTGATGTCTCCTTTCTTTTCTTTTCTTTTTTTTTTTTTTTTTTTTTGAGATGGAGTCTTGCTCTGTTGCCAGGCTGGAGTGCCATGGCAAGATCTCACCTCACTGCAACCTCCACCTTCCAGGTTCAAGTGATTCTCCTGCCTCAGCCTCCGCAGTAGCTGGGACTACAGGTGCATGCCACCGCCAGCTGATTTTCGTATATTTAGTAGAGACAGGGTTGCACCATGTTGGTCAGGATGGTCTCCATCTTCTGACCTCATACTACTCCCACCTCGGCCTCTCCAAGTGCTGGGATTACAGGTGTGAGCCACCATGCCCAGCCGATGCCTCTTATTTCTTTAAACCCGTGGCAGCTGCCTGTGGTAATGGCACTGGCTGCTCCATGACGGAAGCTCCTGAGTGAGGCTCCTCCAGTGACTTTGCTGGGCTCCCCACACCTGGGAAGAGGGTCAGTACTGGGTCACATGCCAGGACTGGGACACGCACGGTTGCAGGAACCCAGGCTCAGCCTCCCATGCCCGTCAGTGCCCGTTGGTGCTCTAGGTAAAACCTAGAGGCTGAAAGGGCCTGTCCATCTTCCTAAACATCCTCCCCTGTGTCCTGCCTAAACCCCAAATGCACTTCTCGATCCGTTCACCTTCCTAGAAAATGCCTCTTTGTCTTGTGCTGGCTCTTGCCTCTCCGGAACCCTCTGTTGTTTTCCCTCCCCCAGTGGGCACTGCTATCATCCTGTAGGACCTTCTTGTTCCATCAGAGACATTGACAGAGCTTCATCAACACTGGACACAAAATGACTCTCCCTTCCTCTGCATTGCAGAAGGATTGCCAGCCAAGACCGAGTCTACGTAAGGAGTTCTTTAAAAAATAATATATATATATATATTTGAGACAGGGTCTGACTCGATTCCCCAAGCTGAAGTGCAGTGGTGCAATCTCAGCTCACTGCAACCTCTGTCTCCCAGGCTCAAGCCATTTTCATGCCTCAGCCTTTAAATAGGTGCGACTATAGGTACGTACCACCTTGCCCCGTTCATTTCTGTATTTTTAGTAGAGCAGAGTCTCACGGTGTTGCCCAGGCCAGACTCAGACTCCCAGCTCAAGCGATCCTCCCTCCACGGCCCCACAAAGTGCTGGGATTATAGCCACCGGGCCCAGCCTGTGCAAGTGGTTCTTAGCAGAGGATTTAGCATGACGTAAAGTGTCAGTTAAAGCTCGTTATCATTCTTACTTTTGATATTGCTGTAATCACCGCTTTCTTTTTATTTCACATTGCTTTCCTTGGCTTCTTTTTGTTGTTGCTAGTTTGTTTCTGGAAAAAGAAAAATAGCTTATCTCTGTTATTATAAGGTAATAACAAGAAAAGAAGCGAAGTGCCACACACACTCTCTGGTTAAGAGAAAAACGAACAGCATATGAGTAAATTTAATAAAATGCACTCATGACCCAATCATCCTGGAGATGTGCTAATTTCAATTTCATATATTTTATGTTATTTAGGAGGAAGGAGTGAAACCTAGCATTATTAACTCCAGTTGAGAAAGAAGAAAGTTGAATAGATACAATTTCATTGCTTATGATTCAATTGTATTTTTATGCTAAAGTCAGCTAGATGGGAAAATGACTCTATCTTTAGCCTCAGGAATAATGTGCCTACAATCAAACCAGCCGTGAAAGAGCTAATTGTGATTGGGACTTTTTAAAGTAATGTTAAAAACCCAAGAGGCCAAAGTTGAATTTAGCATCACTGAAGAAAGCTTGAAAAAAAAGGTGAGGCCACAAATGGTCAGTATTTTATTTCATTCCTGTATTCCGCACATCTATACAAAAAAAAATCATAGAGGAATTTTCCATTGTAGAGCAAAAATGCATGTTTCTTAAAACCATATATTCAAGAGCACACAGATGAGACAGAAGCAGGTGACCCTCAGCCTTGCCTCCTTTCTCCTTCAGTTGACCATGGAGCCACGAATCCAAGGGGACCCAGAGCCTGTACAGAGACTCTCCTCCAGCCGGGTAAATTACATCACTGGTGCTGCTGTCAGTGGCAGACAGCGCTCACTGTATTCCACTGCTGTGTGCTGGTGCTGACGTGAAGTCAGTGTGATGGTTTTGGAATCCAGATAAATACAATTGGAAGTGGTGATTCCATTTTAAAGAAGAAATATTCAAAATAGCACTTCACAGCAGGTGAAGGGCAGCACATGGTTTCTGTAGAGGGTGGGCAAGGGAAGTCCGGGGGATGAGCAGGACTTGCAGAGTTGACTGTGATTTACAACCAATATTAACCATATCATACACAGGGAGGCACTGCTGGCAGAAAGAAAGAGTTAGAGCTGAGCTCTTTTATCCAAGGAAGGTCATCATAAGAGGGTGAAATGATGAAAAAATTGATGGAAGGTAGTTGGCTCCACAATGGAGAAAAATATCTCTATTCTGATGATGAATTCTCTCCAGCGATCTTGCAGAAGCACTGGTCGCTATTGTGAATTTGCTTGAGAATGAGGAGAGAAAGTTTAAATGAGATTTCTAGTGATTTCTGGCCTCACCGAGGGCTGGAAAATGACAATTATTCAATGTAAGAGCTTTTCACCTGGTTGGATGGCCTGGCAGACTAATGCAACCGGGGGTCACAGCCCTGTCCCAGAAAGCGCCCGTCCTAAACACCGCTGATTATGCTCACACATGTGTTCCCGTGTCAAGCAATGAAGGGCACCAAGGACTGATCCTGATTTCCGTTGAGGGTAAGAGAGGACGAAATGGCTTTAAGACTCCTGGGGGAGGTTTCAAGTAGACAGATGCAAGTGACTTCACCAAGTAAAATTCCCATTGAAACTCTGAAAGTGTCTCAGTGTTTCCTGGAGTTTGCTTTTCCTTTTCAGAGGTACATGTAGATTTCCTTTTGATTGCATTTAGAAGCCCTGTAGTGTAGCTAAGATGCAGAACTTCCAGCCCCTGATACACACAGAGGCATCTTGAAAACCACAGCTGGGCGGCTGGGCACAAGGAGTGTGGAGCAGTGACGTGCTGTCCATACACAGCGCTGCAGAGGGGGCAAGGCCAGCCACGGGCCCATGGTTGAGATAGCAACACACACTGAGGTCCTCATTGCAAATACATGCACATGCATACAACACGTTTCTCCAGTACACTGTGGACGTAGTTACTGGGATTTCTATTTTCTTACCTCTGAAATCCTGTGCTGCTAATGCAGACTATTTTTTTCAAAACCAATGTTAGGAAGAAAATATATCTTAAAAGGCCAATTGGTAAAGAGATATTAGTAGCCCTTTCCTCGGGTATGACTTTTACAAACATCAAGTTCATAAAGACACTGCAAATAGAGGTAGAGATATGGATGTGAGTGTCAATGTGAGTGTGGATGTGGATGTGGATGTGGATGTGGATGTCAGTGTGGATGTGGATGTGGATGTGAGTGTCAATGTGAGTGTGGATGTGGATGTGGATGTGGATGTCAGTGTGGATGTGGATGTGGATGTGAGTGTCAATGTGAGTGTGGATGTGGATGTGGATGTGGATGTGGCTGTCAGTGTGGATGTGGATGTGGATGTGAGTGTCAATGTGAGTGTGGATGTGGATGTGGATGTCAGTGTGGATGTGGATGTGGATGTCAGTGTGGATGTGGATGTGGATGTGGATGTGAGTGTCAATGTGAGTGTGGATGTGGATGTGGATGTGGATGTCAGTGTGGATGTGGATGTGGATGTGGATGTCAGTGTGGATGTGGATGTGGATGTGAGTGTCAATGTGAGTGTGGATGTGGATGTGGATGTGAATGTGGATGTCAGTGTGGATGTGGATGTGGATGTCAGTGTGGATTTGGAAGTGGATGTGAGTGTCAATGTGAGTGTGGATGTGGATGTGGATATAGATGTGAGTATGGATGTGAGTGTGGATGTGTTTGTGAGTGTGGATGTAAGTGTCAATGTGAGTATGGATGTGAGAGTGTCAATGTGAGTGTGGATGTGGATGTGAGTGTGAATGTGGATGTGAGTGTGGATGTGGATGTGGATGTGGATGTGGATGTGGATGTGGATGTGGATGTGGATATGATGGTAAATTTGGACGTGTGTATGGATGTGGATGTGGATTTGAGTGTGAGTTTGGATACGAATGTAGATGTGAGTGTGGATGTGAATGTGGATGTGGATGTGAGTGTGGATGTCAGTGTGGATGTGGATGTGGATATGGAAATGGATGTGAGTGTGGATGTAGATGTGGATGTGGATGTGGATGTGAGTTTGGATATGGATATGGATGTGAGTGTGGATGTGAATGTGGATGTGGATGTGAGTGTGGATGTGGATGTGTGTGGATGTGGATATGGATGTGAGTGTGAATGTGGATATCAATGTGAGTGTGGATGTGGATGTGGATGTCAGTGTGGATGTGGAAGTGGATGTGAATGTGGATGTGGATGTGTGTATGGATGTGGATGTGGATTTGAGTGTGAGTTTGGATACAGATGTAGATGTGAGTGTGGATGTGAATGTGGATGTGGATGTGGATGTGAGTGTGGATGTGGATGTGGATGTGAGTGTGAATGTGAATGTGGATGTGGATGTCAGTGTGGATGTCAGTGTGGATGTGGATGTGGATATGGATATGGATGTGAGTGTGGATGTGGATGTGGATGTGGATATAGATATGGATGTGAGTGTGGATGTGGATGTGGATGTCAGTGTGGATGTGGATGTGTGTATGGATGTGGACATGGATTTGAGTGTGAGTTTGGATACAGATGTAGATGTGAGTGTGGATGTGAATGTGGATGTGGATGTGGATGTGGATGTGAGTGTGGATGTGGATGTACATGTGGATGTGGATATGGATGTGAGTGTGAATGTGAATGTGGATGTGGATGTCAGTGTGGATGTCAGTGTGGATGTGGATGTGGATATGGATGTGGATGTGAGTGTGGATGTGGATGTGAGTGTGGATGTGAGTGTGGATGTGGATGTGGATATGGATATGGATGTGAGTGTGGATGTGGATGTGAGTGTGGATGTGGAAGTGGATGTGGATGTTAGTGTGGATGTAAGTGTGGATGTGGATATGGATGTGAGTGTGGATGTGGATGTGGATGTGGATGTGAGTGTGGATGTAAGTGTGGATGTGGATGTGGATGTGAGTGTGGATGTGGATGTGGATGTGAGTGTGGATGTAAGTGTGGATGTGGATATGGATGTGAGTATGAATGTGAATGTGGATGTGGATGTCAGTATGGATGTGGAAGTGGATATGGATATGAATGTGAGTGTGGATGTGGATGTGGATGTGAGTGTAAATTTGGATGTGGATGTAGATTTGAATGTGGTATAGATGTGGATGTGGACATGAGTGTGGATTTGGGTATGGTTGTGAATATGGATGTGAGTGTGGATGTGGATGTGGATATACAGATATTGATTTGATTTAGATAATAATAGTAATGAAGATATTAATATAGATAGGTATAGATATTGATACATACAAATAGATATAAATAGGTACAGACATGGGTATTGCTATAAATATACTGATGAATATATATTGGTATATAAATACACCACATCCACATCCACACTTGCAGATATATATATACAGATACAGAGTTTGTAATTCAATTCAACAAAAATTTCATATGTATACAGATATAAATAGGGTTTGTAATTCAATTCAACAAAACTTTCATTGAACTTTAACTATATTTAAAGCAGGATACTAAAGACCGTAATTGAAGGAAAAGGCCAGTTTAGCCCTCCGTCTCATGCTGTTTGCAATCTCATGAAGGAAACTTGGCAGGGAGAGGAGAGAAACCATTTTATTTATTAATATAATAACTATGGTTACTGGATGATCATGCATCCTGATGACAAAATCTATGTCCTAGAAAAGCACATTTCTAGACAATCTCAGCCAAATCTTGGCTATGTGTCCTGCCACGGGGGAGCTTCAGCCAGGATGTTGAAGTATTTCTCATTGGGACTTTATCATATCCCTTTCATGTCAATATCGGGGCACAGCAGTCCCAGTGAACTGACAGGTGGGGTCATTTGATCTCAGTTCCTAGACATGGAAACAAAAGGAGCAGGTTGGGATGGAGGACACCATTGGCCAGGAGCCCCTCAGTCTCTTCCTTGGACACTGCCGTTCTTCTCTTTGGGATGCTCAGTCCTAGGTCTTCTTCCCCAGCCACTGTCCTCCAGAATCAGACCTTTCAATGCCTGGTTTGACATCACTCGCCTGTTTCCAGATAGGATTGTTATGTAGTTTGTAGTGAAGCATAATGTTTACACAGATTCATGGGGGTGCACAGGCTGTTTTGATGGATGGGTGGAATGTGTGGTGATGAAGTCAGAGCATTTAGGGTGTCCATCACCTCCAGAATTTATCTTTTACTTGTGCTGGGAACATTTCAAATATTTTCTTCTAGCAATTTAGGAATGTACAATACATCGTTGTTAAGCATGTTGCCACCCTCCCGTACTGTGGAACATTAGACCTCATTCCCGCTATCTGATGGCATGTTTGCTCTCATTCACCAACCCCTCCCCACACACCCCCTTCTCAGCAGACCCACTGGGGTCTGTTATTCTACTCTCCACCTCCATGAGATTACCTTTTGGGGTGCGCACATGTGAGTTAGAACACACGACCTTTGTCTACCTGTGCCTTGTGTTTTTGATGTTTGAACATAATAATGCTTTGTTTCGGAGAAAGGGATGGATATCTGTCCTGCCACAGGGAGGGTGCTGTGGACATCACAGCTCCAGGTTCTGATCCCAGGCAAGACAGAAAGTGAAATTTTCACGGACAGTTATGACGGAAGGGAAGACCCCACTCGAATGAGTGCCAGGGTATCCCTGTCCATCAGTCTTTATAGAAGTGCGTCAAAAAAGCATGACGTCGCTAAAATGTGAGTGGTTTAGAAGTGTGTGGGTCATGCTAATAGGGCTTTTTATCCAATCAGGAGAATTCTGTTCACAAACGAAATTCCCTGTCTGTGAGGAAAAGTTCTACAAAACAGGAAACGAGAGCTGTGGTAAAGAACAGCTTCTAGAATGCTAGATATCTATCTTCTTGGTAGTATTTGGTAACTTATGCACATTTGGGCATGCCTGTGAAAACACACACACGCACGCATGTGCATGGCAGTGCCAGCCCACACTACAGTCCCCAGCCTCCCCATGCAGTGTTTTTGAAATGCTTTTCTATGTAACCACTCAACCACCCTATGAAGTCAGGATTATTATTAAGTGGTAGACACAGAACCTGAAGCTCAGAAACATTAACAGCCAGCAACTTGCCAGGGCCGCTGAGGGTGTGAGTATCAGAATTAGGACTTCAAATACGATGTTGACAAGTTCTGACCCACAGGCTCTTAAGCACCACTGTGTTGGCTCTTCAGTCTAATGAGGTTGAGAGTTTCACAAAAATAAATTATTCTCTTTTTATCTCTCCTAATGCCAGATCTACCCATTCTGGAGCAGCTAAGTGAGACCGTAGGCAGAGCCCTGCCAGCAAGGCGCCACAGGCTTCCACAGTCACCTCCACCCACTGCAACACTCCAGCGAATTTTCCCTTTCACGGATGCAAGGAAAATGGGGATAGTCTCAGAAATGATGGCTAAACTCAGGGTGCACAAACACATTATTTAGAAAAGAGCTTTCCCAATAAGCCCGCACGTCGCCTAGTCCCCAAAGGATGACAAATAAGAGGCGTACCTAAGTCTTTCTCATGCGTTACTGCAACACCCTCCATAAATTTTATGCACCTTAGAAACCCAGAAGGTTATCTTTGAAAGTTCACTTAAAGCTATCTTCGGAGCTCTTCATCAAAAGAAATGGAGACTGGAGCTTAGCGACGACTTTAACTTCCATCTGTTCTGTGATGCTGCGGCAATCTCAGCCTGCAATTGGCATGGAGCATGGCAAACATTACTCTACAATGCCCCTTATGCCACATCAGTGTGCTCCAGTCCAGTAATGAAGTGCCGCAGAGCATCTGTTTGTATTCCCATGCAGCGCAAGGACCGGGTTTCTGAGAAATGACTTGCCGGCATCTGGTTGAAATGAACTGTGTGATTTAAGTATCTTTCAGATTTTTATTTTGCCAAAAGAAACACCCATTTTAAGAAACGATTATTTATTTTTTTTAGCCCTAGACTTAATGGAAATGGCGACTCCAAGTAGTAAATGTGTATTCGGGCCTCATGCATATTTTAGGAGCTAGCCATAGGAACCCCAGAACTAACAAGGCTCACAGAGCACCCCCGTTTCCATCTAACACAAGCAGCAAGTGAACTCAGCTTCCTTTGGCCGTTGGAGGGAAGACTGTCCCAACACTGTGGATGTTGGCTTCTTAGAGTCTTTCTTATTTTAAGTTTTTCTTTTTAATGTCAGAAACAAAATCATGCAGGAGGTTTGCTGTACATCTCCAACCTTTGCAGTCCAGCTAAAGGATGGGTGTCTTGCAAAAAGGAGAATCCTGACTTTGGTGAAAAGTCACAGCCAAGTGCAGGTGAGGTCCATTCACTGGGAGCCTTCCCTTTCTGCAGCAGGAAAGAAGGGACACCCGCCTTGCCTGGGCCGCCCCTCCTGTCCTCCTGGCCTGGGCTCCACCTGCAGCTGGAAGGCATGACACTCACGTAGGGACTATGACACCATCCCCCTGCCAGGGTGTCTCAGTCTCCGTGTGCATCACGTGTCTCACTCTAGGCATGACTGTTTCACCAAAATGTAGACAAGGGTGGTCCAGGTAGCCAGTCTTTCCCTAGAGGTCCAGGCAAAGCCCTGCAGAGCACAGTGGGGGTGGCCTGCAGCTCGCTCCACAACTGCTCTGCAGAAACAGCCCTGACATTCCAGAAAAGCAACACAAACTGAAAGGGATGCCAGACAGGCCAGGGGCAGGTAGCACATCCAACGGAGGCCCAAGAGTGGCCTCCAGCTGACCTGTGACTGTCAGAGTCCTCTTGCCTGGTGGGCATTTTCACAGCACAGTATCGTGCTCTGCTGCATAGCTGCTCCTTCCACCTAGGGGCCCGGCACGTTGCCCATCACTAATCCCCATTTTTCTAGGACCAGCCTCAGATTCCACAGCAACAGCTGCCCAGCCTGCGCCCTCCCACCTGTGCTACCTGGCGCTATGGCCAGGAGCCCACACACCCCTCAGCCATATGTGACATTGCAGATCAGGACAGGAGAGAGTGCAAAAGCAGAAAAGCACATTTTCATAATTCTCAAAGGTGAGAGTTTCTAAGATTCCACACTCATTAAACCCTCCTAGACACTTAGACAGGTGACAGCTTCTCCAAAGGAAATAAAGATGGATCTTTGCTTCAAATGTATTTGTAATTGAGGAGATATCTTGTGATAAATGTCTTTATTGGCCTTTGAACTGAGGGCAAGCGTGGCTATCTTCCAGTGGACTGGTGTGAGTTCCAAGGGTGTAACTGGGACCTCTCACGGGGGCCCATGCCTGTAACCCCAGCACTCAGAGAGACCGAGGTGGAAGCACTGCTTGAGCCAGGGAGCTTGAGACCAGCCTGGGCAACATAGCAAAACCCACCCCTAAAATATTTCTTAGACAATAATCCAGGTGTGGTGGCATGCACCTGTAGTCCCAGCTACCCAGAAAGCTGAGGTGGAAGGATTGTTTTAGTGCAGGATTTTGAGATTGCAGTGAGTTATTACCCCATCACTGCACTCCAGCCTGGGCGACAGAATGAGACTCTGTCTCTAAAAAGTTAAATACAAAAATACAAAAGTATAATTGCATCGTATTTGTTGAACCGTTTATATATCATGTGAGGAGCTTTCCTGCTTGAATCTATGATAATATTACAAAATGAATAAGATGACCCCACATTTCACCAGTGACGAAAGTGAAACTCAGTTCCCAGAGAAGCGATGGCAGAGAAAAGATTCAAGTTCTGGACTATCAGATTCTAACTTCATTATCTTACTTTTATATTTCAAACAAAATAATTCTTTTGGTTAGATATTCATTGGTTGGGATTAGCCCCATCCTATGTGGGTGCCAAGTGTGGACACCAGACGGTGGTTTCTGTTCTCCTCTTCCTATGCTGTTCGTGAGGATTTAAAAACACACAGCTCTGCACTTATCCTAGAATGACTGTTTGTATTAGTAAACACCAACAGATCTTATTTTCAATATTCTCAAATTTTGTTTTAGAACAATATTCTTATTTAAAAAAGTGGTTCATCTCGGGAGTAAAGACTTCTCTACAGCCTTGCGTTAAGGTCCCTGTGGCACCTTCGGCCAAACTCTCACTGGTACACCACATTTGAAGCTTCAGGAACTGATGACAGTTGTGAGTAGCTGACACCTGGAAAAGGGGCTGCTGTGGCGAGACTGAGGGGCGGCAGAGCCAGCTGCTGTGGGCCCTCCCTGCTGGCCAGAGGTCCTCCTGAAAAGGTGCAGAGGAACTCCACCACAGAAATGGTGGCTTCCACCCCAATCTGCCATGGCTGCAGTCTCCATGAGCAGACACAAGAGACGTGTCAAAGGCTTATATTTAAAATGTGTGTCCAGTACCTTCTCTGTGAATCACCAGGAGCAAAGAGGGGTAAATGTGATCACTTTTGGTAGTCAGCTTCGGGCGAGCTCACAACAGGAATCTGTTCTTTGAAAGCCCAGAGCATTAGCTTTGAAAAGATGTGGTCAGAGAGCCGTGAGCCAATGAATTTCGTCAGGGCAAATCTAGCAGCTCGAGTTTACCTGACCTGTTTCCAAAGGCATCTGACCCCATCCTAGGCAAGCAGGCTCTACCTGGCGTCCATCGCGGCAGGGACCTGCAGCTGAAGAACGAAATGGAAACAGCTCTTCCAGGCTGTGTGCACTCCATCCTGCCAGATACCACAGTTATTTTAAAACCATTTGCCAAGCCTCTTATGAAAACTTCCATGCAGGGGGACTGGGGGTGCCAATAAAGTTGGAAGGCAAAGGCCAATTTTTCTTCATTTGATAGCTCTGAGCCTTCATGGGGCCCCACAAACAGGCAGCGAACAGGCAGAAAAGGGCAAGATGATTTGACTTTTTGTTCTCTAAATCGACTCCCTGGCAGTGAAATAGCTCCCCAAAGCCATTCCTGGTATGTGTGTAAATTCTCTTCAAATGGAGGAAAATTTCTCAATTAGGAAACTTTACCAGGAAGCCTTCAGAAGTAACGGGATAGCAGGTGTAGACACTGCCTACCCCAGAAAGGTTGCTTCTGGCCCCGGGGTGCTGGCCCCGCCTCAATCTTTGACTAGGGAATGATCTAGGCCTGAGCATAAAACCACGGATTCTCGTGGACGCAAGGTCACTTGGCCATGGCTGTGCCACCAGGAAGTCATCTTAACAACAGCAGCTGAGCTTCCTGGCATTCCAGAGTGAACCCAGCCACTTTCTTTCATTTAAAGAGCATAGGAAGAAATGTCCTGGACCGTAACAATGCAGTGGAGGATAAACTTTTGCCTCTTACTTGCAGTTTTGTCTCAGTTGAGAGCGAGTTGATATAAACTGAAGATGCCACATTTGTCCCCAGGAAACACAGCTTTGCTATCAGTCACCCACCCAGCAAATGCTTCATTGCGAAGTTTCCTTATCAAGATTGCATGCAATAGACAGAGCTATTTTGAAAGTCAATGTCTCGCTTTTTTTGAAAGCTTCACTCGCTGTGTGTTTTTAGATGCAAGCTTCAAACTGTCAGAGTTTTGTTGCTGTTGATAAAGCCAGCCTGGGATTGATGCCCAGAGGGTGGTCTGACTTGAAATTATGAGACAAAACTTGAATTAAATTAATTCTCTTGATAGCTCAGGAAAAAAGGCAAAGAAGACACACTCTCTGAGCAGCACAAATAGATAATCCATAATTGTTATTGGTCAATGAATGTCTTGCTTTCCCAGCTTTAATGGCATTTCTTACACACCTAGTATTTGCCAAGATAATATTTCTGCCTACATTTGAATCTAGTGGCCTCCAGGAGACTTGGCCAGCACCATACTTCATGCTCTGAGTGCTGGATGGGCATTTGTGTGAATATAGACATCAGGAATGAAAACAACTGGCTTTTCTTCAACATTAAATATTTACACCCTAAACCTCCATTAGCCTTCCATCCATTTTGAAATGCAATTTCCAATAGGAATGTTCCTTTTACACTTTAGCTACTTCTGACCCTACAAAATAGTCTCAAGCCTTCTCAATAAATATTGTGGTCACATAAATAATCTCAGACACTCTAAGTACTGTGTGAAATTAAACAGGTGCAGAGTGTTTTTGGGGGGTGAATAAAGGGTTCTGGAATTAGACAGCTGTGTTGCTTAGACAAGTTCGTGAATGTACTAAGCCCACTGGATTGCACACCTGAACACGGTGTGTTTTATGGCATATGAATTATATCTTAATGAAAATAAAATTAACCCTTGAGACCAGCATGCTCACCTTTGAAATCTACCAGCTATTTCACGTGGGACTTCAAGTGACACTTTCTTAAACAGGGTATTTTTCCTCAAATATTCCCCTGGTTTAATCTAAAATTTCTGCTCATTTGAGCAATGAGCTTGGGTTTTTCTAGCTGTGGGGCACTGCTTGTCAAGACATGTTTTTTTAGATTGGTAACCTTTTATTGGAATAAATCAGAATGAAAACTACCGTGTGTGTGCTATGCAGTGAGAGCAGGTATCCCTTGCAGAGTGAGGCTTGCTCCAGCTCACTCTGTGCTTGTGAACCAGGCTGCCCTGCAGATCCCGTTGCTTGCCGTGGTTCCCCGTTCAGACTCTGAAAGATGCTGCCTAAGTCCCCCATGCAGGGAGCTGCATCCAGGCGTCAGGTTTTGCTGGTTCTGCTTCTGGCCATTTCAGGAGGTTAGAAGGGTCACACTCTCAAGCCACTAACATCTGAAGTGCTTGGAGAGTCCAACACATAGGAGATTTAAACATTAAAAAGTATCTAAAATTAGAACTGCCAATTCATCCAGCAATCCCACTGCTGAGTACGTACCCAGAGGAAAAGAAGTCATTATTCGAAAAAGATACTTGCACACGTGTGTTTATAGCAGCACAATTTCAAATTGCAAAACTGTGGAACCAACCTAAATGTCCCTCAATCAATGAGTGGATAAAGAAACTATGAGATATATATATCCGTGGTTTTGTGCTCAGGTCTACATCATATATATATGATGGAATAATATGCATCCATTAAAAAGGAATAAATTAACAGCATTTTCAGTGACCTGGATGAAACTGGAGACTATTATTCTGAGTGAAGTAACTCAGGAATGGAAAAACCGAACATTATATGTTCTCACTGGTATGCGGGAGCTAAGCTATGAGGGCACAGAGCCATAAGAATGATACAATGGACTTTGGGGACTTGAGGGGAAGAATGGGAGGGAGTCAAGGGATAAAACACTACTAACAAGGTGCAGTGTATACTGCTCAGGTGATGGACGCACCAAATCTCACAGATCACGACTAAAGAATTTCCTCCTATAACCAGACTAACAAGGTGCAGTGTATACTTTCAGGTGACGGATGCACCAAATCTCACAGATCACAACTAAAGTATTTCCTCCTATAACCAGATACCACCTGTACCCCAATAACTTATGGAGAGATAAAATAAAATAAGCATAAATAAGCAAATGTAGGCTATACTTACCCTGTCCACGTCTGGGGGTCCCCACGTGGAGAGCATTCCTTTCACAGAGGGTGGATCTGAATCTCTCTGAGCAGGACCAAGCATGGAGAGTGTGAAACACTATCTCCACAGAAGAACCCATGTCTTAGAAAAAATCTTTATCGTCGCCAAAGATGTTTATTCTATGTGGGTCAGAAGTTATGTGTCATGTTAAGTGAGCGGAATTTTTTACAAAGGCTGACAGCGTTGAGCAGAGCCTGGGGTGGCATCACTCATGAGAAACAGGCTCAGCTGCATGGACGACGAGGGGTCAGCACTGAGGCCATTGCTTCGAGCCTCTCTCATAAGCCACCCGAAGACACATCCAGAGGATCCAAGGCAGAGACAACACCTTTATGGGGATCTTTATTCAGCATCTCATCAGGAGCACAAAGCTCTCTGATTCATTTGAATTACCACATGTAATATCAGTACATTTTATTTATTTATGTATTATCTTTAATTTCTGGGGAGATTAAAGTATAGCTATGTGTATGTGTATGTGTATGTGTATGTGTATGTGTATACCTATGTGTATGTGTATGTGTATACCTATGTGTATACCTATGTGTATACCTATGTAACATGAGCAGATCTTGCAGGATTGTTACATAGATATAGACATATACACATGCCATGGCTGTTTGCTGCCTCCATCCCCCATCACAGACATTAGGTATTTCTCCCAATGTTATCCCTCCCCAATCTCCCCACCCCGCTCCTTCCCCTGGCCCCTCACCCCCTCCAATAGACCCCATGTGTGAAGTTCCCCTCCCTGTGTCCATGTGTTCTCATTGTTCAACACCCGCCTATGAGTGAGAACATGTGGTGTTTGGTTTTGTGTTTCTGCATCAGTTTGCTGAGAATGATGGTTTCCAGATTCATCGATATCCCTGCAAAGGAAATGAACTCATCCTTTTTTATGACTGCATAGTATTCCATGGTGTATATGGGCCACATTTTCTTTATTCGGTCTATCATTGATGGGCATTTGAGTTGGTTCCAGGTCTTTGCTATTGTAAACAGTGCCACAATGAACATACATGTGCATGTGTCTTTATAATAAAATGATTTATAATCCTTCAGGTATATACCCAGTAAAGGGATTGCTGGGTCAAGTGGAATTTCTATTTCTAGATCCTTGAGGAATTGCCACACTGTCTTCCACAATGGCTGAACTAATTTACACTCCCACCAACAGCATAAAAGCATTCCTATTTCTCCACATCCTCTCCAGCATCTGTTGTCTCCAGATTTTTTAATGATTGCCATTCTAACTGGCCTGAGATGGTATCTCAATGTGGTTTTAATCTACATTTCTCTAATGACCAGTGATCATGAGCATTTTTTATGTTTGTTGGCTGTATAAATGTTTTCTTTTGAAAAGTGTTTGTTCATATGCTTCACCCACTTTTTGATGGGGTTGCTTGTTTTTTTTCTTGCAAATTTTTTTGTTCTTTACAGATTCTGGATATTAGCCCTTTATCAGATGAGTAGCTTGCAAATATTTTTTCCCATTCTGTTGGTTGGCAGTTTCCTCTAACGTTTGTTTCTTTTGCTGTGCAGAAGCTCATAAGTTTAATTAGATCCCATTTGTCTGTTTTGGCTTTTGTTGTCATTGCTGTTGGTGTTTTAGTCATGAAGACCTTACCTATTCCTATATCCTGAATGGTATGAGCAAACTCCCTTTCCCAATTGCTACAAAGAGAATAAAATACCTAGTAATACAAGTAACAAGGGATGTGAAGGACCTCTTCAAGGAGAACTACAAACCACTTCTCAAGGATATAAGAGAGGACACAAACAGATGGAGAAACATTCCATGTTTATGATTAGGAAGAATCAATATCATGAAAATGGCCATACTGTCCAAAAAAAATTATAGATTCAATGCTATCTCCATCAAGCTACCATTGACCTTCCTCACAGAACTGGAAAAATCCACCTTAAACTTCATATGGAACCAAAAAAGAGCCCACATAGTCAATAAAATTCCAAGCAAAATAACAAAGCTGGAGGCATTTATACTACTTGACTTTAAACTATACTACAAGCTACAGTAATCAAACAGTATGGTACTGGTACCAAAACAGACATATAAACCAATGGAACAGAACAGAGGCCTTGGAAGTTATTCCACACATCTACAACAATCTTATCTTTGACAAACCTCACAAAAACAAACAATGGGGAAAGGATTTCCTGTTGAGTAAATGGTGTGGGGAAACTGGCTAGCCATGTGCAGGAAGCTGAAACTGGACTCCTTCCTTACACCTTATACAAAAATTAACTCCAGATGGTTTAAAGATTTAAACCTAAGACCTAACACCATGAAAACCTGAGAATATCAGTACATTTTAAAGTCAAGTGTCTTCTGTGAACAAAAACCTTCCTGCATGTGTATCAGGTCAAAATTTTATCTTCTTTACAACTATATGCCTCTATATCTGCCGCCCCCAAAACGCACCTTCATCTCTTCTTTCTAGGAGCTTCTCTCTGTTTCTGGCTCCATGTCAAGGTAAAACCATTCAGTTTTGACTGTTGGGAATGTGTAGTCTATCCCACCATTTGCGTTCTACCCGCATTCATGCTAAGCTGCCCTGTAGGACACATGAGAAATTTGTTCTTTGGGACCCACTAGCTCCACGGCCCCTGTGCAGCCCCCACATGCCTATTTTTTATAATCCTTAGTGTCCTCCACACATTCTGTCCTAGAGGCCACAGTCCTCTATGGTGTGAAGCATCCTGTGAACCTCAGCTGAGCCATGGGCTGGAGGTAAGGTAGCCCACATTACAGACACAGAATTCCCATTTTATGAGGCCCAGAGGAGCGTCTTTCAAGAATGAGAGGTTGGCAGTTCAGCCTGAGGGAATGGCAGGCGGACACTTTCCAGCCCCTCACTCTCCTGCAGGCCTCTCCTGACCAGGAAAGTATCAGGGCAGTGGCGGACGGGCCCTCCCTCTGAAGTGAGAAGTGAGCAGCAGCCTGTCCTGTGGCCATCCTAGTGACGATGGCTGACATAAAGAAGGGAAGATGCCCTGATACTGGACTCCATGGGGCCCAAAAGGCTACTCGGCTGCATGAAGACTGTGGCTTTGGGGACATGCAGAGAGCCCACGACGGGGTAGGATGGGTGGAGTCAGGGTGGGCGTGCTGGGTGGATGGCAGGGAAGAGTCCTCCACTGAAGTCAGGGGCAGAGCTCAGCAGTTGGGGACCAGCGGGGAGGATTCTGGAGGAGCCGCAAGGAAGACGATGAAGGGGAGCTGTGGTCCCGTTGTGGCAGATGACTGCAAAGAGGCCTTCGTTCTACAGCAGTGACCACACATGCACCTCAGCTGGGGAGTTCTGGGGAGATGTGGATGCCATAAACAGGAGAACATGAAGAACACCCAGATCATAAGGGTCCCCGTGCATTTCTGAAGATTGTGGCTCGGCGCCAGGCACTGAGGAAGGCTTCTGGACCTTACCTCCAACCAGGAACACTGGAAAACCAGCAGCATGGGCGTGGGCCCACTGTGAGGCAAGAAACAAGAGCAGCACTTACCCTCAAGGAGAAGCTGTGAACAAGAGCACAAGTCCGGCTCTGAAACTCAGTGATGAGTCCCCTCAGAAGGGTGTGTTGCAAAGTTAGGTCTTGGGAGCTTCACAAGGCAATCGGAAGGATGAGATGCTCTCACGTCAGAAGACCTGGCGTTTTCACCACTTTGGGACAAGTTTACACCTAAGAAAAGCAAAGAGAGAGAGGGTAGAAAAACTCATGACGTGAATCAGTGCAGCAAAACCTAAGAGGAAGAGCAGAGAATGCGTTTACCTGGGTTTGAGACATTTTAGGACCCCTCAGACCCTTCTCAAAACAGAGCACTTTCTCCAAGGTGTTCTTAAGCAAACCACCTCTGGCTTCATCTGATGTTCCAGAAGCGTTAGGGTCAGTCCCTTCTGGTCTCTCATGTAGTCCCCTGCTTTATAAGTGCTGAGGGATGCAGGCTGCTTGGAGCAGGTACATTCTGACCAGTCAAAAGAAAAGCAACTCCCCAAGGTGTCAGACAAAATTGAGAAGCTCTTTGACTGCTTGTGAGCCACTTCAGAGGACAACAAACTGCATTCTCTCCATGTGAATTTGAGAGGGATTTATACAGATTAAGGAGATCTGGACCCTAGGATTAGCTTTCGGGGAAGGCACAACATGAATGTTCCGGCGTGTCAGCCTGCCTTCTGGCTGGGTAGATCACTCAGGGGCATTCCACTGGGAGATGCCCCCGGAGAAAAGCCCCCTGGATGTACCATAGGAAATTGCTGGGTTGATGGGAACTCCAGTCACAAAATGCCCATTTCTCCCGGTTTAACCCCCTCACCTAGCCATGAGTGTTCTACAAAATCATCAAGGACCTACCATATTTTTAGGAACATTCCTCAAATAAAGATTAAGCTAAAGAACCTCATACACACTTTCTGGTTCTTAATTTCCATGAAAATCTATCATTTTATCAGTTAACAGCTTTGTGCTTTTTCTAATGCAACATGTAAATGATGTTTATTTAAAGGGTCCAGAAAAAAAAAAAAAACAGTTACTGTTATTTGAATAGGTGCTGACTGGAAATCAAGCTTATTGTGCCAAGAAAAGGCTTTCTGGGGGATTGTTTGTGCAGAAAGGTAAAAGAGAAACAATTTAAAAAATACAAGAATTTGTTGCTGCTGGAGGCGACATGGTTAAGAATGAAAATGGGTCTTAATGGTGCTAATGTTTCTCTCTTTGCTGTATATTAAGTATGTGGTAGCAAAGAACATCTCTAAGCAGCCGGGTGCAGTGGCTCAAGCCTGTAATCTCAGCACTTTGGGAGGCCGAGGCAGGTGGATCACAAGGTCAAAAGATCGAGACCATCCTGGTCAACATGGTGAAACCTCGTCTCTACTAAAAATACAAAAATTAGCTGGGCGTGGTGGCGCATGCCTGTAATCCCAGCTACTCAGGAGGCTGAGGCAGGAGAATTGCCTGAACCCAGGAGGCAGAGGTTGCGGTGAGCCGAGATCGTGCCATTGCACTCCAGCCTGGGTAACAAGAGCGAAACTACGTCTCAAAAAAAAAAAAAAAAAAAAAAAAAAAAAGATGTCTAAGGATGAATGGACAGGGATGTTCTGATTCTGCTCTGATTTTACTTTCACTCTGTTTATCAGCCTGACCCTGGAGAGAGTACTATTGCACTGTGAGGAATGTGAGTACTATACTATTGTGAGCACTATACTATTGTGAGCACTATACTATTGTGAGTACTATAGTATTATGAGTACTATACTATTGTGAGTACTATAGTATTGTGAGAGTACTATTGCACTGTGAGGAATGTGAGTACTATTGTATTGTGAGTGCTATACTATTGTGAGTGCTATACTATTGTGAGTACTATACTATTGTGAGTACTATTGTATTGTGAGTACTATACTATTGTGAGCACTATACTATTGTGAGTACTATACTATTGTGAGTACTATAGTATTATGAGTTCTATACTATTGTGAGTACTATACTATTGTGAGAGTACTATTGCACTGTGAGGAATGTGAGTACTATTGTATTGTGAGTGCTATACTATTGTGAGTACTATACTATTGTGAGTACTATTGTATTGTGAGTACTATACTATTGTGAGTACTATTGTATTGTGAGTACTATACTATTGTGAGTACTATTGTATTGTGAGTACTATACTATTGTGAGAGTACTATTGCACTGTGAGGAATGTGAGTACTATTGTATTGTGAGTGCTATACTATTGTGAGTACTATACTATTGTGAGTACTATACTATTGTGAGTACTATTGTATTGTGAGTACTATACTATTGTGAGTACTATACTATTGTGAGTACTATTGTATTGTGAGTACTATACTATTGTGAGAGTACTATTGCACTGTGAGGAATGTGAGTACTATTGTATTGTGAGTGCTATACTATTGTGAGTACTATACTATTGTGAGAGTACTATTGAACTGTGAGGAATGACCTTAGAGAGTGCCATTGTGCTGAGGAACAATTTTCTAGAGCAAATACGTATTTTTGGTAGTTTTAAGAATTTATTAAAATGGAGAGTTAATGAGCGTGCATCAAAAACATGAAACAGTGTAGCAAGTGTAAACAGTTGTGGTACCCAGGGACACGAGATGGTTTTCTGAAACAGAGCAGAAGGCAACACGAATACAGTGTCCAAGTCAGAATGCAGCTTCTCAAGGATTTTATTTAACTTAAAAAAAAAAAAACACATCCCTGAATGTCCTAGTCTTTCAATATTGCAAATTAATTAATTTCAATTAATAATTTTGAAAAATTAAAATTCTCAACTGTGAGGATACTGTCTGCTATCATTACAGCAGGCCGTGAGGATGCCATCTGACGTCATTACAGCAGGCCGTGAGGATACCATCTGACGTCATTACAGCAGGCCATGATGATGCCATCTGACGTCATTAACCAAGGTCGTGACGATGCCATCTGACGTCATTAACTCAGGCCGTGACGATGCCATCTGACGTCATTATCTCGGGCCGTGATGACGCCCTCTGACGTCATTATGGCAGGTGTTTCTAAAACTTTTAGCACATTTTGGTTCTTCCAAACACTTCTCAAATTCTACTGCATGTAAGAATCCCTCACTCATCTTAGTCACCTCCCCAAATCCTCAACTCTTAGCGGCTAATTTCTACCCGATTGTTAACTATTAGCATCCAATCATCGATTACGAATGCCGCAGACTTAGCATCTGAGGCACCGCCCAGTCTTGACACTGCAGGATAGGAAAGGTAGGTGAGGCCTGATTGACAAGCCAAGGAATGATGAGACCAAGGCCCCACCACATTCCCAGCATTTCCATTGCTCCCAACCTGACTCTCGGCTCCCTTTATTCTCCTGTGTGCTTCGTCTTTCCCAGAACTGTCTATTAGGCTCACTGCTTCCAATTGCCCAGCCCAGTGGCCACTTCCTCAAATGACCCCTCCCGACCGCTGTACCTCAGTTGCGGCCTGAAGCTGTTGTTGCACCCAATACTTTGCTTCCATCCCCCTTGTCACTGTCCATTAGTATTGATGATGATCTGTTCCACTGTGAGTGAGCCACACTTTTTCCCACCTCCAGGACAAGGGGGCGTCATCCTGGACCCACCACCAACCAGGGGTCTGTTGTGCCACTTACACAATCTGGCCAACCTCACTTGGTTCATCTGTATCCTGGGAGTTTGGATAGTGTCTGTTTCATATAGCTGAAATTATTTCTATAACACTATGCAACCACCAATGTATAATACTCTGTAACATAATCTTTCTACTACCAGTAACAATTGTCTTAATAACACATACTTGTAATCAAATCATTCTGTTTACAGATAAAGTGGTTATGGTTTAACCCATGGAATGGTTAAAAAAAAAAAAACAGGGCATAAAGAACTAAAGTGTCAATATCGCGATGAAAAGAGAAAATACTGATGTTTTTGTTCATGAAAGAAAGTCACAAAGACAACACAATTTCAAAAGAGGAGTAAAAATCGGGACCACACTGAGTATCGCTGAACTGAGTGGTGGTTCCCCATCTCATCACGGCTTCCTCCCTGCTCCTGCTGCTGCAACTGCCTGAAATCTTGTCACCAAGGTCCCCTGGATATCACGTCCTCTAATCCCATGGCTTTTCAAATTACTTTATGGACGTATTCGTCATGAATTCTACCAGAAACAGCTTTTGGAAGTCACAGCCTGGAGGCTCCATGGAGGCGGCCAGCTTTATCATGGACACCTCATCTCGTCCTCATGGAGCCGCTGCCCCTCACGTGGGTGTGCTCCCGCAGCAGTGACAGCATCATGCCTGCACACGCAATTGGGTCGTTGGCACTGAGAGTCTCAGGGCTGCTTTTTAAGTGAAACGACTTATCGAGGGCAATCTTTAGAAAACTCTGTTGCCAGTTCTTCACAGAGGAATGATTTTATTTTCCTTTATTCAAAGGCAGCAACGTCCTCCCTTTAACAGAGACTAAAAATAGTAGTAGCGTTAACCATGGCCATGGAAAGTTCTCAGCGACTACTATGGTGGGAGATCTGACCTCTGCACGGTTTTATTTGTTGTGAGTGTGGAGGAATATCAGGCAGCAGCGGTGACCTAGTCCTTGTGTGGAGATGTGGATGTACAAGAAGGCTGGGCTTGGGGAGGTTTTCCTGGCTGGCATGTGGGAGTCTATCTGTGTGCTCAGGGCCCCACATTTGTGCAAGCGACATGGAGATGCTCACGTTCCTGGTTGCAGTACTCATGCATGGGGTAGGAAGCCTGATAGTCAATAGGCCTGGTTTGAAGAGAACATCAATGACCCAGATAAAAGTACGCTCTAGCTCGAATTATTTCTGGAAGGTTAAAACGTGTTGTCTGTGTTTTGTGGTGTCTGCATCATGAGTCTTCCCTTACTTTCCAGAGCTGTCAAACATCCTGATCTGAGGTAGCCCAGGGTCCATTTTGGAAGCACAAGGAAGCAGAAGCAGTGGGAAGTGGGCCCAGCCCTGCGGCCTCCTAAGCCTCGTGTTGCATCCGGGAACCTAGGGTGGGGGAGTGGGGCAGGCAAAACACCTTCCAGAAACACTCAGGCCCTCTCCACTTTGGTGATATTTAACTCTCTGTAAAAAGTTGTTTATTTGTGTTCTTCCAACACTCCTCTTTTTCTGTTCATCCTGCAAGACCAGTGGCTACCGTTTGGAATCTGCTGTGGACAAAGCTCTCCGTTCACCACGGGGATTGTCAAGGCTGCATGGAGCATCCCAAACTTTCCATCTATACTTCTAAACTATAGAAAAAAATAAAATGTTTGCAATTAAGTATGCATTGGTCCGTCTCTTTCAGAGGCATTTGTGAGTATTGTGGTGTTGTTAGAATTAAGGCTCCCATTTATTCTAGGAGAGAAGCTGTGCGGGTGTTGTGAGAACATCACTTTCTGGAATTTGCCCGTTTCCCTAGATGCAAAGATACAGGACCTAGGCATGGCCATGGAGTTGCACCATCCTCATTCTGCAGCCAGTAGCACCTGCCACATTACCTTAATAGAAATAAATTTTTCCTATTTTACTTTTATAGAACATCATATTTTATGGTATAAACCTCTTGCTGCTATGTTTTAAGAGAACCTGAAGACCCCATCTGAAAGCATCACTGTATAGTTGCATAGGAAATGAAAGAAGGGAAGAAAGGAAGAGAGAATGGAGAGAAAGAGAGAAGAAAGAAAGAGAAAGAAAAGAAAGAAGGAAGGAAGGAAAAAAGGAAGGACAGAAGGAAGGAAGGAAGGAAAAAAGGAAGGACAAAAGGAAGGAAGGAAGGAAGGACAGAAGGAAAGATGGAAGGAAGGAAGGAAGGAAGGACAGAAGGAAGGAAGGAAGGAAGGACAGAAGGAAAGATGGAAGGAGGAAGGAAGGAAGGAAGGAAGGACAGAAGGAAAGATGGAAGGAGGAAGGAAGGAAGGAAGGAAGGAAGGAAGGAAGGAAAGAAGGAAGGAAAGACAGAAGGAAGGAAGGAAGGAAGGACAGAAGGAAGGAACATGCTCATTTCCTCATCCCTGCATCTGGCCAGCTGATGGGAAGACAAGAACAGTAACTCGGAAGTCCGGTGGCCTATGAAAGTCTCTGGAGTCCAGTGCTTCCCCAAAATGCCATAGATTGTCTGTTTTTCCCTAAAATGAAGCAAGAAAGGGTGACAAGGACAAAGACACACCCACATAAGCGGGTCCACTGTTCATGGAGAGTGAAAAGGTCATGTCCCTGATGTCCTGGAGCCTCTTAATTCCATGCAAGCCACACCCGTCCTTTGCATGGCCTTCCTCATCTGCACATGAGGGTAATAATCCCACAGACATCTCGGCTTGGTCCTAACGGTTTCGTGAATGTGCTTGTGCAGAATGTGTGATATGCATCAGGTGAAGCTGCTGGCTACGGAAGGTCCTGGAGACTTTCTGCAAAGTCCGAAATCTAGGGAACCAGGGTGCATCAGAAATGCTTATCATGGTATGACTCACTCCTGGTTTGTTAATTTCCCAAAACACGAAGAGGGAAACAAAGGCTGGGAATGATAACGATGGGTAATTGCTCTGTATTCCACAGCAATTATAATACAAATTCCTTTCATTCTAAGAAATTGGATGAGAAAAAAGGTGTTCTGAAGAACATTCAGATGGCCCTGCTCTTATATCTTATGCAAGCCACCCAGTAATCACAGATCACCTTAAAAGTCAGTGTTGCTGCAAAAACTTTATACGAAGACTTCGTAGATACCCACATACTAATACACACAAAACAGATTCTGCTAAACAATCAGGCCAATGGAAACGTGTTGGTAGCCGGAAGTTTAAAGTTATTAAGTGGAAGATGAATATAACAAGTTTCATGCATTTTAAAATCGTTAAATAAAGTTCCTTTGAACTTAAAAATGTGATGCTTCTGAATAAAGTAAGAATTCGAGAGAAGTGGCATGATCGGGCTGTGTAAGGGTTCACAGAGCCGGCAGCCGGACGTCTCACTCGAGACAGAGAAATGAGACCTACAAGCAGGACGCACCTCGAGAACTCTGGATTCTCTCCTATTTTCAGTCACTCAAAAGGATTTGTCTAGAAACTAAAATGAAAAAATATAGAAAATATAATAACATACACTTTCCGAGGAGGGGTGTGTGCTACCTGAGTCCCTTTGGAAAGAAAGTGAATGAAGAAGATTCAGCAGAGGCTTCGCTAGATGCCATTCTCTTCCCCAGAAAAGCAGCCGTCAGAGCCAGCACCACTTTCTAAGCCACCTTCTCCCATCGCAGCCCTCAGCCGCAGTGCCTTTATCGCTGTGTGCATTTCTATTACCAGTTTAAAATATTAAAGAGGTAAAGTTTGAGCACAAATATAAACAATTTTCTCTGTAAAGTATTTTAATAACAAATCTTTGAGTTTGTGTGTTTTCTAGACCAAAAAATAAAAAAAACTAGAGAGGTTTTCTCTGGCTTTGAGTGTTTGGAAGTTTCCCTTGTGACACAGGCCAGGCCTCGGCACCTCTCTGTGGGACCCTCAGATGAAACGCGTGTCTGGAGGGACCGGGGCGTCCATTTCTTCTGGCAGCGTATGCTGAGCGGTACTCTCGACCCACATTCCAGGGGGTTATTAGTCAAAGTAATAGTTTATTTTTTTCAGCAGAAAAATAAACCCTGATGCACTCAACACAGCAGTTCCCTGAGCTACCCTTGGGCTTTGTTTGACTTAGGAAGTGCCCTTATTATGAAAAATTATTCAATAATGGATGAGGAGTCTGTGAAAACTTCTCCCACACAGCATTAATTTACCTGAATTATGCGGCACTGCCACTGAAAGGAATCACCAAAGGTTATCTCAGGTCTGATGAGGGCCAGAGGAGGAAACTGCCTTGGGGGAGCGGGTTTCAAGGCGGCCTCCGCACCCCGCACCCTCAGTCTCAGAACGCAGAGCGAAGAAAACTGACCTTTCTGGGGAATCAGGGGTTGCCTGCCTGAAACAAGGTAGCTGATCTCTTACAAATGCGAGCACACCCAGGAGCGTGTGTAAGAGGTGAGCCAGCGGGGTCAGTCACAGCCATCACAAAAGCCCCATTTGCTCTCAGGGGTTACAAAGGCACACTGCACTCTTCATTTTCAAACATGTTCCCAAAACTAGGTTTAATTCAGGACTCACGTAAGTGTTGCTTTTCTTTAAGTGTTGGCAATATTTTAAGGATGTGAGGACTGAACTCTGCTCTCCCTAATGCTGCGTGTCTTTTCACATAGCCTTGGAAATCCAATATGGAACGCAATTTGTACGAGCACAGTGGCAGGAGACACTCCCTGAAGCCTGCTCCTCCTCACCACCGTCTGTAGGTTTCCCTGGAACATTCACACAGAAAGCCGCAGTTGCAGCTGATGCCCCAGTAGGCATCTGCCCTCCAAGTTCCTCACTCCCCAATCAGACAATTAGCCCCCTTTTCCAGAGAGGTTTCCTCTACTCATGAAGAGCTTGGATTTTCCCAAAGATGTGTAACTGTGAGAACTTGTGGGCACTTCACCTCTGAACCTCAATGGCCTCATCAAGAATGAGGCAATTGCTGTAGGACATCTAAGTTGTTTTTCTTCTGGAATGCAGAGACTGGGGTTTCCTTCTCAACCTCCACCTGGTTCTGTGGATGTCTGGGGGCCACGGTGGTGGAGAGAGCTGACCATATCTCCTAAGGACCCTCACTTTCCCTTTGAACTTTAGAATTGTGACTAAAATAGACAAGAGAGAGACTCGGGTCTTATCTTTCTATCTGGTAGTCCACACTGTTTAAAGAAAGACGAAGGAGAGAAGAACAAAGCTCAAAACACAAGCCGAGAGGCCCAGACCATCATAGCAGATCCCCAAGTCCCTAGAGGCATCTGCAGACTCATCAGGCTGCACTGGGGCAGCTCACAAGCGACCAGGACCCTGTCCACAGCCACCAACCAACCTGTCCTGGCCAAACCTGCTTGGCATGACCAGAACACGGAGCAGGCCATGTCCTGTGTGGCCGGAACACAGGGCATTGCTACATGAGAGCCCAACAAAGAAAAACAGATAACATTTGTTGCAATTTCTAAATGATAAATCCTGTAGTGTTTCAGGTCATATGGCCTTTTATACTAAAAATTCCTCCTCAAATTGATGCATCTTCAAAATGAAAACATATACATATGATTTAAATCATAAATTATATTCATTATGAAATACACTTGTGAATGAATATGGCATTGAAATGAGAAATTTCAGGCTTTGGGGCAAACTTAGAGCAAATTATGTATATGCGTTAATTCAGTGATATAGAAGCTAAAACTACAGGACTGTAAGAGCTCATCACCCCAGGATTTCAGAGCTAGAGGCTTTTGTGCAGTTATTTCCTGTTTGAAGCCTCCCTGATGGCACCCCCATGTTACTACTGTGCCTTGACTTCCCCTGGAGACTGAGGGCCTCTGGGACAGGAACCATGGGCTTGGGTAATTCCATTGGTTCTGTGGGGTCTGGTTGAAGGTTTTAGAGGAAAAAACAGCTTTTCCCTGCCACGCTGTCTCCATCAGAAATACCAGGGAGGAGTTTGGCGAGCCTTGGCTTCCCCGCTGTGTAGCAGGTGGGTGAGGGAGAAGTCAGTGGTCAGCTGTTCAAGCCACCATTTGCCTGGCCTGACAACCAGGAAAAGGCAACATCTCCATCCCAGCTGGGTGGGGTGTGGGGCATCCGCGCAGCAGCCAGCATACCCCGCATGTGGTGCCTTTGGCTGCCATCATCCCGGCGAGGAGCCTCTTTAGGGAATTCCAGGGCAGGGCTTGCAGACACCAGCGATGACTTCCCGAGGTTATGGGCCGACGTCCTTCGCTCAGGCCTCGCCTGTCCCCGTTTCCATCAGGGAAGTTGAAGGCTTAAGTGCTTTTGTGTTTAGTCATTCATAAATAGTCTCTGCTATAACATTTCTAAACACAGTGGGACATGTTTAGCTTTTCCCAGAGTGACATGGGACTCCAGCATTGCCAGGACCCAGGCAGCCAGCCCGGGCTGAGGGTCTGCTTTCCCATGCTGAGGCCACAGAGTCATTAGTCATTATATTGAATGCTTTGTTTTTGCCTGAAGCTCTTCTGCTCTTACACTCTGATTTCAGAGCCCAGGACCACAGGCTTCGTGGTCAGAGCTGGGATAATTGCCTGAAGGGGCCAAGGCATGGAGGTGCTGCTGGATCCAACCCAGGATGCAAAACCGGCCCTAGCTGGGCGGCTGCAGGGCCCAGGGCTTTCCACCCTCCACTCCACTCAGCGCAGCCCAGTAGACACTGACCCAGAAACACCAACAGCATTTCTGCAAAAATGACAGAATTCCAGGAAAGATGAGGGGATGAAGTTGCACTTTGTAAAGCATCTTTGAAAGTCAAAAAAAAATTCTCTGCATTTAAAAAAGCATATTTTAAATATGCCCAAGAAGTTGTTCAATCCGGGGAAATAGAGGAGGAATCGCTGTTTCTAGAAGACAGTCTCCACAGGAGAACTTGGCTGAAAGTACGAGGCAACCCTTCTTCCTTAGATTAAAACTAACCATCCTCTTTATGTTGTGAAAATTGCCACGCTAACTTCATTTAAATAAAGAAAAATATCACACTGTGATTGAATTTAAACTATGAGGAGACTTTCATCCTGGAACAATTACACAATGCTTCAACATATTAAGATGCCATTAGTAGGGCTGGAATATTTCCAGAGCATCAGCTTGTAATATTTTCTGAATAATTTCTTTAAAATGATTTTTCTGTTATGCTTTCCTATTGCTTCTATAATTATTTTAATTATCATCTGTAGTGGCTGTTTGTAGCCAAGGCTGGGAGTGGGATTTTACATATGCAGGGCCACTTGCTGAGGTAAATTCTGCAAGTCACCTGTGTACCTGGAGAAGGCCTGACTTTAACAGGTCCCCATTTAAAAGAGCGCTGGTGACATTTCGTGTCTCAACGCTTCCAATTCCAGACCTTCAGTTTTGATCGTAAACAAAAGAGCACCTGGTAATATACAAATGATAACCCATTAGAAAGAGAGATTTTAATTTAAAAACAAAAATTGGCAATTCGTGTTTATTTATCTAACGATAAGGGGAAACGGAGTCTCCGGGGCACTGACGCTGTGTGTCTATTAAGAGGATGTTTCAGTCTTTAAACTCTTTTGCCTGGAGGAGAATACCCGTGTTCCTGCCAGGTTTGGGATATGTGTTGTCAAGAGTGAGTTTCTGTGTAGGAACCAGTAGCTGCTGGAATAAATGTGACACTGATGACCAATTTTTGAACGAAAAACAGAGCACTATTGAACATGTTTGTGCGGTTTAACTAGCATCTTAATATATTTTTAATTCATTTTAAAACTTAAATGAGGAAGACTAATGTTTTGACACCATAAAAGCAAAAAGACACCCCTCGTATGGCGCCATGGCGGGACTGGCACGTTTTCCCCTCACCCGCTGTCTGCTTTCTTCTTTCCGACGAGAAACATTGCCCATCCTGGAGGGCAGGAGACCACCTCTGGGAAGCTGTAGCTCGGCATGCTTCTCTACCCCTTGGCAGGAAAGATTTGAATGTACCTAAATGAAGCTTCCCAGGCTTGTCTTCCTGGGAGGTGGTCCTGAGCAGCACTTAGCCCAGTTTCCCAGGAAGCATCAGCTTGGGCATGGAATCCCCACCGTGGGATTCTTCTATGGGCCACAGACCAGGAGCCAACAAGGTCTCAGGACAGGCGGCGGGGCCAACCCTGAGGGAGGACGGTGTCTCCCGTCCTTGGCCTTCTCTGCTGCTGCCTCGTGGCTCCTCCACAAACCCTCACCCTCCCATATCCCACAGGCCAGCCGTTCTTTCTTTCTCTTTCTTTCTTTCTTCCTTTCTCTTTCATTCTTTCTTTTTCTTTCTTTCCTTCCTTCTTTCTTCCTTATTTCCTTCCTTCCTTCTTCTTGTTTTCTTTCTTCAGTCTTTCTTTTTCTTTCTTCTTTCTTTTTTTCTTTCTTTCTTTCCTTCCTTCCCTCCTTCTTATTTTTTTCTTTCTTCTTTCTTCTTCTTTCTTCCCTCCCTCCCTCCTTCCCTCTTTTGCTCCTTCCTTCCCTCCTTTTTCTCTCTCTTTCTTTCTTTCCTTCCTTCCTTCCTTCTCTCTTTCTTTCTTTTTCTTTTCCCACCCCCAAGATGGAGTCTCACTCTGTTACCCAGGCTGGACTGTAATGGCACAATCTCTGCTCACTGCAACATCTGCCTCCCAGGTTCAAGCGAATCTCCTGCCTCAGCCTCTCGAGTAGCTGGGATTACAGGCATGCACCACCACACCTGGCTAATTTTTGTATCTTTAGTAGAAGTGGGGTTTCACCATGTTGGCCAAGTTGGTCTCAAACTCCTGACCTCAGGTGATCTGCCTGCCTCGGCCTCTCAAATTGCTGAGATCACAGATGTGAGCCACCGTACCCAGCCCAACCTTTCTTTTGTATTCCAATTGTTATTCTTTATTTTATCCTTTACTTTCTCCTTGCAATGTTTGAGAACAAATTATGATTAGAAAAGATATGAGTAGCTAACCTAAAACCCAAATAAGGCTAGGTGTCCACTCTTTTTTTTTATTATTATTATTTTTGAGACGGAGTTTCCCTCTTGTTACCCAGGGTAGAGTGCTATGGCGCGATCTCGGCTCACCGCAACCTCCGCCTCCTGGGTTCAGGCAATTCTTCTGCCTCAGCCTCCTGAGTAGCTGAGATTACAGGCACGCGCCACCATGCCCAGCTAATTTTTTGTATCTTTAGTAGAGACGGGGTTTCACCATGTTGACCAGGATGGTTTCGATCTCTTGACCTCGTGATCCACCCATCTTGGCCTCCCAAAGTGCTGGGATTACAGGCTTGAGCCACCGCGCCTGGCCTGGTGTCTACTCTTCAGTCTCCTTAGAAAATAAGATTAGCCAATGTCAGGAGAAAAACCATAACAGCTTCCACGGGTTACGCATCTAGTTTGTGCCAGATGTTTTCTGAGAAGCTGCTGGTAAATCCCGTTCAAGTCTCACAGGCAGGGTATAGAGCCTGGGACTCAGAGAAGTCAATTAACTCTAACAAGAGCACACAGCTACTTAGTAATGTGGTGGGAAGCTCTCAGGCTTTGTCCAGCTTCGGAGCGAACTTGTGCAGTTTTTACTATATTTGCTATGCTGCAGTGGCGTTTCTACTGATTTTTAAATTCCTAAAGAACAAGGTTCTTTCTCACCTTTTCTGTTTATACTCTTCTATGTGTACATAAGCAGGTCATGTTTTATTGGGAATTTTCCAAAATTTTTACCTTGTCCAATAAAAATAAATTTCTATGGGTGTGTGCTATTGCTTTAAACTGGAATTGAAAATGATAAAAATAAAAGAAGACATCAAATTATGATGCTTGAATACGTTTTCTCTTTCCAAGCGAGAGGCAGCCAGGCAGGCCATCGCTGATGACAGAATGGCTGTGAGAAGGAGCAGCCTGCAGGGTGGGCTCACAGGCTCGTGGGAAGGACGCTCGCTCAGGCTGTAGTTCTACGAGAATCATTTCCTCTCGTTGCGATACACCGGAATCTGGACAACATACAAAGAAGCAAGAGTATCCTCAGCCCTCAAAAGCTGGCTGTGACGTGCACTGCAGCACGCAGCACTCATCCACAGCACGTGATGCAGGAGCAGGTGAAGGATGCTCTGACGGCACCAGTGAGGGAAGAAGCCAGCACAGAGCTGGGGCTGCCCTGCAGGGGATGATGCTCCACCCTGGGAGGAGTCACTGTCGGGAAGGGCTCAGACTTCTGGTTTTCGGCCCAGTCTGGAAGTGAAACTTGCAGTGCGAGATTCTGTGAAGGTGTGTTGCTCTTCAGGAAAGCTCTGTTAGCCAGGAGGTGACAGAAAACACAGTTGTCAAGTACAGGGTTGTTTTCCAATTGTCAAGTGAAATCAAGACAACCTGCTTTTCTTCAACTGAGAAGCATTTCTTTATTGATTTATGGTGAATCAAAATTCCAATGTCGTTTATGCTTTAAAAACAGTTGATTTTTTTTTCTTTTTTTTCCATAAGGGAGCTAGAACGTTTAAAAAATGATGATTAGTACCATGATATTAGAGACTGTCACCACTAAGTAGTCAAGTCTCTTACAATTTCAGAAATGTACACTCTGCAAATCCAGGCTCATAGGCTTACTCTTGTTTTATGAGGACATTGTTTAGACAGGCTTCAAGCATTTAAGTTAAAAGGATATGACTTACAGAGACATCTCTGAAGCATTGGTAGTTTGCTCAGGTCTAGGAAGTCTTTGTGAATATGTATAGAGGGATGAGGATGATCGTGTTAGCACAGAACCAATATTGGCCCTGGTGACCCCAGAGAGGAGAGGCGGTCCCCTGCCCCAGCCTTTGGTGCCCCAAATCCACACAAATTCCCCAAATTTGCCATGTGCTGTCCAACATTAGGCAAATTATTCCACTTCTGAACCTCAACTACCTCACAAAGCCAGTTTTCTGGACCAAAGTTGGAGCAAGAGTGTGTGCCCAGACCCAGAGTGCAGAGCCCACAAGAAGGAAGAAGAACATATGCGCAGGCACACAAGCGCACGCGCACACACACACACACATACACAGACGCACACACACAGACATAAAGGTCATGCAGATGGAGGGGGATCATGTGCACGTGCACACACACAAACACAAACACACAGCACAAAGGCCATGAAGATGGAGAGGGATCATGTGTATACACACACACACACACACACACACAGAGCACAAAGGCCACAAAGGACGGTATCATGTGCACACACACATACACACACACACAGAGCACAAAGGCCATGAAGATGGAGGAGCATCATGTGTACACACACACACACCAGCACACAGAGCACAAAGGCCATGAAGATAGAGGGGGATCATATGCACACACACACACACACAGAGCACAAAGGCCATGAAGATGGAGGGGGATTATGTGCACACACACACATACACACAGAGCACAAAGGCCACGAAGGTAGAGGGGGATCATATGCACACGCACACACACACACACACACATGCACACAGAGTACAAAGGCCATGAAGATGGAGAGGGATCATGTGCACACACACACATACACACAGAGCACAAAGGCCACGAAGGTAGAGGGGGATCATATGCACACACACACACATACACACACACAGAGTACAAAGGCCACAAAGGTGGAGGGGGATCATGTGCACACACACACACAGCACAAAGGTCCTGAAGATGGAGGGGGATCTTCTGCACACACACACGCACACACACAGAGCACAAAGGCCATGAAGACGGATGGGGATTATGTGCACACACACACACACAGTACAAAGGCCATGAAGATGGAGGGGGATCATGTGTACGCACACACACACACACACACAGAGCAAAGGCCATAACGATGGAGAGGGATTGTGTGCACACACACACACACAGTACAAAGGTCCTGAAGATGGAGGGAGATCTTCTGCACACACACACACACACACACATACACAGCGCAAAGGCCATGAAGATGGACGGGGATTATGTGCACACACACACACACACACAGAGCAAAGGCCATAACGATGGAGGGGGATTGTGTGCACACACACACACATGCACACACACACAGTACAAAGGCCATGAAGATAGAGGGGGACCGTGTGCACATACACACACACAGAGCACAAAGGTCATTAAGATAGAGGGGGGTCGTGTGCACACACACACACAGTACAAAGGCCATGAAGATGGAGGGGGATCATGTGCACACACACACAGAGCAAAGACCATAACAATGGAGGGGGATTGGGTGCACACACACACACACACACGCACACACACACAGCACAAAGGCCATGAAGATGGAGGGGGATCTTGTGCACACACACAGAGCACAAAGGCCATGAAGATGGAGGGGATCGTGTGTGTGTGCACACACACACACACACACGGAGCACAAAGGCCATGAAGATGTAGGGGGATCATGTGTACACACACGCACACACACAGCACAAAGGCCATGACGATGGAGGGGATCTTGTGCACACACACACAGCACAAAGCTCAGCAAGAAGAAGGAAGTGCATGTGCACCTGCTTGGAGCTCACCAAGGTGAATGGAGAGTACGTGCACCCCACAGAGCTGCACAGCCCTCCAAGGATGCCCCCAGCACTCACAAATCATGACTCCTCCTGCAGCAGAGAGAAAGTTTGTTCTCAGCAAAGACAGCTGTAAGAAGGGCTCCTCCCCACACTAAGCAGGGCCTGACATGGTGCAGGGAGCGGGGCCTGGTCCTAACGGGTGGGTCTCCCAACAACCGTGCCATTTTCTTCCGTCCTGCAAATGGGAGAAGGGAGCTATTATGTGGAAGTTCTGAGCACATGTGTGGCCTGGAGTTGGATGGCCAGTGGCCTTTACCATGAGTCACTGTGAGCTCTGGAGCCTCCTTCCAATAGGGCTTGGCAAGCAAGAGTCAGGATCCCACCCAAGTCTGCATATCATCCTGAAGGCCTTGGGAGAGTCGGCTATTTAAGTGTCGGATTTTTCAACCGTGACTCAATTGGTCTGATGCTTACAGGCTTCTTCTATTTCCCATGAGAAAACTAAGTCACCAGCCCCTTTAAAACGTACAGATGCTGCACGGTTCATTTCCAAACACACCCTTGAGTGGTATCTATACATAGTCCATTTGCAGAGATCTGTGAGCATTACTAAGTTCTTTAGCTGCAAAGGCTCAACAGCCCAGGATGGGAATTTCCAAGGTGTCATTCAAAAGTAAGAGATAACAGCAGACCACTTCCTCAGTGTTCTTGAGGGAGCATATGAGATGCTGGAGCAAGGACCTTTCATGCCCAAGGCATGGCTGCAGCTCACAGGAGGCAGGGCTGGCACAGAGCCTCCGGGAGCCTCTCTTCTGCATGTGGGTTGTGTCTATCTATATATTTGTTGTCAATGCTAATGTGATATGTTTGAAATATTTAAATTTTGGAAATTAGTGCTTTCTAACAAAAATAAATAAAGTGAGTAAATATTGAATTAATTTGGTATGGCAGCAAAGTCCCAATTGAACGAGAGGCCCTTCTTGAGGGGTGTTAGCAGACTCCCGGATTTCTCACACAGATGAGGTACATATTGGATCCCCTTAAATTCCAATCTTATATCCAGTGTTTGCCGGAACATTCTGGAGGTGGCCCTCACTGTTCTGCATTGGAGTTGTAAGAAAAGCTTTTGAGATTTGAGGACTAAGAAGGAGAGGAAGTGTCAGGCTTGTTTTTGGAGCCTTGGTGCCAGCTGACGCAGAGCTGGGCGCTGGGGGAGCCTTCGACCCCTCCCTGCACTCCCCATGGGAGGGTTGCGTACCCTGATATCGAAGAGAGTGAGCAAATACTCAATAAGCTGTTACTTCTGATAAAATGTTTAATAAAAACTGAATAAAATTACTAAATATTCAGTAGGTTACCATTCTAATAGTGGAACATGCTGAGAGTCCTTTTTCCTTTACATCAAATTCCTTTTCCTTGGGGTCTGAGCATCTTACACAGAACACATGAACATAAATGCTGAAATGCCAGGCTGTGAAGCAGAAGCATGAATGGCATCATCAGCGTTTTCTAGACAACTCTTCAGGTAAACCTGCCCCAAGCAGAGCCGTCCATTCCCCTTGCCACGGAGGCGCCTTGAGACTCTTCCTCTCTGAAGGCCCACGGCAGCTGCTAGTGCCCGTTCTGACCCAGGTGTGGGCTGAGTGTCAGACACTCCCAGCCACTGAGTCTCTGCAGCAGCTCTGGGTGGTAGCCAGCACTATGGTGTCATTTTGGAGATGAGAGAAGCGAGGTTTGGACAGCTGAAGAAACCTGAGTAAAAGTACAAAGCTAAATGTTGAAACCAGGATCCACCCCTCCCCATGCCTGGGGTCTCCCCTCAGAGCTCTGTTGCAGGAATAAGAGTCTATTGGAATATTGGAATTAAGGAGACCCTGTCATAGTAAAGGCACACACCTCCATGTGTGAAGACGTGAAGACCTCGGATTGAGTTTGAAGCCAAACACAGCTGAGGAGAACTCAGTGAAGTTGGCGATTTGATGCCGTGGCAATAAGACCTAGCCATGAGGTCGCATTTTAAAAACTTCTCTTTGTTGATGAGTGGCGGGGAAGTGCGGTTTCACATCTGATTTTCTTCTCAAGGTGCATTAAAAGGCAGAAAGGAAAATTAAGAAGATAAACATGGGTGCGTAAACCCCAAAAGTGCAGAGCTTGCAGAGAAGAAAGAAAAATGAAAAACGTTCGACGTGTTTGTGCACCCTCACAATAATTGTCTGCTTTTACAGGTTTGCGTTTGTTTATTTTTTTTATTATTATTTTAATTGACACAGTCTCCAGTCACCTTTAAACCATGGGAAGCGGTCTTTGTACTGCTGCAGCCATAAGGCAGCTGGCAAGGCAACCAGCTCATCCTGCTGGAAAAAGAATTTTCCCCAGTCCACCATTTATTGTTGTCTAGCTTATATTCTTTCATTTATTTATTATGTATTTATTGAGACGGAGTTTCGCTCTTGTTACCCAGGCTGGAGTGCAACGGCGCGATCTCGGCTCACCGCAACCTCTGCCTCCTGGGTTCAGGCAATTCTCCTGCCTCAGCCTCCTGAGTAGCTGGGATTACAGGCACGCGCCACCATGCCCAGCTAATTATAGGCGTGAGCCACCGTGCCTGGCCTATTCTTACTAAATATAAACTGATTTAGCCTTACAGAAAAAGAAAAATACAGCATCGTCCAGCTCTATTGAATACATTAACTAGTTGGCAACTACTTTATAAGAGCTACGTAGTGATGACAGAGAGAGAAACTCACGTCAGTCACCGTGACAAGGAAAACCACTTTCACATATATATATATATATATATGTAACTAATTTGTCAATATCTCACCACACATATCCACATATTTGGAAGTATTCAGGTACTTAGCTCCATTGACAAACCCTGTAGATGCCCAGATGGAACTGAAGTCAGTGATTAAATAATTTGAGGGATTAAAGCGAATCTGTAGTTGACAGGTTAATAAAAATTACCTTTGATTTTTTTAATTATATTTTATACACTATTACCCATCTTCTATATTTTTGCCACATTAATCCTCCTAAAACTGTCCCCGTCATGGTGTTCCTTCTTCTAAACCTTCAGCTCTTTACCCTAACCCCACTGATGGAAGAAAACCTCTTAAAGAAACTGTCAAACCTTTTGCTTCCTTGACCTGGACCCACAGGCACTAACCATGTTTGTGTTCTGCCAGGCTGCGGTGCGTGGCGGTGCTGTTGGCATCTGCTCACCCCTCTGTCACTTATCAAATTCATGGTACCAACCTCCTTCAACGACATTTTTCTACATTTGCCTAATCAAGCATCCATGTACCAGAATTAATGTTTTCTTATATCTTGAATATTAAAAAAAAAAAATTCCCAAGGCCATAAGCAATTCATGACATATCACTGTTATTTATGCGTGTGCTTATTTTTGCTTACAGGTACAGTAAAATACTTTACATAAGTGTGTCAACTAATTGCAAGTCTTCTTTGTGAACTGAATATTTGTAAACTTTGTTAGTTTCCGGATTGGCATGCTTTGCTTTTGATTGTATGAGAATTTATGTAGTAAGATTTTCAGACTTAATAATATATTCTAATTTGTCAAATGCCTTTTAATTCTTACAATATTTTTGACAATTTTTACATTTTTATAACATTAAACCTCAATTTTCTTTTTATATATATTTTTTAAACTTTACTATTTAGAATGTCTTCACCCAACCCCAAGGTTTAGGGTTCCAGTTTTGACCATTTGCTTGAAAACAAGATAATGGGACATACCCTTACGTCATGTTTTTATTGCAACCCTTTATATATTGTAACAAAGGTGCTTTCTGAATATGTCTTCTAATGTCATGCAAAATAATGGTATTTTCTTGGTAATATTGTTAAACAATTTGCATAAGAGATTACATGTTCTCTTTCAAGTAATATGTTTCAAATAAATGGTGTTTCTTTTTCTTCCTTTTTGCTTAAAAGTGAGCTTCCTCTGAGGTTTACTTAAAAATTATTTTTTTCACTATAACTAGGCAAAAAATTGTGACAAGTCCATGGTGTGCTTCAAAGCTGATTTTACTAAAACTTGTGTTAGCAAGGCATACCTATGATAAAATAAGCTAGTATTGACATACACATATTTTTATGTCTTATGTTATATCAATGATATTAGAATTATATACAAAGTTCATGTAATTCTCATGTAAAAATACACAGAAATTTTAAATTAAGTTTTTTATATAACTTTTTTATTATATGTATATGATTCCTGGCTGGGTGCAGTGGTTCACGCCTGTAATCCCAGTACTTTAGGAGACCAAGTTGGGCAGATCACTTGAGGTCAGGAGTTTGAAACCAGCCTGGCCAACATGGTGAAACACTGACTCTACTAAAAATACAAAACAGTTAGCTGGGTGTGGTGGTGGGTGCCCTGGAGTCCCAGCTACTCAGCAGGCTGAGGCAGGAAAATGGTTTGGACCCAGAGACAGAGGTTGCAGGAGCTGAGATCACGCTACCACACTCCCGCCTGGGCAACCGAGTGAGACTCCATCTCAAAACAAACCAAAAAAAGTAATCCTCCATCTCCTTTAAGTATATATCTTGACAATAACTATAAAATCATTTAAAATATATAAACAAGTTTGATGTTTTATTTGTCATACAATAGTTTTCCAAGTCATTATATTTTGTTTGAAATTGAAGTTATTTAAGGCTGGACGAGGTGGCTCATACTTTTAATCCCAGCACTTAGGGAGGCTTAGGCAGGTGGATCACTGGGGTCAGGAGTTCGAGATTGGCCTAGCCAACATGGCAAAACCCTGTCTCTACTAAAAATACTAAAATTAGCTGGGTGTAGTGGCTCGTGCCTGTAATCCCAGCTACTTGGGAGGCTGAGGCAGGAGAATCACTTGAACCTGGGAGGCAGAGGTTGCAGTGAGCCGAGATTACACCACTGCACTCCAGCCTGGGCAACAAGAGCAAAACTCTGTTTCAAAACAAAACAAACAAAAAACAAAAACAAAAATAAAGTTATTGGAAGCTCTTATCTGAGAAATATTTGTGATGCGGATTTGTGACCAAGCTATTCAATGAAATGTCTACATTGCAAAGTCTGGTTTTTTTCCTCAGTTTCTCTTCCTTACAAAAAATACTAGAGAATTTAGGCTGGGTGCAGTGCCTCACACCCATCCCAGCACTTTGGGAGGCCAAAGTGCTCACTTGAGCTCAGGAGTTCTAGACCAGCCTGGCATACATGACAAAACTCTGTCTCTATGAATAATACAAAATGTAGGCAGGTAGGATGGTGCATGCCTGTGGTCCCAGATACTCGGGAGGCTGAGTAGGGAGGATCACCTGAGCCCAGGATGCTGAGGTTGCAGTGAGCTGAGATAGCTGAGATAGCACCACTGCACTCTAGCCTTGGTGACAAAGTGAGACGCTGGCCCCCCAAAAAAAAAGAAGAAGAAGAAGAAGAAAGAGATAGATAGAACAAGAGAGAGAATTTAAATAACATGATTGAAAACTATCACAGTTATAAGGTGGGTTGTCCCAGAGGCTCTGTGCCTGTGATTTTGGCACCCTGTCCTCCTCTCCTGCCTTAGGGTAAGTGCTCTGACTCTCTCACACAGAGAGTCACCCCCACAAGGCCCACCAGCCAGCTGCCCTTCCTCGGGCCCTGCGCGTTTCCCTGGTGGCGCCTAGGGCTGGGGTCAAACATTACCAAGGCTTACACCTCCCCCAAATGCAGATGACTCTCCTTGAGGCAGCTCCCAGGTACCCAGCCGGCAAGAGACCCCAACTCAACAGTCAGGCCCCGCTCACCCGCTCATTCTTTGACCTGGTTTCATAGGCCCCCACCTCCTTTCTGGGGAGAAGGTTAAGACTTAAACCTCAAGTCACTGTTTGGCAGACGGTTTCAGCTCTCCCTGGGGGAGGACCCTGTTCCAGGCTCTGAGACAGAGCTCAGACTGTCAGAAAGGCGGTGGTGGGGAGGGAGAAAAAGGTATCCACAGGCTTGAGCCCCCTCAAACCACCCCCAAAGCCCATGCCCTATAGCTCCCTGACCCCCAGCCTCTCTTCCAGGTGCTTCTCCTCAGACACAGGAACTGCTGTGAGGTTTCCAGGGTTCCCCCCTCAGGATGCCCCGGTGGCCACTCTGCTCCCTCCTGCCCAAGCCCAGGGACCGCTCTTTCCAGGGACTGTGTATAGCGAGAGGGTGACAGTGAGTCCTGCCTCCCTAGCCACTCCAAGGAGCTGTGACTCTCTTCGCTTGGTGCTTCCTTCAGGAGCTCCTGTATAACCTGCAGGATGAGTTTAGGCTTTTAGAAACAAATTACCCATCCATAGATTTCCCCGGAGGTGAAGAAGCAGGAGCATACTCTCCACCTGTACTGCAAACGGTAAATGAAGCACCAACTAATAAAAACTATGGTTGTATCGCAAAATAGCATCCACCCATTAACGCGTGTACATTCCCTCATTAGGGAAATAAACTAAAGCAAATGGAGCTGGGTTCATTTGCAGAACTCCTGCGTCCACGGGAAGGGCTCTCTCCAGAGAAAAATGTTCAGAAAGTGCATTTCTAAAGTGTCCATGTACATGCTTCCCATTGCGCATGCAGGAGGAAGTCTGTGTTGGTATTTTCCATTTCCATTTTCTGGGTCCTTCCATATATTCAATCAGCAACTGAAGGGGCTTCCCCAACAGACAATGAAAGTCATGCCTCTAAAGTGGGGGGCGTTAGTACCTGTGTTTTAGACAGCTCTGCTCTGAGAACTAACCAGCACCCCCTACCAGAAGCGAAATTCCCCCACCTGGGAAGAAGGTGGCGAGCCTGTGGAAGTGAAGACATGTGATGTGGGAAGGTCTAGCTGTGCCTGAGAAGACAGTATTCTTCTGCAGAGCCGCTGACGGGGACGAGCCCCAGGTACGATGGCAATGCCGTTCTCGTTGATTGGGGGAGATCTCCAGGAGTCTGAGATGGGGAAATGATACTAACCCTGAAGGTTGAGTCCACAAGGCATTATCGCTTTGGAAATGCTTCGAGGATATGTGTTATCTTGTGTCATCAACAACAGCAAGGATAGCCAATTGCAGAGCAACACAGTTCCTATAACGCACCAGCAGGAAGGCGCAGGGCGTCCTGGTGAAGGTGCAGAAATCCATGCCCCAGCCTGGTGTCTGGGCTCTTTCTTACAGCTGAGGAAGGAGGCTCAGGCGTCCAGCAAGGTTTGCATTGCAAAGGCTCTGGAATTGTTTCTTCTTCTTCCTCAAACTCCCTTGCTCCGGAGGGGCTTTTTCTTCAGTATTTGCTCATTCTGATGTTTCCCTTTGCATAAAAAGCAGTCCCATAATCCTATGGATCAAAGAACGTTGGGTTTATTGACTGACTTCCTGGTGTCAGAGGTGAGAATGCACCGCTGGACACCGGGGATAGTAAGAAATAAAAAAGGGTTACAAATAAGAAAGCCAGGGTAAAATGCCAGCACCGAGAGACCTTCAGTGTGAAACAGCCGCAGCAGATTTGATGTGCCGCTTTGGCAGCCAGTCCAATAATCTGAATAAGAAAACAAATCATCCCCAGCTCTGTGGATCAGATCGGAGGAGCTGCGGCACCGCCAGCCTGCAGAGTCACAGAGGGAGGGTCGGGGTGGTGGGCGCTCCATAGGGTCATCTCCAGGGGAAGATCTCAGGGTGGAGGGTTAAGAGACTTGCTCAAGTTCATGGCAGAGTGCAGCGTGAACACAGATTGAATTAAGGAGCGCTGTGAAGCCCTGTGAAAATGCTGGCTTATCTCAAGGGCTCTTCCCAGGCCAAGGCTGCACAGCAGAAATACAGTGCAGGATTGAACAGTTTTGGCAGAATAAACAGGAACGCCTGTCTTTGCCTATCATGCTGATCTTGCAACTAATATGATTAGAGCCACTGGTTTGCTTCTGGGAATCTCCACTCCTTTTTATTATAGACCACACCTGCACAGCTAAGGTGGGGTGTCACAGGCACAGGACCGCGTCCGTACCCTTGGTCGTCCTGATGAGCACGGAGGATTTGTTTCCCATTTTCTATTTCTGACTGGCTCTAGCATCTTCCAAAGACCTCAAGGCCTGTGTACAGAGGACAAAGTAATGCCTATAATGTGCACGTGTGTGGGTGTGGGTGCCGGTGTTGTATGCAGATGTCTCTGTGTGCCTGTGTGTGTGTGTGTGTGTGCGCGCGCCTCTGTGTGTGTGTGTTTGTGTGTGTGTGCCTCTGTGTGTGTGTGCCTGTGTGTGTGCGCCTGTGTGTGTGTGCCTCTGTGTGTGTGTGTGCCTCTGTGTGTGTGTGCCTCTGTGTGCCTGTGTGTGCCTGTGTGTGTGTGTGCCTCTGTGTGCCTGTGTGTGTGTGCCTGTGTGTGTGCCTGTGTGCCTGTGTGTGTGCCTGTGTGCCTCTGTGTGTGTGTGCGCCTCTGTGTGTGTGTGTGCCTGTGTGTGTGTGCCTGTGTGTGTGTGCCTGTGTGTGTGTGCCTCTGTGTGTGTGTGCCTCTGTGTGCCTGTGTGTGTGTGCCTCTGTGTGTGTCTGCCTCTGTGTGTGTGCCTCTGTGTGTGTGTGTGTGCCTCTGTGTGTGTGTGCCTGTGTGTGTGTGCCTCTGTGTGCCTCTGTGTGTGTGTGTGCCTCTGTGTGTGTGTGCCTCTGTGTGTGTGTGTGTGCGCCTCTGTGTGTGTGTGCCTGTGTGTGTGTGAGTGTGTGTGTGTGTGTGATCGTGGCTATTAGGAAACGAGCAGGTTCCGCACTTTGCAAGTCATTCATGTGCTCAGGACTACTGTTAGCATCTGCTACTGGTAAGTTCAGCAGTGATTGCAAATCGAGGGGAAAATGCTCACTTTCACGTAAGAGTCCTCTGGCTCTTCAGCACTGTGGACCCCTCATAGTGCCACATCCTTTCCTGCGGGGAGGGTTTCATACACTAATGACCACAAGGAGGGTCTCCCTAAAGATTCCTCAGGAGACAGTGCCTCTCCTTCCTGGACCCACCATGCTTATAATTTACAACTCTAATAAAATATTTTCTGCTGAGCCACCTGTGCTCTAAACACAGAATTCCACCCCCAGTTGCCAGGGCCTACTCATCAGACACTCCACAAAAGCTGGTTGATACATGACCTGGAAGTGGCTCCTGTTATCCATGAAGTGCTGGAGGGTCAGGACATTTCTATTCCCATGATCCCAAAAAGGCCTGGGGTAGAACCTGGCACATCACAGTCATGCTATACATGCTGGAGAAGAGGTCACCAAAGAGCCTTTCCTTCCCTCCCTCCTTCCTTCCTCTCCTCCTCTATTCCATCTTCCCTTCCTCCTCTTCTTCCTTTCTTCCTTCCTTCCTCTCCTCCTCTATCTCTTCTTCCCTTCCTCTTCTTCCCTCCCTCCCTCCTTCCTTCCTCTCCTCCTCTATTCTGTCTTCCCTTCCTCCTCTTCTTCCTTCCCTCCCTTCTTCCTCACTCTCCTCCTCTATTCTATTTTCCCTTTCTCCTCTTCTTCTTCCCTCTCTCCTCTTCTTCTTGCCTCCCTCCTTCCTCTCCTCCTCTATTCCTTCTTTCCTTCCTCTTCTTCCTCCCCTCCCTCCTTCCTTTCTCTCCTCTATTCCATCTTCCCTTCCTCCTCTTCTTCCTTTCTTCTCTCCTTCCCTCCTCTCCTCCTCTATTTCTTCTTCCCTTCCTTATCTTCTTCCTTCCCTCCCTTCTTTCCTTCCTCCACTCTCTTTCCTGATAAACTCATATGTAATGCTTCCTTCCTTCCTTCCCTCTTTCTACTTACTTGGTCCCTTCCTTCCTTCCATTTTCACTTTCTCCTTTTTTCTTCATCTTCCTTTCTCCCTCCTCCCTTTCCTTCTTCTTCCTTCCTCCCTCCATCCTCCCTTCTCCCTCTTCATTCTATCTTCCTCTCTTCTTCTTTCTTTCCTTCTCTCCTTCATTCAGCAACTCTAAAGAATTTTCAAAGTAACCACTCATTTCAGAGCTCATTTTAAATTATCAACAGCTTTCATCCAACCTACTAAGTGATTTCTTTCAGCCTACTGAAATTACTTGCCAAGAATGATTTAGGTGAGATATTCTATATATGAAACCAATATGCCTACCCGCTTTTATCGAAGGGCCCAATCTGGCTTCACTGGGTCTGTTATCTCCTGGTTTCTGTCTACCAGATACAGGTGCCAGCCTCTTTGAGATATGGCCCGAGCACTGTATATGTCCACAGTCCTGCCAAATACCAATCCCAACAGAGGACTCACACACCATGGAGGTCAGCACCTATCATCACTGTGCCAGCCATGAGGAACAGGAGTCCAGACACTCCCGCTGCTGCATCTTGGATTACGGTTTTATTCATTATCTGAGTCCAGTGAGACAGAATAAATTCACACCCAACAAACTGCATGATGCAGGTTTACTACTTACAGACAGGCAGAGAAAAACAAAAGAAACCTTGGATCCTTCATGAGCTGGTCCCCCAGCCTTGAGAAAGCTGTCTGAGTCAGACAGAGCCCCGACTGTGTGTGCCCCATTTGCACCACAGCTGAGGGACCACGGAAGGCAGCCCCCCGCCCCGGTTGTATACCTCAGAGGTGACAGGACTCACTGAGCAATACTTTGAAAGATGCCCTGCTGCCAGGGAAGTGAGGGCCAAAACTTGGCTCTGCAGGGCAGTTTCTCCCTAGCTTGATGTGCTTCATTCCCTGGGAGGGACAGGGAGGAGCTCCAGCTGCTTCAGACACTTTCTCTTTGTCTCAGGGTGCTGCCTTCTCATGCTTTGGTTATTCCGACAGTGGCACACAGAAAGTCGGGGAGAAGACCCAGTCCTCAATGTCACCTGGAGAACTGTCTGCAAATCCCGCCAACCTCATTGGCCTTCAGACTCTCCTGATCTCTGCATCTACCTAAGTTTGCCTCTGTAAGGTGATGAATGAGTGAGTGTTGTTAATGAAACTTTATATCTGCAGGACTAATGCAGGGTCTGCCACAGAGAGGAGGGCCGATTAATACTTTTTGGATGAATGGATGAATTAATAAATAAATGCACTCGTGTTAAATTTCCTGCTGTGTTCCATAAACTGTGAAGAACATTAATGTAAAAAAAAAGCTAAAATTAGAAATGCTTTCCTATTAATACACCTCAGTCAAATGCTGCTGAAAATAGTAATTTTGGTTAAAATTTGCATAACATATGGTGTAGTCTATTGAATTATTTACAAAGAATTCACTATGAAGGTAATGAAAAGGTTGCAGTAAGTAAAGATTCAAAATCAGCAACTTGTTCCTCTGCTTCTCTGACCTTCTAACATCCCTTTTTGTGAATCTCAACATTTAAGGCTCAGCGTGCATTGTGCAGTTTAGGATAAATACGAACACACTCAGATTCATGTCTTGTTTGTCATGAAAATGCAGTGATTCGCATGAATGATGAACCTCAAAGTAGCAATGTTACAGATTCAAGGCTCTGCCCCATCTTCCAGACAACTGTGTCCTTATGACTGATGATGTCACAGAGGACAGCTTGTCCATGTCCGGGGCTCCTGAAATGGACTAGAACCTGGCACTTCCATTCAATCTGTGCATTTCCCTGCATCCCGGACTTATGGCCTTCACGGCATATTCGTCAGGATAGTATTCCTGTCCTGGAGTGTGTGGAAGTGAGACCGGTAATTACTGGAAAGCCCTGAGCCACTGCAGTTAGAGAATATTTAGTGGGTCACTGCCAACCCGGTAGAACTGGGGCTGAGTATGGGCTCAGAAGACAGGACAATCTTAGGCCCTGCCCTTAGGCTAGAGCAGGGCTGTGTTTGTTCATCTTTTAGGCACAGGTTAGAAGAACCCATGGTGGACTAAGAATGCTCAATAAATGCTGATTTGACAAATTTATAATGAATGTTTTCTTGCAAGCAAAGGTAACTATTGACCACCAGAAAACAAATAAATCTGTGCACTAGAGTTCAAGGTGCCACAGATCTCTAGGTCAGCGGGGAAATGCCACCAGTCTCTTTGCTAAAGGATAGCAGGAGTGACATTTGCTCCAGTTCACAATGAGTTCCTCATCTCCATCTGAGGCCACCTCAGCCTGGACTTCATTGTCCACATCACTATCAGCATTTTGGTCAAAGTCACTGAACAGGTCTCTATGAATTTCCAAATTTTTCCCACATCTTCCTATCTTCTCTGAGCCCTCCGAACTGCTCCCACCTCTGCCCACAACCCAGTTCCAGAATAGCAAGAGTGACGTTTGCTCCAGTTCCCAATGAGTTCCTCATCTCCATTATACATTTGTCAAATCAGCATTTATTGAGCATTCTGAGTCCACCATGGGTTCTTCTAACCTGTGGCTAAAATCAGGAAATTTACAATTGTGACAGAAGGTGAAGGGAAAACAGGCACCATCTTCACAAGGCAACAGGAGAGAGAGAAAGAGAAGGAGAAGGGGAAAGTATCAGTTTATAATCATCACATCTCATGAGAACTCACCCACTGTCATAAGAACAGCATGGGAGAAACTTCCCCCATGATCTAGTCACCTCCCACCAGGTCTCTCTCTTAATACATGGGGATTATAATTTGAGATGAGATTTGGGCGGGGACACAGAGCCAAATCACATCAGGGAATGGCCACACCCATCGGGGCTGTGGTTCACCTCAACCACAAAGTAGTCCCTTCATGAGAAGTCCATCCCAACCCTGGGTCCCATGCACACACATGGGTGATAACAGGGGTCACGTTCCAGGGGATGTTTGAGCCCAGAAGAATGTGAGAGACCGAGGTTCTTGGCACCCCTGAGAAGTCTGACCCATCAGCTAAATCTCATTCTGAAGTCCCAGCTTGTGTGGTTGCAGCCCACAGGGTTCTCCCAGTCCAGTGGGCATTGCCTGGAAAGGAAGCTGATGGCCCTGCCCAGGGAAGTCATTTTGTGTACTGTTCTCCATGAGCCAGACACAACTGCCTGTGAGACACCACTAAGGGCCAGCATTCCTGACACAGAGGACCTGCCATTTGGGAGGTGTCTCTGCAGCTCTTCCCTTCTCTCACTCTTCTTTCTTTCATACGGCATGGAGAAAATACAAGTGCCAAGAAAAATGTTTTTATTTTATACCATTTTAACATCAATAGGGCAGTTCAGCTGTCAAACACATCATGCTAACATATACTATTCACATTAATACTAAAGCATTACAGCCAATTAAATGCAAGAGAACACAGGGTCCTCTGTATTCCCTCGGGGATTGTTTCCTGTTGTTGCTCTGTGCAGACTCAGCCCAGGAGCAATTCAGTCTCCCACTTTTGCTTTGATATTATTGCATGAGGGGCAAGAAGGACTTTTAGCTTACTCTGAGCAACCATTTACACCAATTAGTCAGGCAGAGAAGGAAAACCAGGAAGCAGAGGTTAGAGGAAACTTTGATGGTGCTTGCACCGTTCCAGGCGCTGTTCCCAGCACTTGACGTATATTTTCTTATTTATCCTCACAGCAGCCCCTGGGGTGGGCGATTCTGTTGAAGGTGGGCTTCTGTTGTCTCTTTTAGACTAAAAAAGCAATACAGGCTTGTAGTTAAAAGTAGAATTATGGAGTTTCTCTATGTGCATTGGTATTCCCAGAAAAACAAATATACATAGCCATATATATTACATTTTAGACTAGAAATTATGAAGGAGCCTAAACTATAATGTGTTTAATAACATGAATGAAAATAGACTTTGACTCATGCTTGCTTTGCTGTTAAATCAGAAAGAAATGTGGCAATGGAACAACTTCTTTTGAAAGAAAATGGCAGTGATGTTTTCACATGGTGCCTGAGAGACCAGGTCTGCCTGTTCTTCTCCTTCAATTTTCTGATATTGAGCCTTTTGTTATCTTGAGGGACAGGTCTGAGTGGAGGGCAGGCTCTCTCAGTTCTGGGCACATCTGTGACTGCTGATGGATCAGGCGATTGCTGCCTTGCTGCTCTTTGATCCTCAGTTCTGACCTGCAGAGACTTCAAATGTTAGTGGTTGAGTCGTCAGATGGTGGAGAACCAGCTCGGGGCATTTGACTGGGGCTGAAGGACTCCTGAGATAAAACACTGAGTCTGGTGTGAATACTTGTACAGAACAAGAAAAAATGGCAAACTGGACTTCAAATCTCTTCTTTCCTTTTTTTTTTTTTTTTTTTTTTTTTTTGAGACAGAGTTTCGCTCTCGTTACCCAGGCTGGAGTGCAATGGCCTGATCTCGGCTCACTGCAACCTCCGCCTCCTGGGTTCAGGCAATTCTCCTGCCTCAGCCTCCTGAGTAGCTGAGATTACAGGCACGCGCCACTGTGTCCAGCTAATTTTTTGTATTTTTAGTAGAGACGGGGTTTCATCTCGTTGACCAGGATGGTCTCGATCTCTTGACCTTGTGATCCACCCACCTCGGCCTCCCAAAGTGCTGGGATTGCAGGCGTGAGCCACCGCACCCGGCCCCTCTTCTTTCCTATTTAAGAGACATAACTCTTTCTTCTAATAATACTTTTAAATTTTCCATGTTGATTTTTTCTTGTATATCTCAAAAGAATTTTTTTCATGTATCTTCATTTCCCATGTATCTTCTGTTTCCCATAATAGAATACAGGAGGCATCCTGTTAAACTTATTCTGGGAAAGGTAGATGGGTTACATGCATTACAAAGACAGGGTGTCATTCTGCAGATTAGAACTGGGGATAAACCAACATTTTTCTGTATATTAATAACTGTCAAATTGATTTGGATGATCTAAGTGCATGATGGAGTCACAAAGGACTTAGGAAATTCCATTAAAGTACCAGAGAAAGAAAGAATAAAGCAGAGAGATTTTTGGCCACACACAGTCATACACTCACTTTAAAAATCACATATACAATGTAACGGGCTGATGGTTGGTTTTCTGGTTGGAAGATGGGGCTTCATTTGCTTACATTGTGTTTTTGTTATTTACTGTGGCTTCATTTTTTTAATTATTTCAAAACTTAACATCATAAATCTGCCATGTTGTTTTGCTTATGGGTTTGTAGGTAGGAAATGCAGGAAGGGCTCTGCTAAGCGGTTTGTCTCTGACCCACGTGACTTCAGGAGTGGCTGTACCTGGGGCCACGCCTCCGTGATGGCTCCTCCCACATGGTGTTTCAGCCTCTAGCATTCTTTCCCAATGGAACTTCTTCCTCTGAACTACAAAACACCGAGCAGAGTTTCAATAGCTATTTCCTCATTGCCCTAATTACGATTAAAAACTGCTGTTATCTTATATGCATACAAACAAGATAATTAATTACCTCTCATGAATGCCTTGGGCCATTAAGGTTTAATTATTTCACAGAACTCCAATTCTGAATGGCTGTGTCAGAACATCTCCACATGTGGCTCGGGATTCCTAAAGCATGGGAGCCTCAAGGTAGTCAAACTCCTCATGTGGCTTCTCACGGGTTCAAGTCACCAAGGCAACAGCTACCGGTCCTTTCAGAGGTCAAGCGTCTCACAGGTCAAGCCTGGCATGGGCTCCGCGCCTCCGGTGCCACACTCTACTGGGGAGGACAGCAGGGAGCCAGCTCAGATTCATGAGAAGGGCATAGACCCACCTCTTTATGGTAGCAGTGTCAGAGAAGCTACAGCCCTCTAGAAAAACAGCAGTGATTTCTAAGGAGGTATTCATTTCATACTATCTAAGAGTGAGCTTGTTCACACAAAAAGTATTATATGGTTTCTGATCTTCCTCCTCTTCCCCACCTCCTCCTCATCATCATGTTGAAGATAGTCTCCTGGGTTAGAGGCTGAGGAATAATTTCACATTGTTTTCTAAGCCATGCTTTTGAATAATATTAACGACAAGAAGGAAAACAGAAGAGAAACATAAAAGTTGGTTTACCAGCTAACAACTAATCAAGAATTTTTCTGCTGGTCAGAGTATAGAGCCAGTTTTTAATATCTTCTAATCGAGCAAATGACATTCTGTAAGAAACCTACTAAATATATGTCTGAATAATGGAAGAAGAAATACACATGCCTTCCAGGGAGGACGTTTTATGAAAACTTTGATTAAAGTAGCCACACTTTCTATTGAATTTACTGCCAAGAACACATTCAAGGCAGTGAATAATCAGCCCACTTTAACCCCTTCCTTGCACAGCTCTCACTCACCTGGCTACAAATAAATAGGACTTTAGAGACAGCATCTATGTCAAGTTATCTTTAGAGCAATTAAATTCCATCTCAGTCACTTGGTTATAAATCAGAGTGGCTTTCAGACATTCACCAAATAAACATGACAATGGAAGGGTCAAACATACAAGACGTTCATCTCCACACAATATTTATTACAGTCCCTGGGGACATGCAGGAGAGGAAGTAAAATGTCTCTCCTGAAACCTCCAGGTCAGACAGGGTAAACAGAACATCTAATCTGTCTGGTAGCTGAAAATGCTGTTTGGCTATGGCAGGAAGCTGAATTTCTCCAGGAAAACAAAGTCAACACCCCTGTATGAAGGAGCATACTCAGTGCCCAGACCTTGACTTCTGATGCCATTCTTCAAAAAACGAACCAGGGTTCCTTGGACAAATGGTTGCTTGACTCTAGGCCTGCAGACATTCAAGAGAAACCGGGAGCATCTTAAAGCACCAGAAAGTAAGGAAGTGCCACCAAACAGAAGGGCAGACACACATCTCTACGACAGGGGAGAACCTGAAAGTGTCTCTCATGGCCAAAGCAGAAGTGATTTGAACAGCAAAACCTATTACGTAGTGTTGGATTGTGAAGCAAGGAATTGGTTTGGCATGGTGGCTCACACCTTTCATCCCAGCACTTTGGGAGGCCAAGGCGGGAGAATCACGTGAGGTCAGGAGTTAGAGACCAACCTGACCAACATGAAGAAACTCCACCTTTACTAAAAACACACAAAAAATTAGCCAGGCGTGGTAACACATGCCTGTAATCCCAACTATTCGGGAGGCTGAGGCAGAAGAATCGCTTGAACCCGGGAGGTGGAGGTTGCGATGAGCCAAGATTCCGCCATTGCACTCCAGCCTGGGCAACGAAAGTGAAACTCCGTCTCAAAAAAAGAAAAAAAAAAAACAACAGGAATAAAATAAATATCCATGGTCCACACCTAAATAATCAGATGTACAGAAAAGACAAGACTTCCATACAGAAATGTTGCAAACAATGTATGCTGATACTCGGCTGTCAATGACACAGAGCGTAATTCCCTTTCAGCTGTGGGATGCACTTAGTTAGTACCTTGTTTCCAAATAGTACATCAGAGGAATGCGCAAAAAGTCACTTTGCAGTAGACAAACTTGGCACGCGCTATTTCTGCCAGGTGATCAAAATGAACACCATGACTGCCGAGCCTCAGCGATAGCATGCACCCTTGCTATGATGGGACGAAGACATCACTCTACCCCTCTGCTTGTCCCCTCTGACATCCGTATGCCCTGTCTCACCATAAGAAAGTCACTATAAATGCCCAAGTCGAGGGACATCTTACTAAATGCCTGAGCAGTTGTCCCTCAAAACTCTCAATGCCATTAAAACAAGGAAGGTCTGAGAAACTTTCCAGGCACTCGCAGACCAGAGCGACCTAGGGAGATACGAGGAAGAAGTGTAATGTGGAGCCCTGGACTGGATCTTGGGTCAGAAAAGGATGCTAGATAGAAGCGTTGTTCAGCACATAGTGATGTACCCGTGTTGGTTCCTCGGTCACGTCAACATACAGTCAGATGAGATATTAACAGATTGGAAGGCAGGGTAGGGCTACCCAGGACTCACTATTCTGTTGTCAGCTGCTCCACTATGCCTATACCGGTTCCAAAACGTCCATTAAAACTTTACGGAGAAGATCTTCATTGCAGTCCTCAGATATGTGCTTCTCGCAGGAGCTCAGTCCAACGTGTGCGTCTGGCGCTCAGCGAGGCTGCCTGGAAGTTACAGGACTATGATCCTCAGACACTTACAAAGCAAAGCCTGGCGCGCCAGCTCTGGGTGCCGTTACCACGAAGACAAAGGCATCCAGCCCATGGCGGCCTCTGCCATGGAAGCCACTCCTGTAAGGATGTTTACCTCACAGGGGCTGCCAAGAGAATCCTTGACTTGTGTAATCCCAGGAAATTAAACAAAGAGATGTTTCATGATGCTGCTGTCATAAAAACTGTAAGCAAATAGAGTGTGTAAGAGCTTGACAGAATTGCAGGTTGGGGAGAAGAGCATTCATGGGCAGGTGGCGGGAAACTTACCAGGGGGCATAAAATATTTGGTTCCAATTGGAGTCATTGTTCATTAAAATATGGGGGTGGGTGTTACAGACCGGTGCTAAGTTTTACGCTGTTTGTGCTGTTTGTATAAAGCTCTCCTCAGACACGTAACCCGGCCCTGGGCATTTGCCAAAGTGAGTTCAAGGGAGCTTTTTATGAATATAGCAGACTTTTACACCAAGGAACATTCTTTCCAGGTGAGCTGTATGAACAATCCTTTCTCTAAAGGCATGAGGATTAATGAATCGTTAAATACTCCCCCTTTCTCTAAAGACTTGAGGATTAATGAATCGTTAAATACTCCCATGCCTCAGCTTTGACTGGTCTCCCTGTCGCGATCAGAGTTTAATGCCCAGGACTGCACTGTGGTCCTGACATCCTGACCCCTCCCCACAGGGCTGTCACCAGGGGGGTCCTGTGGTGGATGCAAAGGAGAAGCAAAGGACGCCTTTCCCTCTCCTCCTGAAAGGTGAGGTGTGAGGGAAGCCTCTGGATGTGCTGGGGTGAGTCAGAAGATAGAGGAGGGACAGAAGGTGAAGTGAAGAAGGTTTGATGGAGCAGGAGGAAGGGCTGGGAGCACAGCCACCCAGAGCCACCTGCAGGCACTGTCCCCCGCTGGCCGAGGACATGGGAGAGGTTGGGTGACGGGTGTTGGAAACCAGGGGAGGGCCTGGGGGTGGGGGCATGTGGACCTCCACGGCCCGAGTGCTGAAGAGTTTGGAGGGGCCTGAGCTGACTCCAGATGCTGAAACAAGCTGTGTCCTCCCAGTGAAGAAGCCAGGCTGGGGTGATGGCCTGGGAGGTAGCCTCCGCCTTCCTGCCCCAGGTTCTCCTGCCTCACTTGGTCAGAGAGAGACCAGGACTAGGACGCCAGGGCCTTGGCAGGACCCTGCAGAGCACAGCATGTAGTCACCTGACACACACTCAGCCCCTCGGGCCCAGGCCCTGAGCCTCCCTGGGACACTCACGGGAGTGAGTCAGTAGGGCCAGGCCTCTCGCCTGCCCAGTGAACCTGGGAGTCATGGCCACCAGTCTGAGGATGAGCCCGTCAAGAGAGCAGCTCCTGGAGAAAAGACACTTGCTCAATTATCTAAAGTGAAGGTTTCTCATTTTTGTGTCTGTGTACCCTTGCAAAATATGCACCTTAATGGCCTTGAATGATAGTCTGACTATAATGCTTATTCTATTTCTGGATATCGTGTACCAAACTCTCTGGAATATTACATGGTGTCATCTCTATAATAATGTATAATATTGTAAACAGTGACCTGGCTTTGTCTTGCCCTTGTCACCCAGGCTGGGGTGCAGTGGCACTATCTTGGCTCACTGCAACCTCCACCTCCTGGGTTCAAGCAATTCTCCTGCCTCAGCCTCCCAGGTAGCTGGGCCTGCAGACACCCACCACCACACTCAGCTAATTTTTGTATTTTTAGTAGAGATGACATTTCACCATGTTGGCCAAGCTGGTCTCGAACTCCTAACCTCAGGTGATCCACCTGCCTCAGCCTCCCAAAGTGCTGGGATTACAGACATGAGCCACCGCACCCAGCAAGTTACATCTTCTTTTCAGGAGTGTCACCCAGTGTGAGTCTTGCAGGCACAGTGAGGCTGATGGGTCGGCAGGGCCTGGCGGTGCACACTCGCCCTGGTCCAAACAGCTCATCTGATGCGCTTAGTGTGCACGTCTGCCAGGAGCCTGCCCAAGCTGGGTTAAGACTGTAAGCAGGCTTAGTCTTTCTCCCAAGCTCAAAAGCTAAAAAGAGTAGCTATGATATTTTCACTCAAAATTTAAGAGATGGCTCAGCATGTGTGGTTTTCCTGTAGAAAGCGGCGTCTGGCTCCAGCGGCAGGCTTGCTGCACCTCCTGGGTCATACTGAGGGCTTCATGCCGCAGGTTGTATAGGTGGAATCTCAAGGAACGAGCCCTGCCTTGCAGAATCCTCACCAGGAGCCAGAAAACTGAATGCAGAGTTCATTATTCGGGGGAAGGCCACCACCGGCTGAATTGCCGAGACCTTCTCGGGCAGTCTCCTCTGCAGCTCTCATCCAGTGTCTGAGTAGACCCCTCCTAGCCCGCAATACCCCTTCTAGCTTCCTTGATTACAAGATGGCAAACACTTCTGAGTCATCAAATAGCTGCATGCGATAATTTTCTTCTAGAAATCCTGTGGTAGGGCCCTGGGATTTAATGGGCTTGCGTGTTAATGTGGGTTTCTCCACAGTCAGCAATACATGTTTAGGGCTCCGTCACACACAACGAAGACAGTTTGCTTTTAGTGACATATAATTAGCATAACCAGAAAAATCATTGAAAATAATGCTCAGAGCTTCACAGTGGATGCAGGTTTATAGGCGGAATTTTAGAAGAAACTCAAAACCCTGAAGAGTTTTCCTCGGGAGTCATCTCTGCAGCGCGTCAAGCTGTTGACAGATCCTCTGCTGACACAGGTTCCCAGCACGAAGCAGCGCCAGCTTCTACCTGCAGTGCCAGGCCAGGACCATCCCACCCAGTGAGCGCCAGCCTCTGTCGGGCACCCTCACCCTGCTGGTGCCTATGGAGAGATCAAAGTGGAGAGAACAGCCCAGGCCTGGGCACAAGGTATCAATGTCCAAGGCTGCCAAGCTGGCTGCTGTTAACGAAGGTTGACCTGACACACTCACTTTACCAGGCTCCCCTTTAGCCTCTAAGCGAATCATGGCACGAATTCATCCAACTAGACTCAATGAGGCCAGTGCACCCAGACGGTGGTGGCTTGTGGACAGAGCAGGTGCAGAGGGCTGGAGTCGCAGCCTCACCTCTTGCCCGGACTGGCTGCTTCAGAGCACAGAGGTGACCTCATCACCCACCTGGACGGTGGTCAGAATCCGGATTCGCCCATGTGTTTCCATCGCATGAATTTTTGTCAGAGGGTCTGTGGCTTCCGAAAGTGAATCTTTCCCTTGCAGAAGTTCTGGCAGGACAAGGCTGTGCTGACAAGTGGCCTTTACCAGGGCCCTTGGGAGGAAATAAAACCCAACCTTCATTCAGGAAGCACCTTTGCACCATGTGACATGGTGCCAGTAAGGGCCCTTCTGGGGCTGTGACGTCTCGCCCTGCTATTCATGTTTGTGTTGGCTCCTGGTGGAATTTCGTTCCCTTTTTAGCTGTCCCTTTGTATTCTCTGTTTATATTTAAGATTGCTTTAAGGCAAAGGAAAGAACTGTCCTGGATATGCCATGTGGTTTTGACTAAACAAAGCATTTTTAAAAGTCTGTAAACTAGGAGTTGAGGTGAACTCTGAAAGAAACTTTTGTGAGTGCTCAGCTTGAACTCGGTTATAATTTATTCTTTTCTTATTTGTTTTGTTTTCATAATAACACAGACGGCCCACTTGTGTTTCTTTGTCACTTCCACTCCAGCAGAGGCACCTTGTTTCCCAGCAGCTTTTCCTTCCCCAGCTTATCATTCCCAAAAAGGCAGACACAGGAGAAGAGCGAGAACTTCCAGATAAATCCCAGGGTGAATAGCTGGCATGCGTTCCTCAAGGAGGCACTCAGCTGGGGGCCCTGAGGCTGAGCCCTTCCCTCAAGGCTTCCCTGATGCCTGCCTGGCAACCAGCTCCCGCATTTCCTGCCTGGGCCTTCCTCCGGCCTCGCTGCAAACGCTGGGCCTGCCCTCTGTGATTGGAACCGCCCAGCTCTACTCTGGAGCGTGGCCACGACACTCACTTGGCTTGTGTGAGTGCAGCGAGAACACGCTTTGTTCCCGAATCACACCCTGATGTCTTCTGAGGTCTGCACAATTTCAGAAGCCAGAGGCCCTGGACACACTAGAGAATTCTCTTCTGAGACCATTTGCAAATAGCTATAAGTAAATATTTTCTTCTCAGTCTCCTTATTTGCAGAATGGAGTTAGAAACTTGGTAGTTATAACAGATGCTAATTTGGAAATGCGTTGGATACTCAATAAATTCTTATTTTATTGAAAAGTATTTACTTGAAAATAAAAAATAAAACTTAGAGAATTATATAATCATAGTTGTTGATTCTGAAAACTTAGACTGTTTTAAGAGTTTAGTAACTCTAGGGAACAAGTGAGATGTACCAGCATTCCAGAAACATCTATAAGTTTCACCAGGGTTCTCCAGAGAAGCAAATCCAGCAGAATGTGTGTGTGTGTGTGTGTGTGTGTGTGTGTGTGTGTGTGTGCATCTGTCATGTATCACATGACAATGTTTTGGTGACAGCAGTCCATATATACGATAGTGGTCTCATTAATTATAATACTATATTTTTACCATATTTATTCTATGGTTAAATAGTTTTAGATATACAAATACCTACTACTGTGTCACAATTGCCCACAGCATTCAGTACAGTCACATCCTGCACTGGCTTGTAGCCTAGGGTCCTAGATTAAACTGTTCAGCCTGAAGATGTGGGAGGCTGCACCATCGAGGCTGTGTAAGTACATTCTCCTATGCTGGCATGAGGACAAAGTCACAATTCACATTTCTCAGAAAGTATTCCAGTCCATTATACGTATATATGTATACCTATAATATATATTATATAGTATATATATGTGTATATGTGTGTACATGTATATGTGTATATGTAGTATATATTATATCTCTCTGTGTGTGTGTGTGTGTGTGTGTGTGTGTGTGCGTGTATACATAGACAGAAAGTTAGTTTAAGAAATTGGCTCATGTGATCCTGGAGGCTGACAAGTCCTAAGCTCTTCAGTCAGCAAGCTGTGGACGGGGAGTACAGCTTAAGTTTAAGTTTCAGTCCAAGTTCAAAGAGACGGTTTAAGTTTCAGTCCAAGTTCAAATTCACAGGCAAGAAAGACAAATGTCCCAGAAGGAGGACAGTCAGGCGGAGAGTGTCACTTCTCCCTTCCTCTGCCTTTAGTCCTATCCAGGTCCCCAGTGAACCGGCTGAGGCCCACCCATGCTGGGTAGGATATCAGCTTTACTGTGTCTATGCATTTTAATGTTAACCCACCCCAAACCCCCTCATGAAACACCCAGAATAACATTGAACCAGATAGCTACACACTCTATGCTACAATTTGACACATAAAATTATCACATCTATTAAGCATTCAGCTTGCTCTGAACTAAATCCTGGAAATGTAGTAAGTTTTCATCGCTGCCTTCAAAGGTGAAAACCATCTGAACTCAAATACAGCAAAGCAGGGCCATGCTGGAGGGATGGGGGCGTAAGATGTAGAGACTGAAAAGCACCCTGTCCCTGGGAGGACCTCCTGGGGGTGGGGTTCAGGCTGGACCTCAAGGGTGAGCAGGAGTGGGCATGGGGGCAGCAGAGACAGCGAGGAGGGAGGGTGATTTCATCAGGTGAACTGCAGCCTCGTCCCTCTACCTGGAAGACAATACCTGTCAGAGGGAAGCCTGGCACCTGGTGCCACTAAAGTGTCTGCCTCTGAGAGGTCTGGGCAGTGCGTCATAGGAGGTAACACGGAGCCCTACAAAAGATGAAAAGGAACCCCAGAGTGACCCGGAGTAGTCCAACAGCAGCTGGAGTGATTTGTGCTCAGTGATAGCGTTCACCGGAGACAATGATGAGTGGGAATGTTGACGAAGAGGTGCCCGGAAGGGCGTGACGCTGGACACAGCCTTATTGTCACCCTGCATTCCATAATAATCCCACAGGGTACAGCTTTGTATTTCCCAAAACACTTTGTTAACCCAGAACACTGGAGGATGCTATATGGGGGAGAAAATCAAACTGGATAGAGTCCAGTGTCTTATCCAGCACAACATCCCTGAGAGGTCACGAAGCCCTTCGCAGAACCAAGGACACCTCACTCTTGGCTTGAGAGTCAGATATTGCAAGAGGGAAACAGAGTGAATCTGACCCGTATTGTCCCCCCAAGGAAAATTTTTACCAATAAGTGAAAGTAACAAGAATACAAATGTTGGCTTGACAGAAGAAAATATTTTGAAACCATCAGAATTCTTTAGAATCCTTGGGATGGGCAGATTTTCAAAGTGGCTCATAGAAGTAACTCTAAGGGGTCTTTACAATTGTAGAGGTGTTGCAGCAAGAATTCAAGTCCAGTTTACATTTTAGAATTATCTATGTTTTTAAAAATTTGTCCCCATTGATATATTTATTAAATTACATGCCACATATATATACATTTTAGATATATTTTATATATAAGATATATTACATGATACATATACATGCCAGATATATTTTATACAATATAAATTATATAATATATACTACATATCCGTGTACACACATATATACACATATACACTATGTATACATATATATATGAAATACATATAGAGAGGGAGTTTCTTTGAGAAATTGGCTCATGTGATCCTGCAGGCTGACAATCCTAAGCTCTCAGCAGTCAGCAAGCTGTGGACCGGGAGCACTGATGGTAGAAGTTTCAATCCAAGTTCAATCCACAGGCAAGAAAGACAAATGCCCCAAAGGAGGGCAGTCAGGCAGAGAGCCTATATATAAATTTATATATACATATGCTTATATATGCAAATTACATGTCAGATAGTAAGATATCTGTAAACAGGTTTTTTTCAGAATTCATTTGACCATGGTCTGGAAAAAACCTTCTGATGTAAATGGCCCCTGGGCTGCAACCTGCAATCCAACCTAGTTACAAGAGTCCTGCAGACAATTCTACTATCAGGAATGTTAGCAATCTGAGCTTTTCCTCCAACTTACTGTTAACAGTCTTTTTAAAAATTATCTTCTACTTGAAGTATTACTAGCCATGTTATGAGAGAAAAACTAATAATACAGTGTTTGCTTAATGCTCCTAAAAGTAGTAAGCAATAAAAATGCATGACTTAAAGTTTTTCCATTTTTCACATCTTAAGTGAATGAATTCTGCCTGGTATCTGCTGGATGGCACTACAGGATAAAGTGACCACAGACCTCTGAGACAGCCCGTGAAACAGTCAACTGGACGTGGCCTCTGGCACAGCTCGAGTTCCACAGGTAACTTAGCGTGGCTGACAGCAGTTAGCAGGAGTGGCCCAGGGCTGCAGCCCTGAGGAAAACCAGCCACATTGGAGGCACAAAGGACTAACTTCCTCCCTTGGTTTTAGTATCAAAACTGGGATTGAAAAAAAATTGTGGTGTGGAGATTAATTGCTTAGGAGAATGAAAGGTTATCCTTAAATAAGAACTTTCTGTCAATAAAGTTTGGCTTCAAGATGTGGGGAAAATTCTATTTTGGGGATTTAGTGCTAGCAAGAGCAAGAACTAGCCGGATAGACGTCAGAGGCATCAAAGATGGGCTGAGACATTTTTCTACCAAATATTCTTCCTGGTCCTCCAGGGATCGCTTTTTCTAGGGGGAAATGAGATTTTGCTTTCTACAGCAGCCAGGAGTTTTCTTGTTTTATGAAGAAAGGGATTTCAGTATCCACAGTTGCCATCATGGATTTCTTACAACACCCTAAAAAAATAACTTCCAAAATAAAATAAAGAAATTGGTGCAGCCTACATTATAGGCAAAGGAAAATTAAGAATTATAATTTCTCAGAATTTAAGGTCCTATCAGTCCCAGTGGAGTTCCACAATTATCATCCTTCATGCCTCTCTTCTAAAATGGTTTCTTCTGGAAGTTTCCTTCAGACAGCTGACCACCCCAATTAGCACACACTGAGGATGGGGTCTGCAGCCTTCTCTTTTTCTATCAAACTCTCCACAGTGCATTTAAGATCAGTGGCATTTCAGAACCACGGTGGTCCGAGGTCCTGGCATGCCTTAGAACACAAATCCTTATGATCAGGTGGCTCAACTCCACCTCTTCACAGGCTTAGAAGCTGAGTCCAGGGACAGCGCTGTCGGTCACCAGTCATGTTGCTCTGAAGACAGAACCAGCACCAAAGCTCAGGTCTCCTAGTTTATTGTCACATCCCCTGTGTGTCTCCAGAAGCCACCCCAGCTCATGGGCTGAGATTCCTGTCTGTATTTCTGTGTGACAAAGACTCTGCTACTCTCCTCATATCCTGCAGATTGGTCCACAAACCTGCCTTGTTGAGAAGTCCACTGGAGTCTCGCCCTTGCATTTGCCTCCAGGTAGCTCTTAGCATGCACCAGTTTTGTCTGGAAAATAATGTCTTGCTTTTTCTTATTTAAGCGGAAAATAATTAACTTCCTAAATGTTTATTTAACTTTAAGCTGCATTCGTTAGAGCTCATTAAAATATTTAGGATAAATGGACAAGCTGGAATCTTAAGACTTATTGACTTTAAAATGCATTTGCCATTAAATACAAACGTTCTGTACTCTATGGAAGCATAACATTATCTCACAAAATGTTCGAACACCTTTCACTGACCTCCTGATAGTGGAGCTGCGCAGTTCCCCGTGACGCCAGCACCGTGGGAGAATCTCTGCTTACGCTGGAAAAGGTACAGTGAATAATATTTATAATTTTACCTCAAATTCTGAAAAATACACTGTTGATTGAGCAAAAATCAGTTTACCTGACATCCAAATGACACCACCAAGGAGCTAGTAAGTGTCCCTTGGGGAAATGGCTGACTCCGCAACTGGAGCTGGACATGGAAAAGGTGAATCTGTGATGTCTTGTCATGCAAGCAAGAAAGGATGCCACACTAGGACCACATTCAAAGGTCATGAGCACCAGCACAGGGGCTCCCACCGGACAAATACGGGCGATTCTAGCAGCGGATGATGCTGGGCCGGCCTTGCTGGTCCTCACTCACGACCCCACCCAGCTCTTTCTCCAAGACGCCTGCTTCTCACAGCATCTGGGCAAGTCCCCTGTGCTTCAGGGGCACTTGTGTCTTCCCCACCTCCATTCACACCTCCCTCAGCTGGGATGCTCATGTCCTCTGACTCCAGCACGAAAATGCAGCTGGCTAACTGTAGGCGTGGTGTCTTACTCGTCATTGATTCTTGGTTGCTAGGATAGCACTTTGCTCATGTCATGTGACCAGTGAATATTTTAAGATTAGGAAAGGTCAATCTGCACTTTGAACGTGGGTCTCCATGACTGGAATGCAGAAGTTCCGAGGGGTCACAGCTATAGAATAAATGTAAGACTACTGGTTCCCTCCCATTAAAATTTTTTGTGTGTGTATTCAATGATGACATGAGCTGGTCTAGCAGTGAGTGGTGCAAATCTTACTGTTAATAGGACACTTACTGTTGAACAGAACAAGGAAAAGATGCCCAGTTTACATGCAGAAAATTGATGTTCCTGGGTTCCTGTGGTACTCTGAGAAGGCTGTAAAGGACGTCCAGGGGATAGGCTGCATTCTCCAGGGCATAGCCACACCAGCACGTTAACCATTTTATTTTCATGTCATAGTTTTGGTGATATGTTTGATGTCTACAGATGTGTGTCATGATGAAATGGCCCATGTAACATTTACCCAGCATGCTTGTCAGTAAGGTACAGCCAAAATTAATTTGAAAGGAAAAGTGAGTGACCACAGAACCTTTTAGTCAAAAGGGGAAGGATGAAAGAAAAATAAGTTAAAGTAAGCTTCGCGGTGCAAAACGCTCTCAATGGTGAGGCCTGGGATGGGAGTAGCAAGGAAGGCGCCAAGCTAGGGGTAGGTGGAGACTGCGGTTTGGTTTGAGGCGGAAACCAGACATTTAGTGGTTGAAAACATCGCTAAATTGGCCATTTCATTTTGTTGCCCCCAAGCCCGACCATCTGAAGTCTGTTATGCACACCCAGCCACAAGTGTTAACTCCATCCTCAGATATATATTTTTTAAAGCAAATTTAAGCTTCTCTCAAGGGGATTTATGTTCAAATCTTGTAACACTTTGGAGCTCTCTTCTGAAGCTTCCATAAGCTCTCCATGTTGTACTCATTTTTTTTCTTATTTCATTATATCTGTCAAACTCAGGTCCATCATAAGTAGTTGTGACAGTTCAAAAAAATAAAAACTCTTCAAGATTCAAAGCATCAAAGCGTGAGTCTCTCAGTTTATATCTGCAAGAGCCTTGCAGCAGGGCAATCTGTGCATTAAACAGCCAAGACTGACACGTAAGTGGGGACAGATGCCTAACTTTCTGATATGATAAATGTTCGGCAACCCTGCTCCAAATCTGCAGTGCATACAAGTAGCATTCGAGATCAATTTTCAAACTGTCCTCTAATTCTTTCATGACAATATATCACGTTACCAACAACCCTAACTAAAGCACTTAGCTGCCCTTGTATCACACAACTCCCAGGGGCAAACAGGATGATTTCATGTATAATATAAACAGCTATTTAGAGAATAAAGTCAAATCACATAAACCCATGGTGAAGAAGCAGCCACAATTGGGGGCTGACAATTTCCATCCATGGGAGCAGTTTTCTACTCTACAGTAACGCACGAATGATAACACCACAAATGCAAGTGTGAGCCGTATTAGCCAACAAAGAGCCAACCCCTTTCAGAGCTCGTGGTTCTCCACCCTTTGCCCTGTGTTTATAAAGAAATGGTTGTCTAAGAAAACGACACCAGGCCCGACTGAAATGACGAGACGCCAGTCAAGCCCAAAGTTAACGCTGGGGCCAGCTGCTGGTGGCCAAGATGGCTGCTGGGTCACCCAAAACGGCAAGTGAAAGGAACTTCTTTTGTGGCTGTTCATTAAATCAGCCACCACTCTGAAAACATGTGCAAGTCAGTCAATATAAGAAAGCAAGGCCGAGGCGGGTGGATCACGAGGTCGAGGGATCGAGACCATCCTGGTCAACATGCTGAAACCCCGTCTCTACTAAAAATACAGAAAATTAGCTGGGCACAGTGGCGCATGCCTATAATCCCAGCTACTCAGGAGGCTGAGGCAGGAGAATTGCTTGAACCCAGGAGGCGGAGGTTGCGGTGAGCCGAGATCGCGCCATTGCACTCCAGCCTGGGTAACAAGAGCAAAACTCCGCCTCAAAATAAATAAATAAATAAATAAATAAATAAATAAGAAAGCAAACCACAATGAAAGTGAAGAGCAGCAGATCAGACTACATGTAAACTATAACATGGTTTATACTTACATCACACTTCAAGTGCATAAAATCGGAATCGCTTGTGCTCACTTTGGCAGCACATATAGTAACATCTGAATATTCCCAGGAGAAAATGTTTTCAGAACAGTGAGCTAGCAAAAAATGGAGACATTAAGTCCAATAATTCTGACCTTAGAAATTATTCTATCTATATATTTTTTAAAAAAAGTGTCTCAGTCCATTACAGTCATTGATCTTTTGCAAATAAGCACCCAGAACTGAGTGATTTAGACCATGTGGGCCTCACTCTGTTTTCCTCTTCCTCACAGAGACAGATGTTAATTGTTCTGTGAAATCAAAATGTATCATTGCTTAGAATATTCAACAAGGTAATTACCAGTGATTTCGAGAACCAGATGCTAGCTGGAGAAAGGTAAGGGAGCAAGTAGACTGTGCAGAGTGACTGTTTACAAGACAACTATGGTGATTTCTTCGCTGGGGGTGTCTGCCCCTCTCAAGGGTGCTCATCCCTGGGGCCCCTGCACCCCAGGATGCAGAAACTCTCACTCATTTCTTTAACAGTGATACTTCAGATAACAAGATGCTTTTCTCTGATAATTTCTCTGACAGCTTCATGTTATTCCTTAGAAACGATGACATGTGATACAGCCTCAAACATAATCATCGCAAACACAGCCATTCTCCAAAACAAAGGCTAAGGAATAGAACAAGTGGGATTCCCCCACATTTCCAGTGTCCAGGGTTGCTAGCCCTTTGGAAAGTGACCTCCTTTCAAAAACCTAAGACAAGAGACCGGAGGATGGCGATGACAGGGAGGCTCTAGAGGCTTATGTGGGTTCAGAAATCCACGCTAAACTGTTAGATAAAAGGATTTGCTTTGCTTTGTTTTGACATTGTACTACTTCCCGCTATCAAGTGGATAAACCTTGTGTTTTCTTAAACTGGTTCCTGCCAATCCAAGGTGCGGCAAGAAAGAATTATGAGGTCAGTGTTCCTAAAGGTTTTCTTTTGAAGAAGGCACATCTGTGCAGTGGAAGGCAAACGTGACTCCTTGTACTGAGAGAGGCGTCTGCAGGCAGGGACACAGCCCATTTGGTAAGGAAACAGCTGACTCACAGAATGGTGAGGATGAAGAGCGCTGAACCCAGGAAAACTAGCTCAGGTGGCCGCAGATGATGTGAGGCCATTAGGAATCTTCCAGGAGAGAATGTCACACTCACTGTGTTCTCACAGCTCCCGCCACGCTGCTTGGAGCAGAGACATGCAGGTGTCCGTTCACCCCACAAGACGGCAGGTGCAGATGAAGTGGCAGCGTGACCCGACAGGGTCCCAGCACCTGGTTCCGTGCCTGCACTCTGGCCATGGCAGAATGAATAGGGCAGTGCGTGGAAGAGACGGGCACATGTGATGACTTTTCCAGTGGTCATGGCTAAGGGGCAGATGGGGCAGCTGCTGAAGTGAAAAGTGGGGCTGGGCACACCACACACAGGAGAGTGTGTGTGTGAGTGTGAGTGTGTGTTACAGTATGAGTGAGTGTATGAGTGTGTATGTGTGTGTACAAGTGTGTATGCTGGAGTATGAGTGTGTGCATGTTTGTGAGCATATCTGTGTGCTAGAGTATGAGTGTGCATACATGTGTGAGTGTGTGTGCTACAGTGTGTGGGCAGGTATGTGTGCATTGGAGTGTAAGAGCGTGTGGGTGAGGGTGTGAGTATATGACTATGTGTATATGGTGTGTATGAGTGTATGTCTAAGTGTCTGTGAGAGAGTGGATGAGTGAGTATATGTGTGTAAGTATATGAGTCTGTGTGTGCACGAATGTGTAAGAGTATGAATGTGTGTGTTTATGAGTGTGTGTGTGAGAGTGGATAAGTGTGTGAGCATATGAGGCTGTGTGTGTGAATGTGTGAGTGTATGAGGGTGTGTTTGTGAGAGAGACAGACAATGTGTGTGTGTATGTGTGTGTGTGTTTCATGCTGGCGTGCCCCAGCCACGATCTTCCATGAGAAGGTGGTGGCCCCAGCTCTCTTCCCCCCACTTCCCACCCAATCGAATGTGTGGCTGCAGCATCACACATTCTCCCACCCCAGATCTGGGAGTTTGGAGAAGGAAGCCGCCTCTCCCTCCAGCTCCCAGGAGAGCTGTGTCATCCTGACACCGGACTGGTTGCATCTTTGCATGGTCAGATGCTCATAGCCCTGAACTGGGCGGGTCGCAGAAACCAATGAGCCTTCACCAGGGCAGCTACGAGCTGTGTCCCTTTCCTGACTCCACTCCGGCACCACTCCTTTGGCACACTGAGGTTGGAATCGTGACTGTGTTGACCTGAGGTTGATTCTGCAAACAGCTTCCAGCACTCACATGCCCTTCTGACATTAACACTTCTTGCTGCCTAATTTTCTTCTAGCTTTCACTGGTGGTTGCTCCTGATTTACAGCACAATTTCTTGTGCAATACCAGAAACTTGTGGCTACGACCACTTGCAAAGTCTCTGAAATGTGAATGCATTCTTGGGGCAGCTGTTTTCTTCATTCAGCTTCCTGAAAAAACTTCCTGGGTGGAAGTTGGGTGCACTGAGCCTGGGTCTCACAAGGATGCTATGGGATGGATGGATTGAAGAGAAAACCAGGAGTAGAGAAGATTTCACCCCAGGTTCTAGGAGGGTGGTGACCCACAGACCTTGGCTGGAGAAGAATGCCTGCAAGGTGAGGCTGAAGCCAGGCTCCTGCAGCCCCTGAGCTGCACTTGGTGCTGATGCAGGAATTGCTACAGCCCTGGGCAATGCAGGTGCGATGTTTTTAGGGAGCACTGTGGCCTCTCACCCAAGGTTCGGGAGTGCTGTGCCAGAGCTAGCAAATTCTGGGGTCAGTGCAGATGTGGAACTCTATCAGATCAGACACTCCCCAGACCTGACCAAGCAGGGAACAGCACTGGTACTTCCCTCCTTCCCCTAAAAGATGCCAACTGTGCCTAAGCAGCTGCACCAAACACTTCCCTGAAGAGGAGACCAGCCAATGTACACCATCAACAGGACCAGCTGCCCATGCCACTGGGAGGGTAGTGAAAGCTCATCTCTGTACCAGGGAGCCCAGCTCAGGGGCAGGAGCGCTGGAATCCAGCCTCCTCTCTCAGCTAGGCATGGTCCTTTATTTCCGATTCCTACAACAGTGCTGAGAGCCCTTGAAAGGACCACTCATGTCAGGTCCTCCCCACCCTGTGATAAGGGCACTGATCTTTCTGCACACGCAGGGTCCGGGAAGAGGGGAGCAGCCAAAGCCAGATGGGCTCTGTCCCAGTGCTGCCAGCACCCTCATCTCAGGGAGTACCTCATGTTCTGTGCCAAGGACCAACAGCTCAGCTGCAGATGTTGACAGCATGAGCACCTGCCCGCAGTGTTACAGAGTTTCAATTGAGCTTGTAGACACAGGAAATCCTGAAATGAGCCCTATGCAGGGTACATGTTACAGAAGTGAGTGCATTCGATAAAGTACTCAAAGTTTAAGGCAGGGGCCCCTGAGATCTGAAACCTGGGCACTCCCCTGTGTAAGAATTGGGGGTGAGGGGCTTTTGACCAAGTTGTCAGTAAAAGGAAGGGAAAATTAAAAAATGAACATTGACCTGGTAAGAAAACATCATGAGAAGGAATTTGATTGTGCAGGGGTTTTGCCAGAGATGAGAGTCTCTTCGAGGTCACAGGAGGGTCCCTGTGGGGGACAAGAGTGAAAATGAACAAGGTAGAGGCAGGCACAGCAGCCTAAAAAGGGGGAGAACGGAAGGAGGGCACCCCATGTGGTCAGTATCAGTGCAGAGTCAGTGTCTGTGTCCTGGGAAGATTTGTGAAGCAGAGGATTCTTCAGCCTCAAGATCCCTGCACATAGAGCCCCTTCCCACTACCTGGGAGGGAGCCCCACAGTACCATCTCCTTTTCCTTCAGCCCTGCCCCCATTCATGTAAGGCTTGGATGCCACAAAATCTGGTTCACCCTGCAGCCCTGGTGATCCACATTTGACTTAAGACACTCTTCCAGACAGATGCAGTGTCTCATGCCTGTAATCCCAGCACTTTGGGAGGCCAAGATGGGTGGATCACTTAAGGCCAAGAGTTTGAGACCAGACTGGACAACATAGTGAAACCCATCTCTACCAAAAATACAAAAATGAGCTAGGTGTCATGGTGCATGTCTGTAATGCCAGCTACTCAGGAAGCTGGGGCAGGAGAATCACTTGAACTCAGGAGGTGGAGGTTGCAGTGAGCTGAGGTCATCCCACTGCACTTCAGCCTGGAAAACAGAGTGAGACTCCATGTCAAAACAAAACAAAACAAAACAAAAAGACTGTCTTATGATTAAATAAAGTTAATTTTAAAGAAATACATAAGGCAAGGGCCAAGATGTCCATCTAGAAACAGCTGCAGTTGGAGATTTCCCCCGAGAAAAACACAAATAGCAAGTGAATCCTGCACCAGCAACCAAGGTATCCAGGTTCTCTTATTAGGACTGAGAGGCAGTTGGCATGAGCTGTCAGGAGTGAGGGAAAGCAGGGCGGTGCAACGGCCCACCTGGGAGCCACACGGGCAGAAGGATCTCCCACCCCAAGCAAAGGGAGGCATGAGTGATTTTGTTAACCTGCTTAGAAACCACGCTTTTTCCATGGATCTGTGCAACATGTGGATCAAGAGATTCCCCTTGTGAGACCATGTCACCAGGACCTTGGGTCCCAAGCACAGCGCTGTGCAGATTCTTGGTGGCCCGTTAGCTGAAGACTGCCTAAGGCTACTGAGTTCCCAGGGGAGGGGGAGCCACCATCACTGGGGCTGGCTGCTACCTAAGATGACTGAGCTCCTGGGGGGAGGGTGGTTGTCATCACGGTGGCTCCTGTCTGCCATTATTCTCCTGCTGGTGCCAGGGAGATTGGACAGTTTGGACTCAGCACAGCACAGTGGCTGTGGTGGGTTGTGACCAGGCAGTCTCTTTAGCCTGGACTTTGACCCATTCCCTCCTCACCAGGGGGAGCCTCGCTGCAGGGATTTCTGCAACCCCAGCCAGGGTTTTAGAGACAGAGCTCTGATGTCCCTGTGACTGAGCTCCTGGAGGAAGGGGCCTATGTGGTCTCCATGGATCAGCAGACTAGGTCTTTCCTCTGCTGGCTCTGAGGAATCCAGGCAGCCTGGGCAAGCAGGATTGCCCCCAGGGCAGTGCACCCCCTCCAACAAGGGTCAGCCAGAGTGCTTTGTTAAGGAGATCCTGATCCTGTGCCTCCTGACTGGGTGAGACACCCCAAATATAGGTTTCCAGACACCAAATACAGAAGCGTTCCGGCTGGCATCATGGACAGAGATCCCAGAGGAAGGAGCAGGCAGCCATCTTTGGTGTTCTGCAGTCTCCACTCGTGAAGCCTCCAGGTATTGAGAGACCCAGGTGAATAGTGTCTGGAGTGTACCCCCAGCAAACCACGGCAGCCCTAAGGAAGAGACTGTTAAAAGAAAAACACACAAACAGCAACAACAGCATCGACATTAAAGTCCTCACAGAAACCCATCCAAAGGTCAGCAGCCTCAAAGATCAAAGCTACATAATCTCATGAAAATGAGAACGAATCAATGAAAAACATGCTGAAAAGTCAAAAAGCCAGAGTGCCTCTTCTCCAGATGATTGCAACATCTCTTCAGCCATGGAGCAGGACAGGGCAGAGGCTGAGACGAATAAACTGATAGAAGTGAGCTTCAGAAGGTGGGCAGTCATGAACTGTGTTGAGCTAAAGGAGCATGTCCTAATCCAATGCAAAGGAGATAAGAACCATGATGAAACATTATGAGACCTATTAACCAGAATAACCAGCTTAGGGAGTAACAGAAGTGACCTGATGCAGCTGAACAACACAAAATAAGAGCTGCAAAATGTGACCACAGTATCAACAACCAAACAGACCAAGCGGAGGAAGGGATTTCACTGCTTAAAGACTGTCTTGCTGAAATAAGACACGGAGAGAAGATTAGAGAAAAAAGAATGAAAAGGAATGGACAAAACCTTTCAGAACTATGGGATTGTATAAAAAGACCATACATAAGACTAATTGAGGTACCCGATATAGATGGGGAGACTGGAACCAAGTTGGAAAACATACTTCAGGACATCATCCAGGAGAACTTCTCCAACCTAACAAGACAGGCCAACGGTCAAATTCAGGAAACTTCAAGCCAATATACCTGATGCACATATATGCAAACATCCTCAACAAAATATTGGCAAACCAAATCCAGCAGCACACCAAAAAGGCTTATTATCTACCACTATCAAGTTGACTTCTGCCCCAGGATGCAAGGCTTGTTCAAAATATGCAAATCAATAAACGTAATTTGTCACATAAACAGAACTAAAGAAAAACACCACGAGTATCTCAATAGATGCAGAAAAGACCTTCAGTAAAATTCAACATCCTTTCATGTTAAAAACTCTCGACAAACTAGTTATTGATGGAACATGCCTCAAAACAGTAAGAGCCATTTATAACAAACCTACAGCCAATATCATACTGAATGGGCAAAAGCTGGAAGCATTCCCCTTGAAGATCAGCACAAGACAAGGATGCCGTCTCACCCCTCCTATTCGACATAGTACTAGAAATTCTGGCCAGGGCAATCAGGCAAGAGAATTAAATAAGGCGTATTCAGACAGGAAGAGAGGAAGTTAAATTGTTTCTGTTTGCAGATGACATGATCCTATATCTAGAAAAACCCCTCAATTCAGCCCAAAAGCTTCTTAAGCTAAAAGCAACTTCACCGAAGTGTCAGAATACAAAATCAGTATGCAAAAATCACAAGCATTTCTATACACCAACAATGGACAAACAGAGAGCCAAATCATGAATGAACTCCCATTTACAATTGCTAAAAAGAGAATAAAATACCTAGGAATACAGCTGACAAGGGAAGTGATTGACCTCTTCAATAAAAATACTATGAACCACTGATTAAAAAAATCAGAGAGAATACAAGCAAATGAAAAAAATATTCCATGCTCATGGATAGGAAAAAATAATAACATAAAATAGCCACACTGCCCAAAGTAATTTATAGATTTAATACTAATCCTATTAAACTACCATGGATATTTTTCACAGAATTAGGCAAAAATTATTTTTAAATTCATATGGAATCATAAAAAAAGCCCATATAGCCAAAACAATCCTAACCAAAAATAAAAAAGCTGGAGGCATCACGCTACCTGATTTTAAACTATATTACAAGTCCACAGTAACCAAACAGCATGGTTCTGGTACAAAAACAGACACATAGACCAATGGAACAGAATAGAGATTTCAGAAATAAGATGGCATATCTACAATCTTTGACAAGCCTGACAAAAACATGCAATGGTGAAAAGATTTCCTATTTAATAAATGGTGCTGGGAAAACTGGCTACTCATATGCAGAAAACTAAAACTGGACCCCTTCCTTACACCTTATACAAAAATTAACTCAAGATGGATTAAAGACTTAAATGTAAAACTCAAAACTATAAAACCCTAGAAGAAAGCCTAGGCAATATCATTCAGGACATAGGCATGGGCAAAGTTTTCATGATGAAAACACCAAAAGCAATTGCAACAAAAGCAGAAGTTGACAAATGGGATCTAATCAAACTAAAGAGCTTCTGCACAGCAGCAGAACTCTCAGACACCCTACAGAATGGAAGAAAAAAATTGCAGTCTATCCATCTGACAAAGCTCTAATACAAATTTACAAGAAAAAAAGCACAAACAACTCCATTAAAAAGTGGGCAAAGTGCCTGAACAGACACTTCTCAAAAAAAGACACTGATGTGGCTAAGAAACATGTAAAAAAAAAAAAAAGCTCAACATCACTGATTATTAGAGAAATGCAAATCAAAACCACACTGAGATGCCATATCATGCCAGGCAGAATGGCAGTTATTAGGTTGGTGCAAAAGTAATTGTGGCTTTTGCCATTACTTTTGATGACAAAACCCGCAATTATTTTGTACCAACCTAAATTTAAAGTCAAGAAACAACAGAAGCTGGCAAGGTTGAGGAATAGTAGGAACACTTTTACACTGTTGGTGGGAATGTAAATTAATTCAACCATGTGAAAGACAGTATAGCGATTCCTCGAAGACCTAGAACCAGAAATACGATTTGACCCAGCAATCCTTTTACTGGGTAGATGCCCAAAGTAACATAAATCATTTTATTGTTAAGATACATGCAGGCATATGTTTGTTAGAGCACTATTCACAAGAGCAAAGATGGAATCAACACAAATGTCCATCAATAATAGACTGGATAAAGAAAATGTGGCACATAAACACAATGGAATACTATGAAGGCATAAAAAAGAATGACATCATGTCCTTTGCAGGGGCATGGATGGAGCTGGCAGTCATTATTCTCGGTAAACTAACACAGAAACACAAAACCAAACACCACATGTTCTCTTTTATAAGTGAGAGCAGAACGATGAGAACACATGGACACAGGGAGAGGAACAACACACACTGGGGCCAGTTGGGAGTGCAAGACTGGGGAGAATATCAGGAAAAGTAGCTAATGTATGTGGGGCTTAATACCTAGGTGACAGGTTGATAGGTGCAGCAAACCACCATTGCACATGTTTACCTGTGTAACAAACTTGCACACCCTGCACACGTATCCTGGAACTTAATATAAAATTTAATTTAATTTAAAAAAAGAAAAGAAAAACATAGATACAGGACAGGACTGCCTTCAGAACATCTGAACTCTCAAGCATGGTTTTCTAATTTTCCATGTTGCAACACACACCTTGTTTTAAATATTATATTATAAGGTACCATGTTTATATAAACATTTCCTCCTAATAGTTTCAGGAATTAATGTCTCACTAAGTGCCCTGCACCTTTAACAAGTTGCTATCTCTGTTTGCTCTCTGGGGCTGACATAATGAGGCCCCGAAGACTCTGTGGGCTCATTTACAGAAATTCATTTACAGGAATTGGTTTCTCACTGTTCTGGAGGCTGAATGTTCAGCATCCAGGGCTCAGCAGGGTTGGTCTTTTCTGAAGCCTCTGCCCTTGGCTTGCTGGCAGCCGTCTTCTCTCTGGGTCTTCATAGGTCTATCCTCTTTGTGTGCTAATATCTCATTAAAAGGACATCACTGATGTTGAGCTTTTTTTTCATATGCTTGCTGGTCACATGTATGTCTTTTTTTGAAAAGTAACTGTTCATGTTCTTTGCCCACTTTTTTAATGAGGTTGTTTGTTTTGTTCTCATAAATTTAAAGTTGCTTATAGATGCTGAGTATTAGACCTTTGTTGAATGCATAGTTTGAAAAGATTTTCTCCCATTCTGTAGGTTGTCTGCTTACTCTGTTGATAGCATCTTTTCCTAGATAAAGAAACTGTGGTACATATACATCATAGAATAAGATGCAGCCATAAAAAAGAATAAGATCATGTTTTTTGCAGGGACATGAATTGAGCTGGAGGCCATTATACTTAGAAAATTAACACAGGAAAAGAAAACCGGGGCCCAAAGTGGCTCCGGCCAGATGTCGTGGCGCTTGTGAAGGTGAGGCCAAGTGTTCAAGGCCAACCAACCTCAGCAACCTTACAAGCTCTCATTGATTGGAAAAAAAAAAAAAGAAAACCAAACACTTCTTGTTCTCACTTGTAAGTGGGAGATAGGTGATGAGAAGAACACATGGACATACAGAGGGGAATAACACACACAAGGGCCTTTCAGAGGGTGGAGGGTGAGAGAAGCAAGAGGATCAGGAAAAATAACTGATGGGTTCTCGGGCTCAATACCTGGGTGATGAAATAATCTGTACAAAAACAAAAACAAAAGCCAAGATACAACCTTACCTATGTAACAAACCTGCACATGTACCCCAAACTTACAATAAAAGTTAAACAAACAAAAGGACATCAGTCACACTGGGTCCACCCTAAAGACCTATTTTACTTGCAGTTACCTCTTTAAAGATGCTGTTTCCAAGAACAGTCACACTCTGAGGTAGTGGAGGTCAAAACTCTAACATTTGAATTTGAGAGAACACGAGTTGGTCGGTCACACTCTCCATTTTCTGTTTGCTGAACGACCAGTACATTTTTTCCCCCTCAGCAAGAAATTATCCCTAAGCAGAAGTTTCTCCTAAATGCATTGGGAGGTGAAAAGCAAAAATCCCTCTTGTGATCCTCTTAAAGAGAGCTACAAACAAAGACCTACTCAGAAAAACAACTTCTCTCCCAGTAATTCTTTCCTAGCCCCTTTAGCAAGTGCTCTAATTCAGATACAAATTTATTTCTTTTACTGCACTTCTGGTTACAAATATATAGTTATTCTGAAACAGAACTTTAAAAATTAATAACATATTTAAGTAGAAGACTTTACAGGTTTTAAACATAAATTTAAAGTGTTTCCATGACATACGGTAATAACTCCCTGAAGTGAAAATGGAACCACTAAGTCTAACCTGTACTTAATGTAATTCACCAAGACATATTAGCACAGCATTTATAACATATTTCAGAAGCAATATTAATATTTCATCAAATATGAAGCAAATAGCCTTTCAATCCATATATTAAAATCCTAATAGTTGCTATTACACTCGAGGCGAGAGGCAACAATAAGCCATATGGAAGTAGAACCATTCATCTCCATCAAGTGCTCGTATTTTCAGAAATTATGCTGAGCCCTGGCTCCCTGACAGCTCTTGTTCCTATTACCTCGCTTGTGTTATTGCACATCTTTATAGAAAAGTTAAAAATATTATAAGAGTAAAGTCTTAATCAAATATAACCTGGAAAATCTCTAAGCAGGGAACATAAACTCTTAGGAGAACACTGTTCCAGAGAGCAAGGCTGCAGTGGAATGCTTAGAGAGATTTGAGCTGGCTTCCACGTGGAAGCAACCGTTTCACGGCTGTGAATCACAGACTGGGGGCAAGTGCCTGAATGTCCAGTTCAACTTCTTAATGTGGGAACCTTATGGAAATGTGTGATCAATAAAGTCCACCCAGGGGCAGGCAGAGGGAGTCATTAAGTAGTTATAAAAACAATTCCTAAATTAGTTTTCTACATATGAAACATAAAATTTGGTATGGCATGTTTTGTGCTTATTGAAACGCCATGATGCTGTGCAGTGGGCTTGCTAATCTCCTACAAGGTATGATGGGAAAAGTTTGCCTTTTTTTTAAGTAATGTAGCTTTGTGTAAAGTATGTCTTAACTTGATCTTAAGAATTTAGTACATTTGTTTTTCTTTTTCTTTTCTTTTTTTAATTTTTTAAACTTTTATTGCATTATAGGTTTGGGGGTACATGTGCAGAGCGAGCAAGGTAGTTGCATAGGTACACACATGTCAGTGTGCTTTGCTGCCTTCCTCCCCTTCACCCACACTTGGCATTTATCCCCAGGCTATCCCTCCCCAGCCCCCCCACTGTCCCTCCCCACTTCCCCCCAATAGACCCCAGTGTGTAGTAGACCCCCTCCCTATGTCCATGTGTTCTCATTTTTCTCACCCGCCTGTGAGTGAGAATATGCAGTATTTCTTTTTCTGTTCTTGTGTCAGTTTGCTGAGAATGATGTTCTCCAGATTCATCCATGTCCTTACAAAGGACACAAACTCATCATTTTTGATTGCTGCATAATATTCCATGGTGTATATGTGCCACATTTTCCCAGTCCAGTCTATCATCGATGGGCATTTGGGTTGGTTCCAGGTCTTTGCTATTGTAAACAGTGCTGCAATGAAGATTCGTGTGCATGTGTCCTTATAGTAGAACGATTTATAGTCCTTTGGATATATACCCAGTAATGGGATTGCTGGGTCAAATGGAATTTCTATTTCTAGGTCCTTGAGGAATCGCCACACTGTCTTCCACAATAGTTGAACTAATTTACACTCCCACCAACAGTGTAAGAGTGTTCCTATTTCTCCACATTCTCTCCAGCATCTGCTGTCTCCAGATTTTTTAATGATCGCCATTCTAACTGGCGTGAGATGGTATCTCAATGTGGTTTTGATTTGCATCTCTCTAATGACCAATGATGATGAGCATTTTTTCATGTGTTTGTTGGCCTCATGTATGTCTTCTTTTGTAAAGTGTCTGTTCATATCCTTTGCCCATTTTTGAATGGGCTTGTTTGTTTTTTTCCTGTAAATCTGTTTGAGTTCTTTGTAAATTCTGGATATCAGCCCTTCAGATGCATAAATTCATGAGCATATGCATAGATGTTTTTCTGTGTCTATTCATCCTCACAACCAGAAAATTTGCAGTCTTAAATTTTACCACATAAAAACAAATGATGTTATAGTAAGTCGAGGCAGCAGCATGTTAAAATATTTTCCCGGCCAGGTGCGGTGGCTCAAGCCTGTAATCCCAGCACTTTGGGAGGCTGAGGTGGGTGGATCACGAGGTCAAGAGATCGAGACCATCCTGGTCAACATGGTGAAACCCCGTCTCTACTAAAAATACAAAAAAATTAGCTGGGCATGGTGGCACGTGCCTGTAATCCCAGCTACTCAGGAGGCTGAGGCAGGAGAATTGCCTGAACCCAGGAGGCGGAGGCTGCGGTGAGCCGAGATCGCGCCATTGCACTCCAGCCTGGGTAACAAGAGCGAAAGTCTGTCTCAAAAAAAAAAAAAAAGAAATCTTTTCCCATTTTTAGATTTTGCATAGTTTGCCCCAAATGCTTACTTTTGGAATTGCATTTTTCTTGATTTTTTTTAATGCAGTTACTTTAATTCATCTAACTAATTTAATACAGCCCTTTCAGGAATTGCAGTTGGGCTGGTCCATGTGTGTGTGTAAAGAACATGATGAATGGAAAGGACAGCCGGATGGGAGGCAGGTGGATGAGGGAAAAGCTGCCGTAACCACCCACCTCAGCTACACACCCTCCTCTTTCCACTAAACTTGATGTGGCTCAGAACATTCCTAGAATGTGTAGTTTAGAATCCTCCCCAGACTCCACAGCATAGCAAAGGAAAAAAAATTCAAGGAGGGGCTACCCCATGCCGGACACTGTCAGAAGCACAGTGGAGTCTCAATTTATTTACCCAGTGCTAGAGAACCACCTTTTGTCTTCTGCATGTTGCTTGCTTTGATATCCTGGCTTAGCTCTTAATGTTGCTTTTATATTTTACAGATGAAACAGTTGGGATTTGATGAGATTAAGTGATGTCAGTATCCTCAGTGGTGTGCAGTCTCTGTGATAGAAAGCTGCATTTCAATTTTGGAAATGGCAAAAGCCATTTAGAGCAAAGTCTGTTGACCGGTGTGGTAACAACACTGGGGAGTTTCGTGAGCTCAATTTTTTTTTTAAGTCGCTCTTAAAATTTTTGCTGCATGCTCACATGGCAGTTTTGATGCCAGTTCCATGGGCAGCTCCCCGCCTGTGGGGCTCTGTCTCCCCGCAAAGTGTCCCCAGCTCTGTGCCTTTCCACGGCGGGAAGGACCCTCCTGCGAGATCTGGGCCTGCACTGTCTGGGCAGCAAGCCCAGGCTCCGGCTCCTCTGCTCTGTCAGGCCAGGGCTGTTTCTCATCTGCCTCCTGACCCCTTGGGCTTGGTTGCTGCTTCTCTGTTTCCCTCCTATTTGTTTTAATTTTTTTTTAAGTGGCACAGCTTGGATTTTCCTCTATTTTTAAAAGACCCCTCGAGACATATGCCCTGTGCTATCTTTGGGTAAGGGATAATTTATGACCTCTAAATTTTCCCAAAGTATGATATTGAATGATGTACTACTTTGAACATGTCAGTTCTGACATTGTCAAAAATGACTAAAACTGTGTATGAACCTTGCAACAATATAAACACACAGTATGATGTTTTGGATTTGAACTTCAAAAGGTTGAGGTAAGGCTTTTACAGTGCGCACAGTCAACAGACAACTCACCGGGAGCTCCGAGTGGGTACGAAAGGACGGTGCAGACGGTTTTCTTTTCCTCCTACTCCCATTTCCTTGAGAACAACGTCGATCAGACAGAAGAGAAAAGACAAGAACCCATGCTGTCTCCTCCTGGTTCTTGCAGAGAGGAAGGTATGGACCTTTCTAAGTCGTATACACCCATTTGGTCTGAGTTGCTGATATGACAATGTCAAAAAAAAAAAGCAAATTACTTTTCCTACCATCCTCCTAGGTTCTCCTGCTGAAGCCCTGTAGATTGGACTCATAAAAAGTAGATTAACAAGACAAAAAACACACATTTATTTAATATAAGTTTTACATGATATAGAAGCCTTTGTAAGTAAATAAAGACCCAAAGACAGCACTAAACTGGAGGTTTTCTTTCTTTTTTTTCTTTTAAGACAGGGTTTTACCATGTTGGTCAGGCTGGTCTTGAACTCCCGACCTCAGGTAATCCGCCTGCCTTGGCCTCCAAAGTGCTTGGATTACAGGTGTGAGCCACCGCGCCCAGCCTAAACCTGAGGTGTTCGTAGCGGGTTTGCTGAGAAGTGGGAGGTGAAGGAAAGATGTAGTGAGACGAGCTCACACTGAGGGGCCATGCAGAAGCTAGTAAAGCTGCCCACTGGGGTCCCCCCAAGACACCCTCTGTCTCCTTCCCTCCTGGTACACGGCAGGCATCTCTCCCATGACAGTCTGTGTCTGTTCTCAGGGGAGAAAAAGGAGGTCAGAGAATGCTACTGCACCTGCTCTTCTGAAATCACTTCAGCTTAAAATATTCACCACTTCAAGCTGTCCTATTTGTGGGTAGCAGGACCCACCTCTGTTGGGTCCAGGTGATCTTCAAGGGCATGGTCAGAAGAGCCAGGCAGCGAGGGCTCCTCCGCAGATGCCTGGTGGAAGTGGTTCTTCCTTGGAATGGCTTTCAGTGAAGTGCTGAGTAAGTTCCCTGGGATCTCTGTCTTTCCATCCCAGGTTTGGAATCAGAGGATCCTGACTCCCTCCAACTCCTTGTGAGAGGTCCTTTTCCAAGCTTCTCTATCTCAAATTCTTTGTCTCAAAAACAAATTGTTAAAATGAGTTCCTAAGGTGAAAAATATTACATGTAATTTTGTCTCAGACTTCACTCTTCTCATACGCTTCTCAATGTTGGTACATTTGAAGAGATGAACTTGAACTTGGGAGTAGTCTAACGTTCTGATTAAACCTTCCTACTTTATGCTGTTTACAACGGAGTATTCCAATGCTCTGATTAAAACTTCTTACTTCATGCTGCTTGCAAAAGCAGTCTTAATTTGTAAACAGCATATCCACCATCATCTTCAACCCCCAAATAACATTGTTGGGCAGGAAGTCATTTGAAATATGAAGGCTTCCCGACAGTCCCTCCTGGCCATAAGCAGATGGTCATGCCAGTGATGCCCTAGAGAGACGTGGGACATTTACTACTAAAATGCTTAGTCTTCAAGCACTAGTATAACTTTGTGTCCTCACATCTAAAACGTGGGTGGAGGGAAGAATGAGTCCTCACCAGGCAACTCCACGTCACTATCAAACCAACCCACCATCCTGAGAAGGAGGCCCAGCAGCCACTGGATCTCCCATCACTCACTAGAAAACCACAGACTAAAAAGTTGTGAAAATTCCTTCAAGTACAAACAAAAGGATTGTCCCTGCTTTGTAGTTTTTGCTTTGTTTTATGTTGCTTTCCATGAAAAAAAAAAAATGATATCCTTACCAATGTTCTAGATTCTTCCATTTCTTTGAAGAAGAACCAAGTTCAGACTGATAGACCTACACCTGCCTGCAGAATGCTGGACTCTAGGGAAAGGCATTATGCCAGCTCCCAGTATCTGGCCCACTTCACACAGAATATCTCAGGGAATGTGGAAGAAATTCTGGTTCATCCTGAACCAGGCAAAAATGATCAACTTACTAATGCCAACACGCTCCCTGTCCTCAATAATCCCTGAATTTTGTTACTGATGTCTTAGCAGGTTCCAAGGGCCTAGGTGCCCCACTCTGGGCATCACACATCACACGCATCTACCTGGGAGGTCTGCTATTCTGTGAAAAACCAACTTAGAGGCTCACAATCAATTTAAAAAGCATCCTGCCTGACTTGAAGATGTATGAAGAAGTAAGGCAAACATGAGGACAAGCAATTAATGAAGCCGAGCTTTGTTCATTGATAGATACAAAAGCGTGCCCTCAGGGAGAAGAATGCTCAGGCATGTCTTATCACGGATCTCCAGAGACACAGGGCCAATAGTATGGATGGATGGGAAGACAGACAGACAGATATATGCAAAAGAGATTATTGAATGGATGGATGGCTAGATGGATGAATGTATGGATAGATAGAAACTAGATACATGGATGAATGAATAGATAGATGCATGGATGAATGGATAGATGATTGATGGAAGGAAGGAAATAGATGCATGGATGGATTAATGGATAGATAAATAGATGGATAGGTGTATACGTAGATGGATAGATAGGCAGATAATGGATTCATAGATAAATGGCTAGATGAATGAATAGATGGATAGATAGAAAATAGATGCATGGATGACTGGATAGATAGAGGGGTAGATGAATAGATGAATAGATAGACAGTAGATTCATGGATGGATGGCTAGATGGATGAATGAATAGGTAGACAGAAAATAGATAGGTGCATGGATAAATGGCTAGATGAATAGGTCGATAAATAATAGATTAACAGAGGGATGGATAAATGCACAGCTGAATGAATGGATGGATGGACAGATAGAAAATAGATGCATGGATGGATAGATAGATGAACAGATGGATGGGAGGTTGAATTGACAGATGATAAATAGAGAGATAGATAGACAATAGATTCACGGATGACTAGATGGATGAATGAACGGATAGATAGAAAGTAGATAAATGGATAGATGCATAGATAGATAGAAAGTAAATAGATGAGTGGATTGATGGATGGATAGATAGAGAAGTGAAAGAGATAATTTATTAAGGGAATTGTCTCATGCAATTATGGAAGCTGCAGAGTCCCAAAATATGCTCCATGCCAGCTGGAGAACCAGGGAAGCCAGTAGAGTGTCTTGGTCTAAATCCAAAGGCCTGAGAACTTGGAGTTCTCATGTTCAAGGGCAGGAGAACAGCAGAGCTCCAGGGGTCCCAGCTCCAGAAAACAGAGAGCAAATTTGCCTGTCCTCTGCCTTTTTGTTCTATTCCGGCTGTCAGCCGATCGGATGGTGCCTGTCCATGTAGGGGAAAGGTGAAACTTTCTTACTGAGTCCACTGATTTAAATGCCAGTCTCTTCTGGATATATCCTCACAGACATACCCAGAAATATTGTTTTGCTAGCTATATGTGGATCTGTCACCCAGCCAAGCAGACACTTTGAATCAACCATCACAGGTCTAGAAGGTTTGCTGAAACAGAGCGTTTGACTTCATCTTAAATTCATATTCCAGCATAACTCGCTAGAACTCCAAAACACAGATTGCTACCATTACCATCTGTTGACCTCTGCTTCATAGCAAGCTGTAGCAAATCTTAGGTACATTTTATTTTATCAGCTGCTCACATAACACCCTCTATGTTCCAGGTAATCCTCAGAGTTCCTCCCAATTATTGAGGCCCTGAATTCTCAAAATAAGCCTGTCAGATAGCTATTAGTCTTTTACAGTTCTACAGATGAGAAAACGGAGACCCAAAGATTCATGTAGCTGGTGAGTGAACAAGCCAGAACGCAAACCCAGACAGTCTGTCCCCACACCTGTGTCTCAACGAGACACCATGGTGACATCAAACAGAGACCCCCGGTCCAAGAATGAAATATTGAGAGGAGAATGGATTGTCATCAAAACTTCATGCCTGCTCATTGGTGCATCCCTGACAGGGTACATGTGTGCTCTCTGCCTGTGGAAGTCAATCGCGGTGGTCAGTCACAGATCATCTGCCAGGGGTACATAACACACACACTACGAGCTAAGGTGAGCAAGAGCAAGCGGTTCTCTCCATTGGGTATGGAATATTGTCTTTACTTTTAGTATTTTTTAGATGACCAAAACCATACATCTGAGTGTGAGATTTACACCTATTAGGTTTGAAAGACGATTTCATTTTCTTACCAATTATGATCTACATAGACTGAAATATTGTGTGTATTCAGTGATAATACTAGATTCATCCTAGTAGATAGTCTGACAAGTCTGTAGAATAGCCACAATAGTGTAAGGAACTTTAAAATGTAGCATCATATGGTTTAGTCACGTGTTTAAATTATCAAATACCTTAAATTACTGAATAAAAAACACGGTCTGAGATTCAGTTCCTAAAACATGAGCCCCATAGCTAATGCTCACAGTTCTGCCATCACTGTGTATAGTACGGAGATTTTTACTCCCTATTTAGGTGTCCCCTACTTGAATCATTGGATCATGCATCTCTCTAGTGACCCGTGTTAGACATTCTTCTACTGGAAATCAACTTTGTGATCAATGAACCTAGCGGAGAACATTTATGCTTCTATGGAGAGAGTACAAATTGAAATTTGAAGAGGAACAGCTTTACCCAACAGTGGAAGGCAGAGCTCCCCAACTCTGGGTTTTTGGTTTTCCACTGGACGCTGATGTTGTCCCATGCGTCCACCTACTATACCACCCCCAAAAATGATTTCCTGATTCAGGTCAGCTCCTAGGAAGCAGGTTTTCCACCTGAAAGAGTTCCCGTAATGCATCTCTTTGCATTGTCCCTTGTCCCATCTTAGTCCCTGTGGAGACAAGAAGGAGTCAATGGTCACCAGCTTCTGGCTCCCTGGAACCTCCCAGGCTGTGCTCTCTGGAGGGTGGCATTCAGATGTGTGAGGAGAGGCCCCACACTGAGACATTCTAAGCATGAACAAAAGACTTCCATTTTAATGGTACCTTTCATTAAAATTTTCCTCAACAAAAAAAAAGATATTTTAATGCTTGAAAGATGACAGACCCCCTCTCTACCCTCTTCGGACATGCAGGAAGCATGCTAATTACCTTGCAAGGTCGCAGCAGTACCAGCAATAAAGTTCACTCCATGTTGGCAACTCGATTTTAGAAATCTCTTTAAACTCATGAGGAAGGACAGGAGGGGGCTGGGAACAAATGCGCCCACCTCTTCCTGATGAGATGAGGTGAATTGTACCTGACCCACTGCCTTGGCACAGACTCGCTCTGCTTATGTGTACTTTTCATTCCCACCAGCTCTGAAAGCAAAGCAGAGGTTTACTGCATGCTATTAATATGTAATATGAAAGCTGTGCTGGCTGAGAATATTCCAGGCTTAATGACAATTCTCAAGACGTGTACACTGCAGATCTTAGATATCACAACTGCCTCAGCCACTGCGCTGCACCCATGCTTCTGCGGAATTTATTTGAATATTTCAGCATGTTAAGCTGTTTGCATGCGTCCAAGGCTAACCTAAGCCTGAAATCTCTGAGTAGGTGCTGCTCACAAGATTTATTTTGGAATCACAAAGGAAAAAGTCAAAAGCAGAGGCTGAGTGAAGAGGCTCTTACAATCCACCCCTCAAGGTGGAAAAAGACACTGTCAAAAACTAAACTTGTTCTACTTTCCTGAGTCAGGCATAAAACAAAAAAGTACTGAGCTAATCACAGCACCACAGCAGAAGGCACGAAACACTGCATGAGGAGCAGAGCCCAGTTTTGAATCGGGGGTGGGGCCTGCTCATGAGAAATTTTAAAGGGAACCGCAGGCCGTGCCACCAAGAACAACTAATTACAATGGCGTTGGCTTAGGAGCTCTGCCAGCTCGTGTGAAGACGGCCTGTCTGCCTGTAACACTCTGTTGCGCTCATGTTTCACGAAGTTATGGTTATGGGCATTGTGATGTCTGTTTCAATTTTATTTAGAATGTATTATTTAATAGACAGAAGTGTAGTTACGGCTGCCATTCATAAATACCTTTTCTTCCTCACACATGTTTCCATGTTAATATAATTTAAAGTATTTGCTCAGAGGTGCTACAAAAAAAATACAAAGAAAGAAAGCCTGTATTTTAATAAGATTTTTAAAAATGTATTTATATGACCTCAGCTTTAACTTTTCAGGAATTATTGGTTCTGGACTTCTTTCCTTTGAGGTTAATTATAGTTTCATTTCTGAGATCTAATTCCCTACAGCTTCTCAAATCGTGTAGTAGACACCTATATACAGCATATATGTGTATATATATATAATATTTATAAATGTATACATATATGTAAAACGTATCTATAGTCTCAATATATCCTCATCTAACACTATAGGTTCTTCTTTTTTTTTGAGATGGATTCTCATTCTGTCGCCCAGGCTGGAATGCAGTGGCACAATCTTGTCTCACTGCAAACTCCACCTTCTGGGTTCAAGCAATTCTCCTGCCTCAGACTCCCAAGTAGCTGGAACTACAGGCACCACCACTCCCAACTAATCTTTGTATTTTTGGTAGAGAGGGGCTTTCACCATGTTGGCCATGCTGGTCTCAAACTCCTGACCTCAGGTCATCTGCTTGCCTTGGCCTCCCAAAGTGCTGGGATTCCAGGCATGAACCATCCCACCCAGCCTATAGATTCTTACCTTGTGAAGCTTTTGCTCATTTTTGACATTCATCACTGATTTGTAAGTTGAGTGTGAACGTCTGAATTAATTTCTAGATGGCTTTGCTTCAAGAGAAAGTGTAGTGCAGGGCGGAGAGTCCAACCTTTTCAGCACAGTGGACATGGACGCAGGGTAAGGACCCTACCCATAGAGTAGAGCCACAGCAGGGAGCTCAGGAGAACCCACTAACTTCAGGGACTCACCCTATCTTGTCTTTGCTAGAAAACGGGGTTCAGCTTGTATCTAACACAGGGTTTTAACATGTACTAAAACACTTTTCTGTTATGGGTGCTGACTTATATTTTCAGATTTTAAAATTACAAGCCTCAATCGGATGAGATCAAAGCTGAGTTGAACTGCACAGCTCTGCGGAGGTCCTTTACAACCTGGCAACTACGGCCTCTCTCCACCTTCAGTCAGGATGGAGACGCTGACTCCAGGGAGTCTTCGTTCAGTGAGGCTAGCGCACCTCTAATTTTCCAAAGTTAACTTTTCTCCCTCTGAGCCTGCTAGAGCTCATCATCCATGGTGATCCCAGGCCTGAGCGCATGTCCTAACAAGTGTGTCCACATGTCTGGGACAGGCACTGTAGTTCCATTCCAATCAATGAAACAGAATACATTGTGAATATGCAATCAACGAAAAAGCCAAAAATGATTAGAATTTGAAAAACGTTTATAGACACAAATTCAATCTAGTGCTTTTTTATCGCAAGCTACAGATGAAATATACACTGAAAATAAGCAATTCAAGCACTGTCACTCTGTTCTTGGATTTTCATCTCTGGCATCACCTGAGCTGAAGGCTAGGAAGCATGCACCCCACGTCTAAATGCGGGGAGGTTCTGATAACATCTCTTACATCTGATGGAATTGTTCTCTTTCTTCATTTAATAGCATCATAGGGGTTCTTGACTTTTTTGCTCTTTAAAACTTCCACTTATTTTGCAGAATTTTAAAGCAATGGGAGTGAAATGTAAAAATACCGTGACAGAAATAGTGGGACCGCACTGCACATTTGCCACATACTCTTAACCTCCATCACAGTGTACCCACATGACTGAAGCCTGTTCTGGAAGTGCATGAAAGGATGGGAAATGAATGCAATGGAGTTTTTTTGTTTTTTCTTTCTTGGGGCAGAGTTTCACTCTTGTGGCCCAGGCTGGAGTGCCGTGGTGTGACCTCAGCTCACTGCAACATCCACTTCCCGGGTTCAAGCCATTCTCCTGCCTCAGCCTCCTGAGTAGCTGGGACTACAGGCATGTATAACCATACCCAGCTAATTTTTGTGTCTTTAGTAAAGATGGGGTTTCACCACGTTGGCCAGGATGGTCTCGATCACTTGACCTTGTGATTCATCCGCCTCGGCCTCCTCCCAAAGTGCTGAAATTACAGGCGGGCACCAGCAGGCCCAGCCAAATATGTTGTTTTCTAATACTAGAGACTACAGTTTGGAACAGAAACCCAGTGGGAGAAAGAAGAAAGATAAATACAGGAAGAAAGGGAGAAAAGAAGGAAGGAAGGAGATAAGGAAGAAAAGTAAAGAGAAAAGAACCAGGAGGGACAACGAAAAGGAAGGAAGAAAGGGAAGAAGGGAGTGGGGGAGGACGGGAGGGTGGGAGGGGAGGGAAAGAGGGGGAGGGAAAGAGGGGGAGGGCAGGAGGGAGCAAGGAAGGAAGCCCGAGAGCGAGAACAAGGAGGAGAGGAGAGAGAGGGAACAACGCACAGAAAATGGCTTTGGTCCTGGCAGGGTCTAGGTCCCACCCCTGGAACTAACGGCAAACTGACTGAGAAACATGGGGCTGGATGTGAGGAGCCAGATTAACCTGTGAGAAAAAACCCGGGGGAGCAAAGGCTTAATGCAATTACAGGGTTGGGGAGAGGTTTGGGGGGTTTAGAACCCCTAGGCCCTCAGCTCTGAAGCTCATGTCTCCTGTCTATGCGCAGAGCAGCCCCCAACATACATCACCAAGCAGAACCGCTGATGCCCCAGGCACAGGCCTCTGGGCGGCCGCGACAGACACGGAAACACAACCATCATGTGACTGCCCACAGGGGCCCAGGCAAGTGCAGAATGGGAAAGGGCTGTTGACACAGGCCGGTGGTTTAAAACGTGCCTTTAAAGGCGGTGACGATCAGCACATGCCCCTCCCTCCCCAAGGCGGGTCTTTGCCCTGTAGGTGGACATAGGTTAATACTAACTCTGCCAATCCTCCCATGAGTTTAAGAGCGACTTGCTATTATAATGCCCACATTAAGGATTAGAAACAAAGGGCAAATATAGAAAACAAACGAAGAGAAATTAAGTAATTTGTTTTAGACCACAGAACTGGAAAGGAGCAAAGCTGGACTGGAATTCATCAGTCAGCCTCCAGACTAAAAAGAAATATTGAAATTCTGGAACGCGGAAACCGTAGTGGGTGGAATAAGACAGACAACATATGAGCGGGTGTGCCGAACACAAGCAGGCAGTGCAAAAAACTTGTTCGTGAAACTACCAGAGGACATAAGAAAAGGAACAAAACAGGCCGGGTGCGGTGGCTCAAGCCTGTAATCCCAGCACTTTGGGAGGCCGAGGCGGGTGGATCACGAGGTCAAAAGATCGAGACCATCCTGGTCAACATGGTGAAACCCCGTCTCTACTAAAAATACAAAAAATTAGCTGGGCATGGTGGTGCGTGCCTGTAATCCCAGCTACTCAGGAGGCTGAGGCCGGAGAATTGCCTGAACCCAGGAGGCGGAGGTTGCGGTGAGCCGAGATTGTGCCATTGCACTCCAGCCTGGGTAACAAGAGCAAAACTCCGTCTCAAAAAAAAAAAAAAAAAAAAAGAAAAAGAAAAAAAGAAAAGGAACAAAACAGCAGAAATGTGGAAGGAAAATGAGGTCAGGAGGAGAGTAGACATGTCCACGTTCGCTCAGTGGACGTCCCACAGGAGAATAAAAGTCATGGGAAAATTATTCACAATGGAAACCAAAGCTGTAAGGTGGCAAGGGCTTAGAGAGGATGGAGAAGGTCAGAGAGGACCAAACCCACGCCTGGCATGAAAGGGAAGTGGGAGTGCTCCAGTGGGATGGAGGACATCCGGACGACTTCCAGAGAAAGGCAGCAGGGCACCTGGCAAGAACAAGGAGCAGGGGCAAGTTTGTCATCAGAATTGTCAAGAGCAACACCATATTCAAGAATAATGATTTTAAACTAAGGAAGGCAGAGAAAAAACCTTTGGACCTAACGTTACGCATTCAGTCAATTTTTTATTTAAAACCTGAAAGCGAATTACAAGTATGTTCAGACACACAAAAACCTTGGAATACTAATTATAGGAAAATCAATCTTGAAAATATTCTTGGAGGAAGACCAAAAATGAAACTCCAATAGAGTTTCTGCAAGAGATATGAAAAATAAGGGAGACCAGAGAAGTTAGTAGAAGTTTTTACATAAAATGTAAGCACAAATGAAAAACAGAGAGATATGTACATTCACTCAGAACTAAAATTATAACATTTATAGCAATATGAAAATGGAATAGGCACAAGAGAAAGCTATCCAAAGTTCAAAGTAATATATTAAAAGTCTGTTTTTAATATGGATATCTAAAAATAAGGTTAAATTAATAGAACAGAGGTAGAAAAATATATAATTATCTTGGAACAAAAGCTTCAAATTTGTAAAGATGTCAATTCTTGAACTAATCTATAGCCTCAGTGCAAACACTATCAAAATCCCAGAAACATTTTTTTAAGGAATAGATAAGCTGCTTTTAAAATCTACATGGAAAAAGAAAGAATGTAGAGTAGTGCAAACAACTTAAAAGAGAAGAACAAATCTGAAGGACTCATGCTAATTCCAATAACCTACTATAAAGCTGTTGTGAGTTGATCCCGGTAAAAACATAAGCAGCGAGGGCAGCAGGATAGGTGAGGGAGAACAGAAACAGACTCAGAAAAGCCACCAAGTGATTTTTGTGTGAGATGCCAAGTCAATCCAATGGGGGAGAAAAGTATTTTTAACAAATAGTTCTACTACTTTTACTTTAAACTAAGGAAGGCAGAAGAAAACCTTTGAAGCTAACATGATGCATTCACAGAACAATAAAAAGCCAGATGAGTGAAAAACACACTTGGACCTCATCTCACTGCATACACAAAAATTAACCCAAGACCGGTCATAGACTCACATGTGAAGTCAAAACTCACACTGTTTCTAGGTGAAAACATAATCAAAGATTTTTTGCAAACATGAGGTAGACAAAGATTTCAAGGAAAGGACCCAAAAGTAGTGTCCCACAAAAAAAAAAAAAAAAAAAAAAAAAAAAAAAAAACTACTTTGACTTCATAAAAATTAAGAGTTTTTGCTAACAATATCTCATAAACTGTATAAAAATTGTAGCAAATGCATCCGATTTGCATAGATAAAAATTTTGCAAGTTTGATAATAAAAAGGCAAGTCAATTTTTAAAAATTGATCAAAAGATTTAAACAGGCACTTCACAAAATGAGATATCATAATGGTCAATAAGCACTTGAGCAGATGGTTCACATCCTTAGTCATCAAGGAAATGAAGATTAAAATTTCAATGAGATACCATTTCACACTCAAGGAAATGACTAAAAAGACTGAGAGCTCATGTGTTGGCCAGGAAATGGAGAGCTTGGTAGGCTGGTACATCCCCCGGGGAAGGGAACAAGATACACTGTTTCCAGCACTGTTTGTCCATTTCTCACATAATTAAACATGCATGCACCCTATGACTCAGCAATTCTATGGTAGAATTTTACATGCAATGAATAAAAACCTATGACAAAATAAATAAATAAAAGGTGAGAATATTAATAGTAGTTTTATGCATAATAGTTCAAACTAGAAATAAGCCAAATGTTTACCGAAAGGAGAATAGATTATTAAAAATTAAGATATAGCCATATATTCATATAATAGAATGGTACTCAGCAATTAAAAGCACAACACAGATCGTTGCAAAAATGAATGAATCTCAAAACAATTATGTTAAACAAAAGAAGCCTCCCACTGTTTAAATTGTAATATATATAAATACATACAATATAATTACATATATGATTAATAATATATATATATATGTAATTATTCAGGAGTACAAGAATAGGCAAAGCCATCTGCAAAACTGATAATATTGTCAGGCTGGGCCCCGTGGCTCATGCTATAATCCCAGCATTTTGGGAGGCCGAGGTGGGAGGATCACTGGAGGTCAGGAGTTCGAGACCAGCCTGACCAACATGGAGAAACCTGGTTTTTACTAAGAATACAAAAACTAACCGGCCATAGTGTTAAGTTCCTGTAATCCCAGCTACTCGGTAGGCTGAGACATGAGAATTGCTTGAACCCTAGAGGCAGAGGTTGTGGTGAGCCAAGATCCCGGCATTGCACTCCAGCCTGGGTAATAAGAAGGAAACTGTCCAGAAGAGAAGGTAAGGGGAAGTGAGGGGAGGAGAGAGGAGAGGAGGGGAGGGAAAGGGGCAGGGGAGGGGAGGGGGAAGGGAGGGGGAAAGAAAGAAAGAAAGAAGAAAGACAAAGAGAAAGAAAGAAAAAGAAAGAAATGAAGGAAGGAAAGAAAGAAAGAAGAAAGAAAGAAAGAAAGAAAGAAAGAAAGAAAGAAAGAAAGAAAGAAAGAAAGAAAAAGAAAGAAAGAAAGAAGGAAAGAAAGGGAAAGAAAGAAAGAGAAACTGTCATCTCTGGGCAATAGAAGAGGATGACTTGGAAGAATGAGGTTGTAGGTCTCTGGGGCAATACAAATTATCTTGTTAGAGGTGGGGGTTACAGAGGTGTATGCAATTGTCAAAATCCATCAAACTAGACTTAAGTCTTAAGTCATGCATCTTATTGTTAATTTTATCTTAATTATTATTAATTTTGCTTTAATTTAGAAAAATTAGTAGAAATTAGTAAGCATAATTATGGGTTTCTAATCTTAGGAAACCAAGATAAGAATAAAATAAAATAATTTTAACGTAATTTAAATCTAATCTGTTTTATAAGAATTATGAAAGAAAAATAAAAACAAGTATAGTAAATTGGAAACATAAGTTTAAGGTAGAAATAAATCACAATACAGCAGTAATTATGATAAATGAAAATGTTAAACTCAGTAATAAAAAGACCAATAATTCCAAATTGGTTAAAAAAAATCCATCATTCCAAATGAATCAGGAAAGTTTAAATTGAAGAATGAAAAATACATACATAGAAACATTACCCACAAAAGCTGTAATGACAAGTTTAATATTTGACTAAATAAATATCAAGACAAAAATGTCCTAAGGAAAAAAAGTTGAATGTTTTATCAATAAAAATAACATGCAGCCACCAAGAGCTCGTATACACTTAACAATATGTCTTTAAAACATGTGAAACAACTGGCAAACTGGAAAGATACGTAGATAGGAAAACATTAGTTGCTGGAGATTTTAACCCATCCCCTCCCCGCCTAACAAAGACAGAAATAAACAGTGGTAGAGGCTAACTGAATAATACAATTCACAACTAAAGTGATTAAGTTAGCCACGCTGATGCCAGCAAACCAAGTACACACAGTCTTTCTGGGTACTTGATGCCTGCCAGCTCCTGTTTTTTACCTGTCTGCAATAAAATAAACATAAAAATGGAGAGTTTTTTAAAAAGGCATAACAGTTTGCTATTGCTGAGACATACGATTTCATAATTTTTTTGTATTTTATTTTGTAGAAATTTGAAAAATAATAGTTTGTAACTGGAAATTAACAATTTTTTAAACTGGTCCTTCACCACAGGAAGTTTAAGAAGTACTATTTTTATGCATACAATGAAGAGTCACGTATATTGACTGTATATTAGACCATAAATGAATCCTCACTAAAATATAAAGAACCAGTATCATAAAATATGTCCCTTCATTGCAGCGAATAAAACTAGAAATTCATACAAAAATATAACTCAAAAACATCCCCCATTTCTAAAATTTTGACAACATGTATTTTCTAAAAAGGAAATGATAAAATTGACGTACTTAGAACAGAGCAACATAAAACCTTGTATTTAAAAATGTGTGGGACACATCTAGAATGGTATGTAAAGTAAAATTTATATGTTAAAATACATTTTCATGAGGCAAGAAAGATTAAAAACAAATGAGCTAATTGAAAGCAAAATATGTTGAATTTATTGCATTAAACTAAGGATTGTTTTTAATGAAAAACACATGGGCCAAATTAACAACAGATTGAGGGAATATATTTGCAATATCTAAAACCAACAAGGGACCATATTATCTAGAATATTCAAGAAATGCCTATAAATCAAAAAGAAAAACCACAATAGATATGGAGGCAAAAAAAGATTTAAAGACAGTTCACATGAAGAGGAACCCTAAAAGGCTAATAAAATATGAAGAGATGCTCAAGTTCGTTAAAAATTAGAGAACTGAAAATTAAAGCAGCAAGATTTCATTTTCCAACCAACAGACTAGCAAATATTAGCAAGTTGGAATGGTAGGTGTCAGTAAAAATGTAGAGCAAGAAAATACTTTCGTTATCCCAAGCCCAGTCACAACCTTTTGGAGAGCAAGCTGGCTCCAAGGAGTTAAACCTAACACATAAAAACAAAGAGAAGCATGGTGGTTACCTGGAGGCTGAAGGATGGAGGGAATGGGATGTAATGATCAAAGAGTACAAGGTTTCAATTAGACAGGAAAAATCTGTTTTTTTGAGATCTATTGCACAGCATGGTGGTTACAGTTACCAACGATGTATTTAAAAATTGCTAAGGGTACATTTCAAATGTTCTCACCACAAAAAAGTAAGTATTTTAGATAATGACAGAGTTAATTAGCACAATTTAATCATTCCACATTTCGTATGCATATATTATAACATTATATTGTCATCAATAAGTGTACAAAATTATAATTTGCCAAGGTACAATTAAAAATAAATTAAAATAAATAAATAAATAATGGAGCCATATTGTCTGGCTCAGTAATTTCACCCCCAGGAAAATAACACTACAGACAACCAAATGACACATGCACAAGAGCATTTCCTACTGCAGGTGCAGTAATGGGGACTTAGAATAATTTTTTTTTCTTTTTTTTTTTTGAGACAGAGTCTTGCTCTGTTGCCAGGTTCCAGGCTGGAGTGCAATGGCACAATCTCAGCTCACTGCAATCTCCGCCTCCTGGGTTCAAGCAATTCTCCTGCCTCAGTCTCCTGAGTATCTGTGACTACAGGCGTGTGCCACCATGCCTAGCTAATTTTTTTGTATTTTTTTAGTAGAGACGGGGTTTCATCATGTTGGCCAGGATGGTCTTGACCTCGTGATACGCCCGCCTGGGCCTCCCAAAGTGCTGGGATTACAGGCATGAGCCACCGCACCCAGCCAGGACTTAGATGAATTCTAAATGCCCATGCTATGGGGGAAAAAAGTCAAATCTCAGAGTTGCACGCCATGGAGCAATGAGTAGGCACAAAGTCATGCCAATATTTTGCCATGGAGGGATACTTCAAATAGAGTACTCGGGTATTGGGGAGCAAAAGAAGTAAAAAAAAAAAAATAGGAAGTGGAAGAAAGAGAAGAAGGAGGAGAAGAAGAAGGAGAAAAGGGAGAAGAAAGAGAAAAAGGAAGAAGAAAGAGGAGGAGAAGAAGGAGAAAAGGGAGAATAAGGAGAAAAAGGAAGAAGGAGAAGAAGGAAGAAGAGAAGGGGGAAGGAGGAGGGGGAAGATAAGGAAAAAGAAGAAGAGGAAAGAGGAAGAAGAAGAGGAAGAAGAAGAACAAGAGGAGGAGAAGAAGAAGGAGAAAAGGGAGAAGAAGAAGGAGAAGGGGGAGGAGGAGAAGGAGAAAAAGGAAGAATAAGATGAAGAAGAAGGAGGAGAAGAAGAAGAGGAAGGAGAAAAGGGAGAAGAAGGAGAAAAAGGGAGAAGAAGAAAGAGAAGGAGGAAGAAGAGGAGGGGGAAGGAGGAGGGGGAAGATAAGAAGGAAAAAGAAGAGGAAGAGGAAGAGAAAAGAGAAAGATGAAGAAGAAGAGGAAGAAGAACAAAAGGAATAGGAAGAAGAAGAAGAGGACAAGGAGAAGAAGAAGGAGAAAAGGGAGAAGAAGAAGAAGGAAGAAGAAGGAGGAGGAGGAGGAGGAGAAGAAGGAGGAGGAGAAGAAGGAGAAAAGGGGGAAGAAGGAGAAGGAGGAGAAGAAGAAGAAGGAGAAAAGAAAGAGGAAGGAAGAAGGAGGAGAAGGAGGAGGAGAAGAAGAAGAAGAAATGGGAGAAGAAGGAGAAGAAGCAGAAGGAGGAGGAGGAGGAGAAGAAGAAGAAGGAGAAAAGATAGAAGAAGGAGAAAAAGGAACATGAAGAAGGAGAAGAAGGAGAAGGAGGAGGGGTAGGAGGAAGGGGAAAGGAGGAGGGGGAAGATAACAAGAGGAAGAAGAGAAAGAGAAGAAGAAAAGAGGAAGAAGAACAAGAGGAAGATGAAGAAGAGGAGGAGGAGGAGGAAGAAATACAGCAATTTATTGGAAGCATCTTTCCAAAAATATTATCAGAATGCATATAACATAACATTTTTCAGTTTAATTATTCTTATATTTGTGTACATTATATTCATGTACAATTCTGTGGCATTAAGTACTTTCACATTTCCGTACAACCATCACCATGATCCACCTCTAAACCTTTTTCATCATCTCCATCTAAAACTCTGCACCCATCAAGCACTCTCTCCCACCCCACCCTCACCTTTGCTATCCAACATTCCACTTTCTGTCTATGAACTGACTTCTCTGGGGTCCTCATATAAGTGGCATCAGACAGTGTTTATCTTTCCATGCCTAGCTTATCTCACTGGACACAAATTCTTCAAAGTTCTTTCATGTGTGGCATGCGTCAGAACTTCCTTCCTTTTGAAGGCTGACTACTGTTCCATCATGGAGGAGCCATGTTTGTTGATCTCTTCATGCATCACCACATGGTTGGGCTGTTGCCCCTCATAGCCCCTGGGAATAATGCTGCTGGGAATGTGGATAAACCCCTGTTTGAGGCCCTCTTTCAATTCTTTTGTGTGTATGCCCACAAGTAGAATGGTAATCTCATGTTGAATTTTCTGAGAACCCCCCATAGTGTCTACCACAGGGGCTGTGCCATCTTACATTTCCACCAGTCAAAAACTATTAGCACTGATTTAAAACACATGCACAAAGGGCAACATGGCGGGTCTTCATAAGATCACACAGCAGTAGACAGGTGGCTCCTCACCCACCACAAGGCTCTGGGGTCTGGGAGATGCCAATAGAAATGGGAATACACATGCAATCAGAAGGAACACTGTTATCCATTGCTGAGCATACACAGTGCTTCCGGGAGCCTCTTGGTGGGCTCAGTTGGAGGGGCTGGTTGCGGCCAGACCATGCTGATGTGCTCTCCACACTGCCTTGCCTCTCACTGAGAAACAGCCCCTACTCTGAGGCTGGATACACCCTTTTTCCAGTTGCACAGTGAAAAGAGGAGCTGGGCTCAGGGCCAGGAGGGCAGAATGGACACATAAGGAAGATGCCACAGGTATTCTTTCTCATCCCTTTCCATAACTAAATCCATAAGGATGAAGAACTTCCCCAGACAAGTGAAAATGATGGGTCAAAAGCTGATGAGTTTCAATAGAGGAACACTCTGCACTGCCAGAAATCCAAAACTAGAATTGACTCTTCACATTTCGGAAATATTAATATCTCTCTCTCTCTCTCTCTCTCTCTCTCTCTCTCTCTCTCTCTCTTTCATCGCAAAAGTAATCATTAGCTAACAAATTATTTTGCTTGGATATGTTTCTATTTTCTCATTAGGTTTCTGGAATTTTTTTTTTTTTTGAGATTGGATACAGCTAATCTAGGCAGACACAGAGGAATCTGAGTAAGAAACACTGGTCAGGACCAGCTGTGTTCCCATGAGGAGCCACTGTCCCAAGTCATCCGCAGTACCCGCACTTCAACTGTGCAGAGAGACTTGGAGAGCCCATCCTCTGGAAAGCTATATTGTAAAGTGATCCAGTATAGGCACAAGGATAAACGCATTCTCTAGAAAAATATTTAAACAATTATTGTCCACCTTTGGACAGTTTCAGCGTGTCTCTGTACATGTTGTCAGGTGAGAAACGCATGATGGCAGTTAGGAAAAAAATGGTAGAAACCAGCCAATCACGAAGTAAAGTTTTGAATTAAGTAACTTACTTGGCAGCATTACTTCCTTCCCAAATCCTAAACTGTTCCCTGCTTCATACAGATATGGGTTTTGGAGGAGACCTGGAAAGCATTTAAGAGGAAGGCTGGCAAATCATAATTTGTTTATGTGGACATTTTCTCCAGAACAGTGCACTGGGGAAACATCTCCAAAATTAAATAGTAGAAAAGCACTAGCAGCCCATTTGATTATTTTTCTGCTACAGATGCATGTCCAGCACAAATTGCTACCATTTATGCGGCAGTTTTGGAGTGGACAGGCAAGTGGACTGATGCCAGAAACTGCAAACTTGGAGCTGTAGCTGCTGACTCTCTCTGGAATGTGGCTCATCCAGGGACTTCTCAGGCAGGTAAGTCAGACGGAACACTGCTCACCATTGCTGAGCATACATAGTGCCTCCTGGAGCCCCTTGGAGATGCCAGTAGAAATGGGAATACACATGCAATCAGAAGGAACTATGTATTGCTGAGCATACATAGTGCCTCCTGGAGCCCCTTGGTGGGCTCGCTGGAGAGGCTGGCTGGGGCCAGACCATGCTGACATGCTCTCCAGGCTGCCTTGCCTCTGACTGAGGAACACACCCTGCTCTGAGGCTGGAGACACCCTTTCCCCAGTTACACAGAGAAAAGAGGAGCCGGGCTCCGGGCCAGAAGGGCAGAATGGGCACACAAGGTCGATGACACAGGTTTGCTTTCTCATCCCTTTCCAGACAACTGCGTTACAGAGTGCTTCCACGTGGTGTGCAGATTAGGCTTCAACACGGAAAAATTAGAGGGCAGGATATCTGTAGCTTCTGGCGCAAACACCCAGAACCCTGGGAGTGAGTTTGGGAGCTGAGAACTCCCCCAGTATGGTCCAGGCCCAATGGGAGAGCTGCCCAGTGGACAAGTCCAGTACCAGGATTAGTCCAGCCTAGTAAATCAGAGCAAGACTGACCGTCTTCTTGAAGGACTCAAGAGGTGGCGAGGGCCAATAAAAAGGGGGTGAAGGGATGACAAACCAAGCAGAAGGAACCTGCATGGTGATATATATTCTTACTAGGAACTCGGAAATAGCAAATTACAAATTTGCACAAAGAGAATCACAGTTGTCCATTCCTTTTTCTTTTAACTCCTTTTGTCCAGGAAATCAAACTACCTCATGAGACATTGCCCATTATTGAATGTACTGTTTTACATGGGGTAAAATTTCAGTTAATAAAAATTCTAAGGAGAGATTTATCTTCCAAGGAATGGATTAAACTGGTCAATGGGGGATTCAGTGGCAATAATTTCAAGTGGGTCTTAATGCTGGGAACCTTTTGAAAACATAGTAGTTCTATGCTCTTTCCTCTCTAAGCAGTAAGGAATTCAATGGAAATGTCCGAGATGCTTCCCTGCATTCACTTATTCACTAAAATATTAACAAATGCTGGGTGTCTAGCACATAGCAGGCACTGTGATAAGGCAGAGAAGATAGGAAAATAAACAATTTCATTAACAGCATAAAGCCAGAGTTTGAATTTTGACCTCATTAGACAGTCCTTGCTTTTTGCAGAAGATTCAGTTCCTTCACAATGGATATCAGGATGAATATACTCAAGTTTAATCTGTATTTTGTTTTACAACTTTCACTTATTTTGCTTGTTTTTCCTGCTCATCAATTCAGGAGTTCCATTTATTCCTTATTCTTTTCATTCTTATCTGTTCTTTCCTCACATTCACAGTGCAACACGTTTCTTTTTTAGAGCCATGGATATTATTTTCCAACTGCCACCCTCCAAACCCAACGCACCACATACCACATCCCATTCCAATTAAATAGGATCCTGCAAAGTGTAGACTATTGAGTCTTTTGCACTGTCTATCCTGAGCCCTAAGGTATATTCCTCGGACCCTGGCTACTCTCAGGTTTTGCTGAAAAGGTTTAGCTGCTTTTGTCTTAGATCATCGTAAGATTTTCCCTAGCAATGTGTCTCTTCTATTTCAAGAAACACAATGTGGTACATAATAAGACATTCCCAAAGAGTAAGTACATAATCATGCATTCAGAGTGTTTCAGAGTGAGAGAGAGAGGCGCACTCAGGCTCAGCTTGGAGTGGCCGGGGCTGTTTTCTTTGCTGTTTCTTTAGGTTTTCCTTGAATATTTTGCTCAGATAAACTTACAGTTTGTGTATTCGGTAGACTCTCAGTTTGAGTATTTTCTGAAATGTGTATTTTTAAATACCATTCACCTGAAAAGGTCAGTGATAGCTTGGCTGGGTATAGAAATCCTAGTGTGCTGTCCTTTTCCTGAGCCACCTGGCATGTATCTGATTATGTGTGACTTTTCGCTACATTTTACTTGCACTATTTATACTTGAAAAAAATCTAGCAGCAACCTATTGCTGTTGGTTGGTTAACAGCTGTGTATTTGAACCTGGAAACTTGTTCGCATTTTTTTCTTTGATTTTAGAGATGTCTAGGTATAGATGTTGATTAGACATTTCAATTTGCAAAGGTAGGAATCTCCTTAGCTCAGAAATTCTCATCTATTATTTGTGGGGTTATTTTTCCCATGTGTCCCTTTTCTGCCTCTAGAAACCCAATCATTTATTTCAACTGTCAGATCTTGTCCCTGTTCATCTGATCTTTTTCCCCTGAGTCCCGTATTTGCTGCTTTAATTCATTTACACGCCATTAATTCCAGACACAAATGCTATCTTCTTCAATTAATACCCCAGTTTCATTGGCTTTTCCTTTGTTTTGTTTTCCAGTTCAGATCTATGTCCTAAGGCTTTTGGGTCACATCAGACCAGAAGATAGAAAGTCAGAAAGCAGGTGTATACCTTGCCCTGGCTGGTGGCCTTCCCATCCTAACTCTCCTTAGCTCAGGGTGATGGGCAGGTGGGCTGGGCCTTGAGAGGCAAGGAAAAATCAGACCCAGAGACCTCCCAGAATAGCCATAAAAATCAAGATGAAAAGTTTAAAAGTACAAAAGAATAAGAATAATCTAAAAGAAACTAGAGGAGTCCTTTATAGCCATAACAGACAGATAGTCCCTACATACACTCACACACATACAAATACACTCACTCATGCATATGCACATACACAAATGAACTCACACCTAAAAACACACACAAATACACTCACTCATGCATATACACATACACAAACATGTACACACACACACAGGCACTCCCATACACACACATACACGAACACATTCATACATTTACATACACTAACACACTGTGTCACACACGATGATAGACTGAGTTCAATCAGAAGTGGATCACTAGAAATTATGTAAAGTGAGGGAGTTCTTTTTGACATTTGATTTTATGCCATTGTGGGAGCTTCGAAAACAGTCTTGGGTGTCTGCAGCTGAGTTTGAGGTTGGAGGAAGGTGGTCTGGATTGAAGATGGACATAAAGTGGGGAGGTGGGGGGAATGTTCCTTCTGGAACCCAGAGTCAAGAAGCTTGGGACTCCATCTGACTTCCCCACCCCCAATCTCCCAATGCACGGCCACCCTGCAACTCCCCCAACAGCAAGGCCACCACCATCATTCCATTAGTTTACCCAGAGCCCAGGCAGGCCAGATGCTGGCTAACCCACGCCCTGTACCCCAGCATCCCACACCTCACACCCCAGCACCCCACCCCACAGCAAGGCCACCACCATCATTCCATTAGTTTACCCAGAGCCCAGGCAGGCCAGATGCTGGCTAACCCACACCCTGTACCCCAGCACTCCACACCTCACACCCCAGCACCCCACCCCACAGCAAGGCCACCACCATCATTCCATTAGTTTACCCAGAGCCCAGGCAGGCCAGATGCTGGCTAACCCACACCCTGTACCCCAGCACCCCACACCTCACAGCCCAGCACCCCACCCAACAGCAAGGCCACCACCATCATTCCATTAGTTTACCCAGAGCCCAGGCAGGCCAGATGCTGGCTAACCCACACCCTGTACCCCAGCACCCCACACCTCACACCCCAGCACCCCACCCGACAGAGCACTGCTGCTTGCAGCCCTCAGTGAAGCCCACTCTGCACAGTGTACAGGACATCATGCTCGGTATGGCAATAAATGCAGACACACACACACACACACACACACACACACACACACCCCAGGGGAATGGCAGGCAGGTGAGGACTCACCTGCTCCGTTCTCCTGAGTGTGGTGACAATGTAGTGAGCAGCCAGCCATTCCCAGTGGCAGCCCCTAACTGCCGTCTCCACCAGCAAGGTGGTTACTCACCACATAATACCAAAGCTGCCCCTTTCCTGGGAAAGAATATCTCAGTCAAGACTGATCTGAGCGCAAATTCATTCAACAGCCACAAGTATTCAAGAGCTATTCTGAGTATCCAGGATTAAAATACAAATGTATGTTGAGAGTGAACGTTCCATTCAGTTTGAATAGCCTCGGTCGAGTGGCCTTAAATTATCCTTATTACTGAAGGTAAGAAGAAAATGGAAGAGCTACGATGAGGACTTACATTAAAACTGGGGAGGGGGCAGCATGTTGGGAAAGTTCTTCTCTCCCAACTAAGGCTTAGGCTAACCCAGACCCAGGTCACACTGTCTTGAATAGGTTTAAAGAGCTTTACATGAAGCGCAGTTTATATTGAATTTCTTTGCTTCTAGTTTTGAAGGTCCCTGAAGACATGGCAACTACAAAGCAGTCCTGAAAAGCAGGAATGTTAGAACAGAGGTTATTTAGGCATTTCCACATAATAAAGACTTCTAAGAATCCCCAATGCCCAATTATCCCAACAGTTATTCCAAAGTTTTCACTCAATGCATGATAAATGCAGACGATATTGACTTGAATAAAAACACAATGATTTAGGACACAGGTGATGCCAATCAAGGAGACGTCTAAATAATTGAGTCTCACATCTTGAGGACCAGAATAAGCCAATAACCTAAGTGTGTACTTACAGAGAACCAATTAGCAAAGCCATAATTCCATGATAAAGGCTATGTTCTTTGCAGAGAAGAATCTAATTGTTTCTGCATTTCTGCATCAAAAGTATGTCATGATAGTTAATAGTAGGTGTATTTGATAACACATCTTGGTTCTGTTCTTTGTTCTAATTAGAAGGCAGTGACGTACAATCCAGGAAGGCAGAGTGTTTCTCCATAAATACTTTGACTTGTTTTTAAAGTATAGGTCAGAGATAATCGCAGTGCTGGAAAGAACCTGGAGTACATCTACCTATTTTCTTTTACAGTGAAAATGCAAACACAGTCCACAAATGTAGCTTCTGACAAATTCAAGCTTAAAAAACAAATTTATGTGAAACAAAGATAGCAGAATGATGCACTAAGATATTTCTTCACTTTCCCTTTAATGCACTTTGCATTCTTACCCTTAACTCTGTGCTTTAGTGACAATGTGAGGCTTAGATTAATCAGTAGAGCTTGGAAGACCAGGCCCAAGCTCAGCATAAGAATTCCATATTTTCATATCAAAAACAACACACACCTTTTCACTGAGTTCGAATAATGCATATTTTTAAAAGGAGACAAATAACCTTTAGTGTCAAAAAAGCAGATCTGAGAGTTGACAGCAATCTCCACAGAAGCTATAATCTCTTCTGAAAAAGACATAAAAGAATGTAAACAAGAAGCCAGAAATTAATAACCCTCTCTCTCCACTGCCCATGCTCTCCCAGATAAAAGTTAAGGAGGAGCGAAGAGAACACATGGTTAACAGGGCATTGTTCAATGCCCCACAGAGTTCGAGGTAGACACAGCTTTGCAGGGAAAAATGATAAAGGGCCTGTCTCTTCTTCAAGGGGTGATTCTGCCCAGAGAGACAGATTCAGCAGAAGGAGTGTGTGTTCTTGCCAACCACACCGGTCTGTCCTTCCTCTGACGACAGTCAGAATCCATAGCAGTGTCTCTGGCTGCAGATGCCTTGCAGAGCTCCTCCTCCGCTGTGGATGGGGCTGGTTGCTGTTTCTCAGCTAAAGAAGAAAACTCTGATCCCCACCCAAACCCACTGCTTGGGATCACTTACAAGATTATTGACCATGGTGGGAGAAGACGTATCCTCAACTCAGTGACCTTTTGGACTCCGTGCAAGGACAGGACTGGCTTCCAGCAGCTGGGCACCTCTGTCAGGCTTCAGAATCTCGCTCAAAATCTTCCCTTTTCAATTTGAGAATGCTTTAATTATAGCATATGCGAAACAACAGAAAATAAACATTCCCATGCTCAACATCAAAATGTATGTTAACTTTTTTTATATTTATTTTTTAGATATAAAACCTTCTGAAACTCTTTTTTTTTTTTTTGAGACGAACTTTCACTCTTGTTACCCAGGCTGGAGTGCAATGGCGCGATCTCGGCTCACCACAACCTCCGCCTCCTGGGTTCAGGCAATTCTCCTGCCTCAGCCTCCTGAGTAGCTGGGATTACAGGCACGCGCCACCATGCCCAGCTAATTTTTTGTATTTTTAGTAGAGACAGGGTTTCACCATATTGACCAGGATGGTCTCGATCTCTTGACCTCGTGATCCACCCGCCATAGCCTCCCAAAGTGCTGGGATTACAGGCGTGAGCCACCGCGCCCGGCCCTGAAACTCATTTTATGGAGCCCTGAAGACCTCTGCAAACCTCCTTATATAATACTTGCTAATTTGTAGTGCCATCAAGACTCTGAGATTGCCGAGTATCCAAGGACCGATTTCCATCCCACCCCCTCACTTTATAACTCTTACTTTAACCTGTTCACATTCAACGGTGGTGACTTCCATAATTTCATCTAATATCTAAGACAGTGAAACTCTCCATGTTGGACAGCTGACCCGCAAACCCAAACCACAGTTCCAATAGAAGGGGTAACTCTGGACTGAACATGTCCAAATAAATATTGCAATAGTAAACCCAAAAGGCTACTCATATGGAAAGCAATTGAATGGCGTAAAAATCGTATTCTATGCTCAACACAAAAATGTAACTGTTGAAAATATTCACAAAACAAAAAATATCCACTTCCTATAGCAACCCAAACTTTGGAACCACCAAATCAAAATAGGTCCTAGATAAAGATCATCCCCTTTGTCAGCAGGGAAACTGCAGCCCACCAGCTGCAGAGACAGGGCATGGTCCCAGGTTCCTGGCTCACAGAGAAATGCAACAAAGGTGTTGCAGAGTCAACTACAAAAAGAAAAGTCACTGGATTGATTTCTGCCTTGTGGAATATCTACCTTCTTCTGTTTCTGAAAAATGAAAAAAGGTAGGTGACAACTAGTAACATTTTCTATTTTTATCTCCACAAACTGTTTTCTGGCTATCTAGTTGTTGGGAGTGTTTTCTTTTTCTTTTTTTTTAATTTTTATTGCATTATAGGTTTTGGGGTACATGTGCAGAACGTGCAAGATTATGATTTCACTGCTAATGCTGGCTGAACATATGGCAGCGTTGATGCCATACCTGTAATACTGTAGATGCTCTATGTGTATTTCCTGAATGCAGCTTTGAATTTCATTTCACTCCGTCCTTTTATTTTACAAAAGTTATGAATATGTGTGAGTGTAGAAAGCTTTGAGAGTGCAGAAGCACATGAGAATTACAGGTAAACACTGTTCACTTTCGACACATTTACTCTTAGGGTTTTCTGTGTAATTCTTTAACGTATTTTAATTCACTTTGATGAACAATCTATCTATATTTTCTTATGCCTTTAAAAATGCCTTGATGCATAATTTCAAGGCTGCATAATAGTCTCTCAAATGAACATTATCTAATACACCTAAGCACTTTCTAATTTTCCCAATCCTGCCCTCTTATAAAGAATTCTTTGCAATGGACGTCTTTGTACAAAATATTGGTAACACATCTGAGTATTTTCTGTAGATAGATACATAAAATAGATTTAATTTATATATATATTAATTTATTCAATCAATACTTATTAAACAGTAGGTCAGATAATCTCAGAACACTTCGGACACAGAATTTCTAACATTATAAATAAAATATGATTGGATATATGTATGTGTACATATATATGCATACAAACATATGTGTCTCAGTATTTTTTTTAATGAACACAAAGAAAGGAGGAGCGAGCAAAGCAAAAATGAATAAGAAAAGGTAAATTCAGAGGGATTCCAAGAGCTAATTGTATCCGTCCACCCTTAGAGGTCTAGAGCTCTCAACTTAATAAAACGTGTGCATTGGAGAAAAGAGAGAAACTCAGGCTTGCTGAAAGGTATAAAATCAGATACACATTCACAAAATAGAAAGTCTACACCTGTAGTTAAAAGGTGAAAGAAAATTAATAATAATAATAATAATAATAATAATAAAAGCAATGCTGAGTGTGGCAGCTCACACTTGTAATCCCAGCACTTTGGGAGGCCAAGGTTGGTGGATCACCTGAGGTCAGGAGTGTGCGATCAGCCTGGTCAACATGGTGAAACCCCCATCTCTACTGAAAATACAAAAAAAAAAAAAAAATTAGCCGGGTGTGGTGGCAGGCACCTGTAATCCCAGCTATTCTGGAGTCTGAGGCAGGAGAATCACTTGAACCTGGGAGGTGGAGGTTGCAGTGAGCCCAGATCGTGCCATTACACTCCTGCCTGGGCAAAAAGAGTGAAACACTGTCTCAAACAAAACAAAACAAAACAAAAAAAGCAATAAAACACAGCTGTCTAAGGCTTGGCTCTGTATAAGGAAGCAAGATTTTCCTGAGAATCTGTACCCACAAACCGGCCATTACCCGGTGTTGGCCTCTAAGTCATGTCACCATATAGCCTGATAACACGAAACAGACAATTTAGTCTACGTTGACCAGGATATAATGCCCTGAGAGGGGACATTGTTTTTGTGCTATTCTTGCTCAAAGATATAAGTTCATTAGTCATGAAAAAATATTGAATAAATCCAAGTTGAGAGACATTCTACAAAACAACTCACCAGTACTCTTTGGAAGTGTCAAAATCATGGAAGAGAAAGGATGACTGAGGAGTGACAGACGTGAGGAGACTGAGGAACCTGGAAATGCAGTAAGGTCCCCGATTCCACGCCGAAAACAAAGTAAGGCAAAGGTGGAAAGCCGGTAAATTTGAACATGACCTATAGTTGAATTGTAAGTACTGTAGCAACATTATTTCCCTGAGTTTGATAATTACACACTGGACATGTGAATGTTAACAGTAGGTGAAACTGGGAGAATGGAATTGAAAAAATCTGAACTATTTTCACAACTTTTATGTAAGTCTAATTATTTTCAAAAGGAAATGTGAAAACTCATGGTAATAAAATGGTCCTGATTTGAGAGTGCACTCAGGAACCTGGCTGGAACCATGAGAGCTCTCTGGAAAAACATGCCACAGACAAATCTTCAAGATTTTCATGGATAAAGTTCTAATAATCATGAGTGTATATTTCTTTTAAAAATGACACAGCATATGAGAAAACAAAGCACTATTATCCAGATTTAGCAGAAAACAAAATGAACCACCAACACAATAAGGCTCACAGAGATCTCAAATAACTGAATTACCAGAGTAAAAATATATTAAATATGTTTAAAGGAAAAATAGATGCATAAGTCATAACAAAACATTAGAATATTATCAAAGTAGATAGACTTGTAAACTAAGTACATACAATCTCTAGAAATGGAAATGTAGGAGTTAAAATTTTAAAAATGGGATTTGAAGTATTCTCTATTAGATAAATGTTAGACACAGCTGAGGAGAGAAATGAACTGGAATGTATGCCTAAAGAAAGTAATCAGAATTCAATAGAGAGAATCAAAAATGAAAAGAAACACTAAGGGACTGAAAAATAGATAAATGAGACCTGATGAGGGCTGGTAAGTTTCCAGAGCAGGCAAAAAAAAAAAAAAAAAAAAAAAAAAGAATCTTTATATTAAGAAAGCCAAAAAAATCCCAAGGTATATAAACAAAAATGCATTCTCACTTACGCGTGCGATGGTGACTTTGTAAAACTTCAAAGGCGAAGACAAGATCTTTAATGAAGCCAGAAAGAAAAAGTAACTGGCAACTCAGAATTAGATGCCTAAAATACTCTTCAAGAGTGAGGGCAAATAAAGGTATTTTCCTGTAATCAGAAACTGAGAGGTGTATTGCCAAGTGGAAATAGAAGACAGGCTGTCTACACCGGGACGTCATCCAAACTGAAAGCTGATTTCTCAACATCAGCAGTAGAAACCAGAAGACAATAGAAGGTCGTCACAATATTGAGAAGATGTTACTGTCATCTAGAGTCAGAAGTTGCTGTCACCAGAATCCCCATCTTAAAGAAAGAGGACACTAAGAGAATATTTTTCTGACAAAGAAAAATTGCCAGTGAGCACTACAAACTGGAAGAAAGCACCCCCAAAGGAAGATTTGGAATGCAAAAATAAATGGGGAAAAGAGAAAATATAAACACGATGGTAAATCACAGCAAGCATTGCCTTTAGAAATAATAATTATGTGGTGAAAATCGCCAAGTTAAGAAATAAAGCACTGAAATAAAATATTGTAAATTATAAAATGCTGGATAGAATGAAATTTAAGGTAGATGTGATTAAAGGAAATCTAAGTCTCTTCTATGGTTTAGAAGGAAAGTAAGAATCTGTTTAACTTGGGGTTAATCAAGTTAAGAAATCTTGTCACAAATCCTGTGAAAACCAGCAAAAGGAGTTTTAAAAAGTGTTGATCTTTTAAGCTAGTCAAGGATTTAAAAATAAGAATGTGAAAAAAAAAGAATTAAAGGTAAAACCAAAAAAAAAAAAATTAGAAAAAATTATGGAATATAACAAGCATGGATTTATTTGTAAATAAATTCCAACGTATTTAAAAGCACAAAAAATAGAAACCTCTAGTTTAAAGACTTATTGTTAAAATAGTTGTAATTAAATTCATCAATACTCTTTTTAAAATATACCTCTTATAAAAAGAATGCAGAAAAATTGCAATTGAAAGACTGGAAGAGAAGTCACAGGCCAACTGCCAATTCAAATAAAGCTGACGTGATAATGTTCACATCAGACAACACGGATATGAAGTAGGAGAACCACACTAGTGCATAATCCACCCACAGAATCAAAACGCTTAATTTCGCAGAAAGATACATAAATTCTAATCTTGTAAAAATCATAGAATGCCAAAATAAATAGAGCAAACATTATGTTCTCCGATAAATTAAAATACTTACCACAATAGTAAAAGATTATACCTCCTTTGAAAACTAATAGATTAAAACTGACTTAAAAATCAGTATTGATACAAAATTTCTGAAGATCACTCTCACAGAGAAGATATTGCTGAAGGAAATCTTGGTATTAGAATTTTTTCCCATCAGTTATTAACATTCAGTCACAGCAATGAAGAGGGTGTATAAGCGGTAAAGGATTCTAGCCCTTCCGTGTGGAATGGAGTCCAGAAAGAGTCCTAGACGGGTGAAGTGAAATATGACAAAAGCTCTTGTGACCATCGGTTGTTGATGAACCATTCACTAAGATCTAACAAGAGAAATTAGTTATCTATATGAGATAACTGATCATATATAAAAATCAATTACTGATGAAAACTTTTTAGAATGCTGGGACTAACTGTGAGGAAGAGAGAGAGAGGGAGGAAGGATTGAAAACCAATTGTTGTTTTCTATGCTCACTGCCTGAGTGATGGGATGATCCCTACCCCAAACCTCAGCGTCACACAGTATGTCCATGTAAAAACCCTGCACATGTACTTTCTGAATCTAAAATAAAATTGAAATTAGTTTTAAACATAAATAAAATGGAAAATCTCTACTAAAATGGCACTCTCTAACCTGGGAGTGCATGAAAGTCATCACGGAAGTGTCTTAGTTAGTCGCCTTTGCTTTGTTAAGATGTAGTTTATACAAGCTAGACATGGTGGCTCACTCCTATATTCCAGAACTTTGGGAGGCCAGGACAGGAGGATTACTTGAGCCCCTGAAGTTGAGGCTGCAGTGAGCCATAATTGTGCCACTGCACTGCAGCCTGGGTGACACAATGAGACCCTGCCTCAAAAACCAAACCAAAACAAAACTATATCCTAAACACAATAAAATGCACAGGTCTTAAGTGAACAGTACAGGTAATTTCACAAATAGATATAACCATGGAACTCTCACCCCAATATAGACAAAACATTGCCAAAGAACTTTCCCTTGCACCCTCCCCATCTCCCTTCTCCTTACCCACAGTCAACCACTCTAATTCCTGTCACTATTTAAATGGAATTAAAACCATGTGCTCTTCAGTAGCTGGCTTCTTTCACTCACAGTTTCTGTGAAATTTAGTCACTCAATCCTTTTCATTATTGAGTTGTATTTTGTGGGATAAATATACCTACTACAGAATGGGAGCCCCAAAATTTCATATGTTGAAGTCCTAACCCCAGTGTGATTGAATTTGGAGATAGAACTTTTAGTAGGCAATTAGGACCCCATGAAAGTGGGGCCCTAATCCAAAAGGATTGGTGGCTTTATAAGAAGAGGCAGAGCTCTCCCCGCCCCCGCCCCACTTCTCTCTCTCTGTGTGTACACACCAGGGAAATATCCTGTGAGGTCACACTGAGGGAGGGGCTGTCTGCAAGCCAGGAAGAGGTCTCACCAGAAACTGACCCAGCCAACACCTTGATCTTGAACTTCCCTACTATCAGAATCATGAGAAATAAATTTATTTTGTTTGAAAACCTACTTAGAGCAGAATAGGCAGAATATCTTTGTGACCTTAGTATAGGAAAAGTTTTATTAATAAGATTAAAAAAAACTGTCATTTTGGAATAAGTATAAACTATAGGATATATTAAAATTAAGAACTTCAAAAAAGGTCTGTAAAGAAATTGTGAAAAATGTGCCTAAAACTAACAGGAGATATTTGCAATACACACACAAATGAAAAATCAGTATCTGGGTTTTATTCTGCATATAGAAGCTTTATAATGTAAAGAATTTTACACTCTGTATTTTATATTGCATATCTAAGCTTCTTAATGTAAACAAGAAAGTTGTAATCTAACTCATTCTACTATAGGGACATATGCACACGAATGTTCATGGATGCACTGTTTACAATAGCAAAGACCTAGAACCAACCCAAATGCCCATCGATGATAGACTGGACAGAGAAAACGTGGCACATATACACCAAGGAATATTATGCAGTCATCAAAAATGATGAGTTCGTGTCCTTTGTAGGGACATGGATGAACCTGGAGGCCATAATTCTCAGCAAACTGACACAAGAACAGAAAATGAAATACCGCATGTTCTCACTCATAGGTGGGTGTTGAACAATGAGAACACATGGACACAGGGAGGGGAGCATCACACACTGGGGTCTGTTGGGGGGAATAGGGGAGGAACAGTGGGGGGTGTGGAGTTGCAAAGAGATGGCATGGGGAGAAATGCCAGATATAGGTGAAGGGGAGGAAGGCAGCAAATCACACTGCCACATGTGTACCTAAGCAACTGTCTTGCATGTTCTTCACATGTACCCCAAAACCTAAAATGCAGTAAAAAAAAGAAAGAGAAAAAAAATAGAAAGTTGTAATCTAAAACAAAAAAGAGCAAAAGGTGTTGAAATGGTTTGGCTGCATCCTCACCCAAATTTCATCTTGAATTATAGCTCCAACAATTCCCACATGTTATGGGAGAGATCTGGTGGGAGGTCATCGAAACATTGGGGCAGGTCTTTCCCATGCTATTCTCGTGACAGTGAAAAAATCTCACAAGATCTGGTGGTTTTATAGAAGGGAGTTTCCTGCACAAGCTCTCTTCTCCTGTCTGCCACCATGTGAGGTGTGCCTTTCACCCTCTGCCATGATTGTGAGGCCTCCCCAGCCACATGGAACTGTGAGTCCCTTAAACCTCTTTCTTTTGCAAATTGTTCAGTCTTGGGTATGTCTTTATCAGCAGAGTGAAAACAGACTAATACAGGCGGAAATAGGAAAATTAACAAAAAAAAAAACACAGGAAAAACAAAATATATGAAAAGATAGTCCACATTATAGAAGTGCAAATTAAATCCTGGAAAAGAACAATTTCTAATCATCAGATTGAAAAAAACAATATATCCACCACTACCATGTGGAAATTGTTTCTCCAAGAATACTGGAGAAATGAAAACACTCACAGCTGATATGGGTGCAATCATATTCCATAAAGCTGGAGGTGGGCATATCCACCAAGCTAACGAGGCCACTCTTATACATGTGTACTCCAGGGAAACTCTCAGATCTATTTCAGGGGACAAGTGCAAGAAGGTTTCTAGAAGAGAATAATGTTATAACAGAAGTTAGAAGAAGCTGGATGTTAGTGGACAGGAGAATGGATAGGTTGCAGTATTTGCATCTGAAGAAACAGCATGCAGGGTGCAGAAGATTCACAGCACCCACCAACATGGGTTAGCATTCAAAACATAGTTCTTGGGCCAGACACAGTGGCTCATGCCTGTAAGTAATTGCAGCATTTTTGAAGGATGACGAGGGCTGATCATGTGAGCCTAGGAGATTGAGATCAGCCTCAGAATCACAGTTAAACCACATCTCTACAGAAAGTACAAAAAACTAGCCAAACCTGGTGGTGGGCACCTGTATTCCTAGCTACTCAGGAGACTGAGATGCGAGAATTGGTTGAGCCTGGGAGGTGGAGGTTGCAGTGAGCCAAGCTCACACCACTGAACTCCAGCTTGGACAACAGAGCAAGACACCATCTGGAAAAAGAACAAAAACAATGAAACATAATTCTTAATTAAAACAAGCAAGTTCCAGAAAAAAGGTAAGATGACACTTCATCTACAGAAGTAATTATGTGCAAAAAAAAAAAAAAAAAATGTGGCTTGGTGATCAATGGCGTGTGATAGAACTGTAAGCAGCAACACGGAATGCTGAAGAGCATCAACAACATGAAGAATCCGCATCAACCAACGGGCAAAACAGCCGGCCAGCATCAAAATGGCAGGATCAAACTCACACACAACAATACTAACCCTAAATGTAAATGGGCTAAATGCACCAATCAAAAGACACAGACTGGCAAATTGGATAAAAAGCCAAAACCCATCGGTGAGCTGTATCCAGAAAACCCCTCTCACATGGAAGGATACACAAAGGCTCAAAATAAAGGGATGGAGGAAGATTTACCAAGCAAATGGAGAGCAAAAAAAAGCAGGAGTTGCAATTCTCATCTCTGATAAAATAGATTTTAAAGCAACAAAAATCAAAAGAGACAAAGAAGGACATTACATAATGGTAAAAGGATTGATACAACAAGAAGGGCTAAGGATCCTAAATATTTATGGACCCAATACAGGAGCACCCAGATATATAAGGCAAGTTCTTAACAACTTACAAAGAGACTTAGACTCCCACACAATAATATTGGGAGACTTTGACACTCCACTGTCAATATTAGACAGATCAACCAGACAGAAAATTAACAAGGATATCCAGGACTTGAACTCAGACCTGGAACAAGCAAACCTGATAGACTTTTACAGAACTCTCCACCCCAAATCCACAGAATATACATTCTTCTCAGCACCACATCACACCTACTCCAAAATTGACCTTATAATTGGAAGTAAAGCACTCCTCAGCAAATGCAAAAGAACAGAAATTATAACAAACAGTCTCTCAGACCACAGTGCAATCAAGTGAGAACTCCTAATTCAGAAACTAACTCAGAACCACACAGCTTCATGGAAACTGAACAACTGGCTCTTGAATGTTGATTGGATAAGCAATGACATGAAGGCAGAAATAAAGAAGTTTTTCGAAACCAATGCGAACGAAGAAACAACATACCAGAATCTCTGTGACACATTTAAAGCAGTCTCTAGAGGAAAATATATAGCCATAAGTGCCCACATGAGAAGAGAGGAGAGATCCAAAATTGACACCCTATCATCAAAATTGAAAGAGCTAGAGGAGCAAGATAAAAAAAAAAAAAACAACAAAAAAAACCCTCAAAACCTAGCAGAAGACAAAAACTAACTAAGATCAGAGCAGAACTGAAGGAGATAGAGACATGAAAAACCCTTCAAAAAATCAATAAATCCAAGAGCTGGTTTTTAAAAAAGATCAACAAAATAGACAGACCACTAGCCAGACTGATAAAAAAGAAAAGAGAGAATAACCAAATAGATGCAATAAAAAACGATAAAGGGGAAATCACCACAGATTCCACAGAAATTCAAACCATCATCAGAGAATACTACAAACAACTCTATGCACATAAACTAGTAAACCAGGAAGAAATGGATAAATTCCTGGACACCTGTGTCCTCCCAAGTCTAAACCAGGAGGAAGCTGAAACTATGAATAGACCAATAACAAGGTCTGAAGTTGAGGCAGCAATTAAGAGCCTACCACACAAAAAAAGCCCAGATCCAGATGGGTTCACAACCGAATTCTACCAGACACACAAGGAGGAGCTGGTACCATTCCTTCTGAAACTATTCCAAATAATTCAAAAAGAGGGAACCCTTCCCAAATCATTTTATAAGACCAACATCATCCTGATACCAAAACCCAGCAGAGACTCAACAAGAAAAGAAAACTTCTGGCCAATATCCATGATGAAAATAGATGCAAAAATCTTCAATAAAATACTGGCAAGCTGATTGCAACAGCACATCAAAAAGCTTATCCATCATGATCAAGTAGGATTCATCCCGGGGATGCAAGGCTGGTTCAACATATGCAAGTCTATAAATGTAATTCACCACATAAACAGAAGCAAAAACAAAAACCACATGATTATCTCAATTGATGCAGAGAAGGTCTTTGACAAAATTCCACAGACTTTTATGCTAAAAACCCTCAATAAACTCGGTTTTGATGGAAAGTATCTCAAAATAATAAAAGCTATTTATGACAAACCAACACCCAATATCATACTGAATGGGCAAAAACTGGAAGCATTCCCTTTGAAATCTGGCACTAGACAAGGATGCCCTCTCTCACTGCTCCTATTCAATATAGTACTGGAAGTTCTAGCCAGAGCAATCAGGCAAGAAAAAAAAAAAAAAAAAGGTATTCAAATAGGAGAGGAGGAAGTCAAATTGTCTCTATTTGCTGATGACATGATAGTATATCTAGAAGACCCCATCGTCTCAGCCCAAAAACTCCTGAAACTGATAAGCAACTTCAGTAAAGTCTCAGGATACAAAATCAATGTGCAAAAATCACAAGCATTCCTATACACCAATAGCAGACTTAAAGAGAGCCAAATCAAGAATGAACTGCCATTAACAGTTGCTACAAAGAGAATAAAATACCTAGGAATAAAACTAACAAGGAACATAAAGGACCTCTTCAAGGAGAACTACAAACCACTGCTCAACGAAATAAGAGAGAACACAAACAGATGGAGAAACAGTCCATGTTCATGGTTAGGAAGAATCAATATCGTGAAAATGGCCATACTGTCCAAAGTAATTTACAGATTCAATGCTATCCCCATCAAGCTACCAATGACCTTCTTCAGCACTGGAAAAAACCACCTTGAACTTCATATGGAAGCAAAAGAGAGCCCTCATAGCCAAGTCAATTCTAAGCAAAAAGAATACATCAGGAGGCATCACACTACCGGATTTCAAACTATGCTACAAGGCTACAGTAGTCAAAACAGCATGGTACTGGTACCAAAACAGAGATATAGACCAATGGAACAGAACAGAGGCATTGGAGGCAACACAGCATATCTACAACCATACAATCTTGGATAAACCAGACAAAAACAAGCAATGGGGAAAGGATTCCCTGTTTAATAAATGATGCTGGGAAAACTGGCTAGCCATGTGCAGAAAGCAGAAACTGGACCCTTTTCTGACACCTTACACTAAAAGTAACTCCAGATGGATTAAAGACTTAAACATAAGACCTGGCACCATAAAAACCCTAGAAGAAAATCTAGGCAAAACCATTCAGGACATAGGAGTAGGAAAGGACTTCATGACCAAAACACCAAAAGCATTGGCAACAAAAGCCAAAATAGACAAATGGAACCTAATCAAACTCCACAGCTTCTGCATGGCAAAAGAAACCGTCACTAAAGTGAATTGGCTACCAACAGAATGGGGAAAAAATTTTGCAGTTTACCCATCTGACAAAGGGCTGATATCCAGAATTTACAAAGAACTCAAACAGATTTACAGGAAAAAAACAAAAAAAACAAAACAAACAAAAAAAAAAAAACAAGCCCATTCAAAAATGGGCAAAGGATATGAACAGACACTTTACAAAAGAAGACACACATGAGGCCAACAAACATATGAAAAGATGCTCATCATCACTGGTCATTAGAGAGTTGCAAATCGAAATCACATTGAGATACCATCTCACGCCAGTTAGAATGGCAATCATTAAAAAATCTGGAGACAACAGATGCTGGAGAAGATGTGGAAAAATAGGAACACTCTTACACTGTTGATGGGAGTGTAAATTAGTTCAACCATTGTGGAAGACAGTGTGGCGATTCCTCAAGGACCTAGAAATAGAAATTCCATTTGACCCAGCAATCCCATTACTGGGTATATATCCAAAGGACTATAAATTGGTCTACCATAAGGACACATGCCCACGAATGTTCATTGCAGCACTGTTTACGATAGCAAAGACCTGGAACCAACCCAAATGCCCATAGATAATAGACTGGACAGGGAAAATGTGACACATATACACCATTGAATATTATGTAGCAATCAAAAATGATGAGTTCGTGTCCTTTGTAGGGACATGGATGAATCTGGAGAAAATCATTCTCAGCAAAATTGACACAAGAACAGAAAGTGAAATACCACATGTTCTCACTCATAGGCAGGTGATGAACAATGAGAACACATGGACACAGGGAAGGGAGCACTACACACTGGGGCCTATTGGGGGGAATAGGGGAGGGACAGCAGGTGGGGGGAGCAGGGGAGGGATAGCTTGGGGAGAAATGCCAAATGTGGGTGAAGGGGAGGAAGGCAGCAAAACACACTGCCACGTGTGTACCTATGCAACTATCTTGCATGATCTGCACAGGTACCCCAAACCCTAAAATGCAATATGAAAAAAAAGAAGAAAATCATTGTAAATTAAAAAAAAAAAAAAAAAAGAAATTCGGGATGGGCGTCAGATGGGGCAGTGTCGGAGAAGGCATACAGGAGCTCTGAGAGGTGGGGGCGTTCCCTCTTAAATTATAGTATGGGATCCAGGGTGTGCGTTTCTGACCATTCATTTGCATGACATTTACCTTGTTGACTACATGATACGTTTAATAAATGAGCTAATGAAAAGGCATCACCTGTCACGGGCCTGGGGCTGGATGCCATGAGAGGAACCGGCAAGATGTGAGATATTCATTTCACATTTCATGTGAAATACAACATACATTTTTTCTTCTAAGAGTGTTTACGATAGAGTCAAAATGCAAAACAAATTCAGCGGAAAAAAACCTGAGCGTAAATTTTTCAGTTGTCGTCCACGTAGCTTAGGGAGAAGTCTCTTCAGGCTGGAGAGAGCCAGGTGTGCTGTGAAGAGCCTAGACAGGGCCCTGATGGGAGGTCAAGGCCTGGGCCGAGCCCCACCAGGTCAGTGGGTTCTAGCGACAGAAAAAGGCTCCTGGGCTCTGGAAGCCTGAGGGTCAAGGGGTGGCAGAGTGGGGCTTTTCCACAGGACAGGCCTCTGGGCTTCCTGGGGTGTGCCGTGCTTTCCAAGAGGCTCTGTTCGCACCCCGTGCAGAGCACCTGGGTGTGGTGCACACACAGGAGGCTGACTCCCAGCCAGGTGAAGGAGCATGGAGCTGCTCTGTGGGAAGGCGTTAGCCCGACTCAGCGAGGGAGACGGGAGTCCAGGACCCCTTCAGGTTGGTAAGCCTCATGACATTTTGTTAGCAAAGCTTCCCCTGAGCTCCCCGACCGGTGGTTGTAGTTGGGTTTCCAAAAGTCTCAAGGTTGCACGGGGCCAGCTATTTATAGGGTGGATATAACCGGTTTCAGCAAAGCCAAATGAGAGTATTGGTCTAATCTTTCTGCCCTGTATTTCTTTCTGTGACCTAAGGTCTAATGGTGAAAATCTATTAAAAGACTTCCTGATAATAAAGAAAAATGTTGACATTTCACTTGGTCAAAATTGAAACCCAGCAGGGAGAGCCTCGGTTTCTGATGCGCCCAGATTGACACAGCTGCACTTTTGCTGACGAGCCAGTCAGACACCAGCCCCAGCACGCCAGGCCGGTCAGCAGAGGGGCACCTGGAGGGCAGCCGGGGAGCCGGCGGGCAGCAGCCACGCAAGCCTGCATCACAGGTGCAGGATCGCAGGTGTGAGATCAGCCGCCGAGGGTGCCCAGATGAGCCGCTTCCTCCAGTACGGGTTCTGACGTGTCCTGTTGGGTGTCCCCCACTTTGGAAGCTGACCTCATACGTGGGCAGGAGGGAAGGGGACCCAGGAGCACTTTTGTCTCCTCTGTGCTGAAGCAGAGCCAAACCTGGCCCCTGCTCAGGGGAATTCATGTTGCAGGAATCTCCTGGTGCTTTTCATGTAACTGAGCCTCACAAGAAGCACAGAACTGTGCACTTAGGAAACATGAAGGCTGACTGTCTATGAACAGCAGGCCCTGGGCAAAGCAGGACTTGCACCGAAGCTGTAATTTGTACATTTTTATTTATTTTATTTTATTTTTTTTATTTTATTATTATTTTTTTAATTTTTATTGCATTATAGGTTTTGGGGTACATGTGCAGAACGTGCAAGATAGTTGCATAGGTACACACATGGCAGTGTGCTTTGCTGCCTTCCTCCCCTTCACCCACACTTGGTATTCATCCCCAGGCTATCCCCCCCAGCCCCCCCTGCTGTCCCTCCCCCATTCCCCCCAATAGTACCCAGTGTATAGTAGACCGCCTCTCTGTGTCCATGTGTTCTCATTTTTCTCACCCACCTATAATTTGTACATTTTTAATTGCTCTCACCCTTCATCTCATTTCATTCTCTCCCAACTCAGTGGAGGATGGAGGCCTGTGGTCTGTGTTTCACAGGTGAGGACACTCTTCGGGGACCCTTTTCTCCATTGCCTTTCTGACCAGATGCCGATGAAGAACAGCCCCGGGAGCATACATTTGGGAGTGGCCATTGTACGCTCAGAAACACCCTCCGTGCTGAAAGAGCCAGGCTTGCTCTGCGGGCAAGGCGGGGCTGTCCGGGCAAGCGGCTGCGCTTTGCGCTGAGTGCACACAGGGAGGTAAAAGAATGTACACCAGATTGAAAATTTATCATCAGTCAAATGCAATGATAAGTCTTTTCATTTTTATTTTTATTTTACTTTAAGTTCTGGGGTACATGTGCAGATTGTGCAAGATTGTTACATAAGTACACATGTGCCATGGTGGTTTGCTGCATCCGTCCCCCTGTCATCTACATTATGTATTTCTCCTAATGCTATTCCTCCCCATTTCCCCCACCCCCTGCTATCCCTCCCTTAGCTCCCCTACGCCCCAACAGACCCTGGGTGTGTGATGTTCCCCTTCCTGTGTCCATGTGTTCTCATTGTTCAGTACCCACTTCTGAGTGAGAACATGTGGTGTTTGGTTTTCTGTTCTTGTGTCAGAGGGATAAGTATTTTAAATACGTCTTTAAGTGAGTTTGAATGAAGGAATAAATGAAGGAAGGAAGGAAGGAAGGAAGGAAGGAAGGAAGGAAGGAAGGAAGGAAGGAAGGAAGGAAGGAATCAAGCCTGCAGCTTTGAGACTCTTGAGACTGGGCTTCTGGCTTCCAGGATCTAATAAAATCAGCCCCGGTGCTGGCACCACAATGACCCTCCATGTTCATGCCATTTCCTTCTCCTTCTGCAGACCCCTTCCACCTCTCCTGTGCTGGTTACCACCCAAGGAGCCAGCACAGGAGAGAGAGAGAGAGAGAGAGAGAGAGAGAGAGAGAAGGGGAGAGAGAGAAAAGGGAGAGAGATTCCCTTCACATTTCAGACTGCGAGTGACTGCTGACATTCATGGACATGCACCGTGGGGCAGGCCCCAGTGCCCAAATGAGCACCTCACACACATCATCTCATGTGTTCTTCACAACAGCCAAAGGGGGGACCCTTACCCCACTCTTCAGATGAGGAGCCCAATACTCTGAGAGCTGGGCTGATGTGCCAACATCACCCAGCTAGACAGCAACGAGCTAGGATTGAAATCCTGACTCTGGAACCCCAGAACCACTCAGGTCGGTATCCAAGATGACAGGTGCAGTCAGCCCCCTGAACCCATGGCGTCTGCACCTGCAAATGCAAATAGAAAATATTTGAAAAACATTTCAGGAATGGGAAACCAAACATCGTATGTTCTCGCTCATAAGTGAGAGCTGATCTATGAGGATGCATAAGAATGATGCAATGGACTTTGGAGACTCCGGGTTGGGGTGAGGTATAAAAGACTTCACACGGTGCCATGTACACTGCTCAGGGGACGGGTGCACTCAAAGCTCAGAAGTCCCGCTAAAGAGCTTATTCATGTAACCAAACACCAGCTGTTCCCAGAAACCTATCGAAATAAAAAATTAAAAGTAATATGACTACTAAATGGGCAAAAAAGAAAGAAAACATTTGGAAAAATAATTGTGTCCGTGGCAAACATTAACAGACTTTTTCATCATTATTCCTTAAACAATACAGCATAACAACTCTAAGTGTTTACCTTGTGTTAGGTGCTATATATAGTCTAGAGGTGATTTAAAGCATACCGAGGATGTTCGTAGGTTATATCAAATGCTTCACCATTTTCTACAAGGGACTTGAGCATCCATGGATTTGGGTATTTAAGGGGGTCCTGGAACCAGCCCCTCAAGGACACTAAGGGACGACGGTGTGTTTCCTGTAACATAAACCTAAATTAAAAGGTTCACTGGCTCACACCGTAATTAATTTTGATGAGGTGAAACAGGAATTGTGTTAGGCATCTTTGTTCAAGACATTACAAGTCAATTCGAATCAGTTCTTCGTAACAGAAAATTAAAACAAGTATCATTTACAAACCAAAGTAAGGCTAAAACAAATTTTGTTCTGCCAACATTAACTTGGAAAAAAAATCACTGTTATAAAGATCCTAAGACCATTTCTAAACTTCTCAAGGTTGTCCAAACAAGAAAGAAAAATAAAATTAAAAAGGAAAACTAACACCAGTTCCCTGGAAGCACTAAAATGCATAATGATTCACATGCCCTCCACCCCCTCCACATGTGATGGCTTTGGACACTCTTTATGTCAACAGCCTCCACACCCAATTAAAAAGCCATCAGCCCACCACCCACGGTGCAAGCTGACTCTCTGAGCATCAGGCCAGACCCTCCACCCAGCCGTGGACAGGAGAGAACCAGGGAAGGGCCTAGGGGACAAAGAAGAGACAGCAAGAGAGGAGAAAGAATCTGGCTGCTCCAAACAATCTGTTTACGTGGAGTTTTCTGATTACACCAGTGGTGACGGAGGTGGAAAGCCCTCGGTCCAGCAGTGAGAAGGGGCCTCCTTCCATCCTTAGAAGAAGTGTGGACAGCATAACCCTCTGGGAATGCCCAGGACTTAGGGACCACTTGAGGGCAACTTTCTTCCCAGCCCTGCAGGTCTGAGCTTCCAGGAAGCCTCAGAAAAGCTCCCTCCACAGAGCAGCTCGTGGTATTGAGTGCTCCGTAAACTGCCTGCGATGTGGGTGAGCCTCCTCTGCCTCCTTAGACATACTCTGAACTTCATCTGTACACTAATACCTCCAGAGAAGTTCCAAACACTTAATCTGAGACAGACAATTTGTTCAAACTACTTATGTGTGTTGTCAGGAATCCTTGGAACACCTAAAGCATGCGTTCTTACTTTCCTGTTTTACAAATGAGGAAGCAAGACCAGGGATGGTCCGGCAACTTTCCCCACCTACAGAGCGTGGGTCCCGGATATTCAGCCAGAGTCTAGTGGCCTCCTTAGCCTGCTTCATTCCTATGCTGCTCATACACTGATCAAAGCTGAAATGTAGCATTTGGTTTAAATATATTGTTTGAGTTTTCTGAATACAAATTGTTTGACTGACACATCCTGAACTCAGCTGGTTCCTATTTCACAGCTCTGTTCTTAAAGAGAACCCATTCACAAAGACCCAAAGCAGTGGGATCGTGCTTCTATCTGGAAACAGTTGAAAGTAGGCAGTGTTTTGTATCACTGGGCCTTCCCTCTGATGGATTAAGTGATCAGGAAGGAGAACGGTGACTGCCCTGGATGGGAGCCAGGAACCACCGCTCCAAATTGTTCCTATCTGAAAGGCAGGGAGAAGATGCTCTGTGTCCATTAAAGCCCCCAGCACCATGTATCCTCAGATCAATGATCCTGGGACCCATAAATAACAGGCATGGGGTTTCCCTGCAACTGAAGTTCTAAGCAAGTTGTCTAAATGCAACTACAACAGAAATAAAGGAGGAAAGGCAGCACCATGAAATGGAGTCAGGTGACAGCCTTCCTCTGCCTTCATTTTCTATTTTTTTTTTTTTTTTTTTTAGACGGAGTGCAATGGCACGATCTTGCTTGCTCCTCTGTCTTCCAGGTTCAAGCAATTCTCCTGCCTTACCCTCCTGAGTAGCTAGGATTACAGGTGCGCACTGCCACACCCAGCTGATTTTTGTATTTTTAGTAGAGACAGGGTTTCACCACATTGGCCAGGCTGGTCATGAACTCCTGACCTCAAGTGATCAGCCTCGACCTCCCAAAGTGCTGTGATTATAGGCATGACCCACCGTCCCTGGGCTAAAACATCATTTTCAAAAGGAATAAAATGGATAAACAACTTCAAATTTAAAGCCATCAACTAACCCCTTTTAAATATACAGACCTTTTCTGCTATCATTGGCAGTTCAGAGGTGTAACTTTCATCTGGGTCTCTGATAATTTGTAGGTATGGATCACAGAATCAGAAGAAAACACATTGAGTGGATAGAGAGGAGGAGGTAGACAGGAATCCACAGAACGAAACCTGATTGTTCATAATGCTTATTCCCAAGGGAAAACATTAATTGAGTGGGTGTTTAGAACGTTTTTTCTACTGAAAATATCTGCCACATCAACACAAATGGTCGTTATAAGAAGTTCATTCTGCTTCCTGGAGGTGTTTTTGGGGATAAGACAACTGAGACCTCCAGGGCAAATGGACAATTAAATCAATCGATTGATTGATTGATTGATTCAATTAAAAGAAGATTGTAAACTGAGGGACTGGGCTATGGGAAAGGGGAGATGTCAGTCAACAGATGCAAGGCTTCGGCTGGACGAGAGGAATCAGCTTGCTGATCTATTGCACAATGTGGCGACCGTGGTTAATAATAAGAATTTATACATTTCAAAAATGTTAAAAGAGTATATTTTAAATGTTCTCACCACAAAAAGTGGAAAGTTGGTGAGGTGCCCAGTGTATTCATTAGCTTGATTTAATCACCAGGCTGTGTGCATAGGTGAAGCATCACAGTGAACCCTGTAAATACATGCAATTAATATAGTCAATTTAAAATAATTTCTAAAATTTGGAAAAGAAGATTGCTAATAGAAAAAAAGGATGAGGGAAGGCAGGGTGGTAAGGAAGGAGGGAGGGAGGAAAAGTAACTAGAAGGATATCACACACATCAGCCTAAGAAAGAATTGTTTGAGAATAAGAGAAAATTCAATACCTGATGTGCCATTTTTTGCTCACTTGAGTAATTATACTGTATAAAAACGTACAGGATTATAAACACTCTCACAACCAAAAAGACTCAAACGACAAATTGACTGCTTATAAAAGCATTTCTTGGACATAAATCACCGTGACAAATGTTTCAAAAGAGATTCAGTTCTAATTTTCTTTATCATAACTTATTATGAAGCAATGCAAGAGTCTGTTGCATAATCATTTGTTCAATCAACAGCTAGGCAGGAACGGCCAGCATGAGTGACGGGGCAGCCTAGCGCTGGCTGGGGAGTGGCCGTGACGGAGAGCCGGCCGGGATCCGGCTTCCCTTCAGGTGGAACTGACATCCTTGATACACAGTGCTTTAGCCAAAGAGGCAGCTCCCATCATTCTGTAGAGAACTTTATTTTTTACTCAGAGTTCTACTCCCATTACATCTTTGTGTGCCTGTTAAATTTTCTTCTTTCTTGAATTCCTAGATATGGTGGATTCCAGGAGAACAGGACAGACCCTCCAGTGGTCCACACTTACAGGTTTTTAGCCCTGGACCTTCCAGATTTTGTCTGGAACCTCCGCCCCACTCAGAATGAATCCACATCTGTGCAAGGACAGTTTTTACCCTGAATCTGAAGCGAATGAATATATGGAAAATTAAACATCTCCCGGAAGACGTCATCCACACAGGAAAGCAGAGCTGCATTTCAGGTGAGGCCTTTTCCCCTCTTAGGGGACCAGGAGCCACCTGCCCACAGACCTACAGTCTGGGCAGCAGGGTCTACAGGCCCCATCACAGAAGCAGAGAAGAAAAAGCCAGAACCACAAGCAGCACCTTCCACGGAGCCCTGCGAGGCCACGCTGGCCCTTTTTGGGGGCACTGTCTCCTCTACCGGCTCTTTTTTTTGCAGATGTCAAAACAAGATACTCCCATCTGGGACTGACAATGGAGGGGCTCTCACAAAACCCACCTAGGACCAGCCAGTTCCCGCTGCCAGGCTGGGAGTCAGCTGAGGCAGGTGACCCTGTGAGCTGCAGTAGGCACCTCCCACGTCCGCACAGCCACCAGCCCACCATGAAACGAGCAGACGCTCACTCCCTGCTTTCCTCCCTGCTTTCTGAAAGATCCCCTAGTGTAGCAAGGGGGCATTGATGTCAGAATTAAGGGAAGATGTTAGCTTTAGGTGAGCCGGGGAAGGACGACAGACTCAACACCCAGATAACCCATGCTTGGGGAAAGAACAGTTGTGGAAGGTAGCCGGTTCACCACGTATGCCAATTCCTATGGTGTAAATTCTCCCAACGGCAGGGCTCCAGCAAAGACAAAGAAGAGGCTAAGGCAAGCCAGACACTCAGGGCATGGCCTGGAAGGAGCTGCCCATGCTCGGGGCTGCGCTGTGTGACCTGAGCATGGACATTGCCCCGATGCCTCTCCCGAGCTACTGTCTGCTCCAGCATGACTTGGGAGCTGTCTGCTTGGGATTCCGTTTATTATTGATCAACAGCAGCTTTGAGAGGCTGTGAAAACCTCAGGGAAGCCACACTCACTTCTTCACATCTCCTTTGCCTTGATTGCGACCCTCCTGGTAGCTCAAAAGGTGAAATAGTCGCTCCGTGAATCCAGAGAGGCAGCCCAGAGAAGCAGAGTTTCAAAGGGTGTCCAGGGTGGAGGGGGCCCTGCTGAAGAGGGTCAGCATCCTGGCTGTGTGGTAACAAGCACCCCACCCCAAAGACAGGAACTGCAGGGACAAGGAAAGATCGAAGCAACTAATTACCGCCTCTAAGACCACACCTGGACTAGAAAGTCATCCTCATGGGGAAGGTGCCATCCTCTTCCCTCCCACTTGAATGTCACCTGCAAACCCAAGAAAGCCACACTGAAGCTCAAAGAAACACAGTCCCCACGTGACAGCTGCCTGGCTGTGACAGTCCTGACAGCTATGATCTTCTCCTCTTGAAACATGAATATATTCATTCACTTCAGATTCAGAGGGAAGAGAGCAGAGAGGGATGGTGCCTCAGTCCCAGCCGTGAGCCCGTCGCAGGGCCGACTGCCAGGCACACGGGCTGTTAGGCCTCACACCTGAAGGGCCGTGGGTGGCACACCACAGTGGCACAGCTGGCCAGAGCTGAGGCTGGGCAGGCACACCCTGGATCAATGGTGGGTTTTGTGTTGGCAAGAGGCAGCAAGGTGCATGTCCAGAGTCTTTGCAGCTACCTCCTGTGACATCCTCTAACCAGGCTGTGTGCAGTCACTCAGCCACGGGGAGCTTCTTCAGTGCATCTGATGGGCAAAGGCAAACCTTTATGCTGTCTTAAAAGCCAAAAATCAAATCATGTCTAGGAAAATTCCCACAGTGGAGCTGGGGCCCTGCTCTGTCTCAGGAAGGAGGGTGTGTTCCCAAAGCTATTGTTCCATTTCCCATCTTGTCTCCCCAACACACTTGAAGACACTGATGTCTTGGCGTTTAAAACAAAGACACAGATAGCCCAGCGTGATGTCATGCACCTGCAGTCCCAGCTACTCAGGGGGGTAGCTGAGCCAGATAGGTGGAGGTTGCAGTGAGCCATTATTGTGCCACTGCACTCCAGCCGGCAACAGAGCAAGTTTCTGTCTCAAAAGAGAAAAAGACACACCCATGGGGAGGGATCATGAGGCCAGGGGATGTCTCAGGAGGAAATCCAGCAGTGCGGTGGGTCCTGAGAGTGGTGAAGGAGACGGGAAGCCCGCAGCAGCTCTGAATTCAAACCCTGCTCAGTCACTCGCCGGGGGCCCAGCGTTATGAATATTCCTTAGGCTCCCTGGGTTCGCATCTTCTAGAAAAGAGGATTACGAGGAGCACTCCTTGAAGTTTGCTTTGAGGCTAATGTTAAATGTAAAATATCTTAATACAGTTTAAATGTAAAAATGCCCCTCAAACATTAGGTGTTTAATAACTGTCCCTCTTCTCCTTCGCTCCCCTTGGCTCTGCTTCACTGTGATTAAGATTGAAGCTTCTTTCATCAGACAGCCTGAGATTTGGGTCTTGTCTCTGGATTAACTCTAGAGACCTAGACATGTATTAGCCTGTGTGAGTCTTTGTCTCCCTATCTCTAGATTCAGAGTTGTGACATTGAAGCCCTTGTATTATTTCAAAAATTAAATGAGATCATATATATCCAAAGCTTAGCTTAGAGTTGAGCCACAGTCTGCACTTAGTAAATGGCAGCTACAGGCATCTTTCTTTCCTCAGAGAGAAATTCCATGAAAGATGAGTATTGAGTAAGTTGCCGTTTCTCTATTCACAACAAATTAAGAATGTGAATAAATCATGAAACTCTAACACTATGGTGATCCACGAACAAGATGAGAAATTCCAGTTGGGAATGATTTTTATAAGCTTGCATAACCCACTCAAATGGCCCCACGGCAATCGTAACTAAGAAAGAGAAGGACAGTTTCTGCTGTTTTTGAAAAGTGTTGAGAATGTCGAGTTAGATTTATTTATTTTTGCTGAAAGTAATGGGTTCACAAGACAAGATTTAATCTAAGAAAAGATAGACACATAAATGCTTTGGTGATGTTTACAAGTTATTTATGATTTTTTAATGACTTTCCCGATAATTCTACCACCAAATTAAGTCCATATTCATCAGCTTCCTACAAAGTACGTTTCACCTTTACATTAGCATTAAAACTTTAAAGAAACAGCTAAGGAAGAAGACATAACTTTTGATTAAATTTCATTGAGAATTGTCTTTCGTGGTCACTGCAGCCAAAGCTTGGCTCTTGCTGTGATCTGGAGCGAACTTCACTCAGCAGGATTAATCTGTATCAAATGCTAATTTACTTCTATTGAAATTGTGCTTCTTGAACACATTTTGTTACTGAAAATACGTAGCAGCAGACCAACAGGACCAAGAAAGAAATATCTGGCTTTAATCCTGTCCTGACTGGCAGCCCCCAAAAGCTCTAAATAATTTAACAAAAGGCTAAACTTCTAACAGCATAGAAGCTGCATGAACAGAGGCGCCTTTCAGTAGGTGAGGAGCCGCGAAGGGGAGCAGAGCCTCCTCAGCCTCCCCACTCCCGGGACACACGTCCCCATTTTCCCTCTCTTGAATCCTTTTACTGTCAGAAAATAACAATTGCTGTGGCTTTATAGCCTCTTCTGTTTAGTAGCTTGTTTCATAATTTAAAAGTTTAAACCTGAAAGAAAACTTGAGGGCAGGGAAAACAAGTAGTCCCTGGGAACTCCCCCTTTCCCATCTCTTACCGGGGAATTTGGGCTGTTTGTGTTGACAAGGATGCACCTGCGTGGTGTACTGGCTGCCAGGAGCGTGGCTGGCTGACCGCTGGCAAGGGTCCTAGTGAACGGGCTGTCCACTGTCCCTGAAATCCACTCATATGTCCTTTGACAAAGATGCTTGCTCTGGGCACATAGGATCCATCAGGGAACAAAAAGGACAAAGATCCCTGATCCCTGCTCTCTGGGGGTTTACATTATGGTGACTGTGGAATGGCCGTGCCATAAAATAGGTAAATTATATGTGTGTGTGTGTGTGTGTGTGTGTGTGTGTGTGTGCGCGCGTGTGCACCTGTGGTAAAAAATAAAATATAAAAGAAGCAGAAAGTAGAGGGAGAAAGCAAGCTCGGTGGAAGAAGGTGGAAGAAGGGTGGTCAGGGCAGGCTTCCCAGAGAAGGCGGCATCCAGGAAAAAGATGGGAATGAGCCCTGCTGGAAGGCCGGGAACAGCATCTTTGCAGAGGGAACGGCTGGTACCAGCACACCCAGGCCGAGCTGCTGGGGCTGCTGAGAAAAACGCAAGGAGCAGCCAGAGTTGAGTGACTGGTGGAGAACATGGCAGGAGGCACGAGAGGAGCTGAAGCAGCCCCTGTGAGGATGTGGGTTTCCTCTACCGGGAAGCTAGGACCTTGACTGGGTTTGTTCCTAAGAATAAGTCAAATTAAACCTGCAAGTAAAGAGATAAGAAAAGCAGCACATTCAATTCAGAAAGAGTGTGCAAAGACCACAGGGCTGGATCAATAGAAGAGAGGCATCGGTATTTGCAGGTGGCGGTAGGATTCACCACACTTTCCTTCTCCATCAGAGAGTAGCTGGGCTTCTTTCCTATCTGAACAAGAATCTGCCAGTGAAAGGCTTCCAGAGACTTCTCTGTGTGGTGGTGGGGTTTGGAGGGGATCCTTGTCACTGCAGCACATTTTGAGCTCCAAGAAGAATGACTCTCAGGCCAGTCCATGAATGCCCGGGAGAGGTTATTCAGAACTCCAAGGAGGACGCATCTCAGGCCAGTCTGTGCATGCCCAGGAGAGGCTGCCCATGAAAGCAGATGACTGTTCAGATGATGGAAGGGAGGAGGCCAATTTGCAAAGGGGCAAAGGGTTTCCTAGAAGCCCAATGCCAAGACCTTGAGCCTTGGCCCTGAGGCTGGTGTTACTAAAAGCTTTTTGATCAATTGAGAAGGCCTGAATGAGACTCTCTGGATTTGCCCTGGAAACCCAAGGGGCAGGACCCCAGCTGGGTTATCTGGGGGGTAAGTAAGGAAACATGACTCATGCAGGTCTCAACAGTCACAGGAAGAATCCCAGAGTGTATTAGCTCCTTCCCACACTGCTATAAAGAAATAACTGAGACTGGGTAACTTATACAAGAAAGAGTTTAATTGACTCAGTTCTGCATTGCTTGGGAGGCCTCAAGAAACTTACAATCATGGAGGAAGGCAAAGGGGAAGCAAATTTGGATGTTTTCACGTGGCAGAAAAGAGAGGAAAGTGCAGAGGAAACACTAGATGCTTATGAAACCCTCAGGTCTCGTGAGAACTCACTGTCACCAGAGCAGTATGGGGGAACCACCCTCATGACCCAACCACCTTCCTCCCACCACTCGTGGGGATTACAATTCAAGATGAGATTTGGGTGGGGCCACAGAGCCAAACCATATCACAGAGGTTGGGCGGGCTTCAGGTGGGCTTGACCAGTGGCCACTGACCTCAGAACTGTGGCTCAGTTCCTCTTGCTCTCCTGCTCTGTGACTGCTGTGTGTTCACTTCTGCCTCAGCAGCTGTCCCCTGTGGCACAGCAGCTTCCAGGCCGTGTCTCCACTCACATCAGAGCAGGCTTTTGGGATTCCCTTTGACGACACAGTCCTGAGCGTCAGCATTGTTCAGTGGGGTGGGGTAATCTCAGAGGGCTCAGACCAGGCAGTGCTCTCCCTTGGAGCAGGGGAAGTGCCTGTCCCACCCACCCCTCCCAGCTGCCACGCTGTGGGGATGGGCGATGTGGGTGAAGCAGGGACCAAAGGGCAGTCACCAAGAGTCCCCTTGATGGCACGGGGGAGTCCAGGGCTCCCTGCACACTCCAGCCAAGGCCGCGTGGGTCTGCTGATACAGACTCCGCAGATCTGGGAGGTCTTGAGCACATGCCTGGGCAGCTGATTGGCCAGACAAAACAGAGAAGGAGCGGGCAGCCCTTCCCTTTGGTGCCACTATGCCTCACTTGCCCACCAGCACCAGGGTTAACCAGCAGTTGAGGAACCATCTTAGGAAGGGTCTTGGCCAAACTAAGTGGCGTCGCCTTTATGCTGCTCAGCTCAGCACAGAAAGCATCTCCACTGGGCCCTGTCCTACCCTTGCTTCATGTGGTTCTCTGGGGGCCGGTTTGGCCCTTCTTGCCCCGCTACAGCCCCTGGAGTACAGAGCCATCACAGACAAAGCCTCTGCTCACCCCCTTCACAGTTAAGGTCCAGGAGCCACACCGGAATCAGCCAAGTCCACACAAGTTTCTACTAGAGGTATGGGGTGGACTCTCTCCATCACTCAGGGGTTCAGAGCAGCTAAGACCACACACCCTGAGCAAGGAGAGCCTCTGCCCTGGCATGCAAAGAAGCTATTCGCACAGGAGTGAACAGGGCTAAATCCCACTAAGCAATGCAGCAAAGATGCAAGAGGAACCACAGAGCCACTGCCTCTCGGTCTTTCCTTCCACCCAGGCCTCAGCCTTTTACCCTGGACTTTTCAATTATGTGAACCAAAAGTTCCCTCCCCAGGTTTAGGTTGGTGTGAGTTGGGTCTCTCTTTTGAGCAACCGGCAGAGCCCTGGGGCACACATATATTGAACATGCATGACTCCCCAGCACAAAACCTGGCCGCAGTCCTGCCTGGCTCTCAGAGCGGCTCCTTCCTCAGACATCTCCCTGCAAACACCTGTTCTCCCACATGACTCATCTCAGTCACCTTCCCTCCACTCCCTGCACCCACCCCGACAGGGTGCGTTCTCCCTGTTCCTGCCCCTCCCTGCCACATCACAACGTGTCACTCTACACTGGCTTGAATCAACTGGCTTGCAAGTCTCCCTCCCCACTGGCCCATGGGCTCCTCTGGACACAGCTTGGAAGGCAGATCTGTGCCCGACTCAGCTTTGACTCTGCAGTCCTCAGCACAGTGCTGTCACACATTAGGTGCCAAATAAATAGGTAAATCCCTGAGCTAGCAACTGAGCTGGAGGCTGTGGCTCTCAGCAGCCATATTAGGATTCTATTTGTTCTCCTTGCATAAAGGTACAAATTCACACAAAACAGGCAAATATTCCAAAAAGCATACATGAAAGACACATTCAAACTCCTTGGAAAATCACTGATTTCCCAAGTTGATGTATCCCAAACCCATGTCAAGTCCTCTTGTAGGAATCTACTGAGAATATCCAAATGTGACTGGGATGGTTAGCAATAACATTATTACCATAGATTAAAGTTTTTAAATTGCACAAGGACTTAGTAAATATGTGATATCTGCATCCACATATGGAGAGAGGATAAAGTTACACTGGTAAGTAAGGATTTGGAGACACAAAGGTGCAAAACCACGCGTACTCTTCTGCCACTGGGCAGAAACATTTGTGCATAGCTGTGCAGACAATCACATAGCTCTGGCCATATTCCGGTCCTAGCAATGTCAGTTTCCTGTTAGAAAGAAAGGTGGCTCAGCCATAGGAGAGGAAGGAAGGTTTTTACTTTTTTCCTAAATAGCCTTTTATTTATTTGTTTGCTTTAATTACGAACAACAATATTGTATTAGGTACTCAAACAATTTAATGTTTTAAACACAGTCAGTTCTCTGATGGGAGATGAGCATGCTTGTATTTGTTTGTGGAGAGAAGCTGAGCAATGAATGAGCATTGTCTCAATCACTGTTTCTCAACTCTTTTCTCACCTCATCCACTTGGCTTTCCAACAACAAAAGCCCCAGTCAGTGGGCAAGGCTGGGAGGCTAATCAATAATGAAATCGGGCTGCTCTTGATGCTTTAACGTAATGTTTGTATTTTTCTTTTCTGTAAATGTAACAAAGTTACGTCTTCACAGGGAAATCTGAACCAATTCAAGATCATATCTGCATAACTTAAGAAAATGTGGTCTGGGTGGCTGTCAAGATGGCCAAATAGTAACAGCTTCGATCTACTTCTCCCGCTAGATCAACGCAGAAGGCATGTGATTTCCACTTTTCCAACTGAGGCACGTGGATCATCTCATTGGGACTGGTTAGATGGTAGGTGCAGCCCACGGAAGATGACCAAAGCAGGGTGGGGCGTCACCTCACTGGGATGCACAGGGGTCAGGGACCTCCCTCCCCTAGCCAAGGGAAGCTGTGAGGGACTGGCCCAGACACCGCACTTCTCCCGCGGTCTTTGCAACCCACAGACCAGGAGATTCCCTCAGGTGCCCACACAACAAGAGCCCTGGATTTCTAGCACAAAACTGGGCAGCCATTTAGACAGACACAGAGCTAGCTGCAGGAGTTTTTGTTTGTAGTGGCACCTGGAATGCCAGCTACACAGAACTGTTTTCTTCCCTGGAAATGGTGTTGAAGCCAGGGAGCTAAGCAGTCTTGCTGAGCAGATCCCACCCCACGGAGACCAGCAAGCTAAGATCCGATTGCTTGAAATTCTCACCGCCAGCACAGCAGTCTGAGGTCAACCTGGGACACTCAAGCCTGGTGCAGAGAGGGGTGTCTGTCATTACTGAGGCTTGAGTAGGTGGTTTTCTCCTCATGGTGTAAACAAAGCCACCTGGACATTCGAACTAGGTGGAGCACACTGCAGCTCAGCAAAGCTGCTGTGGCCAGGCTGCCTCTCTAGATTCCTCCTCTCTGGGCAGGGCATCTCTGAAAGAAATGCAGCAGCCCATTCAGGGGCTTATAGATAATACTCCCGTTTCCCTGGGACAGGGCATTTGGGGGACGGGGCAGCTGTGGGCTTAGCTTCAGCAGACTTAAACCTTTCCATTTGCTGGCTCTGAAGAGAGCAGTACATTTCCCAGGACATAATTCAAACTCTGCTAAGGGACAGACTGCCTCCTCAGTGGGTCCCTGGACCCCATGTCTGTTGACTGGGAGTCACCTCCCAGCAGGGATCAACAGACACCTCATACAGGAGTGCTCTTCTTGGCATCTTGTTACCCCTCTGGGACAAAGCTTCAAGAGGAAGGAGCAGCCAGCAATCTTTGCTGTTCTGCAGCTTCTGCTGGTGATACCCAGGCAAACAGGGTCTGGAGTGGACCTCCAGCAAGTTCCGGCAGACCTGCAGCAGAGGGGCCTGTTAGAAGGAAAACTAATAAACAGAAAGCAACAACATCATCAACAAAAATGATGTTTATATAAAACCCCATCAAAGGGCACCAGCATCCAAGACCAGAGGTGGATAAATCCACAAAGATGAGGAAAACCCAGCACGAAAAGGCTGAAAATTCCAAAAACTAGGGCACCTCTTCTCCTGCCTCCCAGCAAGGGAACAAAAGTGGACAGAGAATGAGATTGACAAATTCACAGAAGTAGGCTTCAGAAAGTGAGTAATAACAAACTCCTCCAAGCTAAAGGAGCATGTTCTAAGCCAATGCAAGGAAGCTCAGAATCTTGAAAAAAGATTAGAGGAATTGCTAACTAGAATAACCAGTTTAGAGAAGAACATAAATGACCTGATGGAGCTGAAAAACACAGCACAAGAACTTTGTGAAGCACACACAAGTATCAATAGCTGAACTGATCAAGCAGAAGAAACAATGTCAGAGATTGAAGATCAACTTAATGAAATAAAGTGTGAAGACAAGATTAGAAAGAAAAGAATGAAAAGGAATGAACAAAGCCTCTAAGAAATATGGGATTATGTGAAAAGACCAAACCTATGTTTGATTGGTGTACTTGAAAGTGATGGGGAGAATGGAACCAAGTTGGATAACACTCTTCAGGATGTTGTCTAGGAGAACTTCTTTAACCTAGCAAGACAGGCCAACATTCAAATATGGAGAACAACACAAAGATACCCCTGAGAAGAGCAACCTCAAGACACATAATTATCAAATTCACCAAGGTGGAAATGAAGGAAAAATGATAATGGCAGCCATAGAGAAAGGTTGGGTTACCCACAAAGAGAAGCACATGAGACTAACAGTGGATCTCTCGGGAAATACACCACAAGCCAGAAGACAATGGAGGCCAATGTTCAACATTCTTAAGGAAAATAATTTTCAACACAGAATTTGATATCCAACCTAACTAAGCTTCACAAATGAAGGAGAAATAAAATCCTTTATGGACAAGCAAATGCTGAGAGATTTTGTTACCACTAGGCCTGCCTTACAAAAGCTCCTGAAGGAAGCACTAAACATGAAAAGGAAAAACCAGCACCAGCCACTGCAAAAACATACCAAATATTAAAGACCATCAACACTATGAAGAAACTGCACCAACTCATGGGCAAAATAACCAGCTAGCATCATAATGACAGGATCAAATTTACACATGACAATATTAACCTTCAATGTAAACAGGCTAAATGCCCCAGTTAAGAGATACAGACTGGCAAATTGGATAGAGTCAAGACCCATTGGTGTGCTGTATTCAGGAAACCCATCTCATGTACAAAGACACACAGGCTTAAAATAAAGGGATGGAAGAATATTTACCAAGCAAATGGAAAACAAACAAAAGCAGGGGATATGATCCTAGTCTCTGATAAAACAGACTTTAAACCAACAAAGATCAAAAAAGACAAAGAAGGGCATTGCATAATGGTAAAGGAATCAATGCAAGAAGAACAAACTATCCTAAATGTATGTGCACCCAATACAGGTGCACCCAGATTCATAAAGCAAGTTCTTGGAGACCTACAAAGAGACTTAGATTCCCACAAAATAATAGTGGGAGACTTTAACACCCTACTGTCAATATTAGACAAATCAACAAGACAGATAACTAACAAAAATATTCAGGACTTAAACTCAGCTCTGGACCAAGCCAACCAAATAGACAGCTACAGAACTCTTCAGTATCCCACTGCACTTAATCTAAAAGTGATCACATAGTTGGAAGAAACACTCTCCTCAGCAAATGCAAAAGAACAGAAATCATAGCAGTATCTCACACCACAATGCAATCATATGAGAACTCAGGATTAAGAAACTCACTCAAAAACACACAACCACATGGAAACAGAGCAACCTGCTTCTGAATGACTACTGGGTAAACAGTGAAATTAAGGTTGAAATAAATAAGTTATTTGAAGCCAATGAGAACACATAACATACCAGAATCTCTGGGACACAGCTAAAGCAGTTTTTAGAGGGAAATGTATAGTACTAAATACCCACAGGAGAAAGTGGGAAAAATCTAAAATCGACACCCTAACATCACAATGAAAAGAACTAGAGAAGCAAGAGCAAACAAATTCAAAAGCTGTCAGAAGACAAGAAAGAACTAAGATCAGGGCAGAACTGAAGGAGATAGAGAAACGAAAAACTCTTCAAAAATGAAATGAATCTAGGAGCTGGTTTTTTTTTTTAACATTAACAAAACAGATACACCGCTAGCCAGACTAACAAAGATGAAAAGAGAGAAGAATCAAATAGACACAATAAAATGTAATAAAGGGGATATCACCACTGATCTCACAGAAATACAAATTACCATCAGAGAATACTATAAACACATTTACACAAATAAACTAAAAAAATGTAGAAGAAATGGATAAATTCTTGGACACATATACCCTCCCAAGACTAAACAAGGAAGAAGTCAAATCTATGAATAAACCAGTATCAAGTTCTGAAATTGAGGCAGCAATCAGTAGCCTACCAACAACAACAAAAAAAAAAAAAAAAAAAAAAAAACAGGATTAGACAGATTCACAGCCAAGTTCACAAAGAGGAGCAGGTACCATTTTTTCTGAAATTATTTCAAACAAAAGAAAAAGAGGGACTCCTCCCTAACTCATTTTATGAGGCCAGCATCATCCAGATACCAAAACCTGGCAGAGACGCACAAACACAAAAGAGGAAAATTTCAGGCCAATATCCCTAATGAACATCAATGTGAAAATCCTCAATAAAATACTGGCAAACCCAATCAAGCAGCACATCAAAAAACTTATCCACCATGAACAAGTTAGATGCATCCCTGGGATGCAAGGCTGGTTCAACATACACAAATCAACAAACATAATCCACCACATAAAACAAATCAATGACCTAAACCACATGATTATTTCAATAGGTGCAGAAAAGATCTTCTATAAAATTTAACACTCCTTCATGGCAAAAACTCTCAATACACTAGACATTGATGAAACATATCTCAAAATAATAAGAGATATTTATGATAAACCCACAGCCAATATTTTACTGAATGTGCAAAAGCTGGAAGCATTCCCTTTGAAAACCAGGACAGGAATTCTCTCTCTCACCACTCCTTTTAAACATAGTATTGGGAGTGCTGGTCAGAGTAATCAGGAAGGAGAAGAAAATAAAGGGTATTCACCTAGGAAGAGAGGAAGTCAAATTGTCTGTGTTTGCAGATGACATGATTGTATACTTAGAAAACCCCATCATTTCAGCCCAAAATCTCCTTAAGTTAATAAGCTGCTTCAACAAAGTCTCAGGATACAAAATCAATATGCAAAAATCACATTCATTCCTATACACCAAAAATAGCCAAATAATGAGTGAACTCCCATTCACAACTGCTACAAAGAGAGTTAAATACCCAGGAATACAACTTACAAGGGATATGAAGGAAATCTTCAGTGAGAACTACAAACTACTGCTCAAGGAAATAAGAGAGGAGACAAATGGAAAAACATTCCATGTTCATGAGTAGGAAGAATCGATATCATGAAAATGGCCATACTGCCAAAAGTAATTTATAGATTCAATGCTATCCCCATCAAGCTACCACTGACCTTTACAGAATTAGGAAAAAAAAAAACTACTTTAAATTTTCTATAGAACTGAAAAGGAGTCCATATAGCCAAGACAATCCTAAGCAAAAAGGACAAAGCTGGAGGCATTACTCTACCTGACTTCAAACTATACTATAAGGCTACAGTAATCAGAACAGCATGGTACTTGTACCAAAACAGATACATAGAGCAATGGAACAGAACAGAGGCCTCAGAAATAATGCCACACATTTACAACCATCTGATCTTTGACAAACCTGACAAAAACAAGCAATAGGGAAAGGATTCTCTATTTAACAAATGGTGTTGGGAAAACTGGCTAGCTATGTGCAGAAAACTGAAACTGGGCTAATTCCTTACACCTTATACAAAAATTAACTCAAGTTGGATTAAAGACTTAAATGTAAGGCCAAAAACCATAAAAATTCTAGAAGAAAACCTAGGCAATACCATTCAGGGCATAGGCATGGGCAAAGACTTCATGACTAAAACACCAAAAGGAACGGCAACAAATACCAAATTTGATAAATGGAATCTAATTAAACTAAAGAGTTTCTGCACAGCAGAAGAAATTACCATCAGAGTGAACAAACAACCTACAGAATGGGAGAAACTTTTACAATCTATCCATCTGACAAAGGTGTAATGTGCAGACTCTTCAAGGAGCTTTAGCAAGATTACAAGAAAAAATTCAAACGATCCCATCAAAAAGTGGGCAAAGGATATGAACAGACACTTCTCCAAAGAAAACATTTATGTAGTCAACAAACATATGAAAAAAAAAGCTCATTATCACTGCTTATTAGAGAAATGCAAATCAAAACTATATTGAGATACCATCTCACACCAATTAGAATGTCAATCCCTAAAAAGTCAGGAAACAACAGATGCTGGAGAGGATGTGGAGAAATAGGAATGCTTTTACACTGTTGGTGGGAGTGCAAATTAGTGCAACCATTGTGGAATACAGTGTGTGGTGATTACTCAAGGATCTAGAACCAGAAATTCCGTTTGACACAGCAATCCCATTACTGGGAATATACCCAAAGGATTATAAATCATTTTACTATAAAGACACACATACACATATGTTTATTATAGCACTATTTACAGTAGCATAGTCTTGGAGCCAACCCAAATGCCCATCAATGATAGACTAGATAAAGAAAATGTGGCACATATATTCCATGGAATACTATGCAGCCATAAAAAAGGACAAATTTGTCCTTTGCAAGAACATGGATGAAGCTGGAAACCATCATTCTCAGCAAACTAACACAGGAACAGAAAACCAATACCACATGTTCTCAATCATAAGTGGTAGTTGAACAATGCGAACACATGGGCACAGGGAAGGGAACATCACACACCAAGGCCTGTCAGGGGGTGGGGGACGAGGGAATTATATTAGGAGGAATACCTAATATATATGACAGGTTGATGGGTACAGCAAACCACCATGGCATGTGTATACCTATGTAACAAACCTACATGTTCTGCACATGTATCCCAGAACTTAAAGTATTAAAAAAAAATGTGTGGAGAGCCAGGCACAGTGGCTCATGCCTGTAATCCCAGCACTTTGGGAGGCTGAGCAAGTGGATCATCTGAGGTCAGGAGTTTGAGACCAGTCTGACCAACATGGCAAAATGCTGTTTCCACTAAAAATACAAAAACAAAAAGTCTGGGCATGGTGGCAGGTGCCTGTAATCCCAGCTACTTGGGAGGCTGAGGCATAAGAATCACTTGAGCCTGGGAGGCAGAGGTTGCAGTGATCCGAGATCACGCCACAGCACTCCAGCCTGGGCAACAGAGTGAGACTCCATCTCAAAAACAAAAAGTGTGTGGCAACCTATCCTATTTTTCCTTGTTTCATGGGTAAATTGGCCTTGATTTTGCCCTGGTAATAAGAAAAGGACAGAATTGGATGCAATTATTCAGTGATTCTTTTCTACCAAACTGAGGACATCTGGCACATAGTGGTGAAGGGTTGCTTCTATAAAGTTCAGTGAAGAAAACAGGCATGCAGAACTCGGTCATGAGACAACACATCGTGTGTTTAACATAAAGCAAATGGAAACCTGGAAATCACAGTAGTGTTCACACTGTGAAGAGAAACTCAGTTTCAACCAAACAACAACACTGATGTTACTAACTTCAGTACTACCGATAGCAAAGCTGTATTTGAATCTGATTTTCACGTTCTTATGCATAAAGGCAAATGGGAAGGTTGATACTAGTTTTAGTTGTGTACATATTCAAGTAACAGAAATTAACATCATTTATGCCAGCAGTAGAGCTCAGCCCATGTAACATTCATGTCCAAGATGCCCTACGCTGTGGGACCTCTATAAACTAGGAAAGCCAGAGTTCCTTTGTGAATTGCTAAGAACTCCTTGAAGCAGCAAGCAGGGTACAGCCACCACAGGAAGCGCTTTTCTGAATTGAAGCATTTCCTGGAAAATTTGTATGCAAGATTTCCACCCACTCTCCAGGTCTAAGCATCCACACGGCATTGCTTCTCTAATCTGAAGCACAGTCTATATTTACTCATGCTCTTCCAAAATAATTCCCCGCCATTTTATCTCTTCTCTAACTCGTCCATGTAGAATGTCTGAGAATAATGCGCTTGGCCTCAGGTAACAGACAATCCTACAAAGAGGGGCTTAGTTACAGACACACAGGCTTTCTTTTCCTCTGTAGCAGATTTCTGGAGGTGGGTGACTTGGAGGCGTGAGGCTGCCAGGCTGCACTTTGAATGTCTCTCAGCCTCTTCTGCATGGCAGTCACCATGCGCGTGGTCTCAAGGTTAGAGTGGGAGCTCCAGAGCCTGAATTTGCAGGATGGGAAGGGGTAAGGCCGCAGCTGCCAGGGCTTGCTGCAGAGACTGTCTTTCAGTTTCATTTTGTTTCTGAGAAAGAGAGTTCTCCCCAGCAGAGCTTCTCCCTATACTCTAACCAAAACTTGACCCCATGCCCACAATGAGGCCACCGCCTGGTCTAAGGGAAATGAGACTTCCAGGGCCCGGGACCCTGACCCTGCAGGGCCTTGCCCTCCTGAGATTACAAGAACTGAGCCAGCTACCGAGCGCTCTTGGTGGCATGGCAGGAGGGGCTGGAGGAGGTGGCCATTCCACCACAAACGAGCCTTTCATTCTCATTTTTAAAAACACTGTCATGTTGGCTGATAACTTAAGAAACCTCAGAATTGTAGGAAAGGCCAAAATTTATAAAAACAAACTAAAGGTTTATAAAAATGTGTTCAGAATATCAGCCTGTTTTATGTAATAACAAAAATACTCGTTTGGTATATCCAATATTGTTTGGACAAGATTCAATTCTATTTTTATGAGATTTCAATTTCCTTTCCCATAAACTCTATGAAATACAGTATGTGGCATATTTATAGTGACCCTTTTGAAGAGAGTTACACTTTGGGCCCTTTAATAAGTCTAAATGAGATGGTCTCCCCCTCACCTCGCTCAGCAAACAAATAGCTGGCCGTGACCATCATCAGAATTAGGCCCTGTGTCCCTCTGCCTCCCATGCTTCACAGCCTCCAGGCTTCCAGTTCCTGTAACAAAAGCTCTCTGAAGGTGGTTCTAGGTAATAAAGACAATATTTAGGGCCATTCAGTGATTCCATTCAATTTATTTCATTGACAAGACTTGTAAATAAGAAAGCACAATTTCCGAAAGCAATCATGAAATTTACTATGCAAACTACAAGCCGTAGCCCCTTTCACCCGTCTTTCCTTCTAGTGTACATGTGGAGCCTCCTTACATCATGATAATTTTATAGCACTTTGCGTTTTCAAAGCACTCTGCAAAATTAACCCATTTATCCTCAGAGAATGGAAGGTAGCAGTGTCTGGAATAGAATGAAGCAAACTGGCTGGCGCTTTTACGCGCCCGGTGAGAGTCACAGTGGACGTGCCCTTTCTGTTTGCAGATATTTATTGTCCCACCCCATTGTGTTCCTCCTGTGCCTTCCATCTCACAGAGGCAGCCACTAGAAAAGACGCATCCCACATGCTCTTCATGGAGACACAGCATCTTGGCCTCCCAGCTCTGGAGGAAAGAGCAAAGCCACTGCCCCATCCTCAAGGCGTCCAACAGCCTCCTCTCCAAAAGAATTGTCCTATAAGCCCAGGAACCCAAAAGTCTGGGAGCTAGAACCGTCCTCTCTCTGCTGGTGGTCCCCATTATGGAGGCAGGCACCAGGGAGGGCTTCAGGAGATGCTGCTTGGTTTTCCTAAATGAGCCCCAACCCACGTAGAGAGTCACACAGGTAACTCCTCCTGCACTGGCATAAACGCATCCCAGTAGCGCTGCAATCTGTCAGCATCCATCAGGAATCCTTTCTTTGGAAGTTTTTCTAGGAATTGTGAAAATGAGAACTGCATCATGGAAGAGGGCTTAAAGGTTTTACCAAAGATGCTAACGATGAGTGCTGAGATATTCTGAGCAGCAAAGGCATGATTTTAAAAAGCGCCTTTCCATCCATGCACCAGGATGCTGCCCAGCAAGGACAAGGGATGAACGACCAGAACAGGCAGCAGCCGGCATGAGTCTCAAGTGCTTCAATGTGGAGAGGGAAAAGCCAGCTCTGAAAGGTGGCCTACTGTGTGCTTCCATTTGCATAGCATCCTTTCAATGACAAAACTCTAGATATAGAAAACAGATGAGTGGTTTCCAGGGGTTAAGTAGGGGAAGTGGGAAGAGGGTGAGGCCGTAACAGGGCAGGCCATCATATAGAATTCCTGTGGGGGTGGAAATGCTCTGTGTCTTCACTGCAATCATGGGTACGTGAATCCGCCTGGGTAATAACGTTGCATAGAACTCAAGGCACATCGGAGTGAGTGAAGACCGAATGGGGAAATGTGAACAAGATGGGCGGGTGATATTAATGTCACTCTCCAGCTGTGATTTGCACTGCGGTTTTGCAGGATGTTATCGTTGAGGGAAACTGGACATTTGGCATCTACCTGCGTTATTTTATGCACCTGCATGTGTATCTACAACTATTTCAAAATAAAGTTAGAAGCTGAATTTTTAAATAAGCCTGTTGCTTCCAGCAGTTTGCTGGCACTGGACAGTGTAAATTCCATTCCACGAATGCAGGTTCATCGTCCAGCCTGCTGTTCTGTCAGTGCTCTCGTCAGAGCCAAGCCTGTGGCCCTCTCCACAAACCGGGCTCCCTGAGGCTTCAGAGGCTGCCAGGCCAGGGCTGAGTGGGCACCTCCTGGGCCACTTTGAAGCATAGCTCTTGCTTTCTGGCAGTTCTTTGGCCAAATCTGACTCCACTTTTCTGTAAAAGGATGCTTAGAAGTCATTTCCACACTATTATCCAATGTCTTCCAGTTCTTACTGTTAAGCAAACCATTTCTCCACTTGGCAGCTTCCAAGAATGCTGAATAGATCTGAATACAGAGCCAGGCCCTAGGCAGAACATCCACTGTGAAAAACCCATGGGCAGCCCAGGAGCTTTTCCTAATACTGCAGCAGGGACCATCTTGACCCAGAGCCCCTGGAACTCCACGGCCCCCTCCTACCAGCCCAGCCATGGCCATGGCCTCCTAGCCCCGCAGGCCACTCTTCTGCCCAATTCGGTGCCCTGCCCCACCGTAATTTCATCATTTCAGCCCAGTGGCATCCTCACCCTCCCCAGACAGCACAGGCTGTTCTACCTGGGGGCCTTTGCACATGTTTCTATCTGGAACACTTGCACCCTCAGTGTCTGCACCCTGGGAGGGACCTGAATTCAGAATGCTGGAAGCCCAAAGTGGGAGCAGAGTAGGAAGACGGAGGTTTCTAAAGAAAGAAATGCGAAACTACCGGTACAGAATTACCAGTAGGAATAAAAATGACCAGTAGGAAATCAGGCATATAAGAACATACTTAGTTAGAATGAGCACAGAAATTACAAAGTTTGACTTTTACGAAGACCACGTACATCACAAAATAAAAAATGACAAAACATTTTATAAATCTCCTGCCAGACACTCTAATACTGCTTCTCCACATTTTCATCGCTTCTTGTCATAACAGTGATTTACTAACATCATTTTTCTGCAGAGAGAATAGATCAATGGTGTAGCCTGTCTGATGGAAATTTGCGTTTCATTTTCCATGTTTGGAATGCATAACTTGCCCCTTCACACACAGGTGTCCTCACTTTTTAAAGAAATGCAACAAGTCTGTATTCTGTAAACAAATAAATCCTGCAAATTCCGTTTTGGACTATTCCCATTTTAAAAGCAGAGAGAAAGGGGAAGAGGAGGAAATGGCCTGTATCTAAGGAGGAGGCTGCTGCTAGAAACGTGTGCTCCTGGGCGAGGGCGAGAACCAAGTCCTCCTCCTGTGCAATCCTACACGAGCCATCAGTGGGGGAATGTTCTAGCATTGTGCACTACAGACTGATTTTTCCTCCCTCCTCCAGGTTTCCAGAATAGGGCGCCCTGGGATACATCCAAGGTGAGCTGGTCCCTCTGGCCTGGAATCTTCACATCCTGAAGAGCTGGGGATGACCGGGAAAACGATGGGCACCTTCCCATCAGGGCTGTGCAACTGAACAGAGTGGCCGCCAACCCCAAGCACGCACTTCCAGTGACTAAACTCAACCAAAGCCTCCCATCCAGCTCTGCCAGATCCCAAAATTGCCCATAACCCTCCCAGGCCACTCACCGCAGAGAAAGTGACAGAAGGGAATTCAGGATGGAAACAGTCCTGGCTGCAGGAAAATCACGTGGACCTGTGAACCGCAGGAACGGCCCAGGCAGAAAGTGGGCCTTGAAGCTGAGGCCCTGTGGTTTTGGGGCAAGCTCCTCCACCCGCAGGGCCCTCGCCAACATGGTGCATGTCCTCCCTCCACTGCTGTGAGCTCTCCCTCCCCGCACGTCCTCCCTCCACTGCTGTGAGCTCTCCCTCCCCGCACGTCCTCCCTCCACTGCTGTGAGCTCTCCCTCCCCGCACGTCCTCCCTCCACTGCTGTGAGCTCTCCCTCCCCGCACCTCCTCCCACACCACTTCCCCACTGCTTCCTACATGAGGCTTGCAGGGTTGCATGTACTGCACGCGTCACGTTAATTTCCTGATTGTTGGCGTCTCACCCCTAAAACATGAGATGTTCCTTCTATTTGGTTCCCTGCTGAATCTCCAAACCTAGGAGCATCTGGCACATAGAAGACTCTCAGGAAATAAGTGTTGAATGAATGAATAAACAGCTCTCAGGCCCCTAACCATCCCTCCCTCTGCAGGTCACACATACCCCATGTTGCAGCGTGCCCATCCTGTGCAGCGACCACCTCACCTGTGAGTACTTTTAGGATCAACAAGGAGAAAACAGAAAGAAGACCTTGGGGAGCTCAAAGGCATGTCTGGAAAAGGCCTCAGTGAGAAAACCCTTCTCTGGCAGCAAGTCTGAGAGGAACTGGGGAGTGGGGAGCCCAGAAATGAGAGAGCATGAGACGTGAGCACCTCCTACCCCCCCACTTTCAGGCTTGGTCTGCAATCAGCACCCAGCATCTCTCCCAGGACTGCTAGGTCTCCCTACCACCCAGTTCACTCTCATTGGCCCTAAGGGAAACTGAGGGACTCAATCCCATGCCCGCAGAGAGAAGAGCTGAGGTGCAGACTGGCTTGGCTGCCCAAACCCATAGCTCACCAGCAGTGGCAGCTCACAAATAGCAGATGTGGGGCCATTAGAATCCTGCTGTGATGGCTGCGTTGAGCAGCTTAGATTGCCAGAGATGCACACAGCCCAGCAAAGCACTGCACAGAGGAGGAGGAAACACCCTACCCCTGCTGCAAGCATCTCAAGTCTTGAGAAGTCACACAGAAAACAGACAGACTTACCAAGCTTAACCCAGTGTTTCCCAAACGTACAGTGTTTCCTGGGTGCTCGAGCACTTAAAGAAAGAACTTCCGCAGTTCAGGTGCATCTGGGAAGTGCTGTTAGCATTCAATGCCTAAGTGTCAGATGTATTCCAAAAAAACTGTCACTAAGTTAAGGAGGCATACTCCAGCTGTCAGCACCTGGGAAAAAGGAAATGTGATATTTAATTATCCACTGTTCCACTGTATCTTCTGCCCTGAACACTCAGAACAGAGTTTAGGAAAAGCAGTTTTACATGGAAAATGGAGCTGACCTGGCACATCGAGTGTCTGTGGATTGAAGAGGAGTAATTCCACAGGAGAGCACACCACAGGTGGACATGCTGGGAGCCCCAGCACCCCTCCCCTCTCACAAAAGGGCTTCTTCCCAACATTTGGAAGCTGCACTCCAAAGAGCTGGGTCTCCCTTGGGCCAGCCATCTGTCCTGCCCAGGTCCCTGCTCTGTCTCCCCTGGAAAGCACCCCGCTTCGTGCGGATGTGTCAGAGGATGTGGAGAAGTGTAAACCCTTGTGCACTGGAAATGTCTACTGGTGCAGCCACTATGGAAAACAATCAGGAGTTGCCTCCAAAACTCAAAGACAGAACTCCCTTGGAGCTAGAGAGTCTACTTGTGGGCACGTAACTGAAGAAAAGAAAACCAGCGGCTCCAAGAGATGGCTGCACCCCAGTCCTCACTGCAGCATTATTCACAGCAGCCAGGATAGGGGGACATCCTGAGTGTCCCTCAGTGGATGAGTGGACAAAGGCAGGCAGACATAACAGAACAGTGCTCAGCCTTGAGAGAAGGAAGCGCTGCTGTTGGTGGCAGTGTGGATGAACACGGGGCACTACGTGAAGTCAAAGTCAGAAAGAGAAAAACGGATACCACATGAGCTTTCTTCTGTGTGGAACCTACGAGTCCAGCTCACAGCATCAGAGTAGAATAGTGGTTCCCAGGGCTGGCTATGGGGCAAGAGGGAGGTGTTGGTCAAAGAGTATGAAGCTTCATTTATGAGATGAATCAGTTTTGTAGCTCTAATGAACAGCATGGTGACCGTAACTAGCAATCCTGTATTGCAGCATCGAAATCTGTTGAGAGTAGATCGTGAATGTTCTCACCAAGGCATACACAAATGGTAACTAGGTGGGGTACTGATTGTGTTAATTAGCTTGACTGTGGCAATCAATATATTATATTATGGATATCATATATATATAATCAGCATGCCATTTCCCCCTTAATGCATACAATTCTGTTTGTCTATTACACCTTAATGAAACAGAGAACAACTTTTAAATAATACAATTAAATTGATAAAAATTTTAAAGGCAAATTATTCTGTTAAATTCACCAATGAATGAATATAACCATAATTTGAATGATAGCAAATCTACAAAGAAAAAAAAAAGAATTGATTGAAGTCACCTTTGAACCATATCCTTTGCTTTGAGATGTGACAGCACACACAGAGGCTCAGAGAGGGCAGAACGCTGCCTGGGAGGAGAGGACGGTGGACTTGAGAGACAGAGAAGCAGAGGCAGGGAGGCAGGAAGGAGCCGCCTCCCAGGGTGCTGGCAAGTGCCTCCTTTATTGTTGGATTCTACCTCCTTGGTTCACAATCAGCGCAACAAATCACACGAGCCAAATTGGGTAGGATGTGAGTTTTTGTCTCTGGAAAACTGTATTGTCTGAAAATCCAGTTAGTGTCAATTTAAAGAGATCTGACTGGTCCTGGGGAGCAGCAAGAATCAGCAATCCCTGGCTCTACGGCCCTGTGAACACCAGGCAATGCTCCTCAGCTCAGTTGGGGACCAGGGAGGGCTCTTCAGAAAGACAGAGGCAGTGCCAGGCTTCACGTTGTCCATCGCTTCCATGCTCAAAGAACTGTGAGGCCGCGACGCAGCCACGCGTGCTGGGATTGCCACTTCATCTCTACAGATGTGGCTGAGAAGCATGTAAGTGGCACCTACTGAGAGTGGAAATGGACTGATTTCCTGGCTCTCAATCTTGACAAAGCATTTACTATCTGGATTCAGATGAAGACCATGAAAAATGAACAAACTCAGACATCTCCGTTCAGCAGGTGGTAACGGGCCTGTGTTGAATAGCTAGCCAGTATTTCCAAAGTCCCTCTCCCCACCCTGAGAATTAAGTGACACTGTAACGTGTGTTGGGTGACAGGAGAGTAGATCACTTTTACCCCTGAATCCTGACTGGGGCTTAATGAAGAGTGAGATGCCAGGCACGCAGTATACCAAACCGCCTGCACTTTCATAATCTTGGGCAATCTTTCACAGTGGGGTGTGCGGTAGTGTCTTGTCAGACGTTCAATGCAATGGAAAAAGAGTCAATTTCAGACTCCAACACACCTGAGGGTGAAGTTCTGCTGTGCCACATCCTAAGCTCTGCCTAGACCTCCAGTGAGATGTGTGCATGTTCAGAGTCTCCGTTTTCTCATCTGTAAATGGGTGATTCTTTTACTTACCTCATGGATTTGTAAGGGTTAGTTAAAACACTGAAATGGTAAGCAGATGGATCTGATACTCAAGAAGCATTTGGCTTAAAGTATAATAATAATAATAATATATATACATGTATATATGAAGCATTTGGCCATGTTAGCCCTCTTCTTCTACTTCCTCAGCCAGGATTTCTTGTGAGTCCACAAGTTGCATCTCAGAGCACAGAAAACATTGTAGGTAACATTGATAAGACAGGAATAACAGTTTCTAAATCACAATATGTAAAGCCAGAAAAATACCTTTTAAGATAGTCTTCGATTCTAAGTTCATAAAGGAAGCTCACATCCTACATGGGTTCAAGTGAAACCCCTTACTCCTTCCAACATTCATTCCAACTTAGTCTTTTATCTCTCTCTCTTTTCTTCTTTCTCTCTTTCTTTCTTTTTCATTCCTTTCTTTCTCTCTCTTTCCTTTCTTTCCTCTTTTTCTTTTCTTTCCTCATTCCTTCTTTTCTTTTATTTTCTTTTTTCTTCTTTTGACATGATCTTGCTCTGTCACCCAGGCTGGAGTACAGTGGCAAGATCAAGGCTCACAGCAACCTCTGCCTCCTGGTCCCAAGCCATCCTCCCACCTTAGCCTCCTCAATAGCTGGGACAACAGGTGCATGCCACCAAGTCAGGCTATTTTTTTTGTTAACTTGTAGGGATGATGCTGCACCATTTTGCCCAGGCTGGTCTTGAACTCCTGGGTTCGAGCAATCCTCTTGCCTCAGCCTACTAAAGGGCTGAAATTAGAGGTGTGAACCGCCACACCTGGCCTCCAATTTAGTCTTTTTATCAGATTTTTCCCACTACAAATTTTAATCAATGAAACACAATGAAGCAACCAGAATGTTTTCTTGCAGTGCTAAGTAAGTTTCTCACAGAAGCCATGTCTTAGGTATTTTATGGTTCTGAAATGGTATGCTATGTCAATTGATTTGTGTAAAATATGGACACCTACACTTTAAGTGAAGAGACATTTGGCCTGTGACAACATCACTTAGACCTTGGCCAATAGTAAACACACACTAAAGGCCCCCTCTCTGCACCCTCCTCGTCACACCTGGTGGGGAGATCTAACCACGCTGGGCTGTGCTTTCTATAAAGAGACAGGTTTTCACCTCCCATTCCCCACTTTCACTGCCAGACAACGCTTCACAGTGACCACCCCAGAACAACACTCCCAGAAGATGCTGTTGAGGAAGAAATGCAGAGTCGTGGTTAAAAATACCCACTAAAGGATTACACACTTCAGGAAACTTTAAATTAAGGTGAGAGTAGTTGGAATTAAGGTCTGAGATTGCTTAGAATGCTTGACACTGACAAAGAAATATGGGGCTGCAAGTTACAGATTGAGACGTTAACTTGTTTTGTCACTCCAGGGAATTCTTCCGAGCACCAATCAATGAGTTCTTTCAATGCTTCAATATCCTCCATAATAGAGTCATTTCAGGGGTGAACATTTCCCAAATGAAACAGAGGAAAAATAGCAGCAACTGTTTTGTCAGGTATGATAATAAAAAACTCAAAAGGGAGCATATGGGGATAATAACATTAGCAATGGAAGGGATCGCTACTGCCTTTTCAAGGACATGTGGAATATGAACATACTGAATCCTAAGGTGGCGGGGGGTCCTGGCGTGAGCACTGTCACACAGGGAAAGCACAGCAATGGCCGAAGAAGCACTTACTCTGTTTGATAGTTTGCTGGCTTAAAAAAACACGGCTTGGATTTACATTTCCATTTAAAGAGCAAGTTGAGAAGCGAAACAGGTACACAGACTGCGTTGTTCTGAGACCCGTCTCCGTGCGCAGTGCTCTGGGAGACACGCTCTGCAACTGCAGATCTGTCATTAAGTCTGGAATGTGGCAGGTAGAGATGGGCAGGGCTTCCAGGCAGCCAGGTCCCAGGGACCTGCCGGCTCAGCCACCTTGCCGAAAGAGACTGACGTGGAGCTGGAATGGGATGGATGGCCCCTGGTGATGCTGTCTGCTCAGGCACCGTGTGGCAGCCATGCTGACATGGTGAGGACCACCAAACTACAGCCCTGTACTTCTGGCTGCGTGGCTTGGGGGAGCTTCTTGGAACCATCCCCCTCCATCTGCTCATGTCTCCAGCGGGTTCATACCATCACATGTTGCTGCAGAGTCAACTACATCTAATCCGCAATGGGCTGTGTGGGACGCCTGGAGCTTAGGACACCCTGAGTGTCGGCTCCTGATGTTGATATCAAGAGACTTCTTGACTTTCCACCAAATATGGTCTGGAAAGCCCTCCTCCCAGTGCCTCTGCTGGGTTCCCAGGTGCTGGGTGAGCATTGTCCTGTGGGTTATCCATGCCCTTGAGGCTCTCCTGAGACACGGAGGACCTATGGGAACAGGCAGGCAGAGAACCGGCTGTGCTTCAGGACCGCACTAGCAATTCGCGACCCGTCCCTCCACTTCCTACATTAACATCCCATCATCTGTGCAACAGCGGTCGTTCTCCAAGTATCCTTCTGTTTGAAATATACCTACAGAGAGATCAGAGTGCACCTGACTGTTTAGGGGGTCAAGTTCGCCAGGAGCAGACAGGACCCCAAGAGTGAAAACCATGGCAGGTGCTGCTTGGCTGGGTGCCTCTGAAATGGCTTCAATATTTATATTTAGATGTAGCCACCAACTGAAAGCACGCTGAGCCTAGAATACAAGCACGGTTTCTCCCAAAAACTCAGTGTAGAAAATAGCATGTCTGGTTTTATTATCCTGACCCAGAAGAACAATCCCCAGCCCACCAGGCCCACACCCTTCCCTCGGTCAGAAGGTGGAATATTGTTCACAAGCTGAGTTGTAAAAACCACAAAGATTCTGTGTATACAGAGGGGAAAAATCTAGCGGAAAATTCAACCATTCCAAAAATGAAGCTCATAAAATAGTTTTGAGCAAATGACTCTGCTTTTAACAGTTATTTACGGGTTTTTATAGCCCAGTGTTAACCAAAGTCATAAAAATATAATGACTTAGACTGCACAAAAGCACAGTCGTTTGCAAATTTTATTCCCAGAATAGCAATGCATGGTTTTAATGTTTAGTTGGGATTATGTGAGTGTCCCAAAAATGTGCTGTGAATTGTTGTAGAAATTAGAATATGTTCAACAGAAAAATTTTTTTAAAATATGGTTCCCCCTCCTTCCCGCTCTCAACTCCACCACACTGTCCTTTGCAACATCTCCCTCAGGTGCCAGCCCAGTGATTGAGACTGGCCAGGAGAGAAGCTCCATGGGCAGAGAGAAAACTTCAAATGACTCCCTTCTAGAGCTGCTTGACACCCACAGCAGGCATTCCCGGGACGGATCTTCTCAACGGAAGAGGTTTCTGTCTCCCTCGCTTCCCGTTGGTACTGACTGGTCACTGCTGAAAGGAGAATAAAGTAAGGTAAGGCTGGCCACCAACCAGAGCAGCATCAACTCCTGAAAGGCAGAATATGCCCCTGGAGAAGCTGAGGTCTGCACTTCACCCCGTGGGAGGCAGGGAGTGACGTCACTGCATTGACCTGTGAAGCCTTAAGCTCCAGGTAAAGGAAGGAGGGAGTATTCCTCATGCTCACACTCCTATAAAGATCTACCTGAAACTGGGTGACTTATTAAGTAAAGAGGTTTAATTCACTCATAGTTCAGCATGGCTGGGAGGCCTCAGGAAACTTACAATCATGGCATAAGGCAAAGGTGGAGCAAGGCACCTCGTTCACAAGGCGGCAGGAAGGAGACGTCCTTCTAAAAGCAGCAGATCTCCTGAGAACCCACTCACTGTCACAAGCACAGCATGGGCACACAGTCCCCAGGATTCAGTCACCTCCACCTGGTCTCTCCCTTGACATTAGGGATTATGGGAATATGGGAATTACAATTCAAGATGAGACTTGGGTGGAGACACAAAGCCTAATCATGTAAGAGGGTCTCAGAAAACCCAGCCAGATTCCCCCAGGCCAGCTACACTAACTGAGCATCCCCACTGTCCCCACTCTTGCCTAGCAATTGGGGTAACAGGAACTAAAGCTCAGAGTGTATCCCAGTGCCTGCTGACAGCCACCAGCCTGAGCCAGGGTGGTGGGACTGGCTTTGTCTCCATGAGGGAAACTCAGGCTGCAGTCTTTGCTTTCCACAATCCCTCCAGGTGTGGGTCACAGTGAGGGATGGTCAGGAAGACCCTACCCCTGTGAAAACAGCAAAGGGAGGAAGAGAGAGAAAACAAGCCCCACACAGGCGGGTGAAGAGTTCCTCATGAACCCTGAAGATGAGTTTAGTAATTATCTCGCACCTTCTGCAGCACTCCAGATCTCAGGGAAGGACACAGAAACCAGCCAAGGAAGATTCTGCAAAGCCCTCACAATGGACTGGCATAGTCTTTAAAGTGAAGACTTGTCAGGACCTCTCTCTCTACCCCAGAATAGCAAAATGCAGAAAGAAATCCATGTTTGTGAAGCATCTGTCATCCACCAGGGGCTGTACCTAGAGCTGCCAGAGGATCATCCCCATTAGGCTTCACACTGGTGCATGAGGTGGGTAAGAGCATCTCAACACTTGGCAATGCTAGGCAAGATGCCCAAACTTACAGGGCTACGGGACACAGCTGAGGCTCCCCGCTCTAAGCCTTCTGATCCCCCTTCTTCTGTGCCACAGCACTCAATGCACCTTAGATGCCTCAGGGATTTCACTAGGGGATGAAATCAGGAGTGAGACCAGGGCAGCCTCAGGTCCTGAAAGGCAGAAAATGCCCCTGGAAGACCTGACGTCTGCACCTCACCCCAGTGAGAGGCAGGAAGTGATGTTGCCGCATGGATCTGCAAGCTTTGGTGATAAAGGCAGGTTGAGCATGATCGCAGCGGGTGCCAGGATGCTGGCCTTCAGGTAAAGAGGGAGATGGAGAGAGAAGCCCTATCTGAAGGCTGAGCCCCTCTCTGTTTTGAGGGTTTTGTGTATTCAGAAGGGTTGGCCAAGGAGCAATCAGTCTTATGGGCATCTCACCTGCTTCGCCAGGACTTGGAAGAGCTTATGCACCCAGGGATTTTCTACATCAGCACCGCAGGGGGATGCCTGAGCTGGTTACACAGTTTGTTCCCTGAACACAGCTGAATTCAGACTATGAGAACGTCCATCCAAGACTTCGTGAAAATAAATAATCCTGCTTATATTTTTATCTTTTACAAAGGATCTTTTATGGTGATACAGAATACGTGTGAATTATATTTTCCCCATTGGAGGTACTCCCACTTATGAATGAAGGCTACAGAAAAGCTTCCAACCCTCCTGGTAGAAACAGCAACCATTTGTCTTCCAGCCACCCTGACTCCCCTTCTTCCCATTCCTTCCTCAGTGTGTATAACATACAGGACCACAACTGCCACTGGTGGGAAGGACCCCAGGAGTCACCCCAGTGGCCCTATCCTTCACCAGTGAAAAATCCAGCACAAAGTGGTCCATCCAGTGCCACCCCTGTGACCACAGCCAAGCTGAGATGGGGAGTTGGATTCCCTGGTGCCCTACTCATAACTCTTCTTCCTATATGTGAAAACAAAATTATAAGTAGAATTTTGAAGTATGTAACAACACAGCTAAGACAATGGAAAGATTTTGAAAAGCTACATCCTAACATAACAAATTAATTTGGAAAACACCAGAAAATAACCATTCTTATCTATGTTTGGTCATTAATCTATAGAAGGGGAAGACTGTCTGTGAGAATGATGTTTTTACATTACTAATGAACAGATAATCAGGTCAGGAAGCTCATCAGAGCTCCTCATCCCTGGAGCCAGTGTGAAGAGACCCCAGCAGGGACACTGTAATCACCCACCAGCTGTGCATCTCTGAGAACTTCCAGGGTTTTCCATGAGACCTGCTGAGAAGCTCTAAGTACAGTTCCTTCCTGGGTTCCTGGAGCTTCCTGAGGACAGACACCATATGTGGGCATGACACAACCAAACATTTAATAAGCATCTGTTGAATTATTTGATTGATGGATGATGGATTGATTGTCCCAGCAGGTGAGTGAGTCGATGACCTTTCAAACAACTGAAAAGCATGTGTCAAGTCAACTTGCTCTTCAGGGATGCCTCCAGCAACCGAGGCAGTGCAGACATGGGCCTCATCTTCGGGGGAAATGGCAAAAACAAAGCTCCAAATTATTGTTCCTGCCAGGCCCATTTCTGTGGACAAAACGTCTCTGTGGGGTTTGTTGGAAGAGAGGTGTGTGGCCCAGAACTAGTCTGGAAAATCTGGAACAATCTAGGCTCCATGCACGACAGTCCTTAGAAATCCAAGGCTCTTGGTGGGGAAGACAGAGAACATTCCAAATACTCATTTGGGTTGATGGAAGTCCCCTTTTCAAGGTGACCTCTAGAATTACTAAAACTTCCTTTTTTATGGTTTCAACTTTTATTTTAGATTCAATATTTACATGTGCAGGTTTGATGTTGAGATTTGATATACAATTGAAACTCACCCAAGCACTGAATGCGGTGCTCAATAAGTCATTTTTTCATGCCTCGCCCCTCCCTCCCTCCCTCGCTTCCTAGTAGCCCCAGTGTCTATTGTTTCCATCATTATGTCCATGTGTATTCCATGTTTAGCTCCCACTTACAAGTGAGAACATGCAGCATTAGGTCTCCTGTTCCTGTGTTAATTTGCTTAGGATAATGGCCTCCCACTTTGTCTATGTTGCTGTAAAAGATGTAATCTCACTGCTTGTTTTGACTGTGTAGTATTCCATTGTGTATATGTTTGATATTTTCTTTATCCAGTTCAGTGTTTATGGGCATTTAGAATGATTCCATGTCTTTGTTATTGTGATTTGTGCTGTGATAAACATATGCACAGGTGTCGGTTTGGTAGAAAGATTTATTTTCCTCTGGGTAAATACAAATACCCAGAAATGGGATTGCAGGGTCTAATGAGAGTTTTACTTCAATTCTTTGAGAAATGTTCAAACTACTTTCCACACTTGTTGAACTAAGTTACATCCTCACCAACAATGTATAAGCATACCCTTTTCTCTGCAGCCTCACCAGCATCCGTTATTTTTTATTTTGTTTTTTTTTTAAGACAGGGTCCTGGTCTGTCACCCAGGCTAGAGTACAATGGCATGGTCATGGCTTACTGCAGCTTCAAATTCCTGGGCTCAAGTGATCCTCCCACTTCAGCTTCCCAAGTAGCTGAGACTACAGGTATGTGCCACCATGCCCACCTAAGTTTTTGCTATTTATTTGTAGAAATGAGGTCTTGTTATGTTGCTTAAGATGGTCTTGAATTATTGGGCTGAAGCAATTCTCCTGCCTCAGCCTCCCAAAATGCTGGGATTACAGGTATAAACCATCATATCCAGCCAGCATTTGTTGTGTTTTGACTTTTTAATGATAGTCATTCTGTCTGGTGCAAGGTGGTATCTCATTGTGGTTTTGATTTGCATCTCCCTAAAGATGTTGAGCATTTTTTCATGTTAGTTGGCTCCTTGTATGTTTTCTTTTGAGAAGTATCTGTTTATGTCTTTTGCCCACTTTTTATTTTATTTATCTATTTATTTATTTTTGAGATGCTGTGTCTCCAGGCTGGAGTGCAATGGTGCAATCTCAGTTCACTATAACCTCTGCTTCCCAGGTTCAAGTGATTCTCCTGCTTCAGCCTCCCAAGTAGCTGAGATTACAGGCATGCGCCACCACACCCAGCTAATTTTTGTATTTTTAGTAGAAATGGGGTTTCACCATACTGGCCAGGATGGTCTGAATCTCTTGACTTCATAATCCACCTTTCTTGGCCTCCCAAAGTGCCTGGATTCCAGGTATGAGCCGCCACACTGGGTCTTGCCCACTTTTGAAAAGAATTATTTGTTTTTTTGTTTGTTAAGTTTCCTGTTAATTCTGGACATTAGCTCTCTGTGGAATGCACTGTTTGCAAATATCTTCTCCCATCCTATAGGATGTCTGTTCACTCTGTTGATAGCTTCTTCTGCTGTGCAGAAGATCTTTAGTTTAATTAGGTCCCATTGTCAATTTTTGTTTTTGTTGCGATTGCTTTGGAGAACTTCGTTATAAATTTTTTCCCATGGCTGATGTCCATAGTAGAACTCCCTAGTTGTTTTTGTTTGTTTTGTTTTGTTTTGTTTTGTTTTGTTTTTTAGGATTCTTATAGTTTGAGGTATCACATTTAAATCTTTAATGCATCTTGAGTTGATTTTTGTATATGACGAAAGGAGCAGTTCAGTTTCGTTCTTCTGCATATGTTCAGCCAGGTATCCCAGCACCACTTACTGAGTAGGAAGTCTTTTCCTCCAGCCCATTTTTAAGGAAATTTTGAAGATCAGATGTGCAGCTTTGTTTCTGGTAGAACAACAAAGACTTTCTGAGGAAGACTCCAAAACCAACTCTGGCCCATTAGTTCCAAACTGACAACCCCGCTTGAGCTCCCACTGCCAATAGGACACTCCCCAGTGGATGCCCAAGAGCCTCGCGGGCTTTCTTGAGAGCCACTGAGCCCAACATCCACCACGGTGAGAGCCCATCTCACAAGCTTATCTCCCCACCTCTCTTCCTTCTCTTTCTTCTCCTCGTCCCTCCTTCTTCTCCTTTCCCCTTGCTGGGGATGGAAAGAGCTCCAACTAATATCCTGAGGACACTCACCACCTCTGTGGGGAAGACCAATGAAGTAGCAATTCACAATCAATGCAGGAGGAAGCTGCCTTTCCCTGCAGAGTCTGGAAACTGCCACAATGGGTTTCATGGAAACTCAGCTGGAGGGACACTGAGTTTGGCTCAGGAAGCAGGAGCTTGTGAGGATTACAGAGGAGGGCAGTTTCTGTTGGGTGTGCTTGGGGCACAAGAGAGCCACTGTGAATATGAAGCCAGAAGGATGCAAAGGAATTAGTGTGTACCTGTTTGATTCAAAGGAAACCGGACTTTTTGCCTTGATTTTAGGAAGAAAAGTAGAGCCTGGAGAATCCAGCATACCTAGACTTAAGTCTGGGTTGACTGCTCAGTTGAGGCAGGCCTGCGCCAGGAGAACAGCCAATCTTCCTTTCTTGGCTGAACCCCAGGAAGGAGCTTGGCACATGCCTGGGATGTGGAGGCCATGGGATAAAAGAGATCTAAGCAAAGAGCTTCAAACGTGGCTCCATGTCCAGGGTTCTGCAAACTGTTGTTTCCTGAAGACTTGTTGGGAGGACAGCCATGCAGCCTGTCAGAGGGAAACCTTCCTGTTTTAGCAGAAAAACATGGTTGGTAGAAGTTATAACTCTGAGGCTGGCATCCTCTGAGCACCCATGGCTCTTGTGCACACATCAGAGGTCCTGCTGGGGCCTCCAGAGCAGAAGAAACTCCACACACTTGGGGCAGGCAAAAGGTCTTCATTACCCCCTGCTGCTGAGGGGCTGCTTTCTCCTGGATTTTCACCCTCAATTAATGCCCCCAGCCCTCTGCACCAGCCCTGTCTATATATGGTTTCCTAAAATGACCTGGCTGTGCACAGAAAGAAATTGCAGGAAAGCTCCGAGTCCAACCACCATCTAAGAAACCAAGCCAGAAGACACTCTCCCTGGCAGGGGCTTCTGTTTGTCTTCTTCAGAATTCAGGAAAATGGTTGGTTTTCTGAGTACATCCCGATGGCAGAATCATGCTCCGACTCGTACGTGATTTTAGAGGGCTCTGCGGCCCAGTTAAATGTGTTTGGCAAGTAGCAGAGAAAATGGTTTCTTCCCGTAAGTCTGTTTCTGTAACAGGTTAATGCATTGTACTTACAGTGCCGAGTTAACATTTATAAGGATGCCTATGTTTTAATGCAAAGCAAATTAAGTATTAACAAGCCCCTTCCGTGTAGAGCTGGCTTCTGCAATTCGAGGTTCACGGGTTGCCCTCCACGCTGCTGCTTTCTCCTCTTCCACGCTGGTGCCATCCTTCTGCTCCAGGAGGCACAGTCTGCATCCGAGGTCTTAGACTGTCTCCAAAATGCAGACTCCAAAGGCAGGGTGAGGTTTCTGAATATGCTAGGAAAACTACGTGTTTCCCACTCATTTTTTAACTCAAGTAATTATGGATCATCTTTCTATTTCAATTACCTGCTGCAGCTGGAGTTGAGGGAGGGATGACGAGAGTAATGTAATCAGGCACAGCCTTCAGCATCTGGAAGGGGCAGGTGCGGGTTCAGCCTGTTCCTAGACGTGGGGTCAGCAGGGATGATCCTGGATTCACCCTCAAGGACCCACAGTCCATATAATGAAGATGGACATTTGTTTAGAGATTTGAAATTTTCAGCATATTTTCCTCCATCCTGCCTGCTTTACTGTTCACAGAACTGAATGAAGCCAGAGCACTCTTGTACTTGGTCCCCCAAGGAATGCCCCCTGCCCTCCTGTCTGGTTACTATAACCAGAGATGGGTACCCAGGAAGGCTGCCTCTGGGAAGGCCACAGCTTGCAAAGGCACAGAGGGAAGCCGGTTAGGATGAGGTGGATGGAGCGGGAGGAAGTGGTGTCAAGCTGGTTCTTCAGTGTGAGGTATCTGCCTCCTTATTTCAGCCCGGTAACAGGAGGAGGGAGGGGCTGCATCCAGATGACAGTCAGCCCAGAGACTTTTGCAAGATGTCACCACTTAAAAGCAACACTTTGAAGAGCCATTTGGTTAATCCCTTCATCCAGGTTTAATCTCTCTCTCATGAAAGACTTGCCGAGGCCATGGGCCACTCAGCCAGGAAGAGGCTTCCAGACCTTAACGTCATCTAGCAACTGGGGTCTGAAAGGAAAGCACAGGACCCAGGGAGGAAAGGAACCCAGATGACAGGGCTCCTCCCTCCCCAGCGAACAGCCCCTCCTTTCCCATGAACCCCTCCCGACTCCCCTGGACAGACCGGGCCGAGTGCTCCTTCAGTTTTCATCTTTTCTTTTCTCTTAGATTTTGTTTTTCATTCTTCAGGTTCTACAAGCACTGGGCACAGCTGTTGGCTGCAGGACCCAAGGTCGGAGAAGGCCTGTTTCTGACGTGTGGGCCCCCAGCGCTCAGAGCAAGAAGGCGCACAGTCCGAGCGCAGGCTGCTCTGAACGCTTCTTTCCCTTCTCCTGCCTTTTCCTTTCACTGATCCCTGAAAACAGGATGGAGTTTAGGACCTGGTACCCTGCGAAGAGGGAGAACTGGCTCGGCCGAGTCTCAGTGCTTTTCACCAGGCCTGGCACAGACGGGCCCTGGGACCTCTGAGGACTGAACCGTGGCTCAGCGGAAGACAAAGACCAGGTCCTGCTCCGTCCTCCCTGCCTCACTCTGGACAGTGGCCACTCACCTCCAGCCTGGAAGCTTCTGCCCCCAGCCAGATGATGAAGGCCACCTCTCCCTGCTGCTCCAGCTGTCGCTGAGAATCTTGGGACAGGATCAGCTGGGGAAACATTGAAAATACAGATTCCTGGGCCACATCACAGACCTGCAGATCAAATTCTTGGTGGTACTGAGTGTAATACCCAGTACGGGGGAGGAGGGGGGACATCTGCTTTTAAACAAGCATTCAAGATGACAAGCTGATTCTTCTTCAGATCCAACTCTGAAAACTGCCATCCTTCAGCAACCAAGAGAACACTAGCTAAGAGGGGTGGAAAATGGGCTGGGGGAGGGGAAGAGCTTTGTAGAAAAATGGATGATGAGTGACCCAGGAAACCCCACAACTGGAGCCTCATGCCTTTGTGTGTGGAAGGCACACACCCCTCACCTCTCACCTTAGAGTGAATCTTCCTGGTAGGACATCCCATAGCAGAAGGACATGTGCTAGGATGTGCTAGGATCAGCAAGAGAAAAGGAGGATGTGGAAAGAGCAGGCTCAAAAGCTCTAGGAGACCCGCCCAGAACCCAAGGACAGCCTTGGACAACAGATAAAACCCTGAGATCTTATTCAGCAGATGGGCTCTTAACTGAACCCTCGATGCTCCTTTGCTTGTCCCACTGACTTGTCAGAGGCGTGGGCCCTGAACCTCCCCGTCCACATGCAGCAGTGAGGGTGATCTCTACGATAGACCCTTATGGAGTCAGGTGAGGACAGAGAGGGGCCCCATGCACCAGCATGCTTAAGGGACTTTCCTCTTGCCTGGAAACTTCCACTAGAACCCCAGAGACTAGGATGGCAGAGAATAACCAGCCCCACTTTCTAAAGGGATCTAAAAGGGAGTTGCAGCCTTGTTCCTGGGACTCCCCAAGGGAGGGGCAGAGCAGCACCCCCCAAATGACACATTCACATCTTAACCCCTGAAGTCTGGGACAGTGACCTTATTTGGAAAAGGAGGGTTGGCAGGTGTCATTAAGCTAAAGATCTTCAAATGAGATCATTCTGGATTTAAATTGAGCCCTAAAAGCAATGACAAAGGTCCTTATAAGAATGAACCAGAGAGGCCAGGTGCAGTGGCTCATGTCTGTAATCTCAGCACTTCAGGATGCAAAGGCAGGCAGATCACTTGAGGCCAGAAGTTTGAGACCAGCCTGGCCAACACAGTGAAACCCCATCTCTACTAAAAACACAAAAATTAGTCAGATGTAATGGCTTATGCCTGTAGTTCCAGCTGTTCCTGCGGCTGAGGCATAAGCATTGCTTGAACCCAGGAGGCAGAGGTTGCAGGGAGCTGAGATTGCACCACTGCACTCTAGCCTGGGAGACAGAGCAAAACTCAATCTCAAAAAAATAAAATAAAATAAAAAATCATTTTTAAAAAAGGGAGGGGAGGTGCCGGGTACGATGGCTCATGCCTGTAATCCCAGAACTTTGGAAGGCCGAGGCAGGTGGATCACCTGAGGTCAGGAGTTTGAGACCAGCCTGGCCAACATGGTGAAAGCCCGCCTCTACTAAAAACACAATAATCGACCCGGCATAGTGGGATGTGCCTGTAATCCCAGCTAATCGAGAAACTGAGGCAAGAGAATCGCTTGAACTCGGGAGGTGGAGGTTGCAGTGAGCCACGATCAAGCCACTGCATTCCAGTGTGGGCAACAGATTGATACCCTGTCTCTCTCTCTCTCTCTCTCTCTCTCTCTCTCTCTCTCTCTCTCTCTGTGTGTGGTCTCTCTCTCTCTCTCTCTCTCTCTCTCTCTCTCTCTCTGTGTGTGTGTGTGTGTGTGTATGAATGAACCAGAGAGAGCTTTGGAGGAATACCTAGAAGTGGGCTTTACAGATCACATCCTAGTTCTATTTTTAGTTTATTTCAACTGATATTAGTGTAGCCATTCTCACCTCTTTATTCTTCATTGGATACTTTTTTTATTCCTTAATTTTCAGGCTGTGAGTGTTCTTAAATCTAAAGTGAGTCTCTTGTACACAGCTTGTGGTCGGATGTTGGACTTTAATTTGTTCAGTCGTTCTGTGTCTTTCGAGCGGGGAGTTTCCATGTTTGCTGCAGCACTACTCACAATAGCCAAGATGTGGAAGCCTCCTAATTATTCATCAGGGGATGAATGGATAAGAAAAGGCCATATAGACAAAGAGCTGTAAAAACAAAGGAAATCCTGCCATGTGTGACAGCATGGATGGACCTGGAGGACATTACACTGGGTGAAATAAACCAGTCACAGGGTGACTGTGAATAAACCAGCTGAGTGAAATAAAGCAGACACATACTGAGTGATCCCCCTTTTATGAGGGATCTCAGATAGTCAAATAAAATAGAACGATGATTGCCAGGGCAGGGAGGAGAAATGGGGAGTTGGTAATCAAAATCAACGGGCATAAAATTTCAGTTAAATAAAATGAATAAATCTAGAAATCTGCTGTCTAGTGTTGTCTCTCTAGTTAACAGTACTGTTTTATACACTGAATAATTTGCCAAGACAGAGCTGAAGGGGGATTTGAATTTCAGACACTTCGTTCTACCGAGTGAAGCGGGAGGCAAGGATCAAACTGGCCGCAAGTCCAGGATCACAGGGGCCACCAGAGAGGCTGGAAGAGGCAAGAGAGAAGCCTTTGGAAGGAGGCCCGGCCCAGCAGACACCTTGGCTCTGGACTTTCAGCCTGCAGAAGTGCGAGGGGATGCAGGTCTGTCATTTCCATCCATCCAGCAGGTGGTCATTTCCAGCAGCCACAGGAAGCTCATGCATCAGGAAAGAGTTAAAGGGTTTCTGCCTGACACCCTCACCCCTCCCACCCATCTATTAAGAGGAAGGTGACTTTGCCTGGAGGACAGACAGGTGTCAGAGTAGGGGCTGCACAGCCAATGCACTAAGCTGTGCACTAGGGAAGGCCAGGCCAGGAGAACCACAGATGACCGAGGGGATCCCTGCAGGAAGGAGCCTCAGTGCCCATCTCGCTGTGGATGAGCTCAGAAATGCAGCCTCCAGGCAGGTGCCTGTCCCACTTCCCAGGCTGGCACCTCCCAACTCCCACCTGCCAATGAATCACCCACACAGGGATGCTGGGCGTCTCTGCTGCAAGACTGTGTTAATTCTCTCCCTACCCACACCGCAACTTCCACTCTTAAAAGAGGCAGGAAGATAAGACAGAGAACCTGGCTTACATTTGATGGCAGCAAACACCATGCCACTAGGAAATCAATGTTGCGTGAAGTCTGTGAGATGGACCAGTGGAGGAACTGTAACATTGTGAAATCAAAGTTTGTAAAAACTACTTTGTTTGCCCAAACTAAACAAAGGTGGAATCGGTAAACAAAATATATGGGGGGCTCAAGTGGTGACAAGATCCTGAATGCTTTTGGCAGGGACCGCAGATGATGCAGCTCCTCCAGAGACTGCCAAAAGGCAGGTCCAAAGCTCACACGTCCAGGGTGTCATCTAGCTGCATGAAACCAGGTTCTGCATTGACTGTGTGAGTTTTCTCCATCGTAACCTTTTGAAAGACTGTCTGAGACCCCTGAATGTCTTTCTAATGAGCTTCCATATTCATTTTAATAAATCAGTAAGATGTGCTGCTTGCAGAAAATAATGTAATTCTGTAATACAAATTAGACCAGCCTTCAATGTCTTTGAAATGTAGTGTGTTAAAAATGGTACGTACAGGTTAAAAGATACAGATTCGGAACACCAGGATTTACATGAAATTATCACACAGACTTTGATAGAGCCCTGGACTGATTCAAAAGAGCACGTTTCATATGAAGCTGTCTCATTCCCTTTGAAAGCACCTTGATCTCCTTGCAGTCATCTATTAATTATATTACAGATAAGGTAAATAAAAGTGTGGCAATATGGAGATCACAGCCTTCTTTTTTCTTGTGGAGACTAAAGGTATGGGCTCCTGTGAAGTCTGTGGGCAATGAGGGATGATAAAGGCGTTCGAGAACCGAGAGCCTGTATTTATTTTGACACGTGATGGAAAGATCTGAAGTTCAATAGCTGAGAGCAAAATTGAGAGGGGGCAGCCCAGACGTGGCAGAGAAAAGGGTCCAGGAAGGACCGCAGTTTTCGGCCAGGGCTCATGGTGAGGGAACTCATCCTTTTAAAACAATCGCTGTTGTGTGTATTTTAATAGACTTCGTTTTGGGAGCAGTTTTAGGTTCAGAAAAATTGAGGGGAAAGTGCACAGACTTCCTATCCACCTCATGCCCCCGCCACCATGTACACAGCCTCCCCCACTGTAGGCACCCCCCTCCCCGGGGGGGGTACACTTTTACAATCACCCTGTGCTAGCAAGTCGCTGTCATCTAACACCACAGCTGATAGTACGTCTTCTTCAATTCATTTAATTAAACAAATGGTACACGCCTCACACACTATCTTAATCTTGCTGCACTGCTATGACAAAGCACCATCAGCCTGGAGGCTCATGAATAACAGAAATCTACTGCTCACAGCTCCAGAGGCTGGAAATTCCAAGACAAGGCAGTGGCAGCCTCCATGCCTGACTCACAGATGGAGTATATATATATATAATTGTGTTTTAGGTTTCGTGGTACATGTGAAGAACATGCAGGACTGTTGCATAGGTACATATGTGGCAATGTGGTTTGCTGCCTTCCTCCCCATCACCTATATCTGGCATTTCTCCCCATGTTATCCCTCCCCGAACCTCCCTAGCCTCTACTGTCCCTCCTCTATTTCCTCCAAAAAGGTCCCAATGTGTGATGCTCCCCTCCCTGTGTCCATGTGTTCTCATTGTTCAATAACCACCTTTGAGTGAGAACATGAGGTGTTTGATTTTCTGTTCTTGTGTCAGTTTGCTGAGAATGATGGTTTCCAGGTTCATCCATGTCCCTAAAAAGGACACGAACTCATCATTTTTTATGGCTTACTATGTCCTCGAGGGGTGCTAAGGGGATGAGGAGCACCAGTCCCAGAATGTAGGAGAACAAACCAGCACCTTCTCCCTAAATTCTAGGGTCTCCTCAGGAACTTATGAATGTGTTTAAGTGAAGTCAGATTTGTCTTTGGGGGAAATGCTTGACTTGTGCCTAAGCTCCAAAATGTTCCAAAGTGTCCGTACTCCCTCTGAAGAATCTGATCGCCTCATCAGTACTGAAGCCCACCCATTCATGAGGACGAACCCTGGCTTCTGAATCCGTGTTTAGTAAGAGCTCGAGGAGAGGCCTGGTATCCTAGCCTGCTGGGCCAGCCATAATGAATACCACACACTGGGGCTTCAACAACAGAAATCCATTCTCTCACAGCTCTGGAGGGTGGAAGTCCAAGACCAATGTGTCAGCCCGGGTTGGTTCCCAGTGGGGCCTCCATCCATGGGGAGCAGAAGGAACCTCCGCCCGTGTCCTCTCATGCTCATCTCCCTGCGTGGCTGTCCTAACTCCTTTTCTTATAAGGACACTAGTCATTTGGGGTTAGGCCCACCCCGATAACCACATTTTAACTCATTTGGAGACCCATCTCCAGAAACAGTCACATTCTGAGGTGATGGAGCTTAGGGCTTCAGCAGGTGAGCATGGCGGGGTGGAGGCCAGTGCAACCCCTAGCGCCCAGGATGTAGTGTGTTTGGGGAGCACCCTGCAGGGCCGCAGGAGTGACTGGCCTCTGACAGTGGACTGGCCGCGCTCATGTGAGGAGCTGGGTGGTCAGCGCCTTGACTCTCCACGTCCTCTTGCATTCTCCATGTTGGATTGGTCTGCACATCTCTTTGGTGGCCCCTTTAAAATGCACTCACGGTCCTCACATGAGCGAAAGGCCTGCAGACCTGGGGAAAGGTGCTCCTGTCACCTCTCTGAGGACCTAGGTGCCCTTGCCAGCAAGGAAACGTGAGCTCTGCTTTACACTGATTCTCTGGCTGCCTACTTCACATTTGAAACTATGTTTTCGCTATAGCTCCTGTAATGTATGTTTTGTTTATGCCAAGACCATAGTGATAAACTGCAAAAAGTATCCATTTGCAGTTACAGAGACCCTATTTCATATAATCTGTTTAGCTGGCTATTAATTCTGAACTTTCATTAGAAAAAAACTAAACAAATCCTGGTTGACTGCAGTGGACACAAATATATGAAGCTTTCTAATCTGAAAGCAGTCTGTTATCAATGCAACAATGACATTTTCGATTGAAAAATCAATGTTTTCCTTCACTTCTTTTAACCTCTGTGCCATCTTCTTTCCTTCCCAGGATCCATATAACATAACTCACCATGAAAGCCAGACAGAAAAGCCCTGGGCATGTCCACGGGAAACTCTCATGCATCTCATCTGCAGAAGGACTCACTTCCCTCCAGCTACGGGGCTTTCCCCAGTCACACCTTTCAACTCTCCTTGTTAATCCTTACAATTCCTGGGGAGGAAAAAGTTGAGTTGTTGCTGTTAATAATGCAGGACAGTGTGAGTGCCAGCCGGGCAGTTCTGGAAAAAAGTGCTATGGCTCAGCCTGAACACATGCTGATGGGCACAGCCGGAAGTGCCTGAAGCCCACTGTGGCCCTGCGAGTGGAACCTACTTGGGAGCCAGTGTGCTTCACAAAGCTCCAGACCCTATTTTCTCTCCCGACAGTGACCTAAAGGCGTTTGTGAGGTCAGTAAAGAGTTAAGAGCGAGGAGCCTGCAGCCAGCTATGTGGATCCGGTGAGTGCATGGATGTGAGTAGATGACCCAGGACTGAAGAACCTTTTTGCCCGCAGTGCTGGATGCTCTGTCCACAGACGGCCACGGGCTCGGCCTCTTGGGGAAGCTCCTGGCTTCGGGAATGCCTCCCCCCAGGCTCACACATCCACTGTGGGCAGCCCACATCCAATCCCAGGTTCGTGTATGGGTAACAGAGCCCCTCACCAGCTCCACGAGCACAGCTCAGGCTCCCGGGAGGCTGGCAGCGTCCTGCATGGAGACTGCATCCCCTCCACCCTTCCTCCCATGGGCATTCCCACAGGGCCCTCTTCCACGGAGCTTCCTGCATGCTCACCTCCTCGCCAGCGTCTGCTTCCCGGGATCAGGTTGAACTTGACTTTACCCTCTGCAAAGGGGTAAACCACGTCCCCTCGGCTTCCTCACCTGTAAAACCAGGACCATCACAGTGCCTGCCTCGTAAGACTGTGGTCCTGATGCAGGCCAGGCGCTGGGAGCTCTTCCCGGGAGACAGGAGTTGAACCATTCAGAATCTATTAGCATTGGTTCAGGCTCCTATCAAAATTCCCATCGACTGGGTGGCTTCAACAATAAGCATTCATTTCCTCACAGCCCTGGAGGCTGCGGGCAGCTCTCAGGTCTGGGCCCGGTAGGGTCTGGTGAGGGCCGCCTGCTGGTTCATGGACCGTACCTCTGGCCACAGTCTTGCCTGGCTGTACCCTCAGGACCACGCCACCTCCTGAAGATGCTACGTCCTAAACCACCGCTTATGTTATTCCAGCACAGGGACTCGAGGGAGACACAAACATTCAATGCACCGTAGTCAGTTACCACCCGTGAGATGGCAGCATGGCCTGAGCACATGATTTCAGTGAAGGGCTGATTTTTGTCCCATTTGTGAAGTGGATACTTCATGCTCTTCTTTGTAAACTGCAGTGAAACGTGTGTGTGTGTGGTTTGGTTTTTGTTGCAAGCGGCAGCGGTCAACAGGGTCTCATAATCACAGCAATAATGTGATATGATTTGCACTTTTAAGAGCCATCCAGCAAAAGTTCAGTGGCTTTTCCAATTATCCAGGTAAGAGCAGGTGCTGGGTGGGGCCCAGGGTGGTGGTTGAGAAAATGGTCAGGAGCAGTGGCTTCCAGAGAGACCCCAGAGATGGTGCCCACAGGACTTGCTGATGGACAGGCCAGGGAACCGGGGGAGAAGAATGAGGGACAGCCCCAGGTCTTCAGTCTGGACACGTGGAAGCAGGGGTCCTGTTTATGCGAAAAGGAGGAGAGGTGTGGGCAGGCTTGTGTGGAGGTAAAGACACCGTCGGCCTGGTGGCCCTTTGATGCCCCACGTGGAGCCCTGCACAGAGCAGCTGGCAAGGCCCGGGTCTGGCTCTGGAGCCCTCTGGACATGGATGCTGCTCAGAGCCAGCTGGAGGATGAGTCATCCGCAGTGTAAGGAGAGGTGAGAAGGTGAACCTTGCACCCAACAGAATTACAGGGCGGGAGGGGCTGGGAGATGCAGCTGGAAGGAGATGGCCAGTGAGTAAGAAGGACAACTAGGGTGTAGGCAGGCCCAGAAGCCACTTTTGAATCATGTTTCCAGTCACGGGGCCAGAGAGGCCGAGTGTGCCAGACACTGTGGAGAAGCTGAGTTGGGAGAAGAGGCCCCACACACCGTGAGATCTGAAGAAATGAAGGTCTCAGTGAGCGTGGTGGCCACAGGTCTGGGCACCCGGGGGAGCTGAGGAGAGGTAGGGGTGAGACACTAGGGGCCTGGATAACTTTCCAGAGACAGTTTTAATAAAGAGTCCATTAACAGGAGACATGGGGTCGCAACAAGGGCATGGTTGTGTTGGTTTGTTTTAGAGGGGAGATGTTAGAATGGGTAAAACTGATCCCAGAGAGATAAATAAATAAACCGGATAAAGCAGAAGAGAAAAGCTGCACAGGAAAAAATCAAGTCTTAGGGGCTACAGCAGGAAAACGGGGTCCCAGCTTCGCACAGGGATGCTTTCTTTGCTGTGACAGTAAGAGGAGCAGGCCAGGGACATGGGCTGCTTCTTGTCTGGCTCCGGTGGTCAGCCGGGCATGGGGAGCTTGGAGCCTTTGACGGGGAGGGGAAGAGGGAAGTGGCTGAACTGATAAGAGGGAATCCAGGAGGCAGAACAGTGGACCGTCCTCCAGTCTCAGCAATGCACCGCTAGCCAGCCGTGGTTTTGAGGGCTCCAGGAGGAGCTGAGTCCTAAGTGTGTCCTTTCTTGCTTCGCGCATGTCTGTAGGGAGGGTGGCTGGATTCCCAAGTGTAGGTAGGTTCCCAGTGGGTTTGAACCTTACTGAGCTTTCCAAAGATGTTTACCCAGCCTCATGGAATCTCAGGGATGGAAGGGGACGGTAAGACACCATGGCCAATGCCTCCCTCATTGGCTGTCCCCACCCAGCCCTGCCCTGGTGATACTCACCCCTTCCTGTAGGCAGAGCCCTCAGACCATCCCAGAATCTAACGTCAGATGCTAACACCCCTGCCTTCCATGACAAAATTGACATGGGATGGGATTCAGTCTGTGTCACTCGAACCAAGGAAAGAAGTGCTGTGAGGCCTGTGGGAAAGGTTCTCCTTGCGTAGAAGAAATAAAGAGGTCAGAGGGGAAGGACTGTCTTCCTTGAAGGTGAGGTCACAGGCATGTGATCCCTGGAATTGATGAAACTTCCTGGGACCTTGATGTTTTCTTGAGAGGACCCGTGTCTCCTCCCACCTGCCAAAAGGCAGAGGAGAAAGGGTGTCTGAGCTCTCGCAGCCCCGTGGAGCTGCTCGCCAGGCTGGGACACTCCTGCCTTAGAGGGCGGCCCGTGGGGAGAGTGAATGCAGACAGCATTCCAGAGATTCCAGATGGGCATCTCCTTACTGTAGCACAAGACACGCTGACGGCTGGGGTCGCTGCTCACAACTTACTCTCACCTTCTTGTACATATTGTCAGAGTCCTTCTTGTAAAGTGTATGCACTGGTGTTTCCAGGATACAGATCACAGCATAAATTTACAACCAACTTTAACATTAGAATAGAAGGTCAGGTGTGGCGGCCCACATCTGTAATCCCAGCACTTTGGGAACCCAAGGCAGGTAGATCACTTGAGCCTGGAGTTGGACACCAGCCTGGGCGACATGGCGAAACCTATCTCCATAAAAAATAATATAAAAGTCAGCTGAGCATGATGATGCACACCTGTAGTCCCAGCTACTCAGGAGGCTGAGGTGGAAGGGTCAGTTGAGCCTGGGAGGTTGAGGCTGTGGTGAGCCATGATCACACCACTGCAGTCCAGCCTGAGTGAAAGCCTTTCTGAAGCCTTGCCTTGCCTGTAAACCTGCATGTATGTACAAGTTCACTGCATATATTTTGTTTCTGTGCTGTAGGTTAGTCTGTTTTATGTATGGAAAAGGAAAAAACAAGCTTGAAGTCATCTTACTCAATGATATCTATGATTTCAATTGTTGACTCCGTGAGAGATTGAGTGGCTTACCTCAAACCGCCTGGCTTACTAGAGTCAGAAGCCACAACTCACTGTGAGGTTCTCCCCTAACACTAATGCCCTTTCTACTGTACCACACAGTTGATGATTTTGTTGGTGTTATTATTAGGTGTAAAATCATCACAAGCGACAATAATTAGAAGAGTCTCATAAAGACAGACTTCCAGAATGAGTTACATGAGGAGGTGTAAAAACCATAAATTAGTACATGAAATTTCGGAAAGCAGAAATTCTGATTATCCTCAAGCGTGGACTCCTCGCCTGAGGGTTTATGGCAAAGCTCCAGGACTGACTGTGCTGTCACCAAGCCATCATGACGGTTTCCCTGACATTAACAGGCATCCTGGTGCTCCCACGCAAAGTGAACAGAGACCTGTTCTATGACAAGAGATGGAAGATGCTTGATGTGGTTTGGCTGTGTCCCCACCCAAATCTCATCTTGACTTGTAACTCCCACAACTCCCATGTGTCATGGGAGGAGCCCAGTGGGAGGTGATTGAATCATGGGGGCAGGTCTTTCCCGTGCTGTTCCTGTGATAGTGAATGAGTCTCACGAGATCTGATGGTGTTAAAAATGGGAGTTTCTCTGCACAAGCTCTCTCTTTGCCTGCTGTCATACACATGTGATGTGACTTGCCCCTCCTTGCCTTCCTCCATGATTGTGAGGCTTCCACAGCCACGTGAACTGTGAGTCCAATTAAACCTCTTTCTTTTGTAAATTGCCCAGTCTTGGATATGTCTTCACCAGCAGTGTGAAAATGGACTACTAAAATGCTCTCTCACTGCCCAGTGATTTTTGAGCCTTTTATTCGTTTGCTAAAGGTTGTTCTAAAAATTTGGTTGATAGCCAAAGTTTTGATTCTCCTAAGTTTATTTTTATAAACAGGAATGCCATTGGGAGGCTTTATCTGAGATGTGAGGCTGATGACTAGAGCTGGGGGTTTGGGAACAGCAAGGACGTGGCTGTTGTTACTGTTTGTACTGTAGGTGAACAAACACTTAAAGGTGTGTGGAATGGTGCATCACCCGCAAGACAGGTATTTGAAGGGTTCAACGGTGCTGACTCTCAGGACACACATTGTAGGGGCTGAGTATGTTTACATGAGATGGTTTTTTCATCTCCAAGTGCCACTTGGAATATGGAGTTCTTCATTTTTCTTTCCGCTATCTCACAAGGATTGCTATCCATCTAGCACGGTTTGCAAATATGCATCCCTACATGGGAAAGGGCTTCTATAAGTGATCTCTGATCTCTGCCTGTTTATTCTAAGTCTACCTTCACTGGCTGAAACGTGCACACACACAAGAATTATGTCTGATTACAAAGGACATTCTGGGATAAACCCAGATCTCAAAAAGCTGCTGTAATTAATTTTATAACTTGAAGTAAAAATTATTCCAAAACTATTTGAACTATTGCCTTTTTAAAATTTATTTTTTATTTTTAGTAGAGACAGGGTTTCACCATGCTTGCCAGGCTGGTCTTGAACACCCGACCGCAGGTGATCCACCCGCCTTGGCCTCCCAAAGTGCTGGGATTACAGGTGTGTGCAACCGCGCCTGGCCTGGCCTTAGAAACTTTTAACTTTAATATTTTAATTGTGGTTAAATACGCTTAACATAAAACTTATCATTTTAACCACGTTGAAATGTATATTTCAGCAGCATTAAGTTCATGATATTGTGTGACTATCACCGTTCTCTATCTCTAGATATTTTTCATCACCCCATATTGAAACTACATATCCATTAACTAATAACTCTCCATTTCCTCTACTCTGAGCCACTAAACCTCTATCCTACTTTCTGTCTTTATGAATTTGCCTCTTGTAGGTGCCTCGTAAGTGAGATCATACAATATTTGTCCTTTTGTTTCTGGCTTATTTTTTTTTAAAGGAGAGAAGGAGAGGAAGAAAGAGGAAGAAAAAGAGGGAGAGAGAACAGAAATATTGCTTTTTTCTAAAAATGGGTATTAATAATGGCCGATTGCTTTTTTATTAGAAAAGTTTTCTGTCTCATTTAATAATGTCAAACGTTTATTCAAGTATAAAGAAGAATACTTTATACTTGACCACTCAGTAATATCGTGCCATTTAATAGGAAAAACACAATATTTTTGTAAATCTCTCTTTAGGCTTTCAGTGTATTCATGTGAATAGAGATACGGTAATACATTTTTTCAAAGTATATATTGTTGTCAGAATGAGGATCAAGTCATAAATATAGTCAGTTTCCAAATTTTGTCACTTAACCCTGCAACATAAACATGTTCACATCATTAAATTTTGGGAAAATTTGCTTTTCGATGCCTGCATATTTTTTCTTTGAGTGCTTCAATCAAAATCCATTTAAGGAATCCTCTCCTCTGGGACTTTTAGGTTGGTTTTCATGTTTCACTCTCATAAATTACATGATGAAGGCAGATCTTCCCCTGAAACCCGAAGATTCTCTCATAGAAAAGAGAATTCCCGAGAGTTCTCTTTTCTTGTCTCCTTACGCGTTCTTGTAATTCTTATTCTTTCTTCATTTCTTCTTCTTTTTTAAAACACACACACACACACACACACACACACACACACACACACACAGAAGAAATTCTTTGGGATTACTCTTAGGTCGAAAGTCAAAATCAGTGCCATTTCCCTGGGGCAAGGCCATTTCTGTAGGATGACAAGCAGAGCCAGGGTGGAACCTGAGGTCTTGAGGCAACCTCAAAGATGGACTCCCCTTCAGGGATATTCAATATCCATTGGTTCTCCCAACGGATCTAAAGAAGTCAGTCACTTTGAGCCAACACAGCTGGCACCTCCAGCCCTACCTGCTTCCCCAGGTTTGGAGGGATGAAGCTCAGATTTTGTGGATTCCCATGACCACAGACGCCACGGGAGAGATTCCAGGGTCTCCTTTTCCTATGGAAAGTTGAGCATTTCAGCTCAATCCTCTTACCTCCCTGGGGATGATTGCCAATCTGTCCTATCAAAGAATCATTTAGTCAGTTTGTTTTTAAAACAATCTCTCAAATTCAGTATTTTTTACTAAAATGAAAACATAAAAAGATAGAGTATTTCCCTAGGAGGATACCATGTGGCCTATGATGGGAAAAGCCCAGCAGGTGCAGTAAATATATCTCTCCAGCACATAGGATTCATAACTAGTGGCTCAGTCCATGGTCTGCTGTGCTGTGTGCACACAGATAAGGAAGGTGATGCCTTTTCCATGACGTGGGCTTGAACTTGTTTCACCTGGGTGTGAGAGAAACAATACAGGGAATCTTTCTGTTTCAGAAGTGCCAGCTGTGCTCACCAGAGCCTGCCCCCATGGGCTCATTCCCCTGAACAGCACACTTGACGTTGCTCAGGTGGGGTCATCTAATTCCATGTATGCCATGGAAGTACAAGTGCAGAAGAACACATTCCCATAGCCAAGGAGAGCCCATGTATTCCAGGTCCTGACTGCAGATGAAGGGGTACCAGTAACTTCCTGAGGCTCAGTTACCTGGGCTGCTGGTCCCGTGACCTGGACACCCTGCAGCTGGTCCAGGGGAAACCTTCCTCCTACAGAACCTCCTGGAAAGTTGAGTCTGCTTGTTTTCTGAACGTTTTAGGGTGAATTTGTCCTTCCTTGCTTCCTTTTCTGATTGTGGCTGTTGGTTGTAGGTGTCTTTCTCACCTTTCATGATTGTGGCTGTTGGTTGTAGGTGTCTTTCTCACCTTTCATGATTGTGGCTGTTGGTTGTAGGTGTCTTTCTCACCTTTCATGATTGCGGCTGTTGGTTGTAGGTGTCTTTCTCACCTTTCATGATTGTGGCTGTTGGTTGTAGGTGTCTTTCTCACCTTTCATGATGTGGCTGTTGGTTGTAGATGTCTTTCTCACCTTTCATGATTGTGGCTGTTGGTTGTAGGTGTCTTTCTTACCTTTATGATTGTGGCTGTTGGTTGTAGGTGTCTTTCTTACCTTCATGATTGCGGCTGTTGGTTGTAGGTGTCTTTCTTACCTTCATGATTGTGGCTGTTGGTTGTAGGTGTCTTTCTCACCTTTCATGATTGTGGCTGTTGGTTGTAGGTGTCTTTCTCACCTTTCATGATGTGGCTGTTGGTTGTAGATGTCTTTCTCACCTTTCATGATTGCGGCTGTTGGTTGTAGGTGTCTTTCTCACCTTTCATGATTGCGGCTGTTGGTTGTAGGTGTCTTTCTCACCTTTCATGATTGTGGCTGTTGGTTGTAGGTGTCTTTCTCACCTTTCATGATTGTGGCTGTTGGTTGTAGGTGTCTTTCTCTCCTTTCATGATTGTGGCTGTTGGTTGTAGGTGTCTTTCTTACCTTTCATGATTGTGGCTGTTGGTTGTAGGTGTCTTTCTCACCTTTCATGATTGTGGCTGTTGGTTGTAGATGTCTTTCTCACCTTTCATGATTGCGGCTGTTGGTTGTAGGTGTCTTTCTCACCTTTCATGATTGCGGCTGTTGGTTGTAGGTGTCTTTCTCACCTTTCATGATTGTGGCTGTTGGTTGTAGGTGTCTTTCTCACCTTTCATGATTGTGGCCATTGGTTGTAGGTGTCTTTCTCTCCTTTCATGATTGTGGCTGTTGGTTGTAGGTGTCTTTTTCTCCTTTCATGATTGTGGCTGTTGGTTGTAGGTGTCTTTCTCATCTTTCATGATTGCGGCTGTTGGTTGTAGGTGTCTTTCTCACCTTTCATGATTGTGGCTGTTGGTTGTAGGTGTCTTTCTCACCTTTCATGATTGTGGCCATTGGTTGTAGGTGTCTTTCTCTCCTTTCATGATTGTGGCTGTTGGTTGTAGGTGTCTTTCTCACCTTTCATGATTGTGGCCGTTGGTTGTAGGTGTCTTTCTCTCCTTTCATGATTGTGGCTGTTGGTTGTAGGTGTCTTTCTCACCTTTCATGATTGTGGCCGTTGGTTGTAGGTGTCTTTCTCTCCTTTCATGATTGTGGCTGTTGGTTGTAGATGTCTTTCTTACCTTTCATGATGTGGCTGTTGGTTGTAGATGTCTTTCTTACCTTCATGATTGTGGCTGTTGGTTGTAGGTGTCTTTCTCACCTTTCATGATTGTGGCCGTTGGTTGTAGGTGTCTTTCTCTCCTTTCATGATTGTGGCTGTTGGTTGTAGATGTCTTTCTTACCTTTCATGATGTGGCTGTTGGTTGTAGATGTCTTTCTTACCTTCATGATTGTGGCTGTTGGTTGTAGGTGTCTTTCTCAGCTTTCATGATTGTGGTTGTTGGTTGTAGGTGTCTTTCTCACCTTTCATGATTGTGGCTGTTGGTTGTAGATGTCTTTCTCTCCTTTCATGATTGTGGCTGTTGGTTGTAGGTGTCTTTCTTACATTCATGATTGTGGCTGTTGGTTGTAGACGTCTTTCTTACCTTCATGTTTTTGGCTGTTGGTTGTAGGTGTCTTTCTTACCTTCACGATTGTGACTGTTGGTTGTTGATATCTTTCTTACCTTTCAGTCATTGTAATGCAGTGTTTCGCATTTCAGAAAGCAAAGGTAGGCCCTAGGCCCATCAGCCCAAATGTGAAATCAAATTGGATCCCTGCGTGTTATAGGATTTTAGGGAATGGAAGGCCTTCCCAGCTGGCTTTCTAAGAAGGGATATGAATTTGGTTTGCTTCTGCCTTTTCAGAAACACAGATGATGGAATGCAAAATTCCCGACAAGAGCAATAACTCAACAGAAGTGAACAGCAGTGACCAGTCCTCAACAGTTGGTCAGCATGAGGCAGCCAGGCTTCTGAGATCTGAGCACCAGGCCCTCTTCCTAGGCACTAGGGTGATCAGGTGGATGTAGGTGAAGTATTGGAGGCAGATGCAGGTGAAGTTCTGGTAGATGCAGGTGAAGTCCCGGTGGATACAGGCAAAGTCCCGGTAGATGCGGGTGAAGTCCCAGTAGATGCAGATGAAGTCTTGGTGATAGATGCAGGTGAAGTCCTGGTAGATGCAGGTGAAGTCCCGGTAGATGCAGGTGAAGTCCCGGTAGAGGCAGGTGAAGTCCCGGTAGAGGCAGGTGAAGTCCCGGTAGAGGCAGGTGAAGTCCCGGTAGAGGCAGGTGAAGTCCCGGTAGATGCAGGTGAAGTCCCGGTAGATGCAGGTGAAGTCCCGGTAGATGCAGGTGAAGTCCCGGTAGAGGCAGGTGAAGTCCCGGTAGATGCAGGTGAAGTCCCGGTAGATGCAGGTGAAGTCCCGGTAGATGCAGGTGAAGTCCCGGTAGAGGCAGGTGAAGTCCCGGTAGAGGCAGGTGAAGTCCCGGTAGATGCAGGTGAAGTCCCGGTAGAGGCAGGTGAAGTCCCAGGAGATGCAGGTGAAGTCCTGGTAGAGGCAGGTGAAGTCCTGGTAGAGGCAGGTGAAGTCCTGGTAGATACAGGTGAAGTCCTGGTAGATGCAGGTGAAGTCCTGGTAGATGCAGGTGAAGTCCTGGTAGAGGCAGGTGAAGTCCTGGTAGATGCAGGTGAAGTCCTGGTAGAGGCAGGTGAAGTCCTGGTAGAGGCAGGTGAAGTCCTGGTAGATGCAGGTGAAGTCCTGGTAGATGCAGGTGAAGTCCTGGTAGATGCAGGTGAAGTCCTGGTAGAGGCAGGTGAAGTCCTGTTAGAGGCAGGTGAAGTACTGGTAGATACAGGTGAAGTCCCGGTAGATGCAGGTCAAGTCCCGATAGATGCAGGTGAAGTCCTGGTAGAGGCAGATGAAGTCCTGGTAGAGGCAGGTGAAGTCCTGTTAGAGGCAGGTGAAGTCCTGGTAGATACAGGTGAAGTCCTGGTAGATGTAGGTCAAGTCCCGATAGATGCAGGTGAAGTCCTGGTAGGGGCAGGTGAAGTCCTGGTGGTAGATGTAGGTCAAGTCCTGGTAGATGCAGTTGAAGTCTTTCTGTGCAGCTTTCTCCTAAACCAGGGGAGAAGAAAGAGCATTGCCCTCTGTGCATTGAGGTGTCACCTTTGCTGCTTAACTCACTCTGTCTGTTTTCCCAACACCTAGATTTTCTTCCTAAATATTCTTCAAGTGATACAAAAACTCAAAGGGTTTGTTCTCAAATGTCTGACAATTCACCCTTTTACAAACCAGCGCTGGTTTTATTTACACTGAGATGCATATTGCGGCAAACATGCTCTCCACAGAGATGCTGCAGGGACCCCTTGGCTGTGCCCGCAGGAGACACTGATCAGAAGACCTAATTCATGAAATTCAAATGTCAGGTTGTATTCTTTCTGACTGCTGACATCTGGCCATCTGGGGAGCATTCAGATATTAAGCTTCCTTTACCTGAGATGAACGTCTTGGGTAAAGCTGCAGCAGGACTGGAGTCTATCTCCCGGCTCACCAGAAACATAAGCACAGGACAGTCGGTCCATTGCGAAGTCCAAACAACACTCTGTTGAACCAGGAAAAGAACACTGGCTCCGAGATGGGTAAACTGAGGCCCAGATGTGATGGTAACTAAGGTCACAGCGTGAGCATGAGGAGGAAAACGGGGACAGGGCTTGCATCTGAGAGTGCTCTGATTACATTGATTATCAAATTATAACATCAAAGATTGAAATTAAAATTTGGGTGAGTGATCTCTGGACATGAATATGACACTTCATGAGAAAAGAAAGAGTCCTGGAGTGTTCACAGAAGAGGGAGAGAGCAGTGGTGGAAAGATGACCATTGGAGCGGCTGGAGCCCTCAGCTCTGCCTTTCAGTCTTCCAGCCTCAGGCACTGGAGCAATACAGGATCTTCTCATCAGCAAAACAGAGTCTACTCCCAGGCCTCTGCTGATGCACGGCTCCCAGTACTGAAACCCATCTGACCCCACTCCCCCTCCTGGAGCAGTGGTACTCAGTGCCTGGAGGAAAATGGTACTCAGCCCTGGCACCGCACGTCCTCTCTTCATGATGCTTTCTGAAGAAAAGCAAGAGGTTCTTTATGTCATTCTGCAGGTAGGAAGACAGAGGCCCAGATACTGTGAGCTGCAGAAGATGCTCTCGTGTGACTGCTGGGCCTGGGGCTAGAGCCCCAGCCTTTCTCCACACACAGCCATGAAGGAAGGAGCATGCCCAGTTGGGGCTACCCAGCTTCACCACTCTGGCTCTGCTGACACTGGGGCTGGCTAATTCTCTGCTGCAGGAGGGGAGGGTGTCCCATGCATTCCAGGATGCAAAGCAGTGTCCCTGCACTCTACCCACAAAACGGCAGCAACACTCACTGTCAGCACCCATCCATGTCTCCAGACATTGAGAAATGTCCTCAGGGCAGGGAGAAAACCGCTAGGCTAATGAATAGAGCAGAGGGGAAAGGAACTTATTACCACCTGCATGCAAAGAAATTCATGGTCAATATCAACCAGAGGCCCAGCTCAAGTCCAAACTATTGTTTTCTAGGAAACTGCTGAGGCTCCTCCAGAAATGTCCCCTGAGATTCAGGCTGTGCAATTTAGACCCACCACAAACTGTTGTCAAGCTATCTCCCCTTCCCTCACTCTGTCACCTGGAAGCCACCACCCCAGTTTAAGCTCTTGTCCCACAGGGCCACGTGTCCTGGCCACCTGCTCTCCCACCATGACCTTCCTGCCACTCTCAGTGTGAGCCCCTTGAAGCCAGAGTCACCCTTTCTCTCCTCACCACCCCGGGATAAAGCGGGAATCGATCCTGCTTCGATGAAAGGCATCGAGCCAGTGCTTTCTCTGAACTGATTCCAAAGCACATCGGCTCTTGTGAACTCCTCCGTGGTGAACTAGACAAAACTTTGGTTCAGAGGAAAATGTGAGAGAAGGAGCTAAGTCCAGAGAGCCTTGGAAAGGAGGGAAGGCTGGGAAAGGGAAAGGAAGCTTTGTCTTTCCAGCACAGTCAGCAGCTGTTCAGGCCTGTGCTTCAGAAAACCTGCCATGTGGCCTGCAGCAGGCGGGCTGTGGTGGTCTTGGTGCAGCGCGGGGCCTCCCTGGCGGGCCCAGGTTGGTTTCACAGACAGCTGGCGGTCAGCAGAGGCCACAGGGGGTACTGGGTGCAGGGCTGCTCTCTCTCCTCCTTCTCATCTAGACTGAGCTGGGGGTCTGTGCCATGGAGAAATGGCCTCCAAGGCTTAAATTCCTTCATCTGCTGACACTTCCTCTGACTTTCAGAAAACTGACGGTGGGGGGATCATCTTGCCCTCTTGGATGGCGGTGAACAGATGGGCACAAATGGTTACATGTGAGCTTCATTATCTCCTTTGCTTTTCCTGCTCAGAGACAGGTGAACACCACACAGATTCACCACGTGAATCACGGTGTGGCTGCCACTGGCACTGGGCAGCTCTCTGAAAGGCCAGGTCCCTTCAGGGCTGGAGAGGGTTCTGGAAGCTGCCTCCACCCTAGTTCTTTTTGGCCTTTACTCAAGGTCGTCTTCAGTCCCTATCCAGAAAACAGGATGTCAGGACACATTCATTTCGACTTGGTGGCACTTCTGTTTGATTCACTTCACAGCTGCAAGGAAAGCTGGAGTGACCACCTCTTTCTATTGATTCATTCCAATGCTCGTAGCAAGAGGACGAAACAGCTGAGGATCCCCTGGAATCTGGGGGCCTTTGATTCCCCGCAAGCTAAACTTCCTTATAGGTGATGACTCCAAGGCTCGGATCTCCCTGCAGCCACTCCAGGCTGACACCAGATGTGGATGACTGAAGGACTGTGCTGCTCTCCGGGTCATGGGCTGCTCCCCCAAGTTTGTTCCCCTCATTTTCCTTTAGCTCCCAGTGCCCACCGTCACAGGGGAGCTTGTCCTCCACGCTAGAGAGACAACAGTCTAAGAGACATGTATTTGGCTTAACGTGGACCATTCCTTCTCTGACTGAGACACTTCTCAACTCGGGAGTGTGCTGATACCTGGAAGCCTCACCATGAAGCCCCAAGGACATTCCTGAGACTGAGAAGCCCAGAGCCACTGAGTGGCTGTCACGTGCAGTGATGGGCCGGTGTGCTCCCGGCCTGCAGAATGAGGGGACATCTGGGAGACAGAGGCACAGAAAAGACAACACAAAAAGACGCGTTCTCGGAAGACCCCGCGGGAACTCTGGAGGAAGTGTTGGAAATACTGGGTTTTATATTGTGGTTTAGTTATTTGTCCCTGACAAGAGAGGAAGCTGGTATCTGGGAAGCTTAGAGGTCTAGAGTTTGGGATCTTTCAGTATTCTCGGGTGAGAGGGATTTGGTTTGCCACTGACATGTGCTTCCTTGTCATGAACCACATTTTTCATCATGAGTTTGTACATTCTTAAACTTCATCCTTATGGTCAAAGAGACATGCATGTTAAACAGTCAAAACAACTTGGCGTGGTAGAACCATGAGCCTGCCTGCAAGTAAAATTACTTGAGCATGGTTATATGATTTTACCATCACTTCCATTTATGGGAAAGACCAACGATCTATCTGAATTAGGGAATGTCTTATTTTCTATTTGCTAGGGTGCATAATTAAAAATAAACTCCTGAGACTTTAATATTTATTCATGTTCTGTTATGAGAACACACATCTTGCACAGATCACGAAAGATGAGACAGAAATAAATAGTTGTACTCATTCTGTAGTGACCTGAATTTATCATCAGATGTAAAAATCATGACATGCAATGTTGGTAGAGAGATAAAAGTCAGACCACATGCTGAAAGATATTAGCGGCAGATGTGATCGTCGGAGGGACGATGGCATTTCCTCTGAATGGGAGGATATATTCCTCCAACTTGAATGTCAGCACAATGAGCAATGAAAGTGTGCTTTGTTCGCCAGCCTTCGCATGCTCTCCATACTAGCAGCTACCGTTCGCTGGTATTTTTAAAATCAAACACTATCCTGTCCCCTGGACAGACACTGCCTCAGTGTTGCTTTTGAGCTGGGCCATACAGTCGGCCGTTCATAAATACCCAGCTCCTTGAGCTAAAAATAAGCGCCACGGACACATGCTTTGCCTTAATGCAAGCCTACCCCTACCCACACAAACATGCCCACACATACACATAATACCCCGGCTTTCTCCATGGCTTGCTCGCGTGCTCAGCCCAAGGATGTGTTCTCCTAGCACCGACGCCCCTCACATAGCTCTCCGCCCCTAGACACCCATTAATTGACTGCAAATGCAACTTTATTGCAAAATGACTGCAGCTTTATTAAGCATCTGGATTTACAGGCAATAACATAATCGATATAACATTAATATAGCACATAATTAAATAAGATTCCTACCAGGTCCTGCCTGGATCCTGAAATATAGAGAAGTTAATTGTTTTCATGGATGGCATTAACTAGAGGGATGTGAAACCACACTTGGAGGAACACAGTCCCCAGTTGTTCTTTCTTTTCAGTCAAGCATTCCATCTGATACAAATAGGAAATGATCCCCCAAACGCACAGGCATGCAGTATCACAGTAACTCAAGACCCCCTCTCTCCCAGCCGGTGGGCGACAGTGTCACTCAGTCAACTGATACTCTCGTGAGGACCTGAGGGGTGAAAGGCAAGCAGCAAATTGTGTTTCATTTGTTTCCCCACCAGCAGAAACAGGGCAACCCACGGCAGGCTCTTGGAAAGTGACCACAGGATGCACCTTGTCTGCTGGAAAATGGAGGAGCTCAGCCCTCCTGGAAGGAAGTCAGCCAGCATTGTCCCTAAAGGGGTGTGCCCAGGTTTGAAAGTCAGGGAAATCCCTGTAGAATGTTCTTGCAAAGGGTCCAGAAAGCAAAATCCTGGGAGAAGGAAGCCTGTTCACTAGGAGAAGGAAGGTTGTTCACTGGGAGAAGGAAGCCTGTTCACTGGGAGAAGGAAGGTTGTTCACTGGGAGAAGGAAGCCTGTTCACTGGGAGAAGGAAGCCTGTTCACTGGGAGAAGGAAGCCTGTTCACTGGGAGAAGGAAGCCTGTTCACTGGGAGAAGGAAGGTTGTTCACTGGGAGAAGGAAGCCTGTTCACTGGGAGAAGGAAGGTTGTTCACTGGGAGAAGGAAGGTTGTTCACTGGGAGAAGGAAGCCTGTTCACTGGGAGAAGGAAGCCTGTTCACTGGGAGAAGGAAGCCTGTTCACTGGGAGAAGGAAGCCTGTTCACTGGGAGAAGGAAGGAAGCCTGTTCACTGGGAGAAGGAAGGTTGTTCACTGGGAGAAGGAAGCCTGTTCACTGGGAGAAGGAAGCCTGTTCACTGGGAGAAGGAAGGAAGCCTGTTCACTGGGAGAAGGAAGCCTGTTCACTGGGAGAAGGAAGGTTGTTCACTGGGAGAAGGAAGCCTGTTCACTGGGAGAAGGAAGGTTGTTCACTGGGAGAAGGAAGCCTGTTCACTGGGAGAAGGAAGCCTGTTCACTGGGAGAAGGAAGCCTGTTCACTGGGAGAAGGAAGCCTGTTCACTGGGAGAAGGAAGGTTGTTCACTGGGAGAAGGAAGCCTGTTCACTGGGAGAAGGAAGCCTGTTCACTGGGAGAAGGAAGGAAGCCTGTTCACTGGGAGAAGGAAGCCTGTTCACTGGGAGAAGGAAGCCTGTTCACTGGGAGAAGGAAGCCTGTTCACTGGAGAAGGAAGGTTGTTCACTGGGAGAAGGAAGCCTGTTCACTGGGAGAAGGAAGGTTGTTCACTGGGAGAAGGAAGCCTGTTCACTGGGAGAAGGAAGGTTGTTCACTGGGAGAAGGAAGCCTGTTCACTGGGAGAAGGAAGCCTGTTCACTGGGAGAAGGAAGCCTGTTCACTGGCAGAAGGAAGCCTGTTCACTGGGAGAAGGAAGCCTGTTCACTGGGAGAAGGAAGCCTGTTCACTGGGAGAAGGAAGGTTGTTCACTGGGAGAAGGAAGCCTGTTCACTGGGAGAAGGAAGGTTGTTCACTGGGAGAAGGAAGGTTGTTCACTGGGAGAAGGAAGCCTGTTCACTGGGAGAAGGAAGCCTGTTCACTGGGAGAAGGAAGCCTGTTCACTGGGAGAAGGAAGCCTGTTCACTGGGAGAAGGAAGGTTGTTCACTGGGAGAAGGAAGCCTGTTCACTGGGAGAAGGAAGGTTGTTCACTGGGAGAAGGAAGGTTGTTCACTGGGAGAAGGAAGCCTGTTCACTGGGAGAAGGAAGCCTGTTCACTGGGAGAAGGAAGCCTGTTCACTGGGAGAAGGAAGGAAGCCTGTTCACTGGGAGAAGGAAGGTTGTTCACTGGGAGAAGGAAGGTTGTTCACTGGGAGAAGGAAGCCTGTTCACTGGGAGAAGGAAGGAAGCCTGTTCACTGGGAGAAGGAAGCCTGTTCACTGGGAGAAGGAAGGAAGCCTGTTCACTGGGAGAAGGAAGCCTGTTCACTGGGAGAAGGAAGCCTGTTCACTGGGAGAAGGAAGCCTGTTCACTGGGAGAAGGAAGGAAGCCTGTTCACTGGGAGAAGGAAGGAAGCCTGTTCACTGGGAGAAGGAAGCCTGTTCACTGGGAGAAGGAAGGAAGCCTGTTCACTGGGAGAAGGAAGCCTGTTCACTGGGAGAAGGAAGCCTGTTCACTGGGAGAAGGAAGGTTGTTCACTGGGAGAAGGAAGGTTGTTCACTGGGAGAAGGAAGCCTGTTCACTGGGAGAAGGAAGGAAGCCTGTTCACTGGGAGAAGGAAGCCTGTTCACTGGGAGAAGGAAGGTTGTTCACTGGGAGAAGGAAGCCTGTTCACTGGGAGAAGGAAGGTTGTTCACTGGGAGAAGGAAGGTTGTTCACTGGGAGAAGGAAGCCTGTTCACTGGGAGAAGGAAGCCTGTTCACTGGGAGAAGGAAGCCTGTTCACTGGGAGAAGGAAGCCTGTTCACTGGGAGAAGGAAGCCTGTTCACTGGGAGAAGGAAGCCTGTTCACTGGGAGAAGGAAGGTTGTTCACTGGGAGAAGGAAGCCTGTTCACTGGGAGAAGGAAGGAAGCCTGTTCACTGGGAGAAGGAAGCCTGTTCACTGGGAGAAGGAAGGTTGTTCACTGGGAGAAGGAAGCCTGTTCACTGGCAGAAGGAAGCCTGTTCACTGGGAGAAGGAAGGCTGTTCACTGGGAACATTGCACATGTTTGCAACTGATGGAGGGTTTGAAAGGCAAGCATTGTACACAGGGAAGAGTCAGCAGGGAGGAGCTGGCTGTGTCGTCAACACCACACAGTCCAACCCCTTAACCACACTTTGCCCCACGGAGCTTCCTACCTGTACCCTCCATAATTTCAGGAACTTAGACACTAGCGGCTTACCTGTCCCATTCCCCTTCATTACCACCTACCACTGCCAAAATTAAGTGTTCAATTTAATTAAATAACTAACGTTGATGTAGCTCTTGAACATAAGGGTGTACAAAACCATGCTCAAGCCGTTTGGCATCGTATGCAACTCAATGAGATGAGGAAACAGGTGTCACCACTAGTAACCCTTTACACATGTTCCATTTTGTATATGGCACTGGCTGGGGAACCTGCAGAAAGGCCTCCACCCTTAAGAAGGTCCCAGTCTCAGAAAGAAAGCAATGCAGCCAGGCACAGGGCCTAGGTTGCAAAGAGAATCCTTCAGATGCACTTAGGTATGGGGCCCAGTAGTGATCCAGATGCAAAGCCATTGCTATTCATCAAATGAATTTCACCAGGTCCTTGTAAAATCCCTCTGGGTGAGAAAGTCTCGGAGTCCAGAGGATGCAGGAAGACAAAGCTGTTGTTTGCAAAGGGTCCGAAGACGGAGTTGTCAGGATCTGGAGGGAGGTGACGTTCGACAGCATCATGACTACAACCAGTGTGGCCAGGCCAGGAGACGCGGGGAGGCTCTGAGCGGGAGGAGACACCACGCAGCCACTCTGGCCCAGTCTCAACATCAGTGAGGACCACCTGCTGGGGCATGTGTGTGTTCTTAGGGACGGAGTCAAGGAATGGAGGCTGAGCCCGGGAAAAGGGAGGCAGGTGGATCTGTGGAATCTGGCATGAGCCTGCCAAGCCCCAGAGACCCGAAGGCCGATGCTGAAGCCCCTCCTGCTCACATCTCCCCAACACCCTCTGCCTCCCCTCACTGCCACCTTTCTCAGGTGGCCTGAAGACCTTTGGAATGTGCTGACATGGAGTGTCCTCCTCACACATGCTCTCTTGTGTGCACGCTGGCCACAGGTGCCCTGACTAGCATATTCCTTCTTCTCTCCACTCGCAGACAGATCTGTGGGTACTTAGCAACTTCCCTCAACCTGGTGGGGTTCATTTTCCTTCTAGCAAATGAGCTGTTTGCACCCACAGGGTCCGTGAGGTTGTAACAGTGAGACACAGAAATTCAGGATAGTTGCGTTTCCCGGGGTCGACACGTGAGGTTCACAGACTTCCATCATCCATGCTGGTGTCTAATTGAACGAAATTAGCCACGCTGATCTTTGTGTCTCCTGTGCCCTTCCCACACCACCTCCACACACACAGGCCACACATGTGCACAAACATTATGTGCACATGTCACTTACCACTTAGAACCATAGCTAGATCCCTCATATCACAGACAAACCTGACCACGATCACGACGGTGGATGCCACACCCACGGTCATTGCACTGTAAGTCTCCAGAGCGATCTGGGGCAGCCTCCTTCTTCCCCACGCCAGCATTTCTGTACCTCGCTGCTCCCACAGAACCTTGGCACCAGGAGGGCACTCTCAGAGATGCCCTTCCTGGGGCATGGGGAGCTACGGAAACTTTGCAGGAGAGACACAGAGATAGATACAAACAGGTGAAGGACACTGGCTCCTCTGTTCCTTGTCTCTGCTGCTGAGTGCCATTTCTCCCCAAACCCTGACTCACCTTTACTTTTCTTCTGCACAGTCCCCCAAAGGCTGCTGGATCCTGTGTGTAAATCAGGCTGGAGCTGGACACCTGTTCCTCTAGGTTTGCATCAGAACATCCAGGACAGAGTTGGTGGCATCCCAGGCCCGGTCCTCAGGATGGAGAACACACTACAGAGTTATGGTAAAGACACTAGGGAGTGAAAAGGCTCGAAAGTTACCTCAGCAAACACACACACACACACACACACACACACACACACACACACACACACAAATTCGACAATGAAGACCTAACCAATGCAAAAAGGCTGCTTCCAGCACACATTCCCAGCCGCTGAGAATCAGCAGAAGCCAGAAGCCGTCAGGAAGTTCAGATCACGCCCGAGGAAAACTGCTCTCCACGAGACCGCAGCAAACATTTTCCATCTTCTGGAATGACTCCGCCTGGGCATTTCCGGAAACTCCTAACACATTCCGTTTCTGAACGTCTCCTATGAGAACCCTCTTCCTTAGGTGAGCTGATTTCCTCCTGGACTTCTATTCATATCAGTCCTCCTTCCAGCTCTTAGTAACAAGAGGAAAGTCTGCTAACTCCTCGTGAGAAACCCTAAAGCAGCCAGTAATGTCATCTTCACCTTCTCTTTCCCATGCCGAGGAGACACTATCCCACACCAAGAAAATACTCGGCCCCTCTCCTGCATTAAAAGGCCTGATTAGCCGGGCGTGGTGGCTGAAGCCTGTAATCCCAGCACTTCAGGAGGCCGAGGCAGGTGGATCACGAGGTCAAGAGATCGAGACCATCCTGGTCAACATGGTGAAACCCCGTCCCTACTAAAAATACAAAAAATTAGCTGGGCATGGTGGTGCGTGCCTGTAATCCCAGCTACTCGGGAGGCTGAGGCAGGAGAATTGCCTGAACCCAGGAGGCGGAGGTTGCGGTGAGCCGAGATCGCGCCATTGCACTCCAGCCTGGGTAACAAGAGCGAAACTCCGTCTCAAAAAAATAAATAAACTAATTAATTAAATAAAAAATAAAAGGCCTGATTAGAGATAAGTCACAGAACCAAAAGGAAAAAAAGGAGGGAAACGTGAACATGAGACCCAAAATTAGAGCAAATCAAGATGGCCCTCAAACACGACAGGAAATCCCAGTCATAAAGAACTTTGAAAAATGTAATGAACATGTGTGACTGGCCTGTGTACACAGTGTAGGGATTTCCTTTGTGTTTGCCTCTGAGCCAATGAGAGAGTAGGAATCAAAGGTGTGAATGTGAGGCCGCAGGTGCATCTGCCTGTAAAGGACAGCACAGGCCAGCATGGCAGCTCACACCTGCCATCCCAGCACGTTGGGAGGCCAAGGTGGGAGAGTTGCTTGAGTCAAGGAGTTTGAGACAAGCCTGGGCAACAAAATGAGACCCCATGTCTATAAGAAAAAAATGAAAAATTAACTGGGCATGGTGGTGTACACCTGTGGTCTCAGCTACTCAGGAAGCTGAAGCAGGAAGATTGGGGCGGCAATGAGCTGAGATTGTGACACTGCACTGTGGACTAGGGGACAGTGAGGCCCTTTCAAGGAAAGAAGAAAGAAAGAAAGAAAGAAAGAAAGAAAGAAAGAAAGAAAGAAAGAAAGAAAGAAAGAAAGAAAGAAAGAAAGAGAGAGAGAGAGAAAGAAAGAGAGAGAGGAAGAAAGAGAGAGGAAGAAAGGAAGGAAGGAAGGAAAGAAGGAAGGAAGGAAGGAAGGAAGGAAGGAAGGAAGGAAGGAAGGAAGGAAGGAAGGAAGGAAGGAAGGAAGGAAAGGAAAGGGAAAGGGAAAGGGAAAGGAAAACAAAAGCAAAGAAAAAGTAAGAGAAGCTGTGTGGTCATCATTGTGAGTTGACCTTTATTTCTAAAGATTCATCACTAGCTACTGAAAACTCTGTTAAATAAAGTGCATGTGTATCCAGGGAAGTCACGACAGTAGATTTCTCTCTCTCTCTCAGAGGAGGAGGGAAGTTAGCATTTGTGGGCAGCCTAAAATTTGCTTAGCATCTTCCTTGAGAGGAATTATAAATGTCACATTATTTTAAATGTGCATTGCTAGAAGAGGTTAAAATATTAGTGCTCCAACTGCACAGATAAAGAAACCCAGGGGAAGGGAGGATCAAGGCCCTGGACTGCTCCGTGGGCTGGGCAAAGCCTAGGCTGTTCTGGAGGCTCATGAGCCCTGAGCCCTGTAGGCAGAGCATCCTGGGAGGCCCACTCCACATTCAGTCCTCAAAGTCAAATGCCTCCCATTCACCCGCCCATGGAGGCAGGAGGTGGCTCAGCCCTTGCTGGTGGGCTGCTCTCCAGTGTGGGACTGTCCCCTGAAGGGCTCACTGTAACATTCAGGTGAACTGAGAAATGTGTGCACTGGCAGCCCTCAGCGTGCCACGGTGCTGCGCGTCTCCTCTTCCATCCCATACACACCAGGCAGGGGCTGGCAACACAGGAGTGGCCAGGATCTTTCCTGTCAGTGGATGCAGACCTGGAGAAGCAGGAACACAGAGCCAACTGCAAGTTCTGAGAACCGTGGCCACCTGTTTTACATGGAACCCAGCTGTCCGTGGCAATGGAGAAGAGGTGCTTTCCTCCTATAAGAAGAAGGTTTGCTAACGACATGTGGGCCTGTTTTATTCTGGTGTGAAAAGACATCACTAAGAAAAGAAATAGTACTGCCTATTGACGGGAGAAAATTACGACCAAATTTTAAAAGGAAACTGTTGGGGACCCAGCCCCGTCCCCAGGGGTTAGTGAAGCAGTGGCAGGGCCTGGGGCTACAGAGGGCCATGGTGGGGGTGAGGCAGGGAGCATTACCTCATGGTGGGGGCGGGGCAGGGAGCATTACCTCACGTGGGGGCGGGGCCGGGAGCATTACCTCAGTGGAAAAATGTTCTCCACAATACCATGGCAATTGTCTTCCATCTTCTGGAATGACTCTTCCTTGGGTTATTTCCCATGGCAGGGGAGCTCCTGCAGCCCCTCAAGGCTCAGAAAGATGGCCACACTGTCATGCACCAGGCAGGGCTGGCAGGAGCCCCAGGTCCTCCCATGCCAGTAGTAGAGTGGGGTGGTGTTACCTTCGGAGGTGTTAGACCTCAAAGTTCCATGGTGACTTCTGTGCTCCAGTCCCACCAGCCCTAAAATTACGTGAATAATAACTCCAGCCTCACCAGATCCATTACTCCATGTTAACTACAAAGAACACCTGGCACCCCACAATTGCCCCCTTGAGGTTCAGAAATTTTAATCATCCTAAGTCAGGACTAAGATCCATTCTCCTCCATCTGCCTGCATACGAGTGTTGGTTGACACTTGGGGACGCCATTTTAAAGTCATCTCTTTAGGGCTGGGAGAGAGGCTTTAGCTTTCTAAAATATGAACTGCTTTTACATAACACATGCCCAGCAATGATTTCTGACTCATCGAAATTAAAATGTCATCAGTAAAACTCATCCATCAGAGAAAATTCCAGAGAACTTCCCTGTATCTGAGCCCTTCAGGAGGTGGAAAACAGCAGATGGGAACAAGGGCTTGCTCTCATTCCCAGCTAAGAGTCACAAGCGGTGACCTGCACTGATGATCTCTGGACTCTCCCTCCAGCATCGACACCTTCCCGCCATGGATAAACCACTTCAACTTCGAGACTCCATAGCCAAGTCTCGAGACTTGGCAGCCAAGAGGCTGGAGTCAGCATGTAAGGCCAGGGACAAGGAGTTTGAGCAACTCTGGGAAGATACACCCTTCTGCTGCCAAAAGGGAAAAGAGATTGCAGAATGATTGTTTGAGCCTCAGAGGAATTCTTCCACATCAAAAGCTGTCCAGAATGAACAGTCGACTCGGGTAATTATAAATACATCCAAAACATATGCATTGAATTTAGCTCCTTAAAATTATGAATGGGTGTACCCAACTGCACAGCGTTTGAACACCTCAAACTTTCTAAAAATACTTGGGGTTCAAAGTAAGCTTCTAAACAAATCAAAACCATATGTTTCTATTTCATTTAAACTTACCTTATCAAAATGTTTGCTTTTAACAAATATTTGAATGCCCAAAAAATTTAGAAGGGATTTCTTTTTCTTTCTTTCTTTCTTTCTTTCTTTTCTTTCTTTCCTTCCTTCTTTCTTTCTTTTTTTCTTTTCTTTTTTTCTTTTTGAGATAGAGTCTTGGTCTTTCACCCAGACTAGAATACCAAGTGGTATGATCTTGGCTTTCTGCAACCTACATAGAAACATGGCATCTTATAAAATAATAAAATAATATCTAAATAAAGGCATGGGTTACAACCTGGGAAATCACAAAACCGTGCAGAGTTTAGATATTCTGAGGACAGTCCTGGCCCACAGAGTTTAGATATTCTGAGAACAGTCCTTGCCCACGTCTATGTATTTCTTTACAGTCCTCTCGAGTTGATTAGAAGACTTTTATTGTTGTTATTGTTGTTGAGATGGAGTCTCCTTCTGTCACCCAGGCTGGAGTGCAGTGGGGCGATCTCAGCTCACTGCAACCTCCATCTCCCAAGTTCAAGGGTTTCTCTGGCATCAACTTCCCAAGCAGCTGGGATTACTGGCATGCACCACCATGCCCTGCTACTTTTTGTATTTTTAATAGAGATGGCGTTTGACCTTGTTGCCCAGGCTAATCTCAAACTCCTGGGCTCCAGTGATCTGCCAACCTCAGCCTCCCAAAGTGCTGGAATTACAGGCGTGAGCCACAGTCCCCAATCACCTTTCTTAATAAAGTTAAAAAAAAAACTTCCTTCTTAGAAGTAAGGAGTATTTTCCAAGAGAATGAACATTAGTCCACGTAAATTAGGTTGGTTTCAAACTTGGCTAAGACGTTTTTTCTGTCTTTATTTTTATGTGCGGGTGGCAGAGGGAGGAAAGTGAGGAGGAAAGCAAATGTCTTGGGTTTGGTGACGTTTTGCTTTTGTTCCCTGGAAAGTTCTCCTGGGTTTGGTGTTCCCTGTCCTTACTTGGAGGCCACCGGGGGTCGGCCCTCAGGTCTCATTACAACACTGTCGTACTCGACAATATTTTGTTCTTCCTCATTACCTCATTATTTTTATTACTGCAATGATCGTTCCTTTCACTGCGGGCTCCTTCACTGAGGACTTTCTATCAAGCATCCACAGCCTCATTCACCAAAGGCAAGACTCTCACTCATGCTGTCCATTTCATTTTATCGTGGACAACTGCCATCTACTTTTGGAATTAGCAACTGCATGAATAGTAAAAAGGAAAATGTGCATGAGCAAAGATTACTTATATCACAGATAATCAGCAACCCTCCATGGCAGGGGAGACCCTCAGAGTGGACTGTCCCTAGATTAGAAAGCCCGCAGTGCTGAGGCTGCGGCTGGCTGACAGATAACCCCCCCGCAAATTTCAGTCCAGTCCTAAGCTGGGATCTGGTAACGTTTCACTCTCCCCTTTCTAACTGCTGGGCACTGATGAATGGCACTGATGGCCAGGGACACAGTGGGACATCGGTGAAGGTCTACTGTCGCCTGGGGTTCTGCGTGGCCAGACTGTGTTCATGGTGACCACACTCCGCCCCCAGGAGCTGACCGGGGAGCACCACAGAGAGCTCTCAGAGGTCCCTTCCCTCTGTCGAGCAGAAATAATGCTCCCATTAAAGATTAATTTGTTTGGCTCTGCAATGAGTTAAAACCTTCCCATCCTGGTTCAAGTGGTAATAAACCAGTGCGGGTGACCCTGGACCCTTTTAGTGGCTGCTTCTCTGGCAGAAAGTCATGTAAGGCAGCTTAGGGCAGAAGCGAAGTCTACGCCTTCAGCTTCAGGGTGATGGTAAGACTCTGATCTAAAATGCCCACTACTGGGCCAGCTCCACTCCTGCTGGAACAGGAATTCGGGTGGGGGTGGCTGAGAAACATGCATTTTTAACAAGCTTCTCTAACAGTCTCCTCCAGAGGGTGAGACGTATCTGGGAGCAGGATAGAGAGTAAATCACGCAAGAGGGAGAAACCCAGTTCTAGGCAGTTCCAGGCCTCCTCCCCCACATCCCCACCCTGAGAGCTCTCTCTCTCTCTCTCTCTCTCTCTCTCTCTCTCTCCACACACACACACACATACACACACAAGGACAACTCTTGAGCCCACCATGCTGGAGGACCCTCCATTTGAATGCCATGTGGGCGTGCCCACCGGGGCGTCCCCTGGCTTCTAGCAAGGTGTCCTCACACGTCTCCCCTGGGAGCCCTCGCTATCTGGAGGCTCTGGAGGCTCCCATTTACTGGTGATGAGAAAATCCATAATACAGCAAGTTACGGAATTGTAATGGGGACCCCCAGAACTCCTCCATCAGTACATGTCTGCGCACCCTTGTTACTGGCGCAAAAATGCCAATGTGTCTTTAGGAGTGTTTAAAATCAGGAAAAAGATAAAATAAAATAAGGCAATATGTTTTTGAGTATACTAAACCTATTTACTTTCCTGCACAATTCCATAGGCTTCATTATCATTATCGTCACACTTATCTTTAGTTTTGTTTTCTTTTTTTCACAAACAAGATGCTATCTGAAGTTAAATTTACAAACGCAACCCCAACCCTCTGCTGAGCAAGGAAAGCAGACCGCTGGCCACAAGAGACTTCAAAAGAGAAGGACAAGGAGAGCGATGCCTCTGAAATTCCTCAGAAAAAGAACAAAGGAATATAGGAGCAAAATGTCCACCCTGGGGATGTGATCCATCCATACAGAATCACCAGCAGTGAGCTGTCCAGCTCTGGGAAGAGGACACAGAAGTCACACATTCTAATTCAGGGACTAAGATTTTTTTAAAAAAAATGCTTTAAGTGTTCAAAGTTGGAGGAGCACCCCACAACCTAGTCGGAATTCAGGAGCCGGTGGAGGGACACGGCGAAAGGGCAGAGACAGAAGCAAGCCTTTGGCAGGTACTTATGTCTCAGCTTGGGGAGCAACGTCGGGGCACCGGGCTCTGCACGGTGGGGAACACACGACAAACACACGAAAACCTTGAAGTGTCCACACCTCGAAGCATCCACAAGGCCGGCCGCCTAGCATCCACCCGTGTTCCCACTGGGGTGGCCGAGAGGGAAGCCTGAGACAGGCGCTTGTCTGCTGAAGCTTGCAGGGGTCTCGATGGCGGGGATGGGTGCCGGAGGAATCAGCCACTGTGCTGGGGTGTACTTACCGTGAGTGTTCTTTCAGCCGGAAACCAATGGAGACTCCAGCCCTGTGCTTTCCATGGAGAGGTTTCCTTTACAGGCAATACATAAATCCATGGGTTTATAAACAAGTAAGAGCTGTGTGAAAAAGGAAAGCAAGGCAAAAAGTCTTTCCAGAAACTCGAACCTGCCCTGTACATCCTCCTTTGAAACCCTGTGTTTTCAATTATGCCTGCTGAAGCTACATGGATGCTAATATGTTTGCATTGCTGGCTTTCATTTTATTTTTTTTACAACTCGCTGCAGGACAGCAAAGTCAAAAATATACTATTCTGATCAACAGGACACATCTGTGGTGAGTCCACACAGAAGCAATTAATTTCCTGGTGGTATTTTTACACTGGGGGCCTAATGCAGGCCCCCATTATACAAACAAAACCTCCACAGACAGCTCCCGCTGCCTGATAAAAAATAAATCAGATGGCAGAGGGCTGTGTGGCCTAGGACCGCTACAGGCTGTGACTTGTAATGAGGCATCCCAACACTAATTATGAAGCTTATTAAAGAGAATTGTTGAACTTGTACTAAAGTGTTCCCTGTAATCGCGCTAAAGAAGGCAGGCCTCGGAAAAGCAGCCTGCAGTCACCTTGCTCAGCAGAGTGGGCGGAGCAGGCAGAGCCAGGGCATGGATCGAATCAAGCCAACAGTCTCACTGTGTCTGGCAAATTGGTCAAGATAAATTGGATAGAGGGCAGGTGAGAATCACAACAGCTTGGTGATGATTCACACATCAGAGTCTCCGAGACTCACGAACATCTGGCAGGGAAGGGTCCGGGGCACCGTCAGGGGCACAATCACCAACGCGATCTTTTTATTATTAAGCTTATTTTGAATCTTCTCTAAGGTTGCAAAAGCAATATTTCAATGTACCCTTTCAGAAGGGAAGGGGAAAAAAAGATTAATAAAGATGTTAGGCAGCTGAACTGCCGTGAGATTTGTTTAATTATTCCCCACAGGACTGCCCCCGCAATCTGCTGACATTTAGCCCCGACCTTGCAAATCCTCAGTAAATATTAATATATCAACTCAAACAGGGACCGTTGTTTTACTGGTTCACGGAGCTCGGAGAGATTCGCCACAGCAGTGAAAAATAATGTGCAGAACTGAGGAAGACCGGCTTCTTTGATTTCACCTTCTGCTGCACACATGAGCTGGGAGCATCAACAAAATGGAAATGCTGTTACTTTGCACAGCTGTAGAGTGACACTTCAGATGCCTTCGCTTCCCTTTGTACAGGCTGCTGGGATAATCCCAAAACCACAGTGGCAAGAGATTAGAAAGGAGGCAGAAGCGGAGACAGAGAGAGGAGAAATCACACTTTATTATCTGGAAGAGTGGAAATTTTAATAATGCGCAAGACCCGCCCTCCAATCTGATCAGCTTTGCCAGAACAGTGGGCCCCGGATGGGGGTCAGGAAGGGAAACTCCGCCCTGGCAGCCCGGGTTACAGCCCCTCCTCCCACACCAACCCTAGCTGCCCTCCCTGACCCAGGGCCACCCAACCCCACATGCAAATCTGAGAACAGAAATGGCCTGCTTTGGTTGAGAGTTTGCTAAAAGAAATAAAGAAAGAAAAAATGCTGGTTGGTTTTTAATGTTGCCACTGTTTGTGTGGGAGGAGGAGAGGGTGGTAGTGGTGGAGGGATTTTTGGAGGGTTTGTTTGTTTGTTTGTTGGTACCTCAAACTTAGATGTCTCTTATTGACTTATCTTTCCATAAACACCCTGAAATTCCCAATGGTTGAACGCTTGCTGTGGACCAGGGGAGCCTCCAAATTCTTGGGTGTAAGACAGGGGACTTCGAGTCCACATTTGGCTTTCAGAGGTACTGTGCCACAGAGTTTAATGCGTGATTAATTTTATTCAGAAAAATGTTAATCACTTCATTGTGAGACATTTTTAACATTCACTGCGGAGAGCACCTTTTTAAATTTCTCTTGCCCACCATCTCACAGATGTATTTAATATTTTCAGTCATTGCTGCAGCTCTGGCAATTAAGCATACGTTTAAAATTCAGTAACAAGCAAAGCTACAGCAGCGACAAATAGCAAACAGAAGACAGAGAAACACACACACGCACACAGGGACGCGCACACCAGCTCGGGATGAAAGTGACCAGCTCGGGGGTCCTGCAGGCTGTCACCAGCTATCAGGGCGTCTGCAGCCTCGGTGACCATCCAGACAGATCACAAACAGGCGCGCAGAAACCGAGCTGGCTTCCTCCCTCATCGAAAGGGCTGTTTCCAAGTGGAATCGGAATTTAAAATGAAAGCCCTTCAGTTTGGACGGTGTCGCTGGCTTTGGCGTCCTTCCCACCACTGCGTTCTGCCCCAGCGTGGGGTGCGGCTCAGCGCCTCGGGAGCGGCGGGAGGAGAGTGGCCTTAGCTGAGTGCCCGGGCTTTCCCTGCCCCCACCCACCTCTGCCATTGTGTCCCCGCACCCAGCCACGGCGCTCAGGACTCAGGATAAACGGATTAGGGGATCAGAGAAACCCGCTGCATCTTCAGAAGCCAAAGGGCAGGCGCGGAGAGGGCGGGCACTCTGGTGCCCCGCCCTATGGGGAGAAGGGGCACTGACTGCTCGGCCTCTGCCCCCATCGCCTGACCCCCTTCACTACCCGGAAAGGGCCAGGGCCTGCCTTTCCTCGCGGAGGAGCGCTGGGTCCGGGCGGGGAGCTGGGCCGGCGGAGCTGACCCTGGGGTGTGTGCTCCTCCCAAGCACTCCACAGCCTGGGATCCTGCAGCCAGGCCGACCCTCCTGGGGTCCCTGCTACCTGGCTTGCCACCCAGTGCGCAGCTCCCTCCCGAGTTCAAGGCCACCTTTGCCTCTCCTTTAGAGCAATCCCAAAACATTAGGTGGCTCCTGAAGCCTCCTCAGTCCAAGGCCAGGTAGTGACTTCCTGGGCCTAAGGAAGACTCCTTCTCCATGAGAAACATATGAAAGATTCTGTTTTACCACTCCATTGGTATATTGATATATATTAACACATTTTCTTCGACCCAAAAGTTACCGGGTTTTTTTGTTTGTTTGTTTTCTATTGTTTTGGAAAAACAAAACAAAACAAAACATTTTCCTGGGCCCCTGAACGTATCCGGGGTGGCCAGGGCCCACAGTGCGGAAGTCAGCGGGCGGGACTGCCTTGGCATCTGGCCCCCAGGTGCTCTCCCTAACAGATCTGTTTTCAGGCTTCTGGTTCTGGGGCCTGGGAAAGGGGTCTGTGTCCAGCCACCAGTCACAGGTCACAAAAGGCGGCTTGCAGTCCCAGCGGGAAGACCTCGGCAGGCCTCTCAGCTCAGAAGCCTGCACTGGAGCTGCTGGCTTGGTGGGAAGGCTGGTGAAGACCTGGCAAGCTCTGCCTCTCCCATAGCCACCCCTATTGCTCTGTGGATTTCTGTGCACAGGGGTGGGCAGCCAGGGTGAAGAAAGGTGGGGCGGGCAAGGAGGTCAGGGGCCCTGAGTGGGGAAAGCTCCTTCCACACTTCTACACATTCCCTACACACTGGCTCAAGGTACCCTTAAAGATGGGTGGGCTTCTTAGTTCCCCCAGAATGTGCCCCCTCCACTGTTGACTCTGCCCTGTCTGCTGGTCCCCAACCTGGACTTACTGCCCTAAGACCACCCCACATTCCCTCCCACTTGGTGCCACATGCAGGCTTGGTGGCCAGCGAGATGGCAGGACCCTCGGTAGGGACAGACAAGTCTCCAGGCACTGGGAACATGCCCAGTGTCCAGCTCCCCAGAGCCTCCCTTTCCCGAGGGCTCAGAGCCTGGCTGACTCTTATGGTGTGTTGGGTCCTGCGGTGTGGCTGCCTTGCAGAGGCGATGGCAGTGGCCACTGACACAGGAGGCTCCTCTGGACTTGCAAGTTCTCTCCCCCAGGGTCCCGGAAGCCTCGCCCCTCCGTGGGGCTGGTGCCCCCCTCAGTCTTCCCAGCCTTGCGGGCGACCTTCCCTTTTTCTCCCCTGACCTGCACCTTGCAGTCCCCACCAACAAATGGGGCCCTGTGGTTTTGAGAAGTGAGTTCAGTGGCCCACTCTCCCCAAGCTGAATTCCACAAACCCCATCTCCGCTTGCATCCCCCACCCCCCACCCCTGCGCCCCCCAGATCCTGCCTCCACGAAAGCAGGAGACCAGGACAGATGCACTGACATCTGGGCTGGGGGTTAGGATGGTTAAAGATGGTGTCTGGGAGAGGCTGGAATTAGGATCCTCCTCTCAGGCAAGAGTCCAAATGCAGAGAGGACAAGGCCTGCCTGAACCCTCCACCTGTGGAGGCCCAAGGCTAGTGCCTGTTCCGGGTATCCCGGGTTCTGTGGCCCACCTTGTCCCCTCTCTGTTCTGCCTCCCTCCCTCTCTCCAGCTTTCTTGTGTTCCGGCAGAGTCCCATCTACAAGGACGACTGAAACTTTATAGGGCATGATTCATCAGTTGTGCACCCCTCAGAGTCGAGGCGCGTATTACATTAATCAGTGTCAGACCACTAAAACCGAGATATGAATATGAATTCTCCATATTGCAGGCGAGATAAATGTTCTGGTGAATATAATTGATCGGACAGTGGGCAGGATGGTGGGAGCAGATTTCAGAGACTCCAGGTCAACCTTTGGGCTGGGGCTGCCTGGGCTGTAACACAGAAAGTAGATGCCCCGATCAGATTTTTGTCTTGTCCCCGCCAGCCCCACCACCACCTCCAGAAAAAGCCCAATATAACCAGTAATCCTCTGTTGGGAACACAGGGAAGCTTTCTATAGGAAACCTGTTTCTAATGAAGAGGGGAGCCCTGTGTCTAGAAATGAGTGATGTGGACAATCTCCCTTTAGTCTGTTCAGGGACCAGTCTCCTCCCTGCTGGATACAGAGCAGCTGTCACCTCTGAAATCATCCTGGCACTGCTGAGGTAAGGGAGCCCTTTCCGCAGGCAGAAATCTCCTCCAGAACTAATGGCTTTGTTTTTGGAAGCAAAGGAGGTTTGTGGATTTTCTATGTCCACTTGAAATTTTTCAGGCGCTGAATCGCCAGGCCTGTGGGGTGCTCCTGTGGGACCCTGCACACCTGATGGCTGCCATGGCCAGAAAGGTGTAAGCAAATAGTGCACAAAAGACAAAAATGCCTTCAACGCTCCATTACAAATTCATTTCCAGCTTTCCACAGCAGAAAAATAAATCCAAGGCTGGTGATCTGATTTCCGTGCATGGAAAACCTAGCTCTCAGGAAGGTTCATAGAGACTCCCGGGCCATTTGGCTCAGTGGCCAGGACTCCCAAGGGTGAGCAAGTGCTGGCAGAGCGACCTCACAGCAGCAGTTCCTGGGGGGGAAGGGGATGGTCCAAATGTCTTGCATTGGAAAAAGAATCAGGAGAGAATAGAAGTGGGTGCGCACAGCGGCAGATGCCAGTACAGACCACCCTGTTTGATTCAGGGAAATAAAGAGCTGAGCTTGCCCAGGGCAGAGAGCGCTACCTGGCCCACTGAATCTCACCTGCTGTTTCCAGCAGTCACCAAGAAGGCACCTCCCAGCACATTCTGGTTGCTTGAGTCCAGTGTGGCTGGGAAGGCAATTCCTCATCAGAGGCTCAGGACATACCGGTCCAGCCTCTCTAGAGACGCGCTCTGGCTAAGGACTCAAGATCCATTCGGGCCCAGCAATCAGAGTAGGCTCGAGGGCCTCATTCCAGAACCTTTGGAACGTTGAGCCTAGGGCTCTGATGATCCAGGAAGCGCTCGGGTGGCCGGCAGGTGAGAAACACCTCCCTGATTTAGCACGGCCGGCACTGGATAATGAAAGCACCCACACAGAGCCCACTCGCACGCCCTCCCTCCAAATGCCAGTAGCCTCCCCAGCAGGCCCGGCATCCCCCCAAAATACACACAAAGAACAGTGGGTGCGTCCCTAAACACAAAGCGGTCCCCACAGCTACAAATCCAGGTTCGTGCTCAAGGAGCCCCAAGGCCCAGCGCCCCCAGATTTGCGCCACACCCCGGGAGCGAGATCGGCGCCGGTCAAAGCCCCATTCCGCTTTCGGACCATAGAGGGCGCCTGGAGCACGTCCATTCAGACTGCGGAGCTGCTCCCCGGGGCCCGGCCCTAGTCCGGAGGCCCGCGGTCCACTACTCCCCGGCCCCGCTCCTCCCGGCGCATCCCACCCCGCCCATTCCCCGCTCTCGGAAGCGCTCGGCGAGTCCTCCGCCCACCTGCCCTACGCGGCGCCCTTCCGGTCTCCTCTTCGCCGCTTCTTCTCCAGCCCCGGGGCAGGGAGGGGACCTTCCACTCTACTGGGACCGCGAATGGGATGGAGGGCTGGAGATGGATGCAGGCGTCTGGGCGGGTAGGAGTCGTGGAGCCGCTCCTCCTTGTCCCGACGCGAGCCTCCCTCTTTCCTGGAACCACTGAAAAGATCCCCGCGCCACGACTTTTCCCCTCGCTTCAGTCGCTCACGGAGTCCCCACGCGCAGCACTGGCGCCAGCGGGTCTCGCGCAGGCCGGGAAGGGTGGGTCCCACGCTAGGGTGGGAGCGAAGGATGGTCCCTCTGACCTCCGGACTCGGCCCAGTCTTCACTAGACCGTTTTTTTCCCAGCAGCCCATGTCCTCGATGACAGTTTTGGAAATGTTTGCTTGCTCAGTTTTCACGCATTCAACACAGGGTCGTCTGCGCCCTGAAGGCCCCTGAGCCGGGTCCTCCCGAGGGTGCCAGCTGCGGCGCTTGGCGTGCGTTCTGCCGCGCGAGGCCAGCCCCGCGGCGCCTGTTTCCCAACAACGCTCCCAGCTCCTCCCCACTGCTCGGCCGCGGCCATCTACGCTGCCAGTTTGCTCCGAAATCCCGCGGTGCGCGCTTGGGAGAGCAAAGGACGCAGTCTTCGGAGCCCCAGTCTTAAGGGACATTCCCGGGAGACCAAAGCCCCCTCCTGGTTTTCGCTTCCCACCGCAGCCTGGGCCCCTTGCTCATGCCTCACACCGCAGACAACCTCAGCCGGCTCCTCTGGGGAGTTTTAAAGGGCCTTCCAATTCTCCGCATAAAAACACATGCAAAGCAATACTTCGTACCCATTATTTTCACTCAACCCAGCAAACGACCAGGCGCCACGGTGCGCCGTTGTGAGAACTAGTTATAACCTGATTTCGAGGCTGAAGTTCTCCTCTGGGGTCGCAAATAAAAATTCTTTTTCCTCCATTTTTACCGAAGTTATTAAATCGCTCTGTAAAATTGCCTAAAATTGAACTTATTTATGTCCTGAGAAAAGTATGTTTCAGAAAAATGTTTGTGTAAGCTTCGGAAAGAACTGAACTGCCATCAAGAAACTGCCCTAGTGACAATATTTAAAAATTCAGCAACAACCTCAAACAACCAAGAGATGTTTAAAGCACGGGCGTCTATGGTGGAAACAGCCTCCAAAGCCCCCTGTGAGAAGCCCATCTCAACCAGCCACAATCCCTCGGGCACCTCCCAGGGTTCCAGGATCCCTGTAACCCCCAACACACACACACACATCTCTCTCTCTCTTTCTGTCACACACTCACACATGCACTCACACAAACACGCTGGCCAGGCACAGCAGCAGGGAGGGGCATCATTTCATTTAGTTTATTAGACAAAAATATATGATTTAGACAAGTTCGCTGACGCGCTATTTACAATCTGAAATCACTCTATATACAGAAAGGCGGGGAAGAGACACAAGCACGTAGGGGCATTTACCGAACCCGATCATCGCAGTCACCCGAGCCGCCGGCAGAGGCCTGGCCGCCTGGACGCGAGCTCGGGATTGAACAAGCCCCTTTCTGCAGAAAGCGATGGATGGGAGTCCTTGACGTCGTTGTCATATTTGTCCTTTACACCAGTCTGAAATATTTGTCTTAATTCCTCCCACATTCCCTCCCTCCCCAACTCCTCCCCCCTCCCCCCCGCAAAAGTAAAAGAAGACCCTTAATCAGGCTGACGGGAGGGCTGCTAGGATCCGCGGCGTTCCCTCCTGCGGGGCCAACGAGCTGCATGGGAAACACAGCGAGACAAGAAGACAGGAGCACCGTGAGTCGGGGGCGCGGGGCCGGGCGTCGCCGGTTCCTGCCGCGGAGCCCGGGGGGCGGAGTCGACAGCCAGCGCGGCTCCCGGCTCGGAAGAAACTGCAGTCTCCTCCGCTAGCCCGGAGCCCAGGGCCGGCGGTGAAGCGCTCCTTCAACAACCAATGCGCGACCCCACCGCCACCCGGCCAGTTCCGCCCGGGTCCCGACCACCCCTCCTCCCCACGGCCTCTCTCCAGAGCCAAAGCAAGCAGCACTCACTTGTCGCGTACCGGCTGGAAGGGCGACTTTAACTGCGGGGCCGGCGAATCCGGCCTGGAGACGAGGTCTCTCTCTGCGAGGGATCGGAAGAGGCAGAGTTAGGACGGAGAGACAAGCGGGAGAGGGCCCAGGCCTCCTTTCCACCAACTCCTGCCTGCCCTGCTGCTCAGGCAGGTCCGCCGAGACTCGTCCCCGCATCCCCACCGCCACCCCAGAGCAGGCCCGCAGGTGGGGAAAACCCCTCTTGGGAGAGCCCTTGGGACTTGCCTGCCTTTCTAAACGGAAGCAGGGATTAAGCACAGCCCCGGACTTGGCGGCCACTGCCTGGTACCCTCCCGGCCCAGGATGCACCCCAGGCTACCACACCCCACCTGGCCTCTGCATTCCCAGCTAGGGGGCAAGTGGGCACGGCCCCCTCGGCAGGGTACCTGGGAGCGTGGGACTGCTGCGGGCCGAGGCCTTGTCTCCGCTGAGCGCCCCGGGGACCACGGCGACTGGCGGCTGCGGCGGTGGAGGTGCAGGAAGGTGAGGGCCGTGGGGCGGGGCATGGGGCGCGCCGACGCCCAGGAAGGGGCGCATGTTGAGCAGCGAGCCCTGGGCGAGGAATGCGCCGTTGGTCCAGTTGGAGAACTTGCCGATGTGGCAGGTGTACAGTCCGTGGCTGGGCAGGAAGGCAGGGTGCTGCAGCGGCCCGCCGGCGGAGGGCCCGTGAGCTCCGGGGTGGCCCGCGGGCGGCGGCGGCGAGGCCTTGGGCGCACCGTCGGGGCTCGTGGCCGTCTCTGCCAGGGACCAGATCTTGGGCTTGCCGTGCGGCGCACCCTGCAGGCCGCCCGCTGCAGCGCCGGGACTCAGCAGGCGGGTGCTGCCGGGCTCGGGGGCCTCCTTGGCAAGGCCCAAGGGGGAGTCCTGGGGCTTGAGAACGTCGGCGGCGGCCAGCGGCGAGCCTTGGTCCCGGGCAAGGGCCGAAGAGGGTGCGGGCGCGTGCGGAGCCTCGGCCTTGTCCTCGTCGTCCTCGTTGCTCTGGTCGCCATCGTGCTCGTCGATCTTATCGATGTCGATGCTCTCCAGGTCGATCTCCTCGTCGTCCTCGGCCTTCTCCGGGTCGCCCTCGGTGTCGCTGCCGAAGAGCGCTCCATCTTCCTGGTCCTTGCTGCGCGCTCCCCACGTCACCTTGTTCTCCTTCTTGAGGCGCCGACGAGCGTTGGCAAACCAGGTGGAGACCTGCGTGAGGGTCATCTTGGTGATGATGGCCAGCATGATCTTCTCTCCCTTGGTGGGGTAGGGGTTCTTGCGGTGCTCGTTGAGCCAGGCCTTGAGCGTGCTGGTGCTCTCGCGCGTGGCGTTCTTGGGTCGCCCGGGGTCCCCGTATTGGAACTGGCCATAGGGGTAATAAGCCGGCGCCGTGTGGGCTGCAAAGGTGGCCGGGTGCACCCCAGGGTTGTCCTTGAGTTCATACTGCGATCCCTGCAGCCACAGGATACAGCCAGCGAGGAGAGAGAAGAGGGAGGTGGGGGGGGGGGGGGGGGGGGGGAGAGAGAGAGAGAGAGAGAGAGAGAGAGAAAGAGAAAGAGAGAGAGAGATGAGTCCCCAAGCTGGGAAAATGGGAAGCACCCGCTCTTGGGGGCTCCAGGGTCGCCAGGGCGCTTTGCGGGGCTCTGCAGATCCGGAAGTCCCCCCCCTCCCCAGTTCACTGCTCGGGAGAAGGGGAGCCAGGACCCCAGCCGAATTCGGGAATGCCCTTTCACCCACTATGGAGAGCTTTTTTGCCACCCTAGAAAAGTTCCCAAAACGGTGCATCTCCAGAAGAGTACAACAGAAGCCGCGGCCCCTGCCAGTTCCCTAGGCGACCCCTGTCCCCGTCACCAACCGCTGGAGAAAACTATATTTCCAAGTTTATCTTTCACTAGCTAGAGGGAAAAACCTTTCAACTGAGCTGATAAAGCCATTTCTACAAACGTTAAGGGCCCAGAGCTCCAGCCTCCTCCCTGCGACCCTGTGGGGCTCAATCAAAAAAAAAAAAAAACGGGTTTTCTACCAGTCTATATCCGCCAGCAATTTAAAACGAAAGCGCACTCCTTTGCCTTCCAAATTAATCTGCATATAATGGTTCACCCACATTTAAAGGTCTTTAGTGGTGACAGGTAATTTAAAATTTAATCCCGGCCATTACCTACAATAATAACAAAAACACCATTTAAAAAAATACAAAAGGAAGGCTTAGACTGTAAAATATTAACGCCAGCGCTGGGAGCCACCGGCGGCCAAGAGCGAAACCGGTTCAGTTTCTTAGGCCTCTTCTCAGTTACTTCATCTCTTAAGTTTGACTTTGATCTGGAGGGAGCAAACACACACTGTTTGCAGGCGTTTCGAGGCGGTGATTTATTTGCAATCAATATTCTTTTTATCATCAGTAGTAAAACACAGCAAGTCAAATTATCCCATCAGGTTTTTTGGTAAATAACATTTTATCTTTCTAACAACCTCATTAGGCCTCATTATTACCATAAATTGCCCAGACAGACATTCAAATGCAATTTTATCTTTTGACTTCCTAATACCCAATCACAACCGCTTAGAAACCCAGGCCTAGAATCAGGGTTTGGGTTTGCATTTACTCTTTAAGAACCAGCTGGAGAGCTGGAGGAAACACACACCTTTTGGGTGGAAAGAATTTTTACATTTTATGTCTCTAGGGAGGAAAAGAAAAACAACACAAAGCAGCAAGCATCTCCCTTCCCCAGCTCTCCACAAAGGGCGCAGGTCCTCACAGTAAAGCTCTCTCCCTCCCCGGCACACTTAGGCAGGGTTCCCAAATGGCACACAACAGCATTCGCAATTTCTGTAAAAAATTTCCCTCCCCTGTGTAAAAATGGCCGGGTTGCGATGTTGGCAAAGGGAGCTCCGGACTCTTGAGAAAGTTGTAAAGACCAGAAGATTTCTTGGACTAATTAGTTTGATGACTGAGGCCACAGCGGAAAGGTTTCCGCGGCCAGATTTCGTTTTTGTCCAATAGTTGCAAAATGTACTTTGCGCTTTTCTGATTATTTTGGTTTTAATTGTAAAGAAGACATTTCAGCCTCGTCTGCACTGGGAATTCTTTTTGAAAGGACACCTTGTAAATCTCTCATCGCGTCCCGGCCTCCCCTCCGCCTGAACAAAATGGGGGCTGATCTTTTTCGATAGCAAGAGACCTGAAAGGCAGCCGGGCCGCTTTCTTTCAAAACTACAAGAAAAGTTACAGGGAAACACGCTCTTCGCTTGTGCACACTTGGCGGGTGTTTACTCCTCGCTTCTCCTTCGGGGAGCGGGGAGACATCGGGGGTGCCTGGAATTGCTGTTTCCCGGGGGCAGCGACCCAGGAGGGGGCTGCCTCCCAGGGCCCTGCGCCCGCCGCGCAATTCACTAGCGGTCCGAAGTTTAAACCCGACCTTGCAGTCAGACCAAGGAAAATGGATCCTTTGGACCGGCAGACCGGCCAGTGTCCCTGCGGAGAATTAAGTATGCAGCCGCCTCCCCCCACCCCCATCTAACACCCACTGGGATGGGAGGCGGAGAGGACACCATTTATTTTAAACCAAGGGACACTGTTTTCTTTAATCCTCCATTATGTAATGCAGGAAGAAAAGTGCAAATGAAATGAAAACTTTGGCAACTTACAAAAGTAAAACCGAACACCGTTTCAGACACCAAAACATTGCAACTTAATTTTTGTTTAATGTCAAATGCGCACACACGCCATGGAGAGACCTCTCCACCCTTTGGACCTCTTTTGTTAAGATTATTTTGATTGACTCTACTAGGTTTTAAAGGGGTCTGTCTGGCAATCTCGATACAACTATCTCGGAGCTGCTATGAGGGAGAAAACCAAGTTTTCCAGACTCAATTCGAAAACTGAAGAGGCCGCGCAAGCGGGATCCGCTGCGGGGAAGAGAAGTCCTGCCACGCCGGGCCGAGCTGCGGGAACCCTGTGGGCCTGCCCCGGCGCCCTGGCAGAGCCAGGCCAGTTTGCCCCCGACCTCCAGCACCGGCACCGCTCCCAGGGCCTGCTTCTGCAGCCTCTCTGGACTCTCTCGCGACCCGATTCCTGGCCCGGGCCTTCCTTTCCCAGCCGTCAACCGCCAGGCCTCCCCGCCCTCCTGCGTCCCTAGGGGCCGCGGCCTCCGCCGCTGGGAATCTGCCCGCGGACCTTTCTAGTTCCTCCGGGCCGGGTCCCCCCATCCTCTCTCCCTCCAGGGCGACCTGCCACCCCTGCCCTTGAGCCCTCGAGACATTGGAGGAGAGGCCGTGGGCACTCACCATCTGCGAGAAGAGGCTGAGGTCCGCGGCGTAGGGCAGGAAGGCGCTGTAGTTGGGCGCGCCGGGGTACGGCCCCGCCGCCGCGTACATGCCCAGCACCGAGGTGACCGCAGCAGCGCCCGCGCCGGCGCCCAGCTCAGCAGCCCCGGGCCGGCCCGACGAGGCGGCGGCTGCTGCCGCCGCCGCTGCAGCCAGCACCCCCGGGCGCTCGCCGCCGTAGGCTCCGGGCCCCGCGGCGCTCAGATACTGCGGGTAGCCCAGCTGCGGGAAGGACATGTCCGCAGACTAGGCGGTCGCCGCCGCGGGCGAGAATTAAAGTCGTGGAGAGGGAGGTGGAGGCCGGCCGGAGGGGGACCGGGTGAGGGGGGCGCCGAGAGGGTCCTGGGGAGGAGTGGGCGGCCGGCCGGGCGCGCTCGGGCGGGCCGGGAGATGGGGGCCGGTCGCGGCTCCTCCTCGGCCCGGTGCTCGCAGGCGCCCGGCTCCCGGCTGCGCCCGGATCCGCGATCGCGCGCCGACTGCGGCGGCCGCCCTCCGCTCGGCGGCGGGGCTTTCAGACACAATTTGAAGTTGATGCTTTGATTGGCATCCCCTTGAGCGCAGGCCCCGCCCATGGCTCCCCTCCCGCCCCCTCCCTGCCTCCCTCCCGCCCTCGCCGGCCGCTCCCGCCCCTCCTGCGAGCACGTGGTGCCCCGCGCCGGCCGGGCCAGCTCCTCCTGCGGTGGGCGCGCGCGTCCGGGCGGCGGGGTGCGGGCCCGGAGACCGCGGGATCCTTCCCGACCAGCCCCCGCTTCTGTCTGACAACCTGTCGACACGGGTTTACAGCTGTCTGACACCGGGTTTGCATTTTCGTGGCCGAGGTGTGTCCCCTTTTCAACAAAAACAACTAGGCGCCGGCTCTTCCACCGGTGGTTTGGGTAGCGGGGAAGGGGCGGGCGGCCTGGGGGCGGGTGACAGCGGGCGGTGAGCGGCCTCACCCCGAATCCCGCGGGGCCCGTGCCTGCAGAGGACATCCGGGGCCGAAGTGCACCCGGACACTCTGAGCGAGCCGCGAAGCTGGCTGGCGTGATGCCCCCGACTCCAGACAGGGGTCCCCGCGGCGCCCACTATAGTACCCGATAGCCTGCCAGTGACCGGCCTCGCCGTCCCGGGGGAACCGGGGAGCGGCCGGGTTCTGCAGGCTCTTCCAATTGTGCAAACTTTGAGCGAGGGCAAATCCCGCGGAGAAGTCGCCAGCCCGCTGCGGGGGAAGCGGACGCAGTCGGCGGGGCGGGTTCTCCGAGGGAGGGGTGGGGAGGAGGAGGCGGGGGAGGGGCTTTTTCTTCACCCAGAAAGCCCCCCGGCAGCCGGAGGGAAACGTCCCCCGAGCCCCAGCGAAGGAGGAAGACTGCGTGGCCTGAACGCCCCCGTTTGTCCCCCGGCATGCAGAGGCAGGCAGAAAACTTGTGTGGAGCGCGCGAACCGAATCGGCGCCGCCGCCAGACCGGGAACGGAGCGGCCTCCCAGGTCGAAGCCCCGCGTCACTCTCCTCCCTCCTTCTCCCCTTTCTACCCTCTTTTCCCTCCTTCTCCCCTCTCCATTCTCAGACTCGCCAGGCAACGAGACTCCGCCAGGCAACGAGACTCCGCCAGGCGCGGCGCCCTTGAGAGGGGTTCGGTGTAGCTGCGGGCCTGGCCGCGCAGCTCCTGGGAGAAGACGCCAAGGGCACCGGCCTCCTCGCCTCCCGGAGCCTGGGACCGCCCTGGCTGGTCACTTCTGATCCTTGTGGCTGGCGAGGTCCGGACGGTGCTGTGGGGAACCGGGTACCAGTCCCAGCTGCCGGGGCCACTTTACGAACCACCTGGGACGTGGAGCCCGGGCGAGAATTCACCCTGCTGCCGCTCTCCAGCACACGGGACCCCGCGGGAATTTCAGCAGCGGACTCTGGCGTCGTCCCCCCCGGAGGCCCGGGTGGGAATAAGGGATGAAGGCGGCCTTCGGGCCACAGCCGGCATGCTGTTCTGCTGGTGGCCTGAGCCACCCGAATCCTGGACACTGGCCGGCGGTCCCTTGACCCCTGCCTCGCTTCCCTCTGTGCACGGAGCCTCGAGGCCCAGGGACTTCAGCAGCATCAGGAGGGCTCGGGTTTTCCGGGCCTAAGGACACAGACACTGAGACCTCGCCTATAATTAACAACAATAATGCCCATAATACTAGTAATTACCAATAAGCAGCTCGGAATCGGGCTTGATGCCCCTGCTCTGAGTCAGATTTTCTTCTATTCATGCTGCTTCCCCTCTTAGTTCTTCCCTGCACGTTCCAGAACCCGCCTACAACTTGCGTGCTTCCTTTCCTGCTTTTACAGAGATGGCGGGGTGGGTTCGGGCGCGGAGGATTGGTGCCCAGTGGGTTCTTAACGACACAACTCCGAGAAGCCCCTAATTGCAGCTTTTCCGTGTTCCCCAGCCCACCACCGGCACCTTTTATCCCTAAGATAGATTTCCGATTTCCAACCTCCTCTCCTCTCTACCCAAAACAAACCCATCCGTTGCCTGTGAGTCACTGTGTGAGACGCGGGCCAGCCCCACCCACCCCTGTGCCGCAAACTACAGTGTCACATTTCAGGGTGACAGGGGAGATACGCCCTCTTGGGTGACCTAGAGAATGAGGTGGATGTGAGTCCAGGGACGCGTCTCAGCCTCGGGATTCAGCTACAGCTTGGCTATCTCTTTCCAGCCCGCTGCACCACTGCCTACCCCACTGGCAAGTCTCAGGTCTCTCTGCAGCTGCGAGAACTTTGTAGGGAGGCGGAAATAGCGAAGCGAAGGCTTCATCCTCACTCTCAATCAGCCCACTCCTCTGTACCGCAGCTGCATCACCCACACTGTGGTCACAGCACAAAATGATTGCAAGCTGCTAAACACACAGGGAGCTGGGTGGGGAGGACCTGGCTGAGCCCCGCCTGGAGGCCCCCTGTGAACCCTGCCTGAGGACTGCACAGATCCTGAGGAAGCGGCCCTAGCAAACCTGGCATCTTGCTCCCCAGGGAACCCTGCAGCAGTGCAGCGGGGCGATTGTGGTCCATTCTCTGCCCAGGGCCAGGGCCTGGGGCTGCACTCCAGGCTCTTGGGCCTAAAACCAATTCTAGGAAGTCCCAGCAGAGTCTGGCAGGCACCGACTAAACTCCTCTCTTCTCCTTGGTCCTTTGCCCAAACACTTTCACCTAGGATACAAGGAAGCAGGGTAGACTGAGAGAGAGAAAGAGAGAGAGCAAACTGCCACCAAAGCATCCCACCAGAGAGGGGGAGGGGCGGAGAAGGAGCTAGAAGCTCCGGGCTCAGCTTGTCCCGGGACAGTTTCCTCCCACCCTCTCTGCCACTCTTTTTCAGCAGCACAGGTTCCAGAGGGACCTCAGATGTTCCAGCAAACAGGTCTCAGCTTCTGGAACCCATGGCCCCGACTTGGGCATCCTTTTAAAAATATCACGAGTAAATCTAAACTTTCCCTCAAAGAGACTACTCCTGCCTCCGCATGGACTCAGCTTCACTGGAATCTAGGATCATTCCTCTTGTGGCCTAGGGGTGCCAGCAAAGGCGCTGGACACTGGAGTGGAAGGCTGTGTGACTCCATCTGCTTGGCGGTGGAAACCGAGGACGCCTCAGCTGTGAGGCACAGAATCTCTGAGCCAGGAGAGAGCCACTTTCCTTGCCTCAAAGCGGGTGATGAGGCAGTCCCTGCCGCTGCTCCATCGGCTGCTCCTGGCCTGGCAGAGCTGGTGGCAGCACCCGGAGGCTGCCCTGTGGTCACCGTGTCAGAGACAAAGCCGGAGGAGCCGGACAAAGCCAGGTCTAGGGGTCGCTGCGCGGTTGAATCGGAGCTCCTCCAGCTTTGAACCCCGGATCCAGTCTGAAAGTACTTGGGTACCAGTGCTCCTAGGACCGTAGGCACGTGGCCCGGGCGGCTAGTGAGACGCCGAGAAGCTAGGCAATGGGAGTGAAGGGAACTCCCTGGCTGGGAAGCCGGGACCTTCAGCGCGCCCAGAGCTGGGGCAGATGCAGGCCTCTGGGTGCAGCGGCGTGTGGAGAGGGCGCAGGCCTCAGGGAGCGTGAGGAGAGCAGGCCGGGGGGTGGGGATTGGGTGGGGAAGAGAGAAAAGGCCCCGAGAAGGTGGGGGAGGGGTGGGCCTTCGTGAAAAACTGCAGTTTAAGCCAAGCTGATTTTTGAGCTGGTGTTAAGGCTTGATGGGAAGTTTACATGCAAGGTGCCTCTACTTTTGTCATTATTATCCCGAGTCAGGTTTCTAAATGGGAGGGATTTGTTACTCCCAGAGAAGATAGGTTCCCTTTTCTCTCTCCCAACCTCAGTGAGGGTTCCACCCGCCCCGCCCCACCCTCCTGGGGCGTATTTACATCTGGACAAGGTGGAACACACCCAACAGCTTCCTGATTTACAATTCTATTTCTTGGGAAACAGTTCGCTGGTCCTGAAGCTCTGCAATCCACCGGTCGCTTCAGAAGAGGAGGCAGCTCGTCGGGACGCATCACTCCCTGAAGCTGTCAGGGGGACCAGCCTTTGGCACCGAGGACCAGGCGTGGCAGACCCGCTCCGGGATGCAGTGGGCCGCGCGGGCCTGGTCTCCGGCCTTCACAGTGGCCAGTCTCATCTCCACAGTTGGCCGGGTGCTGCACTGGGCCAGACTTGGTGGCGAGGGAGGCGGCCTGACCTGGCAGTGCAGCACGGACCCCAGCCTGTCCCTGCACCCCGAGGAGCGCTCAGACTTACGAGTCTGCTTAAAAACCCACTAGGACTCCGCACCGTCCCTCTGCAGCAGCTGGAGGCCACCCAGCTCGGCGACAGGGAGGCGACGGTCAGACAGTCCCCAGAGTCCCCAGCGGCTGAGACAGCGGTGGGTTCCGCTGCTGTGACTCGACGGCTCCCGAGGCTCCGACCCTCCTGTCCAGCCTGCGTTTTCCTGCCAGCCAAGCGGAGACGGATGGCCCCTGGGGACACTGGGACAAGGGTTCTTTGCAGTGAGCTCCCTAAGGGCGCAGGGCTACGGGACCCGGTGGCAAGTGGAGCTGAGTGGGGCAGGCCGGAGGAGTAGCCACGTGCCACTCCAGGGAAACCCCAGAAGGAAACGCCCAGAAGCTAAGGGCTCAAGACGGTCGAATGCTGGGGGCAGTGCCCGGCAGGGCAGCATTTTAGATCCAGCGCCCCAACAGCGTGGGGTGCGCTGCGGGCGGACCCAGTGCGACCCCGGGCCTGGAGCCTGCGGAGCTGGGCCTCAATTCCCCACAGACTCAAGGCAGAGGGAGGGACCCCAGTGGCCCGGCCTGGAGCGCCCCTAGGACGCCGTCCCCAGTGTGGAAGGAAGTGAATTACATGCGTGTGCACACACGTAAATATTTTATAAACTCCCCTTAATTAACCAGATCATTTCCATTATGCCTGCGATATGAACAGCAGCGGCGGCGTGAGCGTTCTCAGGGCTCACGATTTGATGTCAGCAGACGGTTGCTGGGGGCAGAGGCGCCATTGCCGTGCCAGCTGCACTTGTATTTATTTGTTTTTCTGCCGCGTTCCTGTAGGGCTCCATTATGCAGTTTTTAATTAGTTTGTGTTTGTATTTCACCCGTCCCAAATCAATGCCATCCCGAAGCAAGGCGATGTAAATTCTCACAGTACAGGTGTAGCTGCCTGCTCGGGAACACCGGCAAACGCGTGTCTGACAAATGAAAGCGGGGCCGACTGTCAGCTCTCGGCAGCCGGGAGGCGCGGATCAAAGCAGCGGGGACTTCTGCGCCCCGTGAGCGCCGTCGGGGCTGCGGCTTCTAATGGCGCTAGAGGAGGCCGGGCCGAGCGCGGCTTGGGGAACAGTGACTTTTCATTCTGCTCAAGTCCTCTGGTCTCTGGGCCGGCGCTGGCCTCCGGATCGCCTCCCGCTCGGGGCCCGTCGGATGCAGCTGAACCTGCGCTGGCTCCCACCCCGGGGTCCCTGACTGTGTGCACCTGCAGTACCCCAGCGCCCTGGGATCGCGGTGGCTTCCCGTCGCGTCCCGATAACCCTAACCCGCAGCCTGACGCTGAACCTGCTCTAGAATCTCTAGACATGAGGCATCGCCCTCCGGCGTTGTGTTTGCATCTGCGCCTTCTTGAAATGACCTCTGTGGAGTGCGTGTATATCTATTCTTCCAGCCAAGGGGAATTCTTTTAAAGCTTTCTTTTTTTGTCAGGAACAAGAGATTGTTCATCTTTAACTAGGCCACATAGAAATTATGATTCAACAGCGGTGTATATTTAATTAGAGTAATCTCACTTGAATTTAATTACCTAATGAATTATTTGTTTAAAAGGTAGAACGTCTTGTTTGCCAAGTACCATGCAGACCTCTGATAAGAACTTCTGTTACGAGGACGTTACAGTTATAAAGCAGCCATGTGGAAGGGTTCCATTTTAACTCTTTGAGTATGTGACTGTTACTGTACACTCCAGCAAAAACTAAGATGGTGGGTAGACCAGGGGGCAGCGGGCATGGCCCTGGGCACACAGAGGTGCTCTCCCGTACTAAGATGTCAGGTAGAGACCAGGGGCCAGCGGGCATGGCCCTGCCACACATAGATGCTCTCCTGTACTAAGATGGTGGTGGAGGCCACGGGTCATGCCCCTGTCAGCACATGTGAGTAAAGTTTATCTTGAAACTCATTTTGTGTTGCTTTCAGTGCAATTTTTTCACTTCTACTGCAAGTCAGGACAGTTCTCTACCAGTGAACTTATTTTATGGAAGTGTTTATGACAAAATAAATCTTCCTCCTTCAGGAAGACTCCAGTCAAGCCACGGAGTCCCAAGCACCACCCTGGGTCTCTCCCATCCCAGATCTTGGTCCCTGAGGCATCCACACTACCAACAAAACATCTGTCATAGGCGGGTGTGGTGGCACATATCTGCAGTCCCAGCTACTCTGGAGGCTGAGGCAGGAGAACCACTTGAACCTGGGAGGCGCAGGTTGCAGAGAGCTGAGATTGTGCCACTGCACTCCAGCTCAGGCCAAAGAGTGAGACTCCTAAAAAAAAAAAAAAAAAAAAAAAAAAAAAAAAAAAGTCTGTCGAGGAGGTTTCTGTTTGTTTTGTTTTGTTTTGTTTTGTTTTGTTTTGTAACTTACAGCAATGGAAGGTACCATATCCTAGACTTTGACCTAAACTTTTAATTCTTAATCTGTGGCGCAACCTCATGTCCTCTTGGTTTCCAAAAGCAAGAGCAAATAACTCCAGCCATGCCATTCTTCGAGAGGTTCCAAAGGTAATTCATCACACAGTGCCAACAGCAGGTGCATCTAATGCAACTTTAAGAATGTTCTATCCCTGCTGCACGATCAAATACCAGCAGGGAAATTTACATATGGGGTTAGGGAGCGGTTAGAAAGCATTTCATCCTCTTACTGAAAAGAAGAGAGGCAATGAGACCAACTCAAATCAACTTGATTGAATTCCACTGTCATTTTCATTAATATTTCCACGATCAAATAATTTCCTTTAATTGTAAGCTTGTGAACTATATTGTCACATAAATATCAAATATTACTCATAGTATTTAATCAAGTAGGAAGTTTAGAAAATGCAACAAGTTGGTAAAGGTGATTGTGTTTTTATTTCTTTTTAGAATACTAGGCTTTTTTCATAGCTGTGCATTTTGAAACTGGTGTTCTAACAACCAATAGTGGTTAAAATATACTATCCACTTAATTACATTCAATTATGGTTATAGCATCTCTTGTTCACAGAACCAGATCTACATGGATGCACACTTACAGCTTATGCATGAATTTACTTCACATATTCTTCCCAATAACAACAGACAGTAATGACCAGAGAGGAATTGAAATACCAGCTTAGGAAGGATAATACCTTTCCTAGATCTGAGCAAATCCAGAGAAGATTTCAGGGTAAAACCCTCAAAGGAATTTATATGTGTGTGATGGAAAAGGGAAGTGCCAAATATTTGTGTTTGATGTTTCCAAAAATATTTAAAATTTAGACCAAACAGCGTTCTATCTCTAACGACTTCATACCAGCGCTCGACCCCTTATGCTATTAAAGATAAATGCCCTCCTACTACAGATCTCTTTAAAAATCCATTGACAAATATATGCCCACAAAACGCCCCCCCAAGTAGAAAGCACAGCACATTTCAGGATTTTAATGAGCGTGTGCAGTAGCAGATGTCCCAGACCCATAGGTTAAAATCTGTTCATCAGCCTTTAGGGACACCAGCTCAATAGCACAGCACAGTGTCTCAAAGCCTCACAGACATTAGAAGTTCAAGGGCCATTTCTGGGAGGTTCTGAAGACACCCAGTCTACCAGCATATTCCAAGACCACTGTTATAGAAAAATCTGGGGTGTGCAATGAGTCTAAGGAGGAAAACTTAAAATATCTCTTGAACCATGGGTCCCATAACTGTTCTTGCTCTGACTTTGCCTCTTACATAACTGTCACCCAAAGTCATCTCCAGAGCTTTTCCCTAGTTTGGGGTTATTAGCCAGGGCCCATCCTCTCTTTTGCAGGACATGAAGAAAGACCTCTGGATCTCCCAAACTTAAACCAGCTGTGGGCGTTGGGTGGGTACAGGCTTGCTTGTGAAAGACGGAAATAACATGGGGGTGGAAAAGAAGAGAGGAAGAAGAGGGAATGTTTTCTTCTCCCAGACACACTTACAGTGGAGAATTTTGTCCACAGGACATAGTACAACCTGTCACCACGAGAAGGCAATCGAGGCAAAATTCCCAGATCGGGAAGCTCCCCTTCTTGGTCCTCTGTATCCCTCTAGATGCCTTTTCCAACCCCCTACATTTTAGAGCCACCTTAAAGGTCCTTATGCTGATAGCAGGCTGCCTGGATTGACCTTTAATGTCACCTATTCCCCGTTCTGGGGCTCCCGTCACCTCCAGTGAAGATGGATGGGGCGTCTGGTCCATTTTCCTGGGAACAAGCTGAGTGTCTGGCAAACTAGTCCAAGATTCTAATATGACCTAGGGTGTGTGTTGATTGACAGGGATAGGTTAGCTAAGTCTCCTGTGAAGAGAACATCCACATTTTAATAAGGGCCATAGAGCAGTCACCCAAAGCTCCTAGGGGAGACCCACACTTTTGCTGGAGGTTTAGGGGAGAAGAGGATTCCTTCCCAATCACTCTTTGGGGAAGGAAGCCTCTGCATCTCCCTTGTCAGTGGTTTCCTTCTCAGATGCTGCTGACAGTAGAGCCAGGTTTGAGAGAGGCCTGCAGAATTCAACTCACTTGTGTGCTGTGCCTGGAATTTCTGGAGCAACGTCCCACAGACTTCAATGGCAGACGTTCCTCTTCTTCCAGCTCTGGAGGTTAAAAGTCCAAGACTAGCTGTTGGGAGGGTTGGTTCCTTCTGAGGTCTTTCCCTGGCTTACAGGTGACCGAGAAGCCTCTTCCTGTGTCCTCTCATGGCCACTTCTCCATGCCTGGGCATCCCTGGTGCCTTTCTATGTGTTCAAATGTCCTCCTTTTAAAGGGAAACATTCCAATTGGATTAAAGTCCATTCTAAGGGCATTGTTTCCCCTTGATCACCTCCTTAAAAGCCCTGTCTCCAAACGCAAAGGCATGGTGGTGTGCTGAGGGCGAAGGCTTCAACATGAATTTGAGGGTGGGTGGAGCATGGTTCAGCCTGTCATACCATCCATGATCACCTATGCCTCTCCCGCACAGGCAGCACCGGAGTTCATTAGCTGGACCTATGCTCCGTGCTCACTGCAATATATTCTTTAGCTTTGTGGCAAAACGTCTTAACAGAAGCTGTAGAGTTTCCCCTCTTCAGTGTTAAATAAAATAAAAATATGTAATATTTAGGAGAATTATATTATCACATACATTAACAATTTCTGATATTGGTTATTATCAGAGGTTAAAGCTGCCGCCCTGTAAAAAGACTTTGAGTTTTGTCTTGCTTATATACTCTCTAGACAACAAAGGCCTTAGGTTTGAAGAAGCACATTTGAGAAAATGAATTGATCTGGAAGAAGAGCAACTTCTTCCTTGCTGACTCCAGGGTAGTCAGCCAGCTGGTAGCATGTCTTCAGAAACCAAGGAGGCCAGCGTGCTGCTTTTGCTCTATGCGATAGATGTGTCAATTGCACTCTCTTGATGTCATTGCTGCCATGCACATCTCAAAGCTACCAGTTAAGCCCCATTTCCTAGATTTTGCAGAAGAGGAAACCTGTATTAGCACATCCTGCGAATATGCTTGGGTCCCAAGGTCGTGGCTTACTGTGTGTGCATTGGGCAAGAGAGAACTGCCGTAAAAAACGGAGCCTTTGTGTGCCCTTGTGTGTTTTCCCAGCTGCTGTGCCTGGCTGCCAGCATACATTGCCACTGTGGCCAGCGATCCCTCAGACTGCGCCATACCAGCCGAGTGGCCATCTCAGAGGCCTGAGTTTCAGCCCCTGCACTCTCGCAGTCTGTCTGCCTGCTCTGCCTTGCCCCTCCCCGCAACCAGCCCAGGGGTCGTAGCTGCTTCCCACATTGCCTCTGCCATAACTTCATGCTGGCTCTTCGTCTTTTCCACCATCTTATTGAAAATTCATCAGAATGTCTTTGTTTGCTAGGGTCAGGAAAGCTAAACCACAGAAACTTACTGTCTGGCGGATCCAGAGGCTGGAGGTCCAAGATCAAGGTGGCGGCAGGGTGGGTTGCTCCGAGGGCTGTGAGGGAATAGCTCAGAGATCTCAAAGCCGAGCTGCCTGCCAGCTGCTGAGGGTGTGCTGGCCATTCTGGTGTTCCTTCACTTGCAGATGCCTCACCCAATCTGTGCCTCAGCTTCAGATGGAGGTATTTTCCTTGTGGGCTGCCTATCCTCAAATGTCCCTTCTTATAAGGTCATTAGCCATATGAGATCAGGGGCCCACCCTACTGCAGTGTGACCTCATTGTAACTACTTACATGTACAACAATTCAATTTTCAGGTAAGGTCTGAGATACTGAGGATGAGGACTCTAACATATCAATTTCAGGGACATGCAATTTACCCCATAACAATTCCTAGTTGCGATTTGTTTTTTCTGTCCAAATAATTCTCAGAGTTTCTGTCTCCTGGCTAGACCCTCAACGATACAGGGAATGTCGACTTCAGGGGCCAAAGGAGGACATGGCTCATGCTGTCAATGAGGAAAAAGAACAGTGACCTGCCATCTGGACCGGGCTTTGGAAGGTGACGTGGACTTTGTTAGAGGATATGAGTTAAGGGTATTCTGTGGTCTCAGGAAACATCTCAGGGACCAGTGAGCAGTGGGTGAGGCTGAGGCAAACAGCGTGTCAAGGATGCAGCCACGGACGCCGAGGTCTCACTGTCGGGATTTCCACGGCGTATGAATGAGCCTGGGCTTTATCCTCGGGGCAGGGGGAGTTATCAAAGGTGTCTGCGGAGGAGCAGGACAGGATTTAATGTGTCAGGACGATTACGAGACTGATCGAGGTCATCTCTGCAGGATGGAAACACTATCAGCAAAAATGATTCTGCATTGCCGCTGGTGTTCATGGCACGGTGGGAATAGAGAGCGAGCCTGGAACTGAGAATCGCTTGTCCCCACTGTCTGTGTGTGCATATGGGATGCGTCTGTCCCCTGGCACCCAGGCACTTCTGTGGGTAGATGAAAAGGTGGTTGACTCAGGGGCAGGAAAACATGATCCCGGCCCCACCAATGTTTCTTGGAAGCTCAGGAATCACATGGGGTGGAAGAGTAGCGGGGGTGAGAGAATTTTAACTTGGGAGGACACTGGGAACCATTTCTCCTTGTCCTTTAAACAGAACAGCTCCGATTTCCTTGTTCTGCATATTGAATTTCCAGATAAAGTTTTGTTTGAACAAAGTATTTTTCTTTGCCTAAATGAGAATTTGAAAAATCTCTGAAGTATATGATTGTTACAGTCTGATTCTAATATCGTCAACTGATTTGATGATGCAGTACCTCCAACGGTCTGAAATACAGCACTTTAGCACATCTCCATTCCAAAGGCAGACTCGGCGGCCATCGGCACATGTGCAGAGTGTGGGCCCACATCCCTCACTGCAGAAATGTTAAGCATTTGTTTGAGTCTTTATGATATATAAAATGTTAAATTGAACAGAAATCTGCAGTGACAGAAATTAAGAAGGAAAATAATAGTTTCAAGTAAAGGTAATTACCACTGTTATTACTACTAATACTGATTAGAGTAATCTATTTGCAAGGCTCTCCTTGGCATTAAAACATTCATGCTGCATCACTAAGTGTGTGTTAATAGTTTCTTCATGGGGGAGGACAAGTAATACTAAAAAGAAGGAGTGTATTCTGTGTTATACCACAAAACTCATGATAGTCATGTACAGGAGGAATGATTTAAAATCACAGGAACAAACAATGCTCCTCTCTCCATGGTTTCCATGCTAACTGCACACAGGCACGATCTATGCAAAATAACCCATTGATTATCATCTGCCATACAGCTCAAACTCGACAGCAGTGAAGTTTTTCTCAATGCCACCGGATTCTTCACTTGGAAATACACTCTGCCATGCTTCCAGTAGTCCAGTTGGTTTCATCTGTGTAGAGGAAGGATGGGAAGGTGCTCCGGCTGCAGTTCCCTAAAAGATGGCATAGTCTAAAACTTCACTGGCTGGGGGCAGTGCCTCACCCCTGAAATCCCAGCACTTTGGGAGGCCGAGGCAGACGGATTGCCTGAGGTCAGGAGTTCGAGGCCAGCCTGACCAATATGAAGAAACCCCATCTCTACTAAAACTGCAAAAACTTAGCTGGGCACGGTGGCACGTGCCTGTAATCCCAGCTACTCAGGAGGCGGAGGCAGGAGAATTGCTTGAACCCGGGAGGCGGAGGTTGTAGTGAGCCCAGATTGTGTCATTGCACAGCCGGGCAACAAGAGCAAAGCTCCATCTCCAAAGCAAAACAAAACAAAGCAAACAGACAAACAAACCCCCCCTTCTTACAAACTGTATCAGGGTTCTCTAAATAAACAGAGCCAATCGTGTGTATACACACATACATACACACACACGCACACATACACACATATTTATATATATATAAAATTTGTTATGATGAATTGATTCATGTGATTATGGAGGATAAGAAGTCTCACAATCTATTGGAGACACATAAAAGGCAATGGTGTCTGTAGTCAATTTCCGGGTAGCTTGCCCCTAACTGAACTACGTTACTATGTAACCAAGTTATGAAATTACTTAAATAAAAGAAGCTGCACTGAAACACTAGCTTTAACATTCTTCCCTCCATGATGATTTTAAGCCTCATCAGAAGGGAAATGATTTTGTAGAACTTGGGGTTTGTGTACGTTTATCTGTCCACACCTGGGAATATCCATCGTCACAAGGATAAAACCCCTTTTCCTCCTGACTCATTTGCTAATAAGCTGAAACCCTGCAAGTTTGTAACACAAATTTATTTCAAGAATTTGATTATTATTTATGTTGAAAAAATTCTTTTTTGCCCCTTAAATGACATCTTTCTTTTTTGACATTGAGCTAACCTATCAAAAGAAACCCCACCTTCTTACAAACTGTATTAGCATTCTCTAAATAAACAGAGCCAATGGTGTGTATACACACAGACACACACACACACACACACACACACACACATACACACACATTTATATATATATATATATGACTTGTTATGATGAATTGATTCATGTGATTATGGAGAATAAGAAGTCTCACAATCGATTGGAGACCCAGAAAAGGCAGTGGTGTAATTAATTCTACGCTGAGTTTAAAGGTCTGAGAACCAGGAGAGTCCGTGGTGTAAGTCCTAGTCCAAGGGCAGGAGACGATCTATGTCTCAGCTCCAGCAGGTAGGCAGGAAGCAAAAGGACTGATTGTTTTTCTCTCTGGGTTTGCTCTTTCCAGACCCTCAGAAGATTGGATGACACCTGCCTTCTTGGGGCGGCGGGAGGTGGGGGCAACAATGTACACCATTGACTCACATGGTGATCTCCCCTAAAACGTGCTTCCAGACACACCCAGAAGTAATGTTTAATCTGGGCATCCATGGCCCAGAAAAGTCGACACATTAAAGGGAACATCACCCTGCCTGACACCGGAAAAATGCATCTGCGAAAGTTTCCAAATGCTCATTCCCATCTGTTCTACTTTCTTGCCCAGATGAATCACCCTCCACCCCTCCCCTCCGCATCTCCCGTCACCCACCTCAGTGAACACTGTCTCCTGCACCCAGGAGCCTGTTTTACTTCCCCTTGTACATGCTGCCTATGTCCGTTCACTGTGATCTGCCAAGTCTGCCTCAAAAGCATCTTTGAAATCATGTGCATCCGTCCCCAGTCCAGGCCTTTAGAATTGTCTATCTGGGTCATTACCGGGACCTCGAGTAATCATTATTTTTATCACTCTTTGATCCTCTGGTGCACTAGTCATCTTGCCACCAGTATTACTTTAATTTTATTGCTCTGCTAAAACATCCTGAGTTTCATCTTTGCAAGAGAATGAAGAGTTTATCTCCCTACCTCTCACATGTCTTCATCTTCATGGTTTAAATGCATCTAGTGAAGCCTGGAGGAATTAGCAACTGTGGATCTATTCTCCTTGTCTCCTAGAAAGTTTATTTTCATGTCATCTAGTGTTTTCTTCAGATGAGAGGCCTGTTCATGGTGAAATGTATGGTTGGCATCTGCCCAGATCTCTTGTTTATTACTATTTATTGCTTTCACTTTTCCAACCCATAATTCTCAGCCCAGAATTGTCTTCTCCTTTCTAAACCCATCTTGTATTCCTTGGTTTTCAAAATCCGAGTGGGAAATCCATCTATTATCCTAGGATTGTGAAACTTCAGAATCCCTCAGAAAACGTTAAAATTCCTGGACCTTGCTCAGAGATCATTCTGATTCATTAGGTGTGGGATTGGTTCCAACATCTGAATTTTTAAATAAGCACAGGAGGTAATTGGGATTCTCGGGATTGAAAGAACACATTCCATGAAATGCAGTGCTCAAAGCACAGTTTGATTCTGCAGCCCAAGGGACCTCATTCCATTCTGCTGCAGACCTCTAATCGAGCTTCGGCGCCTGGCCCTAACACCCACTGTCACTGATCCAACCCCTTCTAAGAAGTTCTTCTGTCTCCCTGGCCACTCCTTCTCCATCTCACTTTCCCATTTCTTCTTTGCCTACCTTCTAACTTCCATGCTCTCATACATTCTGTTTTTTTCCTCTTCTCAGCCCATGCACCCTCCTCGGAAAATCTCGTTCACACCCTGGGGATCCCAAGGTGTGAATAAGTTGTCCATCTTCACCTCTGTCTTCTTCCCCATCCATTTATTCAAAGGTTATTTATTGGGCACCTTCATGTTCCTGGCAGTGGAGCAGCTCTGGAGATAAAGGGTAAATGGAGAACACGGAAGGATGTGGTCCTGCTCTCCTGCAGATATCAGGTCCTTTGTGACGGTACAGATAGCAAACCAATGCTTCTTTCCTTGATCTCTCATTACTGGGATGAGCATACATTCCACTTTGCCTGGGACAGTCCCAATGTCTATCTGGTTACCATATTTTATTTTTTAGAGTTTCCTGGGTTAGACAATGAATTATATGGTCACCCAACATGGTAGCACTCTTTGACTTAAACGGACCTCATCAACAGACTGCATTATTGCCATTATCCCATAAAAGATCTTCCCGCCTTCAGTCTGTCCCATTTTCAGGTACCTTCCATTCTACTTCAACGGAGATCTTTGTACACAATAAACTGACCAAATTATTCAAGATAAGAGTTATCAAGTTGTTCTCCATTGTCTAGAAAGTAAGTCCAACATTCTAAGCAAGACATAAACGATTCCAGATTGTTGGTGTGGATTCTGTCCACTTTTCTGACCTATCTCCAGTCTATTCTAGGGAAGTCCTTTTCCAGCTGGGCTGCCCAGCACACGGCTTCCGGTACCTCCTGCCATCCGTGTTCCTCTCTCTTTTCTCCTGAAGGTCACGCTACCCCTCCCAGCCGCATGGGCTTTGGCCCCTGGCCCACCTTCAGTTACAAGGACCTCCTTCCCCAGGCCCCACAGAATTTCTGGGGTAAAATCTTGCCCTCTTGCAGGAGGCCTGGGAACACAAGATGTTTGGCTGCAACTCAAGTTCTTTCTCTAAACGATGTTTGGCTTGTTTTTTCATGTCAGCACATATAGATCTTTACCATGTTTTCTTTCCTTTTCTTTTCTTCTTTTTTTCTTTTGAGATGGAGTCTCACTCTGTCACCAGCAGGCTGGAGTGCAGTGGTGGGATCTTGGCTCACTGCAACCTTCACCTCCTGAGTTCAAGCGATTCTCGTGCCTCAGCCTCCTACGTAGCTAGGATTACAGACATGTGCCACCATGCTCAACAAATTTTTATATTTTTACTAGAGATGTGGTTTCACCATGTTGGTAAGGATGGTCAATCTCTTGACCTCGTGATCCGTCTGCCTTGGCCTCCCAAGATATTTACCATGTTTTAAAAACTGTTGCTTAGGATGGCAGGGTATGAATGTGCTGTAGTTTATCTAATTACCTGCATCATAAAGGACATTCAAATGGTTTCTAATTAGGACTGAGTGTGCGTGGTGCTGCAGGAGCTGGCCGTGCACACACCTTTTTGTGTCTCTGGGTGAGAGTCTCTCTAGGGTGTCTGCTTTTAAGGCTTCTGGTTTGGGAGAGTTTCCATATGCCTTCTTCGTGACTGTCCAGGGGTGAGCTCACCTGAGGTCTTGCGGGGATGAACCTCCCCGGGATGGAAGCTCCCACTGTGGGAACCACTGGCCCTGTAGGGCAGAAACTACACCACAGCACTTCCAGTGAGTTGTCTACCCTTCAAGTCTCTCTCACTCCCCTGGGAAAGCCTGGTGTGTGAAGGGCACAGGGGCCAAGGGGGAACCTCTGGGAAGCCTCTCCTGGGAAAAAGGGGACAAGCACATGGCATTTTCTGAGGATGGTGAAATGCTTGCTACTGCCATTGGTCTCCTGGGTCAGTCCCATGGAGGTCATAGCTGAACACCAAGGCAACAGGAGCCAGCGTGTGCAATGGACAATCTGCTGCACGTCTAAATGCCCTGGCCCACAGGCCATTCTGTGTGGGGGCCTCTGTGGGAGGCATAGCTCAAGGGACTGTGCACAGGCAGCATGAAGGAGACTTGGCCAAGGAGGAGTCACTGTCATGCCCTCGGGGCCACTGGAGATGGGCTGGTAGGAAGGCAGAGGCTGTGTAGTTTGGACAGGTGGAGGCTGGGAGACTGTGCCTAACAGAGAGGGGCCATGGGCCTGGCACTCAGTGCCTGCGATGGACTGAATCAATATAGTAAGAACCCATCTCTCTCTCTCTTTCTCTTTCTCTCTCTCTATAGATAGACAGATACATAGATAGATAGAGATATAGATTAGATAGATAGATACTAATAAACAGAGATCTATTCATCTATCTATCATCTATCTATCTATCTATCTATCTATCTATCTATCTATCTATCTATCTATCTATCTATAGATAGATAGAAAGAGATGGGTTCTTACTCTGTTGACCAGGTTGGTCTTGAACTCCTGACCTCAAAGGATCCTCCTATCTCAGCCTCCCAAAGTGCTGAAAATAAAGGCATGAGCCACCATGCCCGCCCAATCAAAGACAATTGTATTTAGTCTCTTCTTGCACTGCTATAAAGAAATATCTGAGACTGGGTAATTTATAAACAAAAAGACGCTTACCTGGCTCATGATTCCACAGTCTGTAGAGGAAGCATAAGGTTGGCATCTGCCTGGGTTCTGAGAAGCCCTCAGGAAACTTACAATCATGGCAGAAGGTGAAGGGAAACCAGGCAGGTCACATGACCAGAGCAGGAGTGAGAAAGGGTGAGGGGCAGGTGCCATCAAGCTTAATCAACCAGATTTCACAGTAACTCACTCACTACTACCACAAGAAAGCACCAAGGGGATGACGCTAAACCCTTCTTGAGAACTTTGCACCCATGATCTAATCACCTCCCAGCAGGCCCCACTTCCAACATTGGAGATTATAATTTGGCACAGGATTTGGGTGGGAACACAAATCCAGACCATATCATCAATGAATGAGAACGCTACTTTTGTTTGCAGAACAGATGTTCTCCACTTTGTGTCTCTCAGTACCTGTTGAGTGACCAGCAGAGAGGTGTGGAGGAAGTGTTAGTTACATTGATTACCCGTGGCCACTTGCTTAAAGAGTCAGTTTTGGGGCAAAACAATATTACATCCATAGAGTTGATTTTAGAGCATGTAGTCTTTACCACGTGGCCACTTGCTTATTTAATGACTTTGTACCACAATCTGATCACACTTCCTTCCAGAAACTTTAGTGAGATTGGAAATGGAATGGGATTGGGGCAAATAAAATCCTAAGCATGAAAAATGATGGTTGGAGATAGAGCATCCTTTTCAGGGATGGTTGGTGAGGACGCCTGAGACCATTGTTTCCTCCTGCTTGTCCTGACCCAAGTCGGCCCTGGCCTCAGCCATGGCATAAGACCGGCCATCCAATCCCAGCACTGGTCTGGAAATTTCACTACTGAATAAATTAGGTACATCATGGGCAATATACTTTGATGCTGAGACACTGAAGAAGGTGAAGTATGTATTACCTTCATCCAAATTTCTTTGCGGTTGGCACATGTCCTTCTGAGTCTTTTTCTTCTTTTGAGACGGAGTTTCACTCTTGTTACCCAGGCTGGAGTGCAATGGCATGATCTCGGCTCACCAAAACCTCTGCCTCCTGGGTTCAGGCAATTCTCCGGCCTCAGCCTCCCGAGTAGCTGGGATTACAGGCACGCGCCACCATGCCCAGCTAATTTTTTGTATCTTTAGTAGAGACGGGGTTTCACCATGTTGACCAGGATGGTTTCAATCTCTTGACCTCATGATCCACCCTCCTCGGCCTCCCAAAGTGCTGGGATTACAGGCGTGAGCCACCTTCTGAGTCTTATTTGAAAATTCATGGAGTCCCATACTCTGGAATTCTTCCTTCAAGATGGATAGTTACCTAATATTTTTATTTCCTCTGCTCACAAAACACCATCAATAAATAAAAAAGCATAAAGGTGAAATGGTTTCTGTTTCGAGTTATCCCACTTCCTGTGTTTGACCTTTGGAGTAAGATGATTCTGGAAACACGGGGTCTTCCAGGTGTGTCTAAGGGCAGCGGTACCCAGAGCATATTCAGTAAGTTAGGAGGCTAGACCCAGGAGAGAAGACCTAACCACAACGGGAACCCATGTGGAAACTCAGCCTGTCAGTAAACACCACAAGAAATGTAGCAGGGCTTTACAAACACTCAAATAATGTGAAGACTCATTTTTTAAAATTACCTTTATGTGTGTTGAAAATTTGAAACCTCAATGGCTCCCACTGTGGGTTTTTGGCCCCAGTTGTGTATGTAAGTTGTCAAGGGCACACGCAGCTTTCCTTAAGCAAACGTTACATAACAGATCAAAAGACTGTCACTGGACAAATATTTATCAAGTGAGGACCACAAGCGTGGCATAGGCCTGGGCCTTGGATGCAGCATTCAGGATGCTCAGGGGCTCAAGTGTGAAATTGGAACAGCCTGTTCACTGACGTTGGGGCTTCCGAATTTCCTGAGATGAGCTTTGGCAGGCAGAGTGCCCTGTATGTAGCAGCTACTTTATGAAAGGTTGCCAGAGGTAGGGCTGGTTTTGTGAGCCTCCTTGAGATCCGCCAGCCCTCTGCAGAGCTCCCAGAGCTGTTGTGTGGATGGCCAGGACCTAGCTTGGTCTCTGTCATGGCCAGAGGCCCAGATGTGTCTGCTTATGAGGACTGGACTGCCTGGTTGAGAGCAATTGTGAGGCCGCTGTGTCCCTGTGCTTCCCACATACCATCAGCAACACCATGGTGCCAGAGGACGCCGCAGCTCAGGACCCTCAGGAGCAAAGAAACAAGGGGCTGGGATCCTCGTCCTGCAGCTGCTGTCACAGATCACCAGGAGCTGCGTGGCCTAGAGCAACAGGCGTCTGTTCTGTCATGCTTCTGGAGGTCAGAATCTGAAATCATGCTGTCGGCAGGGCGGCACCCTCTCGGGAGGCTCAAGGGGAGGGTCCTTCTCTTCAAGGATCCAGTGGCTCCCCGTGTCCAGGGACTCGTGGCCTCATCAATATGCTTCTTCACCTCCTCGTCCCGTGGCTTTCTTTGTGTGTATGTCTTTTCTGTTTCTTCCAAGGACACATACTGGATTAAGGGTCATCCAGATAATAATTTGTTCACATTGAGATTCTTAAATCAGTTACTTTGAAGAGTCTTTTTCCAAGTGAGGTCACATCCACAGGTGCCAGGGCTTGGGCTGTGAATGTATCTTTAGGGGCCAGCATTGAATCCACAACAGGGCCTACCACGTGGGCCTTCTAGCTCTTATTGGGTAAGGTCTTCGGCAAACTCACAGTGAATGAGCACATGAAGACAGGACCTTTTTCCAAGACCCATGCAGACCACAGCCTGAGGAGAGGGGAGGGAGGGCGAGCACCCTGCATTTCCTCGTGGTGATGTGAAGATGGTCGGAGTGAGGCCCCAGGTGCTCATTTATGGGGCACACACTAAAATCATGGCGCTTCCCCAGGAAAGTGGCAGCAGCTCCCATCAGTCCCAAAAGAGGGGGTGGGACCATCTCCTGACATCCTGAGCTCCAGGTGTCCAGTAGTTTCTTCCCTCTGCCACTTCCTGGGGAAGTTTCTTGATTTTAGTGTGTGCCCCATAAATAAGCTATTCTCCTATTTTTCCAAATACTCCGTGCATACTGAGACTGGGAGGGAAGTTTTCTTTCACCTCTTTGCTCACCTCTTACGATCTTAAGGAGTTTAACCCTCTGCCCGCTTTTCCTTTCCACACTATAAATCACCACCTTTTATCTTTGCAAACCATCCTAGAATTCAGTGTTCAGACTGGTGAACTGAAAGGATGCCTTTTGATGTGTCTTTTTAGTCCAGCACTGATTTAATGCTGTCCGAATCACAATGGATCAAATTAAATATAGCAAAACTGCCAGATTTTAACAGAGTTTAATTAAAGCTACCCTCATTAAGGACAGGAGAGGAAAGCTCCTTCGATTGCTTTTAAAGCTCCTTCAATTGCTGTTGCCAGCTTAAGATTTCTCAAATTTTCTATAGTTACTTACACTCCAAGTTTCTAGAGCTGGTTTCATCCAGGAATTCTGAGGTACACTCAAGTTACTCGCAGGCTTCTGCGAAGGCAGGTGCTCTACTCTGAGCTAGATGTCATCCGTCAGAGCCCACTGGATGTTGGAGGTGTAAACTGATAGCCAGATGCAGTGACAGATATTGGCAGACAGGACCAGGATGTCCAGAAGTGAGGCGATCGGCCACCTTCTTCCTGCCGTGGCACAGGTTGACCCAGCGTCCCTGATGAAGCTGCTCCCCAGCTGCCTGTCCCCTCCAGATTTTCTGGGTGGTCCCATCATCAGGGAAGCCCTGCCTGCCTGTGATGCAGAGACCACGACCTCTGTGTTTTAAACCTTCCGGCTTCCTGACTATAGATGTGCAGGTATCCTCTTTCTGCTTTCCTGAAGCATTGACAACAAGCACTGTGATCAGCCGAGTCTCCAACACCCAGGACCTCGCACACAGCCTGCTGCTGAGTCAGTGCACCACCACCAGATGAGGGGGGACAGGAAAGGACGTCGTCCCCAGCAGGCAGATTCTGCAGACAGTGTCTGTGTTCCAGGTGCCTACCCATCTGTCTGCATCTTTACTCATCAAGAAATGTCCGCAACCCCCAGTGGAACTAGTTCTCCTTCCTGGGCTCTTCACTGAATGTTAGGTCTCTATAGCAATGATGCCAGGTCTATGCTGTAGTTAGTTATTTCCAGAAGTGTGATTGTGTCAGTTTGGATTCGTTCATCTATAAGCAATAAAATATCTGACTAATTAACTAACCAAGGCTCAAACAGAAAAGTAGCTCCACTGCCTCACATGCGACGTCTGAGGGTGCAGTTCAGAAGCAGGTGAGGGAACTCTCTGGTGTCATGTCCTCTCAGACCCCGTTTATTTTCCTTCTCTGCCATCCTCAGATTGTTGGAGTTGCCTCATGGCTTGAAGATAGCTGTCACAGATCCAAACATCACATCCTCACACAAACTCAGTCAAACAGGGAGAAAGACAGGCAGAAGAAAATGGATTCACTTATATCTGAAAACACACTCCTTTCTAAGAATCTTCCAGCAGAGCTTGTCCCCAGGGCTGGGCACATTCCTGCCTGTGGTGACCCTGGCTGTGGTCACACATTCCTAGCCTCTTCTGGGAACGTGGTGGGCATATCTTCTTCATTCATTTGAGGCTGGATGTGGCCACATGATACTTGGAGCAGTGAAATGCAAGCTGAGAAGCACCTGTCAATTCCAACAGTAGCTGCTGGGGCTGGTGTACCAGCAGCGGACACCCTTTCCTCTGCCCTGATCATCTGGAAGGTTGTGTTCAGAGGAGACCTCTATCAGCTGGACACTTCCCTATGAGGGTGAGCAGAGGACCCTGCGCTCTTAGAGGGATACAGGATATAAACCAGAAAGAAACCTTTGCTCTGTGAAGTCACTGTAAGCCCAGGGCTCCTGGTCATTGCAGCAGAGGATATCCCATCCATACTGAGTCTCCCCCATCTCTGACTCAATACACCAGGCTGCCTTTGACAAGGGGGCAGAGACAGAGTGGGCACCTCAGGGGTCTGCCAGACTCTCTTCTCCACAATTACAGGCCCAGCGCAGAGACAATGCCTTCTCTTTCTGCCATACTTTGTGCTTAGCACAAATCCTGTGCACCAGTAGGGGGTTGGGGCTTCATATATTGTTTTGGGTTTCTTAAAATTTATTTTTAATTGACAAATAACAGTTGTATAAATTTATGGGGCACAATGTGATGTTTTTATATCACATTGTATAAATATATCGATTAAAGCTAATTAACATATCCATCAGCTTATATTTTTCTGATGAGAACATTTAAAACCTATTCTGTTAGCAATTTGGAGATATGCAATACATTATTATCAACTCTAGTCACTGTGCTGTGCAATGGATCTCAAAAATGTGCTTTTCTTGCCCAACTGAGGCTTTGAACCCTTTGCCCACATCTCTTTCCCCCCTGCTGGGAGCCACCATTCTATTCTCTACTTGGATGACTCTGAGGTTTTTAGATTTGACATATTGATGTGATCAGGCAGTATTAATATTTCTACACCTTATTTCCTGCCACATACATTTGCTGAACATAACTCTAGGTTTATTCATGCTTTTGCAAACGACAGAGCATCGTTTTAATGGCTGGGCAGTGCTCCACTGAGTGTAGAGACCACATTTTCTTTATTCATTGATCTGAGGATGGAAGCTAAGGTTGATTCCATAACTTAGCTGTTGTGAATAGTCCTGCAATAAACATGGAGGTGCAGACATCTCTCTGACATACTGATTTCATCTCCTTTGGATATGCACCCAATACTACCATCACTGGATGATGTGATAGTTCTATTTTTAATTTTTTCAGGAGCCTCCATACATTCTTCTATAATGGCAGTAGTAATTTTACCTTCCCTCCAGTGTTGTGCAAGGGTTTCCTTTTCCCCACACCCTCACTGACATTTGCTGTCTTTTTCCTTTTTGATAATCAGGTATGAGATCCTAACTTGTGGTTTCCATTTACAAGTCCTTGATAATTATGGATGTTGAACACCTTTTCATACATCTGTTATACATTTGTATCATCTTTTGAGAAAGTTCTGTTTGGACTTTGGTCCGTCTTTCAATTATCTTATCTGTCTGCAATTTGGTTGTTTGAGTTTCTATATCTTTTGGGTATTAACCAGATGTACAGTTTGCAAATTTATTCTCCCAGTCGGCAGATTGTCTCTTCACCCATTAATTGTTCCCTCACCTGTGAAACAACTTTCAGTTTGATGTAATCCCTTCGTCTAGTTTTACTTTTGCTGCCTATGCTTTGACGGTCATATTCAGAAAATCATTGCCAAGACCTATATCATGAAGATATGCCTCTGTGTTGCATTCTTCATCTCGTTTTTTTGTTTTTTGGATTTTTTGAGATTGAAGTTCGCTCTTGTTGCCCAGGCTGGAGTGCAATGGTGTGATCTCAGCTCATCACAACCTCTGTTTTCCAGGTTCATGCAGTTCTCCTGCCTCAGTCTCCTGAGTAGCTGGAATTACAGGCATGTGCCACTATATCCAGATAATTTTATATTTTTAGTAGAGATGGGGTTTCTCCTTGTTAGTCAGGCTGGTCTCAAACTCCCGACCTCAGGTGATCCTTCTGCCTCAGCTTCCCAAAGTGCTGGGATTACAGGCATAAGCCACCATGCTGGATCTGTATTCTTCTAACAGTTTTACAATTTCAGAATGTATGTGTAAGTCTTTCACCAATTTTGAGTTGATTTTTGGATATGGTGTGAGATAGGGGTCCAATGTCATCTTTCTTATGCAGATGACTTATGCAGATGTCAATATCAAGTTTTTCCAGTTTAATTAAGATCAGCTTTTTTTACTTAACTCATCACTTTGTGTTTTAAGGAACAAGGAGAAAGGGTGAATATAGAGAAGTAGGAAAAGCAGAAAGCAAGCCAGCGGTAACCATTGTAGAATTTCACACTGACTTAGATGGGCGAGCATGCTATTAAATTCTCCAACAAAGTGAAGAGTTTCTTTCTAATCTCCCCAACGCGAACACCTTGGTTCTCCCCATGTGAAACCTGTTATGGACAGGCCTGCCTCTGGGGATTAGATGCTTCAATTTGGAAAAACAATGAGACGGTATAATGTAAGTCAATTAGTTTAAACCAGATTTGGAAGTTTAATATATAAATGAATGCAATCATGAATATGTTTGAAAAATGAAGAATTACCTCCAAAAAAACATCACTACATTTGCTTGAAGATGTACCTGTAGTCAGAATTGGTCCCAGTGACAGAAACAAGCAGCTTTTCAAGGACCAAGATTCAGATTCTGGGTTGTCCTGAGACCACTCACACACTAAATAAGTCCAAGCAGAGACATTCATTCACCACAGGCAGTTCTTGTTGTACCCTTATTTTCTTTTTGAATTATTCCCTGATGTTAAGAAAGTATTTCATTCAAGAGAGATTTTCCAAGGAAGTGTTCTTTAGGTCAGTTCTGCTAGTTTTCACTTATGAGGTATTTTATATTCTATTGTTCTAGGTTTATTTGTTTGTTTTATTATTTTGTTTCAGCTTAAGATACAAGATGTGCAGTGTGGCCCAGTTACCATTCTTGTAGAATCTTGTAGAAACTGGGAGGTAAAACAGACCTTTTGGATGTTAGGATTTCAAGCTGAACTTTGTGGGAATGCAGTTGTGTGAATTCTGAGGTGAAATCCGTTTCCAAATGGGGACGTGGCAGAGTTCAGCCCGCTGCTGGATGTGAGCAGCATGAGAGGAGAGATGCCTACTAGGTTAGGGAAATTGGGGTTCACTTCTGACTGACAGCAGGAAGTTCGCCTATCAGTGGAATGTGCTGGATGATTTGTCATCTATTTATTCATTTTAAAAAGTGCCACCTTCCTTCTTAAATAAATGTCGTCTGTGATTTATACTTTATTTTTCTGTTAATTGGAACTTTGGTGGTTTTCTAAAAATATTAGATAATAGTTTTGGCAAATACTGTGACAAAATGAGAATTTCTAAGTGAGATTTTAGGGTCACTACTTTTCTTGAAAGTTCATTTTTTATCAATTATTTATTTTGAGGGATGTTTACTTTCTGTGGGAAGGAGAGGCTGACGGAGCCAAGACAAGATGGAAGCCTGACAGCAGAGAGTTCCGCGTGTGTGACAGGGTAGAGGGCCCGCTTCTGGGGGAGTCACCCACCTTCCTGACATGTGTCTTGGGAGGAGAGGCTGTGCAAGGCAGCTGATGCCTGGGGCAGCATGTCAGTTGGGCATCTTCTCTCCTTCAATTATCCAGCAGCCGATAAAAAATAAAATAAAATAAAGTTTAAAATTTGACATGATTCACTAAGTTAGTCTTCACAACTTTGCACAGAATTCAAATTCGAAGCGATGCCTGGCCGTCCTGCGGGGTGGAATTAGATTGTGCACTCTGGGAAGCACATCTATTCTCTCAGCCGCCTGGGCCCATTGCAAGGTGCAGTTGTGGAGAAAGGGCCCACAAGGAGGGAGCTTTGCTCTCCACTTCCTAGAGCCTCCAAAGGTGTGCCTGGCTGCAGGGTGGAAGGGGGTCACTTCTCAGAGTCCATCAGCTTCCATCACTGGCTTTCTGTGTTTGATTGTGTGGCAGCTTTCGGTAGTTTAACAGGTGAATGTTCTGTGCCATTTCTCCCTCGGAACCAGAGTCTCCATGGGACCTGACTCCGTGCAGAGCTGCACTCAGGCAGGGGAGAAAGAGAGCATCTGAAAAGAACCCACACATCAAGCCACCAGTGAATTAATTCATTCAGCTGAGCATGCACGTAACTGGTACCCGAATGGTTTGAAAGAGTAAGTGCTGAGAGCACTCTACTCAGCTCCCTGGGTACCATTTATTAGTTCAAATGCCCATTTTCTGAATGACACACCACTGGACTAAAATGATTAATGTCATTGATTTTTTCTTTTGGTAAAAATGATTTAGGCACATTTAAGAAAATACAGTATATTATAAAAGAGAAAGAATTCTTCTTCTTAGATGTGACCCTAGTTATAGCTGTCTTTTCATTAGGCATGCAAATACCTCTCTCTTCTCTCTCTCTCTCTCTCTCTCTCTCTCTCTCTCTCTCTCTCTCTCTCTCTCTCTCTCTCTCTCTCTCCCCCTCTCTCTCAGACATGTAAACATAAACAAAAACTAAGGGTTGTATTTCACGTATTATTTTATATCCAGACTTACTCAATAAAAAGAATATAAGAATTTTTCTGTGTCATTTAACAGGCTTAGAAACATGCCGTCCTTTTGGGAAAATAATCCATTTAATGATTGCTCTATTCTTAAACACTGAGTAGGTTTGGAATCTTTTATAATTTGAATTAATGATGTTTTTGGTAATTTTGCACCTTAATCTTTGAGTCTTGAATTATTTCTTTAGAAAAGATACCTAGAAATAAAATTTCTGGGACAAGAACATGTACTTTTAAAAAGACTTAATATATGTGGCCAATTGCATGTCTCAAAATTTATATGTAGATGGATGGCTAGATACACAAGACAGATAGATAAATCATAGATAGATCATAGGTAGATAAGTAAATGGATAGACAGACATATAGATAATTGATAGATACATGCATGGATAGATGAATGGACAGATGATACATAGATGGATAGATGATAGATCAATGGATAGACGGATTTATAGATGGATGGATAGATGACAGATGAATACATAGATAATTGATAGATGGATAGATGATAGATCGATAGATGGATGGATAGATCGATACATAGATATTAGATGACAGGTTGGTAGATGCTCCCTTGGTCTATGAGGGTTCAATTTCTCCATGTGTTCACCAACATTGAGTATTTTAATGGAACAGAAAGCACATGAATGTTGCAGATGGATGTCTGATAGGTTTAAAAAGTCACTGGTTTCACTAGTGTGTTTCTTTGACTACAAAATATCTCTTTTTTTTTTTTCTTTTTTGCTTTGGTCCAACTGTTTATTCAACGTTCTGAAAACCTACTACCCAGTGTGGTAGCCATTCAGCACACATGACTATTAAACTAAATAGTTGATAAATAAAGTCACATTTTACATTTTGTCAATTTGGCTGGGCAAATTTCACTTGCCCTCAAGCCACACAAGGCTAATGGCTAGGGTGCTGAACTGTGGAGACGGGGAGGATTTCTGCCACTGCAGAATGCCTGTGGGACAGTTTTGCTCCAGGTTCATGTCTGGGCTGGGGGCCGGGATCCCTTCTGAACTAAGCAGACTTCAGCCATTGGCAACTGGTTGACTGTCACTGATCCTTCTGGACATCAGTGGCAGCTAGCTGGTGACTGTCATGTCTAACCAGCCTGTCAGTGGCCGAAATATCCACCTTGCGGTGTTCCATCCCTGCAGAGATCATCACCCAGGCTTCAGTCCTCAAGGGTGAGGATTGTGTAACACTCAGAGTCTAAGGAAGTGGGCAACACTGGGAACGCTTCCTCCATCCCAGGCTGATGGACCTTCCTGGGCTCATCTCGCATGATGGTAGCTTCAGGAAATGTTCAGACCTCTCTTTCGAGCTAAAACACAGGCCACGTGAACTTGGCAGAAATTTCACACTGCACACTAGTTTTGAAGGTTCCTGCTACTGTTATCAAAAACACTTTGTGGTTCCATTTCCAGTAGGCATGGAGGCATAGCAAAAATAAGTTAGTTGGAAAAGTTACCATATGCTATGACGATACAGTTATTACTGGTGGTTCACTCTTTTCCATATTGGCAGACGATAAGGTTTTCTAGCCCTTTCATCTAGTTCTGCCGTGCTAGGAGGGTTTCCACCTCACCAGGTAAGGCTGTGAAGCTGGCCTCTATACATGTGCAGGGACCAAACAGCCAAGTGGAAGCTCCTGTCTGGGTCATTTGGCTTGTTTTTAAAAAAAGTCTTTATTACAACTTAGCTTTGAGAAGGTAAAGAATCGCTCAAAAATAAACCACCAGATTGGCCTATAATGAGAAAATGTTCCATGTCAGCTTTGGAAGATCTGACGATTTCATATTCCAGTTACCTGTTATGAAACGACCAATGAGCTGTGCATGATTAGACCAGTCCCAGGTTCCCGTGCATGGCTCCCCTCGGTAAGCCACAGCGTGTCCGCATCCCCCCTTTTCTCTGCAGTGAGCCGTGCATTTCCTTGGAATGTTCTTCACTGTCCCAAAGCCAATGCAGCCAGGTGGAAGGGACATCAGAACTTCTTCGCATTGTCCCTGGAGGAGCAGGAGGGTACCTGCCCTTCAGAGATGATGGCCGAAAGGCTCAGAGGCAACAACATAAAAAGAAATTATTAAAGTGTGTATGACTCGATAAAAAGCAAGGAGACTTTGTAATTTTAATAGGAGATCACAGAGTTATTGATCTTAACTGATTTTTTAGCCTCTGTGCTTTTAACAGAATGTATCCCTCTGACCCCCACATCCGTGGGTATGTCCTGGGCCCACATGAGAGCTAGGCCTGGACAGATGGTGAGAGGTGGAAGTGGCTGCATGCATCATGAGGTCACATTGCACAAATCTGAGCCCCACCTGGCCCGGGGTGCCATCCACTTGGACCTCTTCCTGCTACACTGGAGACTCCAAATAAAGCAGAAAATAATATGAAAAATGTTTCCTCAGAGATGTCGGCCTCTCTGGAAGGTTGCTTCCTCTCCTGATGCTAGTGGGAGAACTGTCTGATGCCCCTTGAGTGGAGTGTATGATGAAGTGGTTAGCAAGGAAGACCCTATTAATTTCTTACGAAATGCTGGGTCACAGAGGCACACATTTATACGCTCTTTTCCAACACCTGGCCTCGTAGGAGGCCAGTGCCAGGGAAATGAGTGGGTCTGTGTTCAAGCGCCATGGACCAGAAGGTGGGAAGTTACCGTTTGAGCCACCCATGCCCCATTTGGCTCCTTGCTATAGGAGATCACACGGACAAATGAGCCACACCATTCCTGGTGGTGACCAGCACGCCCCGATCTGCTGGGGTTTTTCAGATTTTACTGCTGAAAAGTCTGAGTCCCAAGAGATTCCTCCATCCTGGGCAAATCAGGACTGTTGGCCACAGCCAGGGTGAACTTGGTTCTTACTCTTTTCCCAAAGGAGTGCCCCATTTTTTGTTTGGTGGGTTGCAATCAATGCCCACAAGATCTTTACCACATACCTCCCATAAATTAATATTGCTTGCACAGAACTCTAGCTCTGAGTCAGGAGGGAGGGCTCCATCCAGTGCAAAGTTTTGTAAGTTCCAGCACAAACCCCTGCCAGGGGAAGATGCTAGTGCCCATGTTGGGTTCACTGTGGGGAAGGCGAAGGCTGAGAAGGATCTCTGTGGGCTGAACTCAGGCAAACACCTAGGATACCTGCCTCTGGGCTCTTCCTCTGGCACTGAGGGAGGCTGCAGGTTTGTTTCTAATCAGAGGTTTAAAAGCAGATTCTGCAGCTGCCCAGCAAAGAAGGGAACGAGGGAAGAAGGGGCACTGCATGGCCCAGGGGGAAACTCCCTAATCCCAGCCCTGGGCATTTGAGTCCTGGCCCAGAGAGGGGATCAGGCGCCTCCTCAGTGTATTTACAAAGAGCCTGAGAACACTCCATCTTCAAGGAAATACGCGTCTGATTTTTTATGGTTCACTAAAGGAGAGGAAAATATTAAATAATTTTATCTGAAATCTGAAGTACCCAGTGAGTAGAATAAATGTTTGGCTTTATTGCTGGGATGCTGAGAGATGTCTTTGATTTCTAGTGCTTGCTAACCTTTTAGTTTTCCTGAGTACAGGTAATTCCATTATAAATTAACAAGGGAAAGCAAACCAACAGTGGAGTTTTAATTGCATAAAATTACTTGGTGTGCCAAGGTATTTTACAATTGAGATAATTTGCCTGAAAGTGTTGATATTTAGTGAATAGAATTTATGGTAATTCCTTTATTTTCCCCCAAATGCCTAGTAATCTTTATAAGAAGGGAGCAGAGGCAGAGTAAGAATTCTAAACTGAAACAAAGCTATGCATAAAAGTGCTTCAAATGTATCTGTTTGTCTTTGTTTCAACCGGAATCCAAAACAAAGCTAATCTGATCAACAAGGATCAATAGAAAAGTGAGTGAAGAGTCGCATTTCTTTGAAGCTAGTAAAGGCAAGCAAATAATCCTCCAAACAATGGAGGCCTTTAATTCGTAGGCTCCAACACTGAAAGCCATTGTGAGGCGGGATTTGCTGGGTTTCAGGTTTTAATTTGAACTGTACAAGCAGGTGCAGGGATGGAGGCAGAACTTCTGTTATTACACTGTTGCCACTCCTGGCAAATGAAATTCCCCATCTATCCTGTTTTACACATTGGATAACAGAGATAGGCAAATGCTGGCCTTGTTTTTACTTGATTTTGCTCCCCAGGTATGTCCCATACCTTGGGACTTTATTTCTCCTGAGAGGGAGAAACGAAAACCAGAAAAGGCAAGTTCAGTGTCAAATGTGAAAAACAAAAATCCATTGAAAATAATTCTAACCATATAACTATATGGATGGAAACATTCTAGGAGCAACTGGGGTAGAACATGCTCATTTATTTTTTATTTATTTTTTATTTTATTTATTTTTTTTGAGACGGAGTTTCGCTCTTGTTACCCAGGCTGGAGTGCAATGGCGTGATCTCGGCTCACCACAACCTCGACCTCCTGGGTTCAGGCAATTCTCCTGCCTCAGCCTCCTGAGTAACTGGGATTACAGGCACGTGCCACCATGCCTGGCTAATTTTTTGTATTTTTAGTAGAGACGGGGTTTCACCATTTTGACCAGGATGGTCTCGATCTCTTGACCTTGTGATCCACGTGCCTTGACCTCCCAAAGTGCTGGGATTACAGGCTTGAGCCACCGCGCCCGGCAGAACATTTTCATTTATAAAGCAAAGGCCGGCCAGGCACGGTGGTTCACACCTGTAATCCCAGCACTTTGGGAGGCCGAGGCAGGTGGATCACGAGGTCAAGAGATCGAGACCATCCTGGTCAACATGGTGAAACCCCGTCTCTACTAAAAATGCAAAAAATTAGCCAGGCATGGTGGCGTGTGCCTGTAATCCCAGCTACTCAGGAGGCTGAGGCAGGAGAATTGCCTGAACCCAGGAGGTGGAGGCTGCGGTGAGCCGAGATCACGCCATTGCACTCCAGCCTGGGTATCAAGAGTGAAACTCCATTTCAAAAAAATAATAATAATAATAATAAAAATAAAATAAAGCAAAGGCCTCTGACTTCACCCCTGGCTACCGCCCAGGTGATCCAGCACTCAGAGCGATGCCCCTGACCCCAACCCAGCCTGCCTCTCCAGCAGACTCTAGAAGAGTAGCGTTAGTTCTTTCACAGCTCTCCTGTCAAGAGTGGGAAAACACACAGTCACCTCCACTTCTCTCTGTTTCTTTTTGCATCATGGGCAGAATTTGAGGACAAGGTCAGGAGAAGAAGTCCACGACAACCGCAGAGAATGTAGGTATCCATTTCTGTTGGCCAGTCAATGTTCAGGCATGTCACCCTGGATGTTTCCTGGAGGGGCCTTGAGTTTCATTTTATTGGAGTTTGGGGAAGGCAGAGAGGGTGGGGTAAGGAGTGAGGGGTTTCTGTGGGCAGATTCACCCTTGGTGCAGCTGTGCTGGTCTTCACTTTCTTCCCTGAGGGAAATCAGATCCCTTGCAGTGAAGCTTTGCCTGGCAACAGTGTACACATATTTTTCATCTGTCTTGAGCACCGTATACTTTCTCATTCTTGTACCCAGGAGTGGCAGATAACGAGTAGAGACATAGCCCCTACATCATTACTTACATGAATAAATAGATAAATGAGAATCTTCTCTTTGCAATATTCTCCTGAGTATGGGCTGGTCATACTCGGGTATGGTAAGACATGAATACTCTCTGCATTCTAACCATAAAAATATGAATAGGAAAATTGGAAAAGAGCATCATTTTCAATCAATGGTGCTTGGAAAATTGGATAGCCACATGCAGAAGAATGAAACTGATTCCTGTCTCTTGCCATATACAAGTCAACTCAAAATGAATAGAAAATCTAAATATAACGCCCAAAACTATAAAAAATGTTAGAATAAAATATAGAAGAAACTTTCCTGGACATTGGTTTAGGCAAAGAACTTAAACTAAGACCTCGAAAGCACAGGCAACAAAACCAAAAATAGGCAAATGGGATTTATTTAACAAAAATGCTTCTGCATAGCAAAAGAAATAATCAGCAGAATGAAGAGACACCCTGAAGAATGTGAGAAAATACATGCGAAGCATACATCAATGAGGGACTAATCTCCAGAGTATGTAAGGAACTGAAACAACTCAACAAGGAAAACAAGCAAAAAAAAAAAAAAACTCATTAAAAAGTGGGCAAAGAACAGAGGCCTTAGAACTAATGCCACACATCTACAACCATCTGACTTTTAACAAAACAAGAAATAGGGAAAGGATCTGACAAAAACAAGCAATGGGAAAAGGATTCTGTATTTAATAAATGGTGTTGGGAAAACTGGCTAGCCACATGCAGAAAACTGAAATTACACCTTATACAAAATTAACTCCAGATAAATTAAAGACTTAAATATAAAACCTTAAACCATAAAAACCCTAGAAGAAAGTCTAGGCAATGTCATTCAGGACATAGGCATGGGTAAAAGCTCCCTGACACCAAAAGCAATGGCAACAAAAGCCAAAATTGACAAATGGGATCTAATTAAACTAAAGAGCTTCTACACAGCAAAAGAAACTGTCATCATCGTAAACAGGCAACCTACAGAATGGGAGAAAATTGTTGCAATCTAGCCATTTGACAAATGGCTAATAACCAGAATCTATAAAGAACTTAAACAAATTTACAAGAAAAAACAAACAAACCCATCAAAAAGGGGCCAAAGGATATGAACAGACATTTCTTCAAAGAAGACATTTATGCAGTCAACAAACATATGAAAAAAAGTTCATCATCACTGGTCATTAGAGAAATGCAAATCAAAACCACAATGAGATACCACCTCATGCTGGTTAGAATGGTGATCATTAAAAAGTCAGAAAACAACAGATGCTGGAGAGAATGTGGAGAAATAGGAACGCTTTTACACTGTTGGTGAGAGTGTAAATTCTACAACCATTGTGGAAGACAGTGTGGTGATTCCTCAAAGATCTAGAACCAGAAATTCCATTTGACACCACAATCCTGTTACTGGGTATATACCCAAAGGATTATAAATCATTTTACTATAAAGACACATGCACAAGTATGTTTGTTGTGGCACTGTTCACAATAGCAAAGACTTGGAACCAACCCAAATGTCCATCAATGATAGACTGGATAAAGAAAATGTGGCACATATACACCATGGAATACTATGAAGCTATAAAAAAGGATGAGTTTATGTCCTTTGCAGGGATATGGATGAAGCTGGAAACCATCATTCTCAGCAAACTAACAAAAGAACAGAAAACCAAACACTGCATGTTCTCGTTCATAAGTGGGTATTGAACAATGAGAACACATGGACACAGGGAGGGGAACATCACACACTAGGGCCTGTCAGGGTGGTGGGCTAGGGGAGGGATAGTATTAGGAGAAATACCCAATGTAGATGACGGGTTGATGGGTGCAGCAAACCACCATGGCACATGTATACCTATGTAACAAACCCAGAACTTAAAGTATAATTTTTTAAAAAAAGAAAAGAAAAATGAAAGTAAGAAACAGGTAAAAAAAAAAAAAGTGGCAAAGTACATGAATATACAGAAGACATACAAGGCCAGGGGCGGTGGCTCATGCCTGTAATCACAGCACTTTGGGAGACCGAGGCGGGCAGATCATGAGGTCAAGAGGTAGAGACCATCTTGGCCAACATGGTGAAACCCCGTCTCTACTAAAAATACAAAAATTAGCTGGACATGGTGGCACACGCCTGTAGTCCCAGCTACTTGGGAGGCTGAGGCAGCAGAATTTCTTGAACCCGGGAGGCAGAGGTTGCAGTGAGCCAAGATTGTGCCACTGCACTCCAGCCTGGTTCCGGGCAATAGAGCAAGACTCTGTCTCAAGAAAAAAACAACAAAAAAAAGAAGACATACAAATGATCAATATGTAAATGAAAGAAATGCTCAACAGCACTAGTCATCAAGGATGTAAAAATTAAATCCAGAATGAGATTACCCCAGTAAAAATGGCTAATATAAAGAGACCAAAGAGCAGATGTGGACAAGTTTGCAGGGAAGAGGGAACTTTTACATGTCGTGGACGGGAATGTAACCTAGTACAATCTCTATGGAAAACAGTGTGGAGATTTCTCAAAAACTAAAAAGAAAATTACCACTCGGTCTAGCAATCCTAGTACATGATATTTACCCAAGAAAAAATAAATCAAAGGGATACTGGCACTGCCATGTGTATTACAGCCCTATTCATAATAGCAAATATATGGAATCAACCTAAATGGCCATTGCCAGATGAAAGGAGAGAGAAAATGTGGTATATATTCACAGTGGCATACCATTCACTCATACAAATGAAAAAATAATCTTGTCTTTTTCAGACATCTGGTGATTATCTTAAGTAAAATAAGCCAGGCAAAAAAGACAAATATCGCATGTTCTCACTTACATGTAAGAGCTAAAAACTTTAATCCCATGAAGATAGAGAGTAGGAAGCTAGATAGCAGAGTCTGGGAAGGGTGAATCAGTGTGTGTTAATCCATATTCACACTGCTATAAAGATATTACCTGAGACTGGGTGATTTATAAACAAAAGAGGGTTCAGTGAATCACAGTTCCCCGTGGCTGGATTGGCCTCAGGAAACTTACAGTCTTGGGGAAAGGCAAAGGGAAAGCAAGACATATCTTACATAGCAGCGAGAGACAGAGAGAGAGAGGGAGAGAGAGACAGAGAAGGGGAAAGGGGGGGAGGGAGAGAGAGAGAGGAGAGAGAGAGAGAGACAGAGAGGGAGAGAGAGAGAGAGGAGAGAGAGAGGGAGAGAGGGAGAGAGAGAGAGAGAGGAGAGAGAGAGACAGAGAGGGAGAGAGGGAGGGAGAGAGAGAGAAAGGAGGGGGGGAGGGAGAGAGAGACAGAGGTGAGAGAGAGAGAGAGAGAGAGAGAGAGAGAGAGAGAGAGAGAGAGAGAGAGAGAGAGAGACCCAGCAGAGGGAAGCACCTACACTTATCAAATAACCAGATCTCCTGAGAACTCATTCACTATCATGAGAACAGCAAGGGGGAAATCCATCCCCATAATCCAATTACTTCTCACCAGGTCCCTTTGTCATCAGTAAGCAAGTGGGAATTAAAATTTGAGATGAGATTTGGATGAGGACACAGAGCAAAACTATATCATGGCAGGAGAAGGGGAGGTGGAGAAGGGGGTAGCAAAGACATGGAATCAACCCAAATGTCCATCAATCATAGACCGGATTTAAAACATGTGGTACATATACACCATGGAACACTATGCAGCCACTAAAAGAAACAAGATTATGTTCTTTGCAAGGACATGTATGGAGTGAGAAGCCATTATTGTTTATCAAAGTAGTGCAGGCAGAGAAAACAAAACACTGCATGTTCTCCCTTATCAGTCGGAGCTGAATGATGAGAACACATGGACACATGTCTGGGAACAACACACAACGGGGCCTGTTGGAGGGTGGGGGTGGGAGGAGGGAGAGCATCAGGAAGAATAGCTAATAGATGCTGGGCTTAATGCCTCGGTGGTGGTGTGATCTGTGCAGCAAGCCCCATGGCACATGTTCACCTATGTAACAAACCTGCTCATCCTGCACATGTACTCCTAAACTTACATAAGTTGGAAATTTTAAAACTTTATATGAATATTAGAAAAAGTACGAGGTCAAGAGATCAAGACCATCCTGGTCAACATGGTGAAACCCCGTCTCTACTAAAAATACAAAAATTAGCTGGGCACGGTGGCGCGTGCCTGTAATCCCAGCTACTCAGGAGGCTGAGGCGGGAGAATTGCCTGAACCCAGGAGGCGGAGGTTGCGGTGAGCCGAGATGGCACCATTGCACTCCAGCCTGGGTAACAAGAGCAAAACTCCGTCTCAAAAAAAAAAAAAAAGAAAAAAAGAAAAAGAAAGAAAAAGTACAAACATATAGTAAGATAGAAGGAATAAACTCAATGTTTGACAGCAGGGGGGCTACTATACTTAACAAAAATGTGTTACGCTTGGGTGATGGACACTCCAAATACCCTGGCTTGGTCACAAAATATTACATACATGTCACAAAATCTCACACATACCCCATAATTTGTGCAAATAAAAAATACGAATAGGAAAAGTGGAGATATGCAGGCTTCCTCTACTTGTGGAAGTTATTTCCTTTTAAAATAGTTTACTACCTCCTCTTTTCACAATTATCATTTGCTAATGACTACCATGAGTGCAGCCCCATGCTGAGATGTGGGAATGTGAGAGGGAGCAAGAGCCTGTTCTCAACACAGAAAGCAACAATGCCCAAGCAGGGCCAGAGATGTGGGGATGGGGGAGGAGCGACACTGATGTGAGGTCTCCAGGGTTCAGCTGACTCAGTCTCACTAAGGGCAGCTCAAAAGTGGAGGGTGAGGAGCTGATGTAGTGGCATCACGAACACAGTCATGTCAGTGACTGGGAAAGATTTTGAGGTTGGAAAGCTACATACAGAAGGACTCTGGAAATGGAGAGAAGTAAGAATCAGCCTGTAGATTCTGTGCTGGGAGGGGCTGAGCCCACTGTTGTAGGAGTGGAGGCTCTGGGCAGATGGGATGGGCCTGGCCCTGCAGGACATAGTATCAGTCTAAGGAGTTCAACCCACATCCCAAGAGCTGCAGATAGCTCTTAAGACTGCCTTAGTGTGGGAGGGAAGTGATAAAGTTTCCAAATAGTCATTAAGATACTGATATGAAGGATGGGTTTAGAAGAGGGAGGACTTGAAGCAGGACCTGTTCTTATGGCAGATGCCAAAGAGGCTAAGGTTCAAGTTCCTCTTTACCATGTCACACCTTTGAACTTGGGCAGATACCTTACTTATATTTTGAATTATGATTTTATTAGGGATGGAAATTTAAAAGTAAATTTTCAGCTCTGATAAATGAAAGAGCTACTATACGGGAACTGGTTAATAGATGCATGTCAAGATGTTGACTTAACATTATTTTTTTCTTCTCCTATTGCTTAGTCTAGTAGGTGGAAAAACATAGCTCTGAAAACCCTCAGGAAAATCATGGCTAGAGGTGAGAATTTGAACTAAATAGGATGGATGAGCCAGGATAACACCAATTGCCAATGTTATTTTCCGTTTTTTTTTTTTTTTTTTTTTTTTTCTTAACATAACTTTGGAAGGTTCTCGCTCTCTAAGCATGGATGAGCCAATGGGAGGTGATTAGTTTTTTGAGGATGACCACGGTGCTACCTAAACAGAAGTGGGGAGGAATGATGTGCTCAAGAACACCATGGCAAGACTGAGCTGCTGGAGTGACTGCCGCCGACAACTGTGGCAGAGCTTTGCTGTGCAGACCACTGTGTGTCTCCGTGTTCCTAATCCATCCACAGTCCTGTCTGCCACTGTGAGCATGTTTTCCCAGTGTGTAGGTGCAGTATCTGCATGTGTTATTTTGCCGTTGTGCAGCCTGTTCTTCCCAAATGGTGCAATCACGCCAGGTAGTTCCCACTTCTGATGCTTGGAGGTACTTAAAGGAGAATGTATCTTGATATTAGAGATAAAACCTGCTCTTAAAATAGTGCTGAAATAATGCCTTTATTAAGCTCTCAATCTCAACTGAAACAGGAAAAAGCACTTGCCATAGTTTTACCCTTTTATTTCCCTCAGGATCCTATGAGATATTTTATTGTCCTTAGTGTAAGAATGAGGAAAGTGAGATTCAGGAAGTTAAAAACCTTGTCTAGGAGTCTCATAGCGAATAGGTAGAGAAGGCAGTATTTCAACATGGGGCTTGTCTCTAGAGTCCTCATTTAAATGTCATATTGATAGTGGAAAAGGGAAAAATTACCAAGATATTTTGTGAGCAGCTCTAAATGGTCAGCAGTCCTGAGAATAGCCAGTATATCTATCTTTAAACATGGAAATGCAGTCTCTCCACATCAGGATGTTACTGTTTAGCGTTTTAGCCCACGCCTAATATTTATTGCAAGACCTTTCTCTTAGTCCGCCATTCTGTCAGTTTGGTGGCTGTGTGGTCCAGTTTCCTTATAGGAGCACTGCTGAGTGTGTTGTTACGATAGCAGATTTCTGTGAGTTCTTGCTCTATGTTTTTTTGTGGAGGCTTCTGCCCTTCAGGTCTCTTAGCTTAGCAACTAAGTTGGGGCTCAACAAATACATGCTAAATTAGCTCATTAAGTCTCCAGTGGGTAAAGCTGTCTTTACGCAGCATGGCATGTGTGACTCCTATGCAGAACTCACCTGCTTGTGCCCCTGCTCAGATTCTGTTTTGCACCTATGATTTTTAATTGTAGCCGTTAACAATGAACACACTAAGAACGACAAGTCAAGCATTGCACTACTGCTCTGGGTTAGTTCTTTTATTAACCCCACCAAGATTTAAGTGAGAGGTGCCAGCTCCTCAATCTCCGTATCTCCTTTGCACCTTCACTTACACCATTAGCAACTTCAAGACAACAGTTTTATCTTTCCAGTTCTCACTTTTTGGGCTGTTCAAAGCTGTTCACACCTGTCTTGGCTCACCTGGCCCAGTCTTCAGTTTGTAGAACAACCTAAACACCTTTTTCCTTGAGACATTTATCCTTGTCTCAATTGTCATTAGACTGTTTCCCTGGGGGTGCCTCTGCAGTGAGTGGTCCCTGCCACTGTGACCTGGTGAAGGCATCTGTGCCCTCCACGGCCACCTCTTCTGGCAGCACCTCTGTTGATGTGACGGGCTCTGAATCACAAGCCTTCCTTCTTGTTCCACATGTAGTTATTGGATCTTCTATAAAACCTTTTAATCTTTCTCTCTTTACAGTTGCCTCTGCCATTTTGCAGTTTCATTTGAGGCTAATCAGATGTTTGTGCTGTGATCTTTCTTTAAATAGGAGTTGCTGTGCAGGACTGAGTGGCTGCCTTACTCATCCACGCAGGCCATTTCTCGGGTCCCTTGGCGTTTGCACTTCAGCCTCTCTGGGCACTCGATGCAATGTCCCAGTGTCTCTATGGAGTCTCCAAACTGACTTCTTATTTTTTAAGTTTTCTTTTTTTAACTTTTTGACTCAATGGGCTGTTAAACACTTTCTTCCAAGTTTTAAGTCCATCCTTTTGAAACTCTTTGTTTCCCTATCATCTCCAAGGAAATCCTCAAGGGCTGAAAACATCAAACCTGCTTGTGCAGTGACCACTGATCCTCGTGGGATGCTCTGGGTCTTCCCAAGTCACTTTCTGGGCCAGAGAGCCTGAATGCAGTTTGGAGAGTAAGCTATGCATTAGACTCCTTTGCAAATCCAAATAATGGGTGGTTTTCTTAGTACTCTTGTGAACACGCGGCAGATTCTTTCCAGATTGGCTGAATGTCAGGAAACTGCGTGGAAAGGACTGCAGTGTCTCTGCTCCCTTTTGTCCAGCTGCCACCTCCCTGGCTAAATGAGCTGGAGCCCACCAGACAGCTGGGACTCCATGTGGTAGACCTTGAAATAGCTCCCAGTTCTGGGAAACTCATGCATGCAAGTAGCCAGCCCTAGTAACTGGAGCATGATGGACCATGCCAGTAGCTCTGCTGTTGGATGGAGCAGGCATTGTTTCCACAATAAGGGGCTCCATGAGGGCAAGAGGGCTGGTGGCCCATCTGAGACCCACTGTGGCCCTGACTTCAAATCAGGGCTGTAGGAGTGGCGAGGAAGCTGCAGCACCTGTGACAGCAGAAGTTCTTCTTTCTGAATCGTAGTTTGTAATTGGGATGTTCCAAACTTTCTGCTCAGAATAAATGAAAGAATTCTTTGCTTCCAAAAAATGTCTTTGTTCCTGCTCTCTCATACTTTAACACGGTGAATGTCAGCCTGGCACTGTTATCCTTAAGCACAGAATATGCAAAATATCCCATCTCCCATTGATTTTCACTCTATTCTAAGGTGACATGCCTTGTGGAGAAACTCAGGGGGTTTAAGTAACACGTACATCATAGTGCACTCATGAGAAAAGGGTGACAGTCCTTGGGAACTTAGAGAACTCTGCGTCTTTAAGAACCTGCCCAGGATTAGGTTATGGATCTGCAGCCCTAAAGATTTTTCAGAATATGAAAAATTATGTTTATTAGAAACAAGTCTTTTGACTCATGTTTTTTAGAGTCTCTTTCCCTTTTCACAATGTATAGTCTATTACTCCCTATGAAGGAAATTTTAAAGAGTCTCTTTCCCTTTCACAATGTACAGTATATTACTCTCTAAAAATAACTAATTTTAGTAGTTAATGTTAGCCAGGAAAGGCTCCTGGAGCACGTGTGTTGATCCCGTTTGCTAAGCTCGCATGTTTCCATACATTGAGCCATAGGTGTCTGTGAGCAGAAGAGCCACAGTGGCAGGACATCTCCACAAGCCCTCCTGGTTACGTTCCAAGTGAGTGTTTTTCTATAGGAATACTGTCAGATGGTATATATAACCATCCAAAGTCTGTTTTTCCCTAACAATGGTATCAATTTTTCTGGTACAATTATAAACAAGAGCATGCTCTGTGGACCTTGCTCCTGGTGGGCAGGGCTGCCTATGTGATTTATAGGACGGAGTTTAAAATGAAATTTCAAGGACCCTTGTCCAGAAACTATTAAAAATTTTATCTGGGCATGATGGCTCAAGGGAGGCCGAGGCAGGCAGATCAGTTGAGGTCAGGAGTTCGAGACCAGCTTGGCTAACATGGTGAAACCCCGTCTCTACTAAAAATACAAAAAGTAGTGGGGTGTGATGATGTGAACCTGTATTCCCAGTTACCTGGGAGTCAGACGCAGGAGAATCTCTTGAACCCAGAAGGTGGCAATTGCAGTGAGCGGAGATTGCACCACTCCACTGCAGCCTGGGCAGCAGAACAAGACTCGGTCTAAGAAAAAAATTATTGAAAATTTCAACATGATGACAGATGGGCATTAAACCAAGCAGAGGGCCCTCTGAGTCAGGGGTCATTTTTGACTACAGAGTTGCCCTTCGTGTAACTGATCATGGCAGTGAACACCACAGTTTGGGTCACGGCAGTTGGATCCTCTTCAGTCCCCTCCCATTAGTCTCTAAAGTCCCAGCACCAGTGGTGTGTGCCTGTTAGTATCTTACAGGATAATCTAGGTCCTTATGCAGGGGTCCACCTGGGCCTTCCTATGCCCCTCTAAGTCTGAAGCTCAGCCCTGTGGTCTTCACCCCTGTAGTTACAATTAGACTAAATGCCAAATTAGGAAGGCATTCCTAGAACTTTTCAAGCCCTGAGGGAATATGGTGCTTTCAGTCTTTATAATTTCAATGTGCCTTAGTTACAAGAGCTATCTTTATGCACAGACAGTGAAATGAGGCATGCAGAGGTGAGTGAATCACTTCAGAACATGCAGACAGGGAGGAATTTGCTTCAACTCCATACCAGGTTCCAGTTGCATAAATCAATGTCCGTACATTTTTGTTGGCTATACTAAAGAAGATTTTACTATCTGGCCTTTGCATCTTGGGGACAGTAGAGTTTTTATGAGTTTCCGATTAAAGAACAGAAAATGGGAATAGATTCCACTAACGCTGCATGAAGTCGCAGCCTTTTCCTGGATATTTTCTCAGTTACTTTCCGCCTCAGCTCCTTCCCATTTTATGGATGAAAACAGAGGCAGAAGATCTGAGTGAGCTGCTGAATATGGCACAGCCTCCCAGAAGATAAAGTGCCCAGGCCGGTCTTGGAGCTGGCACTGTTCTCATGGTATGGCATGGCCTTTGTGACAACAAAGGGAAGACTGTTCATTCATTTACTTGTTCAGTAAGTTCCTGCTGTGTGATCACTCTGACTGAGGTTTGTTGTTAGATCCAAGGGAAATAAGAGAGAGGAATAAAGCCAGGTGTCTTGTGCTGTTGAAATTCCATGTCTAATAAAGGCAACTAAACACAGCAACAATTACTGTGATTAGATCCAAGATGGCTGATCGCTAACAGCTCGGGATTGTAGCTCCCAGTGAAAGCCCAGAAAACGAGAGGACACCACACTTTCAGATGAATTTTTGTCACTCACGGACCAGAGGATTTCCAGCGGAGGAGCCCCACGGGTCGCCAGCGCGACTCTTGTAGCCGGCGCAGCGCTTTTGCTGGCACCTTGGCGCGGTAGCTCTTCGTGCAGAGTAAACGGGACTGGTTCCACTACTGACTAGTGTTTGGAGCTCTGGGAAGGCAGAGCCACTTGTTGCGGACTCAAGAGGGAAGCCAGACTGGAGATTCCCAGGCAGAAGAGCACCATCAGTCTTATTGCTGCTGTTTTGGCCGGCGCAGTGGGTTACTCAGATTCCAGCACTAGGAATCAATAAATTGGACGTCCACTCAGAAACCTAATTAGAAAGGCAGTAATTGTAAAAACAACAGATGGATAAATTCATAATAAAGGGAAAAAAACAGCCTAAAAAGGCCAAGAATACCCAAAATCAGAATCCCGCTCCATCTACAGGGGATTGCAATTCCTCATCAGCAACGGAACAAGCCCTGATGGAAAAGGACTGTGTTCCATTATCTGAAGTGGGCTTCAGAAGGTGGATGATAAGAAGTTTTTGGGAGTTGAAAGAACTTGTTCTAACCCAATGTAAAGAAACTAAGAACTTTGAAAAAAAGGTTTGACGAAATGCTAAAAAGAATGGACGATATAGAGAGGAATATCGTTGAAAAATACAACACTAGAACTTAGTGAAATATGCACAAGTTTGAACAGCCGAATTGATCAAGCAGAAGAAAGGATATCAGAGGTCAAAGACCAACTTAATGAAATAAAACAAGAAGACAAGAATAGAGAAAAAAGGATAAAAAGGAATGAGCAAAGTCTCCAAGAAATATGGGACTATGTGAAAAGACCTAATCTTCGTTTGATAGGTGTACCTGAATGCGACGGAGAGAATGAATCCAAGCTGGAAAATACTCTTCAGAATATTATCCAGGAGAATTTTCCCAATCTAGCAAAATAGGACGCTATTCAACCCCAGGTAATACACAGAACACCACAAAGACATTCCTCAAGAAGAGCAACCCCAAGGCATATAATCGTCAGATTCACCAGGGTTGAAATGAAGGAGAAAATACTAAGGGCAGCCAGAGAGAAAGGTCAGGTTACCCACAAAGGGAAGCCTATCAGACTTACAGCAGATCTCTCAGCAGAAACCCTACAAGCCAGAAGAGAGTGGGGGCTGATCTTCTACATCCTTAAAGAACATAATTTTCAGCCCAGAATTTCATATCCTGCCAAAGTAAGCTTCACAATTGAAGGAAAAATAAAATCTTTTATGAACAAGCAAGTACTCAGAGATTTTATTACCACCAGGCCTGCTTTACAAAAACTTCTGAAAGAAGCATTATACACAGAAAGGAACAACCAGTATTAGCCTTTCTAAAAATATACCAAAAAGTAAAGAGCATCAACATAAAGAAGAATTTACATCAACGAATGGATAAAATAGCCAGTTAACATCAAATGGCAGTAACCCTAAATTTAAATTGACTAAATCCCCCAATCAAAAGATACAGCCAAGACCTAATGGTATACTACATCCAGACCCATTTTATATCCAGAGATACACAAAGACTCAAAACAAAGGGTTGGAGAAAGATTTACCAACCAAATGGAGAGCAAAAATGAATAAATAAACAAAAAGCAGGAGTTGCAATTTTCGCATTTGATAAAACAGATTTCAAAGCAACAAAGATACAGTGGTGAAAGGATCAATGCAATAATAAGAGCTGAGGATCCTAACACCCAGATACATAAGACCCATAAAGAGATTTAGACTCAACGAGACAGAAAATTAATAAGGATATCCAGAACTTGAACTCAGATCTGGAACAAGTAAACTTAATAAGTATTTATAGAGCTCTCCACTTTAAATACACAAAATATACATTCTCCACTTTAAATACACAAAATATTGATTGGTCATTATTAATACCCATTTTTAGAATAAAGCAATATTCCTGTTCTCTCTCCCCCTTTTTCTTCCTCTTTCTTCCTCTCCTTCTCTCCTTAAAAAAAAAAAAAAAAAAAAAAAAAAAAACAATTACTGCAGACACTTCCCTCCAGGTTCAGAGTGCTGCGTATGCTCAGGCCCTCGGAGGTCCATGGCGGGCTCCAGCTGTGGATTCACATGGAATTGTGTTCTTGAAAATTTGCAAAACTGAAATATATTAACCACAGTCAGATAAGTTTCTTGTAGTGGCATACAGAGTAATTTCATTGCTTAAAAATCCCGATTCATCCCTCTTTTTCTCTAATCCCTTTCTATTGTCTTCATAGTTTTACCTTTTCCAGAATGTCGTATGGTTGGAATCATACAATATGTATCATTTTCCATTGGCATCTTTCAGTTAATAATTTACATTTAAGTTTCCACCATGTCTTTTTGTGCCTTGATAGGCCCATCTCTTTTTTTGTAAGTATTCCACATTTTTTATAAGTTTTACCTGGGTGTACCGCGGTTCACTGATCTATTTGTCGCTCGAAGGACATCTTGGTTGCTTCTAAGTTTTGGTCATTATGAATTAAGCTGCTATGACATCCTTGTGTAGGTTTTTGTGTATACATAACTTTTCAAATCCGCTGGGTAAACATCAAGGAGTGTGACTGATGGATCATGTTATAAAAGTATGTTTAGTTTTGGGATAAGGTGCCAAGTTCTTCTGCAAATTGGCTGTATCGTTTTGCATTCCCACAAACAATAATTGATAGCTCCTGCATTTCTCTGTCATCATTAGCATTCTATCTTGCCAGTGTTCTAAATTTTGATAATTGTATTACATGTCTCGTAGTATCTAGTTATTTTAGTTTGAATTTCCCTGATAACCTATTATGTTGAAGATCTTTATGATTGCTGATTTGCCGTCTACCTATTTCCTTTGGTGATGGGTTTGTTAAGATCTTTGTTTAATCAGGATGTTTGTTTTCATATTGCTGAGTTTTAAGAATTCTTTATATATTTTTGTTGAGTTCTCTATCAGAATGTCTTTCATAAATATTTTCTCCAAGTCTGTGACTTGTCTTTTTATTCTTTTGACATTGTCCTTTGCAGAACAGAAAATTTTAAGTATAATAAAGTCCAGCTAATTAATTCTTTTTTTTCTTTTTTCACAGATCACAGCTTTGGTGATGTATCTGAAAAGGCATTTACATGCATTAGCATTTGTTGAAAAGAGTCTACGTTTTATTCTCTTTTGTGCTTTGTCAAAGATTAGTTGACTGCATTCATATAGGTATATCTCTAGGCTCCCCATTCCGCTCCGTTGATCTATGTATTAGTTTGCCAGGGTCACACTATAGGTCTATTTCTAGGTTCCCCATTCCGCTCCGTTAATCTATGATTAGTTTGCCAGGGTCACACTATAGGTCTATTTCTAGGTCCCCATTCCGCTCCGTGGATCTATGTATTAGTTTGCCAGGGTCACACTATAGGTCTATCTCTAGGTCCCCATTCCGCTCCGTGGATCTATGTATTAGTTTGCCAGGGTCACACTGTCGTGATCACTGTCACCGTACCATAAGTCATTAACTTGCGTAATATCAGTCTTCCAACTTTGTTTCTGTCTTCAATATTGTGTTGGATATTCTTGGTGTTTTGCCTCTCCAGAAAATCTTCAGAATCAGGTCGTTAATATCCAGAAAATAATTTGCTGACATTTTTACTGGTATTGCATTGAATCTATAAATTAATTTGAAAAGAACTGACATCTGAACAATATCAAGTCTTTCTATTTATGAATGTGGAATTGGTCTTCAGTTAGTTTGTTTTTCTTTGATTTTTCTCTACAATTTTGCAGTTCTGCTCATCAGGATCTTGTATATGTTTTGTTAGATTTATTCCAAAATATTTCCCTTTTTGGGTGGCAATGCCACCCAATGGTATTATGTTTTTAATTTAATTTGTCAATGAAAAAATTTTACTTGTTCATTGCTTGTATATTTGACTTTTGTATATTAAACTCATATCCTATCTTGCTATAGTTTACTCAATAGTCCCAGAAGTTTTTTGTCAACTTTTTCTGATTTCTACGTAGACATTTACATCATCTGTGAATAATGACAATTTTATTTTTTCCTTTTCAATCAGTATATTTTTTATTTTCTTCACTCAGCTTATTTCATTAACTAGTACAATAGTGAAAATGTGTCTTAAGAGAAGAAATGTGTGCCTTGCTCCACATCTCAGTGGAAAAGTTCCTAGTTTCTCACCGTGAAGTAAAATACTAATTTTAGGATTTTTGTCAATATGCTTTATTAAGTTAAAGAAGTTACCTTCTATTCTCAGTTAATTCAAAGCTGTTTTTAGTATAAAAATTGATGGGTATTGGATTTTGTCAAATGCCTTTTCAATATTAGTTGATATGATAATGTATTTTTTTTTTCTTCTCTAGCCTGTAAATGTGATAGATTAAATTAATTTATTTTCAAATGTTGAACCAGCCTTGTATTCCTGGTCATTCCTAAGCTAAATCTCACTTAGTCATGTTCTATAACTATTGTTAATACATTGTTGGATTCAACTTACTAATATTTTGTTGAAGATTTTTTTCCAGCTATATATATGAGAGGTATCACTCTGTGGCTTTCTTTTCTTATCATATTTTTAGAGGATTTTAATATTAGGACAATGCCTGCTTCACAGAATAAGTTAGGAAGTAATCCCTTTGCTTTTATTTTATAGAGGAGATTGTGAAGACTTGATATAATTTTTCTTTTAAATGCTTGGTGGAGTTCACTAGTGAACCCATCTGAGCCTAGTGCTTTCTGTTTTGCTAGGTTATTAATTATGGATTCAAATATATATATATATAGTCAGCCTTCTTTGGGATCTGTATCTGCAGATTCAACCAATTGCAGATCATAAATATTTGAAAAGCCAATAAAATCCATAATAAAAATAATATGATTTAAAAAGTTATATAGCATAACAACTATTTACATATTATTTACATTGTATCAGGTATTATAATTAGTCTAGAAATTATTTGAAATATATGGGATAATCTGTGTATGTATACAGTTGTTCCTCAGTCTCTTTGGGCAATTGGTTCCAGGACCCCACATACGTACCAAAATTATATAAAATGGAATTGAACATCCATGAATTTTAGAGCTAGAGCAGAAATCACTGAAGTTGAAAGCACAAAATCAAATTTTATATAATGTATAAAAATATATAAATGTATATATTACATATAACTTTATATTTTATAAAAATATAAACATATTTTTATATAATTCTGTATAATGGAATTGAGCATCCCTGAATTTTGGTATCTGTGGGAGGTTGTGGAACCAATTGTTTAAGGAGACTGTGGAACAACTACATATTTGCAGATTGTCAATTTCTTCCCGTATGAATTTTGCTACAGATCTCACTCTATACACTGATTTCATTGTATCTAGCCAAGTTTGATAAACTGTGTTTTATTTTCGTTTTTAGTAAAAATTTTTTGAAGTTTCCTTTGAGATTTTTAAAGTTTGACTCCTGTGTTACTTATAAGTGTGTTGTTTAATCTCCCAATATTTTGAGATTTTCCATTCTTTCTATTATTTTCTTTTAGTGTAATTTCATTGCTATCTGAAAACAGACACTGTATGATTTTTTTTTTTTAATTTGTTAAGATGTGTTTTCTGACCCAGAGTCTGATGTATTTTAGTAAATGTTCCATAGGGCTTGAGAATAACATGTATTTTGCTTTGGTGAGGTAGTCTATAGTTGTCCATTAAATCCAGTTGATTGATGGTGCTGTTGAGTTTAAGAATGTTCTCATTGGTTTTCTCTGTGCTAGATCTGTCCAGTTCTGACAAAAGCATATTGAAATCTCTAACTATGGTAGTGGATTCTTGAATTTATTCTTGCAATTTAGTTTTTGCTCAAGTATTTTGATACTCTGTTGCTAAGCACATGCATGCTGAAGACTGCTATGTTTTGTAGGTTGTCTGATTACTCTGTTGATAGTTTCTCTTGCTCTTTAGTTTAATTAGATCTCATTTGTCCATTTTTTGATTTTGTTGCAATTGCTTGTGACATTTTCATCATGCAATCTTTGCCTGTGCTTATATCCTGAATGGTATTGCCTAGGTTTTCTTCTGCGATTTTTAGTTTGGGGTTTTAAATTTAAGTTTTTAATCCATCATGAGTTGAGTTTTGTTTATGGTGTAAGGAAGTGGTCCTATTTCATTTTTTTTGCAAATGGATAGCCAGTTCTCCCAGCACCATTCATTAAATAGGGAATCTGGATGGGTATGGTGGCTCACACCTGTAATCCCAGCACTTTGGGAGGCTGAGGTGGGTGGATTAATTGAGGTCAAGTGTTCAAGACCAGCCTGGACAACATGGTGAAACCCCATCTCTAAAAAAAAAAATCTGGGCATGGTGGTGAGTGCCTGTAATCCCAGCTACTTGGGAATCTGAGGCAGGAGAATCACGTGAACCCAACGGGCAGAGGTTGCAGTGAGCCAAGATTGCACCGCTGTACTCTAGCCTGGGCAACAGAGTGAGACTATCTCAAAAAAAAATAATAATAATAAATAAATAGGGAATTCTTTCCTCATTGCTTGCTTATTTCAGGTTTGTGAAGATCATATGGTTTTAGGTGTGCAGTTTTATTTCTGGATTCTTTATTCGGTTTAATTTTTTTAGGTGCCTGTTTTGGTATGAGTACCATGCTGTTTTGGTTACTGTAGCCCGATAGTATAGTTTGAAGTCAGGCAGCATGATGCCTCCAGCTTTCTTCTTTTTTGCTTAGAATTACTTTGGTTTTGTGGGCTCTTTTTGTTGGTTCTATTGAACTTTAACATTTTTTCCCCTCATTCTGTGAAGAATCTCCAGAGTAGTTTCATAGAAATAGCATTGAATCTATCAATTACTTTGGGCAGTATGGCCATTTTCATGATATTGGTTCTTTCTGTCCATGAGCATGGAATGTTTTTCCATTTGTTTGTATCAGTTCTGATTTCTTTGAGCAGTGTTTCGTAGTTATTTAAAGAGGCCCTAGACTTCCCTTGTTAGCTGTTTTTTGGTGAGGGGGGCAGAGTTTTGCTTTTGTTGTGCAGACTGGGGTTTAATGACATGATCTCAACTCACTGCAATTCTCCTGCCTCAGCCTCCTGAGTAGCTGGAATTACAGTCATACACCACCACACCCAGCTAATTTTTCATGTTTTTAGTAGAAATGAGGTTTCACCATGGTGGCCAGGCTGATCTTGAACTCCTGACCTCTGGTGATCCACCCACCTCGGCCTCCCAAAGTGCTGGGATTACAGGTATGAGCCACCATGCCCAGCCATTCTTAGATTTTTAAATTCTTTTTGTGGCAATCATGAATGGGAGTTTATTAGTCATTTGTTTCTAGGCGCCTGCTGTTGGTGTACAGGAATGCTCTTGACTTCTGCACGTTTAATTTTGTATCTGGAGACTTGGATAAAGTTGCTTATCAGCTGAAGAAGCTTTTGGGCTGAGACAATGGTGATTATCAGATACGGAATTATGTCATCTGCAAGCAAAGAATTTGACTTCTTTTCTTCCTATCTGAATACTCTTTATTTCTTTCTCTTGCCCGATTGCCTAGGCCAGAACTTCCAATAGTATGTAAAGAAGAGTGGTGAAAAAGGACAACCTTGTCTTGTGCTGATTTTCAAGGGGAATGCTTCCATTTTTTTCTCATTACATATGATATTGGCTGTGGCTTTATTATATATGGCTCTTAATCTTTTGAGGTGTGTTTCTTCAATAATTAGTTTTTTGGGGAAGAGTTTAATATAAAGTGATATTTAATGTTTTCAAATGCCTTTTCTGCATCTACTGAGATAATCATGGGCTTTTGATAATCATTTTGTCTTTGGTTCTCCTTATGTGATGAATCACATTTATTAATTTGTGTATATTAACCAGCTTTCCATCCTGGAGATAAGGCCTACTTGATCATCGCAAATAAGCTTTTTGATGTGCTGCTGTATTAGGTCTGCCAGTATTTTGTTAAGGATATTTGTGTTTATGTTTATCAAAGATATTGTGCTGAAGTGTTTTTTGTTGTTGTATCTCTGTCAGGTTTTGGTATCAGGATGATGCTGGCCTCGTAGAATGAGTTTCGGAGGAGTTCTTCCTTTTCAATTTTTTGAAGTAGTTTCAGTAGAAATGGTACCAGCTCTTCTTTGTATCTCTGGTAGAATTCAGCTATAAATCTGGTTCTGGCGTTTTTGGTGGTGGTGGTGGTAGTCTATTTATTACTGATTCAATTTCAGAACTTGTTATTGATCTATTTGGTGATACAGTTCTTCCTTGATTCAGTCTTGGGAGGGTGTTTGTCTCCAGAAATTTATTCACTCCTTCAAGATTTTCTAGTTGATGTGCCTAGAGGTGTTTATAGCATTCTCTGGTGATTGTTTGCATTTACGTGGGGTCAATGGTAATATCCCCTTTATCATTTCTGATTGTCCAACCATTTTTTTTTTTTTTTTGAGACACCATTTTGTGTTTGTCGCCCAGGCTGGAGTGTAGTGCTGCAATTTCGGCTCATTGCAACCTCTGCCTCCTGGGTTCAAGCGATTCTCCTGCTTCACACTCCCAAGTAGCTGGGGTTACAGGTGCATGTCACCATGGCTGGCTAATTTTTGTATTTTTAATGAAGACAGGATTTCAACATCTTGGCCAGGCTGGTCTCTAACTCTTGGCTGCAGGTGATCTGTCCCCCTAAGCCTGCCAAAGTGCCCAACCATTTATTTGTAATTTGCATGTATATTAATATTTAAAGTTCACTTATTGTAGATAACTTACATGTGGGTCTTATTTTTTGACCCACTGTGATAATTTCTGTCTTCTACCTGATACATTTAGATCATTGACATTTAATGTGATTATTAATATAGTCAGAGTAATATTCACCGTATATGTCACTGTTTTTAATTTATTGCCCTCATTGTTTATTTCTATTTTTTTCCCACAATTTTGTCTACCTTTGTGGTTTTAATTAAGCATTTTGAATGATTTTGTTCTTCACTTTTCTTACACATTAGTTATCTTTTGTTTTTATTTTTTTACTTGTTGCTCTAAAGTTTGTCATATATATTTACAAGTAATCTGAGTCCACTTTCAAATAGCACTATTCCACTTTAAGCATAGTGCAAGAATCTTTTAATAACAAAGCAATTCTAATTCAACACTCCCATTTCTTATGTGATTGCTATCATTTACCTCACATATATAAGCATACACACACACACACACACACGCACACACACACACACACACATATATCTCCAAATAAATTATTTTGGACAATTATCTCTTAGACTAATTAAGAATAAGAAAAATAAGTCTTCCCATACCTTCACTTACTCCTTCTCTAACGTTTTTTCTTTCTGTGCGCATATCTGAGTTGCTGATCTATTTTATGACCTATAAGCTCTCTACAGAGCTAAGAGCTTCTTTTAACATTTCTTGAAAGACAGGTCCACTGGCAACGAATTTTTACAATTTTCCTTTGTGTGAGAAAGTCTTCATTTCTCCTTCATTAGTAGAAAATAATTTTGCAGGATAAAGAATTCTAGGTTGGTAGGCCTTTGTTTTGTTTTCTCCCTGAGCATTTACATATTGTACTGCACTCGCTACTTGCTTGCATGGTTTCTAAGAAAAAATTAGATTTGATTGTTACCTTTGCTCTCCTGTGGGTATTTTACCCTCTGGCTCCTTTCAGAATTTTCCCTTTTATTGTTAACTTTCTGCTATTTGGATATGTTATGACTAGGTGTAATGTTTTATTTTCAAATTTTGTTTTGCAGTGTGCACGAGTGTGTGTGTGGCGGGTATTTATCCTTTTTGATATTCTCCAGCCTCCTTGACTAGAGATTTTGTGTCTGGTATTAATTTGCTGGCATCTCTCAGTCAATATTGTGTCAAATATTTCTCCCGTTGTTTTTCCTTTTTCTTTTTCCTCTGGGGTTTCTCATGCACATGTGTGATGTCATTTGTAGCTGTTCCAGTTTTTAAATATTCTGATCTGTTTTATTGTTTGTGTGTTAGCTTTTTAGTCTTTTTTCTCTCTGCTTCTTTTGTTTTGTAGTTTTCTATTGATATACCCTCAAGCTCAGAGATCATTTTCTCAACTCTGTTCAGTCTACTAATAAGCCCATCAACAGCATTCTTCATTTCTGATATATTTTTTCAATTTCCAGTATTTACTTTTGTTTCCTTCTTAGAATCATAATGTGTCTGAATAAATTACCCATCTGTTTATGTGTGCTGTCTACTTTATTCTTTAGATTTCTTTGCATATTTCTCATAGTTGTTTTAAATTCCCAGTCGAATTGCAACATCCCTGCCAACATCCCACATCCCCGTCTGCTTCTCATGCTTGCTCTGTCACTTCAGTGTTTTTGTTTGTTTGTTTTCCTGGTAATTTTTCCTGAAAGCTGTACATGATGTACCAGGTAAAAGGAACTAGGGTATACAGGCCTTCACTAATGTGGTAGGAAGGTTAGGGGGAGAAGAAGCATTTTTATAGTCCTATGTGTAGTACCCAGTCTTCTGATGAGCCTGTGCCCCTAGGCTGTGGACCTCACAGGTGTTTCTCAGTTTTCCTCCCTCTTAGGTGAGACAGGGGGTCTAGAGTGAGCTGGAGTTGAGTGTTTCTCTCCTCCCAGAGACTAGAATGGGCTTGACTTGAACAATTTTCTTCTTGCAAATGAGTTATGATATGATAGAACCTCAACACATTAATCTCTGGTTTAACACTTTCTTGTTGTGGCAGGCCTTGTTAAGAACAGAGTGCTCTTGCACATTTCAGAATGGCTATGTTTCTCTCCCCTGTGGAAAGAAAGAGGGAGTTGGTTTCTGCTACTCACCATGAGAACCTGTCAGAACTCCTGGAGGACAAATTTACAAAAATGTGAGGGCCTACCAATGTCTGGGGCCCTTTGTAATTTTTTACTCTCAGACTTCCACACTGAGTCTCTAGTAATTCATGAATTAGAATTCGGGATTTTCTGCTCCAGCCCTGGTTTCTGTGGAGGCCTCAGTTCTTAGGTTCTGTCCCAGTAAGTTGTGATATCAGTATTGACCTGTCTATCTTCAGTTTTGGGAGCAGTGGTTTTCTCTGTGGCCTCAGTTCCCTGAGGGATCTAAGAAGACTTGCCAGTGTTTCAGTTGCCCAGCTTTTTCCTTATTGTTAGAATGGAGTGGCTGCTGCCAAGTTCTTTGCATGTGGAACCAGAAAACTGGAAGTCATTCTCCCCTTTTGACTTTCATTCTTCTCCATTTCTGAGCATATGTGAACCTGCCTGGAAGTAGTAGCAGCATGCAGCAGAGAAGGTGTAGTCAGAATGGAAAAGGCTGCGCAGGTATGATCTGAGTGTGACATTCTCAAAGACAATGGGGCATGCTAAAGGGAGCCACCTGCATTATGTGTGAGCTGCCCAGCTGCTGCTTCCTCCCAGGCACACATGCCACATCAGGACACTGCCTTCCTCCTGACACATAAGCAAGGGGCACAGTGGAGCCACAGGTTTGCCTGAGCATCACTGAGATCATCAACAATGCACTCAAGCTGGAAGTGACATGTCCTGGTTCCCACCTTGACCTCTTCCTGGCCTTCAAAGGGATAGTGTTGCCTGCTGGTTGAGAGTGGCTTCTGAAGTCAGGCCTGCACCTGGCTCCATGCCAACTATACTCTCTCTCCAAGGTTCCCACCCTCTCTATGCCTCAGCTGCCTCACCTGAGAAATGGGATCAATAAAGAGCCCTGCCTTATTCTGTTGCTGTGAGGAACACCTGGGCCAATGCTGAGCACCACTCAGAACCTCTGGCTGGCCCATGGCAAGTGCTCGGAAATGTTGTGAGCTTTTATTATCAATGCCCAGTGGATATCTGCATGTTTCAAAGTCTGGGGGGTGTCTCCATAGCGTATTGGTTTCAATGAAAAGGAGAGACTTTCCTTAGGAGTGACTACAGTTGGGTCTATTCTAATTAGATGTGTATCAGCAGAAGGCTCCCTTGGAAATGCAGATGACTAGATGAAATGAAAATTCATCCAGAAGATTAAGTTGAATACTTTCAGCCAAAGGGAGGGACACAGAGCTGAAACGTGGTGCTCAGCTCAGATGTGCGTGGCTCACCCTGCAGTGTCCTACAGACAGGCTGAGTGTGCTCTGGAGCCTGCACTTCTGTTCTGTGGGTTTTCTACCCAAACCCCACAAAACCTCTTTCCTTACCCAACAAGGACTTCAGCAGAGAAGACAAGAATTAATAAAGTCACCAATAGGACATTTTTCCAACACCACCTGTGTGTTCGATCTTTTTGACTTGTTTTCTGAAACGTAATTCTCTTCTGATAGAGTATATGTAAATTAGGGAGTTCTGAGAGCAGATTTTGGAAAATACAACTCATTTGCTTGTGGCTGAGGAAGTTTAAGAAGCTGCCATCCAATTGTGCTTCTCTGGCTTTCTTTGAGAACTTCAAAGTTTATTAAATCATTTCTATGTCCTTAATATTGCCCTTTTAATTTCAGTCTGATAAACTCTTGGCTTAAAATCTTGAGTCTCCCAAGTCATTCAGTATTCCAAATCATTCCACTGAGATGAAAAGAAGGACCAGTTGCTGGTTTGAGGTTGGAATTTAGAGGCTCCTGGGATGGGGATGTTTTGTGTCCTAGCAGTGATTGCAGAGAACAGTTGACTCTGTACTTCCCAAATTCAGGAAAATGGTCTCCTGGGATGTCCAGCTATGGCAGCAGGGGAGTTCCAGGCTGGGTCTGCAGGCAGACAGCCTATCAGCTGCCAGGCAGGAGGAAAGAGATAATCATGACATGGCAGAATAAAATACGTTATTTATCACTGTGCCAGTGTCACCAACCTGTTATTTTTATTGTTCTTCAGAGTAATGGAATTTATTAAGGCCATTTATCCTCAAGTCACATGGAAAACACTACGTTTGAATGATGAAGAGCATGTCTGGATATCCAAAGGCACGAGAACCTGAAAATGAGTTACAGAACTCCTTTCCAAAGCTGTAAAGTAAACTGTCTTTGAAAGCTTTAAAATTCCACCCTTTAAAGAAAACAGAGACTACTCCTGCGATGAGGCAGCCAAGCAGAAGTGGAAGTTCCTGAAACAGCTCAATTTAGGAAAATGTGAAAATTGCATGACGTTGGTGAAATCCCAGGCACAAAATAAAATGAAAACAGCTGTGGGCACAAAAGTCCCGTGTGGACGGCGGAGGCCATTTATCTCGGAAACTCGAGGAAGGAATTCCATGCAGTAACAACCACTGTGCATTTGGGAAAGGTCTAGAACCATGCGGCATGTCTCAGTCACTAGGAGGTTGTCGGTCACTTGAAAGACCTGGACCACGGAAGTGTGAGAGAGTGCTGCTCCCAGGGAGCAAGAGTCAGCTGTAGGCATTCGTAGACTTTGCAGAAAAGAGTCCCCACAGCACAAGAAATGGGAGCTCCGGATACAGCCTGATAGAGGGTAAGTGCCTCCGTGGACTTCCGGCTGCAAGGCAGTCTGTATGATGAACTGTGATGCTGGTGGCTCCGGTAGCTCACAGTCTCGCAAACGCTTAGCTCTGATAGTGCATTTATCAGCGCAAGCCTATTTCTTCCTCTCATCTACACTGGGCTCAACCAAGAGCTCAGGGCTGCTTCTTTGGATAGGCATGTCCTTCCATCCACCCTGTCTGGAGTTCACTAGCAGGGTGGACGAGCTGGCAGAGCTTCCAGGAGACAGGGACCGCTAGCTGGCCAGCGGGGAGACGGAGGAGACCGTGTGACTGCACATGGAGACAACGCTGCTGTGTACAGTTACGACTCTTGGTGCCATTTCAGAATGTCAGATTCTTCTGAAGATAAACCCCACCCTGGAAATTCTCTCCCCTGCTGGGATGGAAGTGATTCAGTGGAGCCTGAGCCTCTCTGGATGAACCTGCGGGCAGACCTGTGTTCTCCCAGGAGGACCTCGCTGCCTGTCAGGTTGCCAGGAGCGGCCACTGCTCTGTAGCCCAGGGCACCGTTGACTTGGGGATGCCCTCAAGTCCCAATTAGAAGAAAAACACTGCCTGAGAGAAAACGCAAGATAAATATGACGAGTCTTACTTTAATTAAGTTTGATTGAAAGTTATTCTGCATCTCGGGAAGCCAGAGCCAATTTTCACAATATGGCTTGCAAACCAAAGGCAAGTCTTCTAAGACTACGGGAGAACACAGGCCCTTCATTTGGCCTGGAGTGAGCTCAACTATACCTTCAGGCAGTGCACACACAAAGCAAAGTCTCTGCAGTTCCTAAAGGCTCAGACTCTGAACTACAGCACACTGTCCCCTTGTCAAATCTTTGATGGCTCGATTCTCCTTCCTTGCTTGGACAATCTTCCTGGAAATAGGTTCAGTTCACCAGGGGAGCAGTCCAGGGTGTGGCTCAGGCCTGGGTCCAAGTCTTCTCAGGCTTTCCCGACCCCACCCCCTACCATCCTACGAGGACGATGTGGTGGTGACTGATTCGCCTAAGATGTTGGCCTCAGAGTAGGCTGCAGTTTGGACTGTGGACTGGAGAGGGAAGGCGGGGCGATGGCTTTGAGGGTGACATTTTGATAGCCTCTACAACAATGGCAGACTCAATGCCGCAGGATACTCCTCTGGTACCTGGAGAGCTGGGATTTATTTCTTTAAATGAATAAATTATATCATATATCTCTTTACCTATTTATTTTTCTGCTGGGGATGGAGAGAATGATCATAGTTTCTTAAAGTGAAGGATTTTACACACAAAAAAAGGTACACAGTCACACAAACAGTTTGTGTACAACTCCACAGGATGCCACGATCTCCTGGCTTCGTGTGGTTCAGGCAGAGTGCTGGAGGTGCTGGAGGAACAGGTGGCTGTGTCTGGAGAGAGCCTGAGTGTCCAGCCATGGGAAGGCTACTGAGAGCCCATTCTATGCATGCTTGCTCTGCAGCAGGAGGACACACAGTGTGACCCGGGGCATCCCTGTCATTCCTCCTGGGAATGGGGCTGGCCCGGGGCATCCCCACATGGTAAAGCATGCTACAGTTGCGGTTTTGGGGGTGGTGAGCATCGGTGATGTTCACAAATGTTCAAAGCCGAGGGGGACTGACCTCTGCACTCCTACCTCAGTGTTCTCATCTCTACAATGAGCGCGGTGACAGGATCCATTTCAGCGAGGGTATCAGATGACTTACTGTATGTGGGAAAAGTTTTCCACCAATGCATGACGTATAATATTCACAAGTATAACTTTCTTGAGTGTTTCTGCTTTTATTCTAAATGTTTGCAATAAACAGTTCAAGTAAAATGTGGCTTTCTTTTTATAGGGCAGAAGCCTTTAGTGTAATTTCTAGATTAGTTTGGGCATCTTTCTTTATTTCTTTTTTCTTTCTTTTTTTTTTTTTTTTTTTTTTTTTTTTGAGGTAGTGTCTCACTCTGTCACTCAGGCTGGAATGCAATTGCACCATCTCGGCTCACTGCAACCTCCACCTACAGGGTTCAAGCGATTCTCCTGCCTCGGCCTCCTGAGTAGCTGGGATTACAGGCACCCACCACCATGCCCAGCTAATATTTGTATTTTTAGTAGAGACAGGGTTTCTCCATGTTGGCCAGGCTGGTCTTGAACTTCTGATCTCAAGTGATCCACCCACCTTGGCCTCCCAAAGTGCTGGGATTACAGGCGTGAGCCACCATGCTCAGCCAGGGCAGCTTTCTAACACGGACTCTTCTCATCTGGAGACATGGATGTCTCCTTAATTACTTAGCTAATTCTTTCCTCCTTTCGTGTTTTTGATATTCTCCTGTGTTTTACAATTATCATTATTAGGACCAGGATCTTTTTTCATTGTATTCCTAAACTATGGCTGCCCTACAGAAGGAGACAATGTTTTTAAACATAAGTTTATATATTGAACTTTCTTGCAAACTCAAATCCTTTTTTCATTTGCTTATCCTGAGTTTTTTTTTAAGTTATCAAAATCAGAAAAAAAATATTTGGACTTCTTTCCCTAATATTGTAACTCTATGTTATTACTTAGCTAGGAAGATCACATATTTATTATTCAAATCAGAGCACTTTGTCACGTAAAAAGGATTGGAGTCGCTTAGGAGCACCAACTATAAACAGGGACAGTCTCACGTCAGAGGGTGTTTGCTTCCCTGGAGGGGAGGCCAGGGTTGCATTGCGATAGCAGTGAGGGTAGACTGGTGGCAGCGAGGGACTGGTTGGTGGCAGCTAGGGCAGATTGCTGGCAGTGAGGGTAGATTGCTGGCAATGAGGAAGAGCTGGTGGCAGTAAGGGTGGATTGGTGGCAGCGACGATAGGTTGGTGGCAACAAGGGCAGATTGACAACAGTGAGGATGGATTGGTGGCAGTGAGGACAGCTTGGTGGCAGTGAGGGCAGATTGGTGGCAATGAAGATAAGTTGGTGGCAGCAAGGGCAGATTGCTGGCAGTGAGGGCGGATTGGTGGTGTTCCTGGTAGAATGTCAGCATCCAATTTGATGTCTGCTGTGGCTATTCAATTTCAGTGTGTAGGAATGACTGTTGGTGAGACCTGCTGCTTATATGCATATATCTGCATGTATCTGTATATGGGCATATGTATGTGTATGCACACACAGGTAGACACAGCGAGATGCAGGTAGGAACTTAAAGAACTTACTTTTAACTCACTAACGCTTAAAATACCCAGAAATCCATAAGTTTCTCATTGTTTCATGTGGTTTTCATCTTCCTGTCTATTAAGGTAAAGATTCGTATGCAGATTTCCTGGTGTTCAACACATTTGGCAACCCGACAGAAAACCTTACCTGGTCACAATATATCATGTTTAAACCACTGCTAGCTTAGGCTGCTAATATTTTATTTAGAACACGTTTGCCGCATGCATACCGAAGAGGTCTGTGTGTGTCCACCTGTGTATTTGTGTGTGTTACGTATGCATGTGCTACGTGAGTCGGGTTTTGTGTGTGCTTGTGTCGGTAGAATAAATCAGAGATTCTCTCCACGGAAAACCTCTTCCTCTGATTTGTGCAACGGTGTAATGCATGAGAAGAGAAAACAGCACCGCAGTGAACCGACCCAGGCCTTGGACCCTTTTACATGAGGCTTCGACCTTAGTCACACACACATCTTTAGAAATAAGTTGTCCCCCGTCTGTACAGGACTTTTCAGGAATGCAGCTCAGAGCACCTGCTTGTATGGTGCCCACACACAGAGAGCTAAGTCCAGTTCACAAGCGGCTTTTGCTGCGGTGTCCCTTGCATGATATTCCTTTCCTACAGATGTCCTCAATGTGAAAATGATGAGGTTCACATTTTTTTAGTGGCAATGACATGAAGTGCTGTCTGCAAAGCAGGAAAGGACTGTGCCTTAACTTTTACGAGACTCCTCTCCCCCCGTCTGCAAATGGAAGGAGGACTCCAGGTGGTCACAGAAGCAAAGGCCTCCCCTCCCACTCCCGGACCACGAGCCTACTGTGCAGCCTGACCACTGTTCGATGGAAGCTTCAGCCACGCTGAGCATTATTAAGCAATCGCCTAAGGGTACTTGTTTTCATCACTCCAATTCCATGAGTTTCTTCCTGTCTAGCCCAGCATCCCCTGTCATGTCTGCTAGTGACTCCTGGCGGCCTTCAGGCATCCTGGAAGCCAAGCCTCCCCGCTCTACCATCTCCCAGGCAGGTGCATGCTCCCTCCCACTCTTGTATTGCACTGTGCTGGTGTGCCGGGCCAACCTCACTCAACTGCACGGTCCTTTCTGGTCACAGGTGGGGTCCTGAACATTTTAGTGCTTCTAACCCCTAGCACAGCTCCCAGTACTTGGGAAGTAAAACTCTGGGCTCGTGTTCAGTGAGTGAGCAAGAAAAAGACCACATAGCTCTTCCCAGTGCAGCCCTGAGACGCAGAGCAGAGAAGGTGCCTGGGCGCAGGTGAAGGCCAGCATCAAGCCCTTGTCAGTGATGGGCTCCATCCTCCCAAGAGACCTCGCTTGCTTGACTCTCAAGAGCACCGGATCAGCCAAATTACAACCCAGTCCTCCCAGACTCCAAGTCACCAGTTTCCTGAGCCTGGAAGCATACCTGAGTCCCAATCCTGCTGGACGTATTATTTTTATGAACTATGAAATGGTTATAGAAACTCATTTACATCAACAATTTATAAACTCCAAAGATGCAGCAATGCTTTGGGGATGTCAGAAAAATGTTATTTACAAGTCACACTTCACTATAATTTATAGAGATTTACCCCCTGGGTCCCTGGAATTGAATTGGAAAGTAAGAAGAGCATTTCTAGATCTATCATTTGCATATTTATTGGCACTTATCTGCAGATGTGACGCTGGCTCCATCTCTCCTGCCTGCTTTTCCTGCGTTCCATGTTTGCAGTCATGGACACTTATTAAGCACCCACTGTATACCAGGCGCAGGATGAAGCCCTGGGGCAGAGCTAAGAGGACCCTATGCCTGCCCTTGAGATATTTGCATTTCAGGGCAAGGGCAAGGAGAAGAAGGTTGGGGCTGTGGGTAGTAAGTGCTAGGAGTGCACCGTCCATCTTCTTGTCTTCTTTGTCCAGGAGGAAGAACTCACACAGGGAGGCATCAGGGCTCTGCCTTCCACACACAGAGGCCCCCTGGGCATCAGAGGGCTGGGACATCCCTTCCTCTCCCAGTGGCCTGGCTGAATGTTCCCAGGGAGCTGCACAGGGTTGAGCCTGGGCCCCTGCTGGGCAGCCTCCTCCCCCTCCTTACCACACTCACTGTGAGTGTGACTGGTCACCAAAGAGCAAGAAGTGGAGTAGCCCCCAAGGCCCCTGTGGACTCTAGCGGCTGTCCCACACACTGCTGACGTCCCCCAACACTGCAGACCAGACAGCCCAAGTACACCAAGGCCTTGGCCTTAGCCTGTTTGTGTCCCCAGCCCCTGACCATCAGGACTGGGTGTCCCTCCAAAGACAGACCTGGGGTCAATCCTGTGGCCTTGGTATGGACGGGTCCTGAGACTCAGTTGCAACCCCTTGCTCCTGAGGCTGCTGAACCTGGGTGGGGAGTGTCCACCATCAGCCCGATTTCTGAGCAGAGCATAGGAGGTCCTAACAGCAGAGGACCCTCAGTGCAGGCCCTGTGTGGGGAGGTGGGGATGAGGATGCAGTGGTGGAGTTGTGAGGTCCCCTGTGTGTCCCCCTGTGGAGCAACCCAGCCGCTGCCAGGGTGCTGCAGCCTGGGGATATCACATCCTCTTAGCAAGCAGAGTGCCAGGCAAGGCACCTGGGAGGGGCTCAGGAGCCTGTCCCTGAGCCAATTTCCTGTTCTCTGAAGCTGCTGCATAGCAACTGTGGCAGAAGAAGATTGCCCCAAGCAGAAGGAAGTCAACCGCCCCTGACTAAAACCTGGGGTGCACTATCTAGGCCTGAAGAGCTGACACCTGTTAGTGGCAGCATCTGACACAGGTGGGGGCCTTGAGCCCACCATAAGCATGGGGCACAGGCAGCAGGGGAGGCTGTGCCTTTGCATAGCACCTGGACACCTGTGTCATGTAGACAAGGACATTTGCACAGAGTATAAGGGACCTACCTACAGAGGTAAAAACAGACACAGTGGGCTGCTCAGGAATGGTTTTGTTGCTTCAACATCATAATCACGGAGTGAGCCACAGATAATGTGAAAGAGGTGATGGAATTTTCCTGATTCCTGTGAAATGCTCCTTCCAGTTCCTCAGAGTCCCCAGCCAAAGAGCTCCTGGGCTCCCCCAGCTTCTGATTTCTTGTAGTCAAGTTAAATGTAATCCTTGCCCTGAGCCTTGCTCCAGCATTAGTAGCCAAACGCCAAGGTCAGGGAGATTGGTGGGTGGGCTTGACTTTCCCTAAGGGACAGGTGGTATTCTGTAAAGGAGAGGGAATAGGAACAAAACCCAGGGCCCCAGATCAGCAGGGTCCCTGGATCCTTCTGTTTCCACACAGCTTTAAAGAACTGCTTGAGACTGGGTCATTTATAAACAAAACAGGTTTAATTGATTCACAGTTCCATATAGCTGGGAAGGCCTCAGGAAACATACAATTATGGCAGAAGGCAAAGGGGAAGCAAGGCACATCTTACATGGAGGCAGGCGAGACAGAGCAAGCAAGTGCCACACTTTATAACCATCAGCTCTCATGAGAAGTCACTCATTACCATAACAGCACGGAGGAAACAGGCCCCATCATCCATTCACCTTTCACCAGTTCCCTTCCTCAACATGGGGGGGATTACAATTCTCGATGAGATTTGAGTGGGTCACAGAGCCAAACCATATCAGCCCCTGTGTGACTGAGTTCGGAGCCTGACTCTGTTTCCTTCTGTGAAACTGGGTGAGTGACTCAAAATGTCTGAGCCTCTTTTTCCTTGCTTGGGAAAGAGAATTTAGAGCTGGGTCAATAAGAAAGCCTCTTCTGATCCTAGCACTGCAGGGATCTAAGTTATGCCATCTATAGGGAAAACGAAACAGCGTTATCCATCCAGGGAGTCATGTCTTTCTGTCCAGTTCACTGTGCAGCTCTGAGCATTTACTGCACAGGAACCGGCTGGGTAAGGGGACTAGCTGGGTTCACATTAGAGCAGGCTTGTCCCTATGAAGCAGGCATTCCTGAGCAGTGAATCTGGCATCAAAGCATCCTGAAGTCTAGTGGAAACATTAGAAGGGAACAGCCTAGTGAGTTGGGGACTTTTGCTTGCACTTCATATCACAACACCAAGCAAGCTCAAATATAGTCAAAGTTAAAACATATTAATTTTGGGCCAGCGGTGGCTCACGCCTATAATCCCAGCACTTTGAGAGGCTGAGGCAGGCGGATCACAAGGTCAGGAATTTGAGACCAGCCTGGCTAACATGGTGAAACCCCATCTCTACTAAAGATACAAAAATTAGTTGGGCATGGTGGTGGGTGCTTGTAATGCCAGCTGCTCAGGAGGCTGAGGCAGGAGAATCGCTTGAACCTGGAGGGCAGAGTTTGCAGTGAGCCAAAACCACACCATTGCACTCCTGCCCGGGTTGCAGAATGAGACTCTGTCTCAAAAAATAAATAAATAAATAAATAAATAAATAAATAAATAAATAAATAAATAAAATATACTAATTTCATTTCTGATTTGGATTTTTAGTGCTTAGCCGAGAAGCTGAGGAAATCCCACTTCACCCTAACAGAAGCTCGTTTGCCAAGGGTCCCATGTGCCCCTCAAGTAGAAGCAGCTGCCCTCTGTGACCTCCAGCCCACCTCTCTGGTCCACACTCCCACAGGCTCCCAAGTGGAAGCACTTTGCATATCTACTTTTCCTTGGATTCCCCAGTGTGCACTGAGATAGACATTTTTTTTGCAATGGAAGGATGAGGCCAGTTGAGAGAAAGCAATATTTTCTTGTTTTAGATAACATTATGTTTTGAGAGTGTTCTTAAATTACTCACTTTGCTTATATTTTTAAATTATTTTTTATTTTTTCCTGTTGGGTTACAATGTATTTGTTGTCTGACATCCAAACCCTTATGCATGGGAAAGTGTATGCCAGGCATATAATTGGATCCCAACAAGATTCTCTCAGTGATCTTCAGACAGAGCCAAGAGCTGATTCCATTCAACGCAAACTGTCTGTAAACATCCGGTGCTGCATCCACGTGGACATTTTCACCCCTCAAAGCTAGCGCTTCAGAAAGACACTGAAACAGGTGGAGGATGACTTGGGGCAGCCTCAATGCCCCTGCTGGCAGGGGCCACTCTCGGGGCACAGGCGCAGGTGCAGGGGTGATGGTGGCACACACTTGGGTCCAGCATACCTGTGTCAGCACACCCGAGTTCAGCACACCTGAGTCCAGCACACCTGGGTCAGCACACCTGACTCAGCCCACCTGGGTCAGCACACCTGAGTCCAGCACACCTGGGTCAGCGCACCTGAGTCCAGCACACCCAGGTCCAACACACCCGAGTTCAGCACAGCTGGGTCAGCACACCTGGGTCAGCATACCTGAGTCCAGCACACCTGGGTCAGCACACCTGAGTCCAGCATACCCAGGTCTAGCACACCTGAGTTCAGCACACCTGGCTGAGCACACCTGGGTCAGCACACCCGAGTCTAGCACACCCGAATCTAGCACACTCAGGTCCAGCACACCCGGGTCCAGCACAACTGGGTCAGCACACTTGGGTCAGCACACCTGGGTCAGCACACCTGAGTCCAGCACACCTGGGTCCAGGACACCCAGGTCCAGCACACCTGGGTCCAGCACAACTGGGTCAGCACACCTGCATCAGCATACCCGAGTCCAGCACACCCGGGTCCAGTACACCCAGGTGCAGCGCAACTGGACCAGCACATCTGGGTCCAGCACACTTGGGTCAGCACACTTGGGTCAGTACACCTGATTCCAGCACACCTGAGTCAGCCCACCTGGGACCAGCACACCTGAGTCAGCACACTTGAGTCAGCCCACCTGAGTCAGCACACCTGGGTCAGCACACCTGGGTCAGCCCACCTGAGTCAGCTCATCTGGGTCAGCACCCTTGGGTCAGCACACTTGAGTCAGCCCATCTGGGTCAGCACACCTGAGTCAGCACATCTGGGTCAGCACACCTGGGTCAGCACACCTGAGTCAGCACATCTGGGTCAGCACACCTGGGTCAGCACACCTGAGTCAGCACATCTGGGTCAGCACACCTGGGTCCAGCACACCTGGCTCAGTGCACCTGGATCCAGCACACTTGGCTCAGCACACCTGGCTCAGCAAACCTGGGTCCAGCACACTTGACTCAGCACACCTGGCTCAGCACACCTGGGTCAGCACAGGTGAATACCCCCACGGGAGTGCGCATGTATGGGCTACCCAGGGCGGCCTCCTGTGGTCCCTGCTATGATACAAGTGATAAGCGTTCCTTCTTGTGTGAACTGACCCTGGGCCTCCTGTTTCACTGGCTTCCACCTTCTCAACGCTGTCCTCCTCCCTGCAGGTGGCCGCCATGGAGGGCAGGCCCAGTGCTTCCTGGCTGCTCCCAGAGCCTTCCTTACACAGCCACAGCCATGGGGCGGAAACTGTGACCTTCATGGGCCTGCGCGGAAACTGTGACCTTCATGGGCCTGCATGAGGAGCTCCATAAACTAAGGCCAATGTGGCCAGGGCCCTAGTAGTCCACTCAACCCACCGAGAACTTGCTTCTTAAAGAATTTTAACATGTTCTCTTTTGAGCAGAGAAGCCTGAAGTCCGAGGCTGGGTGGGGCAGGCAAGGCCACCAGTCTGGGCATCCCGGCTTGTAGCCTTCCCTCGGAGCCACGTGTCTCTCTGCAACATAGGATGACTGGTGAGCTGGGCAGGGTGTTTCCCATAAGCTCGGGTGTATCTCTCTGCATGTGCATTAGGAGATACACGTGCATGCATGTCTATTGCAAGCTTTCTTCCGCTGACCGCATTCTCTGCCTAAGTGTTGTGATGAAGAATGGGACACAACACTTTCTACATGTGAACACCCTTCCCGGAAAAGATCCCACTTAGAGATGCTGGAACAACATGCGCCCTGCAGCTGTGAGTCCAGAGCTTGGCTGGCCTGGCCTTCCCTGCAAGGTCTGTGCAGACCAGAATGTTGGGTGTCCAGGCCATGAAGGATTCATGTTCTCAGTTTCCTATTAAAAAAAGGGAGACGGCAGTGCCTTCTGATCTCCTCATTCATTCTCAGCCCACAGGTGCTCTGTAACATGCCTGAGAGCCCACTGGAAGGCAGTGGTTGAGTGACTCAGAGATTCATGGAGCTTGTGAGGCAGGTCACATGTCTCAGGACACTCTTGATGGGTGGTAAATGTCAGGTCCAAACCAGGAACGAAGGCTTGTGATGACATCGTCAAGCAGGAGATACGGATTCGGTACGGGAGGCCCATTTTTTCTCCATCTCTGTGGCATTGGGAAACCTGTGTTTTGAAAAACTTAGCCACTCTTTTCTTTTTGAGGAACTTCCTTTATTAATTTTTGTCACAAGCAGAATTTGACTTGCATGGCTATACTCAACACAGTTGAGTTTTCTTTGGAACTAGGCTCAGCCCTGTGGGGTTCAAATCCTTGAATCTAGCTGGAGACAGCACCGCCAGGGGAAGGTGTGCTGTTGCTGATGGTGAGCCTGGAGTAGTGCCCCACTCACAATTCAAAGCAATGTGAGAAGGACCAAGAGCCAAAGACGTGAGATAATTTCCATATTTCCGTAGATGGCTGTAACAGTTTGAGGTGATTAGACAGGGGGCAGGGATTTATCCAGTCCCCAACCCCCAAACAGTTTTACGAAGTGTTTCTTTGTTTTATCTGGGGGAAATTAGATAGAACTTTGTCTTACTGATCATGGAAACAAACATCACCCTCTTGAAGGCATCCGTGTTGCACAGACATGAGGCAAATACCTTAAAATGAAAATGTTTGTTGTAGAACAGACACAATTCTCATCCTAATGCAAAAGGCCTCGTTTAGAAGGGGTGTTCTCTCTGTTTCTGTTAAAGATGGCATGAGGGCCTGTGGGAGGAGGTACTGGGGGTTTGAGCATGTGGGTTTCCCTCCACTATTGGGCTGACTGTGCTGTGATCTGGAAACCTGAGGTCATCTGGGCCTTGGACTCCTCATTTGTGAACTGAGGAAGTCGGACCCATTCAGCACACCCGGGTCCAGCACAACTGGGTCAGCACACTTGGGTCAGCACACCTGGGTCAGCACACCTGAGTCCAGCACACCTGAGTCCAGCACACCTGGACTTGTCCCAATGGGTTGCAAAGTTAGTTAGCAGTCACTTCTTCCTGCACGCCCCATCTGGGTGGAGGAAGCCAAGGGGCACGTCACAGATTCAAGTCATGGAGCAGCCCCACTAAGGGGGCCAGGCCCACTCCTCACGCAGGAGCAGGAAGACTTGGGTAGGCTTTGAAGGGGTATGAGTGGGACCCCTACAAGCTGGGTCCTGGAATGAAATGAGCAAAGGCTCTAGGATACTCAGGAATACTGGCTGAGCACCCGCTCTGGGAGGGGCCCCAGACTCCCTTAGCCTCACAGGACACGAACACACTGTGGGGTCTTGGCCAAAAGCTTTTTTATTTAAACTGGCAGACCAGAGCTTTTCATCTCGATGCCATAGACATTTCGGGCAAGGGGCTCTTCGCAAGGGGGTGATGTCCTGTGCACTGCAGGCCACCTGGCAGCATCCCTGCATCCTCCCACTGGATGCCAGTGGAACCCCCTCCGATGTCTCCAGACCTGGCCCCGGGGCCCAGATCACCCTGGGTTGAGAATCATTGTGGTAGGCTAATAGTATCTCCAAGTTTTACAATTTTTCACTCTGTGTGAACAAAAATTGAGCAGAAGTCTTCAATATATGAAAAATTATTTAAAAACGGTATACACCGATATTGTCGCTAGACTACCTGTAGGAAGTGTGATTGCTCCAGGCTTGACTTGCTCACTTCTGTCCTGCACCTCATGAGCTGCTTGCTCACAGCCTCCATTTTGGAAATGACCTCTGGAGACTGTGACAGCCCATTGGTGATCTCTGAACAGAAACATCAGGATGAAAACAATGGAAGGAAAATGAAATGTCAAGAGGCACCTTGAGAAAAACGCTATTCATATTGTTGAGAGAACAAAGTTAAGATTTACGAAAGGATGCCCAGATGTGGCCTGAGTTAGCGAAGAATTGGGGAAGTACAGCTTTCTTCCCGAAATGCAGGTGGGCATGGGCTCTGGAAATGTCTGGAAGTGTTTTCAGTCACCAGAGTGATCGAGGTCCCTCGGGGAAAGCGGGTTGGCACCTGGGGATGTTGCTCTGTGGAGGAGATTTACCAACACAACAAAAGCCCGTACCTTAGAATATACCAGAAGGTCCCGTAGCAAAGGCATTTTTACCAGTTTGTCAGGGTGCTCTCTGAAGTTCAAGTTTCAACATGAATAAAGTTATATAATTATATCCCAGTAACTGAGCACGGTCCCACTCCAGTCAGAGACCTGGGTTTGGGGTTCCTCCTAAAGTGAAACTGTCCGCCACTCCACTCTGCAGTCATCATTCTCAACACCCCTGGTTTTTTCAGGCTCATTTTCTAGACTAATGCTTTCATGCTTGGCATTTTCTGTGACTGTGGAACTCACAAATCCCTAAGACGGCACCCTGCTGCTGGTGTTCTGTCTCTGTGGTTCAGGGTGCTTTCTTGCCATCAAACCTCATCTCCGCATTGGATCTAAGCTCCTATTTGTGAGAGGCAAAGCACGTTACCCGAACAGCATTAGAATGTGTTGCAGGTGATCTCACACGCCTGGTCGAGGTCGAGAACAAACATACGTGTGTGCTGGGAACACAAGGCTTCTGCTGACGGCCCAGGAGACCAGGAGTGTCACGGCAGACCCTTTCTAGGACCCTCACATGTGCCCTTCCAGGCACCCTTGACCATTCAGGTTTGTTCCAAGAAGAACAGGTGCATTTGGAGTCTCTTTTGGAAAACTATATCAAACAAATAAAGCCAGGTTCACTTTCAATGTCTATTTCAGCTGCTACACTGAGAAGAAAAGCCTGAAGAAGCCCCTAACCTTCTTGAGTAACCTGGGTGTTGCAGAATCCAGCCTGGCACAGGACCCTGGCCAGCGACAGAGACACAGAAGAAAAAGCGTCCAGCGATGGGAGGTGAAGGTGGGTCAGAGGCATTGCCCAGACCTCCAGACATGGCATGGAGGCACATCTTGCAGTCAAGAGATGAGTTTTTACATTGTGGCATCTAAGGAGCATTGCTTAAAAATTCTATGATAACCCAACCAAACTTGTCAGTGGGAGGGATTTGAGACCTAAAAAAAAAAAAAAAACCTAGCAGTTGGAATTTCAGTGGAGGTGGCATTCCTCAGATTCCACTCCAGGGCTGGTACCTGTCTGTGCTCTGGGAGGTTCCTGGGGTCTCCTGGGGGGGTGGGGCGCAATTCCTGTGCTCTCAGAACCCAGTTTCCCCTGCCTACTGAAGTTAAAACTCACTTCCTTTTTTCAATGGTTTCCTCAATATATTGTTTTTTTTTAATTATTATTTTTTATTTTTTTTAGCCATTGGAATATCTTTCCTGAGAGCTCAGCAGCTACACACAACTGCCTTTCTATAAAACTGAGTGAGGTTACTCAGTACAAATGGAATGAACCGGATTTTTTCTTTCTGATCAAAGCAAAACTCTTTTGAAGTTTAGCTATTTGATAGAAAGTGGCTTTTATAACAAGCTGATATATGAGTTAATAGGACATAAAGATATTTTATTAAACTGCAAACCATTGTTAATACTGCAGTTTCAACTTGAAAGAAATATGTAGAATGACACTGGAAATTAATTAGATTATTTCATCATTCTTTTACATTACAAACTTTGATACGCTTGCACAGATATATAGGTACATTGATGAAAAGACACAAAGACAAACAGAATTTTAATGAGTGGGGAGCTTTTATCTGCTAACACTTTGTGACTTAATTTTTTCTGTTGATTCTGCCTATTGATTCCAGTTGAAACCTGCTGTTTTAATGTTGTTATTGATATTCTCTGGGGGTTTTCTTCTAATTCTGGCATTGATATTACCTTGATCGGATTTAGTTTATTTGAATTGCCTGTAGGTTTTGGTCTCCGGAGTTTTTCACTGCTTATAGACATGCAAAGATAAAACCTCTCTTTTTATCTAAAAATCCTTGAGAGACTCTGAAAGATGCAGCCGTTTTCTGAGAACATTAAAAAGCAAGAGACAACAATCAAAAGGAATCTTCTTCTCACCCAGTATATTCGAGACTTCATTTCTGTACTCCCTTCATATCCTGACACCCACTGACTTCTAAGCTCCTCGGCTCCATTTTCTTTGGCAAACTGTGCATGGAGAAAGGGTTTTGACCCAGTATCATAAGTGGTTCAGGCTTTGGGTCACTGACTTTGCCTTGCAAGTGGCTAATTTTTGCAAGAAAAGATTATGCATGAAAGTTCTTTGGAAGAGGTTGCATATTTCTTTACTAAAGAAGGCATAACATACGCATTACCACGAACCAGATGAAATTGACCTTTCTTATGAGCCAAACAGGGCCAAATATAGATCGTTTCATGTTCTTCAAACTAATGTGAATAACCGTCTTCTGAAATGGGAGACAAGTAATTTTTCAAACACTTAAAATGTGAGACAACACGTATTAACTAATTACAAATAGAAGTAGGAATTTTCCATAGATGAAATTTGGAGAGTTGGGGCTAAATGCACGTGGTACCATTGAAGCAACATTTTTCTAGTTTTATTTTTATAAATTCCTGAGAATAATGAGCACCGTTAACAAAGTAACTCTCTACATCCTACCACATTTATCAAGGGCTTCTTGTCTAGTGTCTGGAATTTATTTTAGGTTTTTGCTGGCTTTCACTAGGGTATCTTCCCTGCTCCCCCCATGATTCTCTGTGTCTGGTTTATTATTTCAGAGGCTCTATGATCTTTCCCCGTACCCTGACATGTACCTTACTTTTGTTTTTATAGTTTTTGCCTTAAATAATGTGGAAAATGGAAACACTAATTACAACACTCAGAGCTGTGAACTCACTTATGCTAGCACAGTGGGGGTCGTTAATGATTTCTTCTTAGATTTCCAAAGTCATCAATCAATTGGTTTCTCTTTTCTGTGAGTATCAGGGGCTTAAAAATCTAGTGTTTGTGCTGCCTAGAAGCTACTGAGGGAGAATGGGGGCGCAAGGGGACTTTCCTCTGCCTGACAGTGGGTGGGGGTGTAGAAGTCTGGGTCACAGTAACTAGAGAGAAAGAAAGAGGGATAAAAGGAAGCAGGTGACCCATTTCCTCCCCTTGCCTCTACTGATTTGACTTCTAAGTAATCACTGGGCACTTACCCAGTCTACTGTGAACAACTCAACTATTCTATGAATGCATAGCTCTCACTGCAGGAGGAAGTCCTACCTGGTATCTGGCATTGCTTTGATTATTGTTAACACCTAATTCACCAGGAAGCCATGTGACTTGCATGTTCTAGAGAAACCCTGCTGTCACCTAAGTGTCAAAGTATAAAGAAAAGTTAGCATGTTTGATAAAATCCTTCCCAAATTTATTAGGTACTTTTATGTTTAGCCAAAGGAAAAAAAAAAAAGAAACAGCATTGAAAACTCAACATAATCTATAATTTCCTTGGTAAGTCACTCATCGCCAGGAGTCAGTATTATTGGCAATGCTTTCAAAGTGATGAAGATGTGGAATCGTATAGGACCCTACTATTTGCTGGCTGGCATGATGGTGCACTAAACACGAGTCTGTGTTGATTACTCATCCCCTGCGTTGTGGTTTCCAGCAAAAGAACATCTATGATCAAAATCACATACAACTGTGCTATGATCAGCAGGGAGAAGCCTTGAATAGAAAGTTCTCTTGTTGGACCCATGACACATAGAGAAAATTGGAAAATTGTTAATAATTAAGTATTTGCATATTCATGTAGTTATGATCTGTATTTTAAGGTTTACTAAACCTACTCTTTAATATGCATAGCAGCCATCATTCAAATCCTGTCTTTCCTTAAATTCTCATTATATCTTAGAACTGACTCCTGAATCTAGCACCCTCATTAAACCTGTTTTGAACATGACCTTGGGTAGCTTTACAGTTTGCTAGAGCCACAAGATGGTGCTGACTCTTCCTGCAGAAAGAACGTGATTCATAGGAAGCACCAGGCAATTAATTATCTGGAGAAGTTCAGAAATGTCGATGTGTGAATATGAAGTTAAATATAAAGACACACCAGGAACAGGTTGGTGACTAGAAAATCCTTGGAGGGAAGGTGAAGGCTGTGTAGCCGGGGACTGAGCCACGTGTGGTTAACTTCCACTCCTGCCCATCCTGGGCTCAGCTCTGGTTCCTGGCACTGGTGAAAACACTGGCCCAGATGGATTTGTTGAGAGAGAAGGCGGAATAGAACTTGACAGGGAGTTGGGGATTTTTTTTTTAAGAAACATGATTCTGTTCTAGTCCATCAGTAGTTGATACAAGAGGACCAGCATGTAGACAAGCCAGCAGAAAACCTGGCTAAATCTTGCTCTGATATATATAAATTACCTTTCTGAGTCCTCAAGGTCATTTCTTGAACCAAGCACACAATAGATACAGGCGTATGGATTAATTACGAAATAACAATTAAAAGGTGGTCTTTTTTTACCCAGTTCAGAGATGGTTGTAGGGTTGTAAGGAGCCAGGGTCAGGATGGTGGGGTTGCCTCATCTGAACAGCTGGGCTTTTATTGGAAGCTTTCATTTTAATTTGGGTGTTGGGTCAGGTTCATAAATGATGTTTCCACTTGTGGGGAAACTGGAGTTTTTAGTTCGTTTTTCCTACGATATAGCAACGATTTTGTCATCATGTAAAGTACGTCTTAGGTGTGCACTCTTGATAACTTTTTTGTATATGTTATCTTAAAATCAAAGCCATATGTTCATAATGTGGTATAACAAATTATGCGGCTAAGTCTTCACTATGTTATTGTTTCAAGTGTTATTTATCGTTTAATAATCTCAAAATGCCATTCTAAGTCAGTCTTATATGAAGGAGTATTCTAGATGCAGTGGTATGCAACCTGGCTGGACAGTTGTCCATACCCTTAAAACAGTGGACATTCATGTATCTCCTGCCTTATATAAGCCACATTTACTATCCTAATGGTGAACGCACCATGTCCCTCCTCTCTTTGCATCTGACGTGGGTGTGTGGTCAGCCTTGTAGAACAGAGTACATTCCATTTGTGTCACAACGTGGAGAAGTTGCCTGATGCTGCTAAGCCTTGTGGGATAATGTATGCACACCTGTGTGTGTTGCGGGGGTGGTATTTAGGGTGTGGACACCTTTGGACCAAATGCCTGGTTTTGGGAACCAATGTGGAATGTTCCTGACATTCAGGTTGTGCTAACCAGAGGTGGCAGCCTTTGTCCCTGTGTGGGGGGCAGACCTCCAGGGTCCACTGTCTGGTGAGTGTGTGTGTGTGTGTGTGTGTGTGTGTGTGTGTATAAGACCCTGTGGTTCCTGTGGGCTGCCACCAAGCCTCAGGCTGGAAAGCAACACTGTCGGTTCTGTGTCTCAAAGCATAGCCCAGCTGGCTGCATGTTGAAGCAGGGCTTAGGCGGGTTGTGGGGTGGAAGTCAGGGCCCAAGGAGTGTTTCTGAGGTGTTGACGTGTGCAGGGTTCATCCTTCTGCCTTTACAAAGAGCAGGAAACAGATTTTGAACAAACAGTCCTTCTGTAGGGATTAGAATGAGTTTTAGAAAAAAGGAGACATTAAGAGTCTTCAAACAATGAAGACAAAGAAGAATAAACATGCTTAAAAAAACGTTGATTCATATCGGCATCCCTCAAACTCACCACAACTCAATAGTCCTAACTGGAAACCACTACAAATGTGAGTCACAAATCTGTCTGAATGCATTGCAGAGAATATTCTGGAGTTTGTACCATGAAGAAAGACCCTCAAGCTAAACTCCTTTCATGGATCATAGTATTTTATTACGTAAAAGACAGGTCATTTTTGGTTAAACATTGTTTTAAGAGAGCGATCCAAGATGGCGGATTAGCAATAGCTCGGGATTGCAGCTCCCAGTGAAAGCACAGAGAGTGTGTGGATGCCACACTCCCAGATGAATTTTTGTTTCCCCCAGACCAGGAGATTCCCAGTGGAGGAGCCCCATGGGTCGCCAGCGTGACTATTTTGGCCGGCGTGGCTGTTTTGCTGGTGCTCCAGCATGGTGGTTCTCAGTGCAGAGTATACAGGACTGAGTGCCTTTTTAGTTGGCATTTGGAGCTCCAGGAAGGCAGAGTCGCCCGTTCAGCTGATTGAAGTGGGGGCTGAAGCAGGGAGCCAGGCCAGGAGATTCCCGGGCAGAAAAACCACCACAAATCTCAACACTGCTGTTTCAGCTGGCACAGTGGGATGCCACAGGAGAAATTACACAGATTGTGGTGCCTTTTCAATAGGCAACTGGAACACCTGGGAGAGAATTGACTAAAGGAAAACTAAGAAACAGAAAAAACTTCATCACCAATAAGCTGGACATCCACTCAGAGACCCAATCTGAAAGTCAGCAATTTCAAAGATGACAGGTGGATAAATCCACAAAGATGGGAGGAAACCAGTGCAAAAAGGCTGAAAACACCTGAAATCAGAATGCCTGTCCTCCTTCAGGGGATCCCAGCTCCTCATCAGCCAGGGAACAAGGCCTGATGGAGAATGAGTGTGATGAATTGACAGAATCAGGCTTCAGAAGGTGGATAATAAGAAACTTCTGTGAGCTAAAAGAACAGGCTCTAACTCAATGCAAAGAAACTAAGAACCTTGAAAAAAGGTTTGATGAAATGCTAAAGAGAATAGGCAATTTAGAGAGGAATATAAGTGAATTAATGGAGCTGAAAAACAATATGAGAACTTCGCGAAGTATGCACAAGTTTTAACAGTCGAATTGATCAAGCAGAAGAAAGGATATGAGAGATCAAAGACCAACTCAATGAAATAAAATGAGAAGACAAGTTTAGAGAAAATAGGGTAAAAAGGAATGAGCAAAGTCTCCAAGTAATATGGGACTGTGTGAAAAGACCTAATCTATGTTTGATAGGTATACCTGAATGTGACAAAGAGAATGAATCCAAGCTGGAAAATATTCTTCAGTATATTATTTAAGAAAATTTTCCCAACCTGGCAAGACAGGACAATACTCAACTTCAGGCAATGCAGAGAACACCACAAAGATATTCCTCAAGAAGAGCAACCTGAAGGCACATAATCATTAGATTCACTGGTGTTGAAATGAAGGAGAAAATACTAAGGACAGCCAGAGAGAAAGGTCAGGTTACCTACAAAGGGAAGCCTATCAGACTCACAGCAAATCTCTCAGCAGAAACCTTACAAGCCAGAAGAGAGTAGGGGCCAATACTCAACATCCTTAAAGAAAAGAACTTTCTATCCAGAATTTCATATCCAGCCAAACTAAGCTTCATAAGTGAAGGAAAAATAAAATTTTTCATAAACAAGCAAGTACTCAGAGATTTCATCACCACCAGGCCTGCTTTACAAGAGCTTCTGAAAGAAGCATTACACATAGAAAGGAATAACTAGTATCAGCCATTACAAAACATACCAAAAGGTAAAGAGCATCATCATAATGAAGAATCTACGTCAATTAATGGGCAAAACAGCCATAACATTAAATGGCAGTATTAAACTCACATATATCAATATTAATCCTAAATTTAAATGGACTAAATGCTCCAATCAAAAGACACAGACAGACAAATTGGATTAAAAGCCAAAACCCATCAGTATGCTTCATCCAGACCCATCTCACATGCAAGGATACACAAAGACTCAAGACAAAGGGATGGAGGAAGATTTATCAACCAAATGGAGAGCAAAAAAAATCAGGAGTTGCAATTCTCATCTCTGACAAAATAGACTTTAAAGCAACAAAGACCAAAAGAGACAAAGAAGGACATTATATAATGGTAAAAGAATCAATGCAACAAGAAGAGCTAGATATATATGCACCCAATATAGGAGCACCCAGATACATAAGGCAAGTTCTTAATGACTTACGAAGAGACTTAGACTCCCACACAATAATAGTGGGAGACTTTAACACTCCACTGTCAGTATTAGACAGATCAACGAGATGGAAAATTAACAAGGATATCCAGGACTTGAACTCAGACCTGGAACAAGTAAACTTAATAAACATTTACAGAACTCTCCACCCCAAATCCACAAAACATACAATTTCTCAGTACCACATCACACCTACTCTAAAAGTGACCACATAATTGGAAGTAAATCACTCCTCAGTAATCGCACAGCATTTCACAGGTTTACATGAAATATTGGCTGGCTGCTTGTTTGTTATTTTCCTCCCTTATTCCTTCCTGTCTCCATTGTTAAGCACAATTATTGGCATAAAAGAGGTTTTTAATACCTATTTTTAGATGGCATACCAGCCTGGGGAATAGAGCAATATTCCCATTCTCTCTTCCTCTTTCTCTTCCTGTTCCTTTCTCTCTTTCATTCTTTTTTCATTCTTTCTCTCTTTCTTTAAAAAAATTTCTTCAGGATAGAGAAAAAGGACCTTATTTTTAGAGATTGATAAACAGAAATAGAGGAAAAACAGAATGTCTGCAATGCTGAAAGCCTTAGTCTCTAGGTAGTTAATTTTTTTCACTCAAGCTTTCTAACCTTTTATTAGAATTATAAGGGTCATTCGAAGTCTGAGGGGCAAAGAGTAAAAAACTGAAAAAAAAAAAAAAGAATTATAAGGGTTAGTAGATTAAAAAAATGTTTTAAAAGGAAAAGAAAATATCAGCCTCTAAAATTCTTTTTCCAATCTTATGTGCCTCAAATAGATATAAAAATTGCTATAATGAAGACACAGCTATATTGATATTACCAGATACTTTCATTATCAGAAAAATCAAGTCTAGATAGTGTCAGCATTTACATGGGTAAACTATTTGGATAATAGCAACTAATATGATAACAACATGGAATTTACTTACCTCTCACAGAAAATGGAAACTACATTTCCAGGACCGGTGCCAGTGTCAGTGAAATCTAGTATGGTGTCTAGTATGGTGTACACATTTTATTCCACGCAGCAGAAGCTGCCCTTTGGAATAATCCTATGGAGAATTCCCTCCTCCATGTTCAAGAGAAGGTGTGTTTTGAGTGCTGCTAACAGCTAGGCTGGAAATCTAAGACATTAAAAAGCCCCATGTAGTCAATGACATTTTTACAATGGGGCAAATTAGTGAATAATGCTTTGTGGGAGTTAATTTACCTCACATGAGTAAGCACTTTACAACCGTCGAATTGCTTGTCTGCTGTGGAATCAGGTCCTTATGTTTTGCTTAATGAGATCAAGGTGAAGGCATGAGGAGAGCTGGGAGCAGTGAGCGGGATCAGTCACATTGCCTTCTGCAGCTCACCGGGACCTGAGCAAGGTCACTCTTAGACTCCAATGGGAGTGAACTGGAAGAGAAAGGGGGCCGTGAACACTTAGGCTTGCGTTCCATGAGCCCGTATTATCTTTTCTTTGTCTATGATAGAGTTTGCGTGCCCCAAAATGTGGAATTCATGATGATCTGACCTGGTTGCCTCGAAGATCACTTTTGAACTACATGTGAAGACAATTCAGGATAAGATTATTGCCAGGATGATTTCATTGGCTGAGGAACAGATGTTCCTGGCAGAGCAGGTGATGATGAATTTTGTGTCAACTAGACTGGATCATGGGGTGCCTAGATATCTGGCTAAATATTTCTGCGTGTGTCTTTGAGAGTGTTTCCAGATGAGATTAGCATTTGAATGGGTAGGCTGGGTAAAGTAGATGGCATTCCCCAATATGGGTGGGCCTCGTCCAAACTGTCGAGGGCCTGGACAGAACACAAGGCTGAGGAAGGGCAGATTTGCTCCCTGTGCCTGACTACTTGAGCCAGACGGTCAATCTCCTGCCCCTTCACTACCAGCTCTCCTGCCTACTGCAGAGAGGGGGACGTGGCCTTCAAACCTGCAGCATAAGAACCAGTTCCTTGCAGCAATTGCCTTTATAGACGTGTGCATACGTACATGAACGGATTTGAGAGATCATTGCGGTGTTTGTCTTTCTGGGCCCAGCTTTATTTTACTTAACATAATGTCCTCCAAATTCCTCCATGTTGTTGTAAGTCACAGGATTTCCTTCTTTTTAAAGGCTGTGTAATATTCCACTGTGTATAGATGCCACCTTTTCTTTATCCATTAGTCCCACGGGTTGTGGTGGTGAATAGTGCTGCAATCAACATTTGGGTACAGATGCCCATTTGATGTACTGGCTCCATTTTATTTGGACAAACACTGGGAGTGGGGCTTGCTGGATCCTGTGATTGTTCTAGTTTTATTTCCTTGAGAAAATTCCTTAGTGTTTTCCATAATGACTGTATAATTCACATTTCCCCAGCCGTGTGAAGGGCTTTCTTCTCCCCCATCCTTAGCAGCATGTGCTCTCCTTTTTGACAGCCATAATGACTGTATAATTCACATTTCCCCAGCCGTGTGAAGGGCTTTCTTCTCCCCCATCCTTAGCAGCATGTGCTCTCCTTTTTGACAGTAGCCATTTGAACAGGTGTGGGGCAAGGTCTCATAGTGCTTTAATTTGCATTTCCCTGGTGATTATCCATGTTGAGCATTTTTCTCATGAACCTGTTAGCCATTCTTTTCCCTTTTTTTTTTTTTTTTTTTTGAGACGGAGTTTCGCTCTTGTTACCCAGGCTGGAGTGCAATGGCGCGATCTCGGCTCACTGCAACCTCCGCCTCCTGGGTTCAGGCAATTCTCCTGTCTCAGCCTCCTGAGTAGCTGGGATTACAGGCACGCGCCACCATGCCCAGCTAATTTTTTGTATCTTTAGTAGAGACGGGGTTTCACCTTGTTGACCAGGATGGTCTCGATCTCTTGACCTCGTGATCCACCCGCCTCGGCCTCCCAAAGTGCTGGGATTACAGGCTTGAGCTACTGTGCCCGGCCTCTTTTCCAATTTTAAATGAACACAATGGTGAGTACCTTGCAGAGCTGTGGTGAGAATTAGCAGCGATGCATATGAAATAATGAATGGAATAAGAACTCCATAAAGAACTGCTCATGTTGCTTTGAATAATGGAGCAGAAAGCTCTGAGCATGTCAGGTACAAAACCCTGGCAGGAGCCAGGATCATCGCTGGAAAGAAATGTCAAGCAAGAGAAGTAGAAGAAGAGCTGGTGCTCATGGTGTCCTGGGTCACAGGGAGTTGTTTCTATGAGTCTGCTTTGCTCCTGAGCAGATGTAGGGTGAGGACGGGTGCCTGAAATGCAGGGTACGTTCAGCACACTGAGAGAAGAGCCAGTGCCTTGGATATGGAGTTGAGAAACCACCCTGGAGGCACTTAGAGAAACAATGGGTTGTGGTGGCCACCTGCCTGGTGAGTGAAAGAGAGCACAGAGTGTCAAATTTGAGCCCAAATATTGAACATGGGTCAAGGGAGAACAGCAGCACAGACTCCAGGATGGAGCCCAGGTATTGAGTTCATCTGAGTGTGATTGAAGAGTGGGAGTGTTTTCAACGGAGTCACTCTGAGGGGTGGAAGTTATGGGACTAACACTCAGGTGAGAGAGCAGGACTGGAGTAGAAGTTTCCGGAGGACTGACTGACAGCAGTGGGAGAGAGGACAGAGGCTGCATGCACTCTTCCTGGGTGTCGGAGGAGTCAGAGGGCTAGAGAAGGGATTTGGAGATGGTCTGTCACTAGTGAATGGCAGTGGGCATGGTATACGGGAGGACAGTTAGAGTAGGGACATTTCCGCATCAAGGGTAGACGGACTGTGTGAACTTGGAAAAGGAAACCGGCCTCGGTCATGTCATCATTCAACGTGGGGCTGATGTCCCTGCCTCAGAGCTGTCTCTGGGTTGCCCTGAGTGGTTTTGCAATGCTGCCAGCCCCTGCTGACCACGGGAGGTGCTCAGTGGACATTGCTGGTCAGCAGAGCTATGAAGCTGACAAGGCAAAGTGGCAGCGAGTGATGCAGCTTGGCTCTGGAGGTGGCAGGAAGATGGACTAACGGCATTTTGGACTTTAAGTGGGAAGGCAGAGATGCTGCCATTTAAAGGAAATTAATAGTTTGGGGACTCTTGGTGTCAGTGGCAGAGGGAGAAGCAAAGGACATGAGAGAAAGTAAGACGCCCAGAGAGAGGACATGGAAGCAACGGGAGGTGAGTGGCAAGAAGGTGGAGGTGTTCACTGAGTTACAGGAAAAGCAGGTAGAGGCACAACAGCCGCCCAGGCCCCAGGCACCCACAGCCCGCCCTGGCATGTGAGTATCTGGTGGTATCGCCCTCCTAGGCTCAGAGACCGGCCACAGATGGGAAGAAGGCTGATGGCCATGGGTGCCATGAAACACCAGAACGCTAATTCAGACTGTCGTTCACTCAGATTCCCCTTCATCCACACCGGCCATTGTGGAGGGTCCAAGCTTCCTTTCCTTGAAGGCAGGTGATTTTTTGTACTCATACCTCGTGTCCTGTTACTGTGACTGCCATGAGAAATTGCCACAATCTGAGTGGCTTTCAGCAACAGCAGTGTGCTCTGGAAGCCAAAAGTCCAACACCAAGGTGTCTGCAGCCGTGACTCCTTCCTGAAGGCTCACGGGGAGATTGGGTGCCCTGCTTGCTTCTGGCCTCAGGTGGCAGCAGGCAGGTGTCGGTGTTCCTTGTTTGTGGCAGCCCTACTGCAGCCCCTGCCTGTATCTTTATGAGAACCTCTCTGTGTGTCTGTCTGGGCCTCTTCTCTTCTGATAAGAAAGACTGTCACGTTGGATTAGTGCCCACCCTACTCCGGTACATTCTGAGCTCACATCTTCATTATGTCTGCACAGGTTCTATGTCCATTTGAGGTCACAGCAACAAGTATCAGGTGCTAGGACTTCCATGTACTGTTTGTGGGATGCTATTTAACTCGTGGCATCCCATAAGGAAGCCCTGGACGAATCACCCACATACCTTCCATGCCCCACAGGCGGCCATCCTCCTGGTCCTTTCCTCCTCACTTCCGAATTCCTCGGTGGTTTTCTACTCATATTCACTGAAGGCAGCAACTCAGGGAGAGACACCCTAGAAATCCACAGAGAGTGAATGGAGGTTCGATCTCTGCACCTGACACCTGCAGGTGATGCCGTGAAGAATCCCCACCCAAGTCTCTGCGGAGATGCCCAGCTCAGACTTTTTGGTCGGCCTGCCCAGCTCTGAGCAGGGATGAGAGGCCCCTCGGTGCCCTGGGCCATCTTCCCCAGGTGGGCTGTGCAGAAACACTCATTAGAGGGACCACATGCTATGCAGCTTTGTGACCATGCAAACCATGCTTGAGTCCAATTCTGTTACTTTCCCGATCGTTTGCTACTTATTTTTTGTGTGTGTGTTTTTTTTTTTCTACTTCTAAAAGACCTTATTTTGGAGCTATCCTCAGTTCTCTTTCAAATCCCATTACCAGCACCATCCATCCCATTTCTGGAGTAGGATTTTAAAACATGTATTTCCTGGCTTTTGAAATGCACTGGAATTTATTTTAGGAGGAGGGAGGCAGAGGGGTGTGAAGGCAAGGGGTTCTTGCAAGAACCAGGAAGACCCCATGAGGGGGCAGGAAGAGGGGCAGGAAGTGGGGCAGGAAGAGGAGCAGGAAGAGGGGCAGGAAGAGGGGCAGGAAGCGATTCCAGCGTGAAACCGATTGTTTGGAGAATCGTTTACCCTTTTTGGTTTTCGTTCTTCACTTTCCAATTGGCAAAGCCCTATTCATCTTCCAGACCCAGTTCAAACCCCAACCCCTCTAGATGCCTGCCTAATGCAGACCTGACTCATGGGCATCAGCTGCTCCCCACGAGACGAGGAGGCATCGCCACAGCGCCCTGGTTCTTTCTGCCTTGCCGCTGACGGACAAGGGTCAGCTGCCACCACCTGGCCTCCTTGGGCCACTGTGGACTATGAGGGCCCTCCTTTCCTTTCCTCCTTTTTCCTAGGTTTACTGAAGTATAATTGCTAAATAAGTATTGTACATTTATGTCATTTAAGTGTATAATGCAATGATTTGATGTACATGCACTTTGTGAAATGAATACCACAATCAAGACAATCACGGTAATTAACACGTCCATCAACTCACAGTTGCGCGTATGTGTGTGTGTGCGCGTGGTGTGTGTGGTGTGTCTGTAATGTGTGTGGTGTGTGTGTGCGTGTGTTTGGTGTGTGTGTGGTGTGTGGTGCGTGGTGTGTGTGTGGTGTGTGGTGTGTGTGTGGTGTGTGTGTGTGTGTGGTGTGTGGTGTGTTTGTGGCGTGTGTGTGGTATGTGTGGTGTGTGGTGTGTCTGTAATGTGTGTGGTGTGTGTGTGCGTGTGTGTGTTTGGTGTGTGGTGTGTGTGTGGTGTGTGTGTGTAGTGTGTGTGTGGTGTGTGGTGCGTGGTGTGTGTGTGGTGTGTGGTGTGTGTGTGGTGTGTGTGTCTGTGTGGTGTGTGGTGTGTGTGTGCATGTGTGTGTGCCGTGTGTGTGGTATGTGTGGTGTGTGGTGTGTAGTGTGTGGTGTGTGTGGTGTGTTTGGTGTGTGTGTGGTGTGTGTGTGGTGTATGTGTGGTGTGTGGTGTGTGTGTGGTGTGTGTGTGTGGTGTGTGTAATGTGTGTGTGGTGTGTGTGTGGTGTGTGTGGTGTGTGTGTGTGGTGTGTGTAATGTGTGTGTGGTGTGTGTGTGGTGTGTGTAATGTGTGTGTGGTGTGTGTGTGGTGTGTGGTGTGTGTGTGTGTGGTGTGTGTAATGTGTGTGTGGTGTGTGTGTGGTGTGTGTGTGGTGTGTGTGTGGTGTGTGGTGTGTGTGTGGTGTGTGATGTGTGTGTGGTGTGTGTGGTGTGTGGTGTGTGTGTGGTGTGTGTGTGTGGTGTGTGTAATGTGTGTGTGGTGTGTGGTGTGTGTGTGGTGTGTGTAGTGTGTGGTGTGTGTGCGGTGTGTGTGTGGTGTGTGGTGTGTGTGTGGTGTGTTTGGTGTGTGTGTGGTGTGTGTGGTGTGTGGTGTGTGTGTGGTGTGTGTGTCTGTGTGGTGTGTGGTGTGTGTGTGCATGTGTGTGTGCCGTGTGTGTGGTATGTGTGGTGTGTGGTGTGTAGTGTGTGGTGTGTGTGGTGTGTTTGGTGTGTGTGTGGTGTGTGTGTGGTGTATGTGTGGTGTGTGGTGTGTGTGTGGTGTGTGTGTGTGGTGTGTGTAATGTGTGTGTGGTGTGTGTGTGGTGTGTGTGGTGTGTGTGTGTGGTGTGTGTAATGTGTGTGTGGTGTGTGTGTGGTGTGTGTGTGGTGTGTGTAATGTGTGTGTGGTGTGTGTGTGGTGTGTGGTGTGTGTGTGTGTGGTGTGTGTAATGTGTGTGTGGTGTGTGTGTGGTGTGTGTGTGGTGTGTGTGTGGTGTGTGGTGTGTGTGTGGTGTGTGATGTGTGTGTGGTGTGTGTGGTGTGTGGTGTGTGTGTGGTGTGTGTGTGTGGTGTGTGTAATGTGTGTGTGGTGTGTGGTGTGTGTGTGGTGTGTGTAGTGTGTGGTGTGTGTGCGGTGTGTGTGTGGTGTGTGGTGTGTGTGTGGTGTGTTTGGTGTGTGTGTGGTGTGTGTGGTGTGTGGTGTGTGGTGTGTGTGTGGTGTGTGTGTGGTATGTGGTGTGTGTGTGGTGTGTTTGGTGTGTGGTGTGTGTGTGTGGTGTGTGTGGTGTGTGATGTGTGTGTGGTGTGTGTGTGGTGTGTGTGTGTGGTGTGTGTGGTGTGTGTGGTGTGTGATGTGTGTGTGGTGTGTGTGTGGTGTGTGTGTGTGTGGTGTGTGATGTGTGTGTGGTGTGTGTGGTGTGTGTGTGTGGTGTGTGCGTGTGTGTGGTGTGGTGTGTGTGTGTGTGTGTGTGTGGTGAGGACACTTAAGCTCTACTCTGTCAGCTGATTCCAAACACACAGTATGGTTGTATTAACCAACGTCCCCAAGCTTCAGCTAAATCCCCAGAACTTACTCATCTTATAGCTGTATGTCTGTATCCTTTGATCAAGAATCCCTTTGCCCTTTTTCGTTTTTTTTTTTTTGACTTTGTTGAAAGCAAAATAACTCTCAACTGCTCTCACTTAAAATGGGGGAAGGTTTACATTCTTTACCCCCGAGAAAGAGGGAGTTCTTCACTGTCCTGAGGTATAGAACCATCCTTCTGCTGAGACGGGGTCCTGTGGCCTCAGCAGGATGGTGGCGTCTGCTAGACCTGGCTCCTCCTGCAGCAGCTGCCCTGTGGTAGCGTGGCCCAGGGATGCCACCAGCGCTGGGTCCCAGGGATGCCACCAGGCGCACTCCGGGGGGAGTGGACTTCTAGCCCCATTGTCCTCATCCCCACCGCTCCAGTGACTTCAGCTTTGAGTCAGATGTGTAGATTGCATGCAACTGGCGGGTGGAGCCTTAAGGGAACCTGCTGGTCCCTCCACACACAGGACGTGCCTGCTCCTCACTGGTCAGGGAGTTAGGAAGGTGGAGAGGTCAGAAGTGAGGAGCGTGGAGAACTGCTTCTGGGCGTGTTTGCCGTGGGAGCCCACACACGCCTTGGTATTTCTTGATCGTGGGCCAGAGGCATCACCCTCCTTTCAGAACTGGGGTAACTGTTCTCTCCTTGACAGGCAGCTTGTAATGGAAAATAATGTCATAACGGTGAAACAGTCCTTGGGAACATAGCTCCACAGGTCCCGTCTCAGTTACATACGTCTTGTTACAGGTGCTGTCTCTTGAGTTGACACCGAGCTCACTGTGGGGAAACTCAGCCCGGGAAAGCATCCCCAGCCTGGACAGAGACCTGGGGAATGCTAAGTGCCTGCATAATTAGAGTGCATGGAATCTGACTCAGATAAAAATGGTTACCTTTTAGAATGCAAAAACGCAACCAAAATTCTGCTGCGTATTTTGTGATTGGAATTTGTGGGCCCTTACTCTGGGGAAGGCCTGCATTCTGGTCTCAGTAGGACGTAACAGGAGGAGGCTGGCGAACCAGACAACGCCCTCCTCCTGTGCAGGAGCATGTATGTGTGCACATGTGTGTGCACGTGTGTGTGCATGTGTGAAGATCAACTGATATTTATCAACCCACAGAACCAGAGCAACAGAGAGAGGAGTCCTCAGACTGGCTTTTCAGACTCCCCACACATCCAATCATGCTTCATTGAAAGCTCAGGGCTAAGCTTTCATTTATGAAAACTGCCGTGTGGAGAAGACAGCATTGTGGAACCTTCTTTGATATTTGGGAAACTGCAGCTTCCCGCCTGAGTGCACTGCAATCTTCCCCGAGGCTGCTCGATAGAGTTTTGTCTGTCTTGGAGGCCAACCAAGTGCCAGGCAGCCATGCCCGCACACACAGAAACAGCATGGCCCAGGGTCGATCCTGGCACGGCACCTCAGTGCACGAGGCTAGAGCTGTCACCAGAAGAGGTAGGGAATATAGGCTCTTTGTGAATAAAATATCTTTTTTCCACATGTATATATTACATGCATATGGTTTTAATGATGAGATTAAAATCAGTAAATCTTTTATGTGTCAATATCACTGCTCCGAGTAGAAACCACTGAATCAAATATTCAAAAGCACAGTCAACTTGTTCTCTGATTGTTTCCTATTTCTCTAAGTACTGTTTATTGTGAACTGTTAGCTGTGACTTCTCGCTTTGTAGAAATTGCTGATAGGTCTCTTTTTGAAGGATTTATTACCTGCCGTGCATTATGCTAGGTGAAAGACTCTAATGGTCAGTAGGACAGGCTCCTGCCCCCAGCGAGTTGCTCCCTAGAACAGGACAGACAGACAGGCAGGCTCTGCTCTTCACCACATGGTGAGCACGTGGGGGAAAGAGAAAGTGACTTTTCTATTTTTCAGAACAATAATCATGGCTAAGGTTTTGGTGACTACATGGTCCACACACACACCTGGGGTATTCCATAATTTTATTTGGTTAAGGCAAAAACATCTATGGGTGCCTTTTAAAGGGAAGCCAGCCTGGAGCACGATTTCCTTATAGGAAAGCAAAGTTCATCTGCAGCCCAGAGCAGAAGCTGCTCCCAGCCCGTGGCAGGCTGTGTGTTTTTCTGCCATGTCCCACCTGTGCTCCTCCACACCCCTATCACTATGTGGGGATGCTCTCCACATCCCTGTGTCACACTCGCTCTATGGGACAGGACCTCCTCATGGTTCAGCTGTGCCCCAAACCTCGTGCCTAGCCCTGGATAGATACGCAGAATGTGTTCATTGAATGGCATCAAGTGAACAAGTGTGGCCAAGGGACGTGTGAACTTTAGGTAAAGAAAAATCTATTTCAAACACAGCACACAAGGAAAATGCCTCCTGGGGCTGCAGGTCTTCGGAGGTGATGGGAAAATGCCTCCTGGGGCTGCAGGTCTTCGGAGGTGATGGGAGCATGGCTCAGCATGAGCCAAGAGCTGGGATGGTCCACCTGGTCACCAGGGCATCAGAGGTGTTCGAGCACAGAAAAGGCTCGAAATTGCATGGAGGGAGGCCTGAGCATGGGAGCCCTCTTTAACTGAATGGCCTGAATGGTAATATTCTTCATTATTTTAAGGATCCCTAGAAACATACTTGTTTCTTTGGGACTGCAAGAGAATCAGCTTCTATGCTTTGAGGACGGTGTTGTGGGATCCGCCACATATTGATAGGCCTTATTCTTTTTATTTTAGGACATTTTGTTTTTCAAGGTGGCTCCAAGCTCCCATGGTGGTATGCACCCGCACAAGCAGCATTTTGCATTCCTGTCACCACCACCGAGGTCATATCTGTTAGTGCTGGAGGTTGTTAGGCCATTATCAGCCACTGATGCCTCTCCAGCTGCGAGACTAATTTGGATTCAGGGAGGAAACACGGACTGATCTCCCCTCGGTCATTCACCAGCAGGACTAACAGCGTTTGCGTTCTCTGTGCTGTTAGGGGCTGATGGTACATCATGGCTTATTCACCTATCTCAGAACGAAAAAACAAGAGGTTAAAGCCCAGCCAGAATCTCACGCCAGCTCCAAGAAAAATGGCCGTGCCTCTGTCATTCAGTAAGCAATTTACAGGCCTAAATTTTAAGTTTATATTAGACATGTATGAATAGTACATCATGTCATTTATAATTCATGATGAATAGCAAATTATTCTAATGGACTTTCCCATTCTATTCATATTCTACCTTTTCAGAGTGGGGGAGGGAAGCGAATTCACGCTGTGGCTTTTGATTACTTCCTGTATTATTGTAGATATTTTCTTTCCCTCTCTGCCAACACTACGGTAATCAAGACACAGAAATTTAGAAAGAAGGAAAGAAGGACACACATCTATACCTCTTTTCTCCCAGAGTACATTTTGAGAATTTGTTTTTCTCTGTTATTCTTTTATATGGCAGAAACGAAAGGGGAGAAATATGAGATCGAGCGTGTGTCAGAAGCTGACCAAAGCGGTTCCCGTGATTTCAAACAATACCAAGTCATTCAGCTGCCCTGGGCCACGTCCTTCCCCTTCCGTTTCTTCACCACACAAGCCTTTGATGCGCAGAGCTCGCTTTGAAATCAAAGACCCCTAAGAAGGGGATGCCGAGCAGAGAGACTGAGAGGTGGCAAGGTAGAGAGGAGACCCTGGTCTCCTGGGTCTTGGCCTCAATGAGGGAACGATGGCCCTATGGTGGATTCAATGCATCTAAATCGCGGGACACAGTTGTAAGCATCAGGAAACATCCAATATTGCCCTCAGGAAAGAAGGAACTCAGAATTTAGACCCTGGTCTGGTCCCAGGAGTTGAGTTTATAGAATTTACAATAGAAGACGTAATTTCGAAATTCAGACTTCTGGCTGCAAGACAGACTTTTCCATCAGTAAGCATAACTATCTCCCTGGAAGAATTACATATGGAGCACTTCAGCACAGGATTCCCAGACCCTCACACTTAGGTTTGTTAGAATAAGCAAAAGCCACCCTTGAAGAATGTTTGGGCATTAAGAGCCTTGCTGACCTCTCTCTAGGTAGCAGGAGTGATAACGCCCAAAGTGGATGCCTTCTGAGAGTTTGATCAGTCAGCATTCGTCCAGACCAGTAGCCCAGCTTCTGACCCCCAGCCCAGGTCATGCTCTGCTGTTCCAGATGGCAGTGCCTTTCTTTTACTGGTTATCAAAATCTGCCTCTTCTCACATCAAGTTCGGAGTATTTTAACTTAGTTTTGCTTCCTGCAGTTTCATTTTCTTTTCAGCTTGCAAAGAAAATGATTCTTGCTTCATAGGTTTCTGGCCTCAGTAAATTTCCAACAGGGCCCTGAAAACATAAAAAAAAAAATTAGTTTGTTGATTGACTTATGATTGATTCATTCACCATGTATTGATTATTTTGTATTGATCATTTGATTGAGAACCTTGATATTCTACAGTTTTGAGGTCTGTCCCAAGTTTAGCTAAAAAGCTCATCAGAACTTATTTTTGTTTCCCTTGCTGATTGGGTGTGTGCTTTTGTGACGTTTTTTCGTAAGCTAATTGATAGGATTCGAGTCTGTCTCGCCACTCAAATCTCATGTTGGTATGTAATCCCCAGTGCTGGAGGTGGGCCGGTGGGAGATGATTGGATGACGGGGATGGTTTCTGATGCTTTGTTACCGTCCCTTAGTGGTGTTCTTACGACAGAGTTCTCACAAGCTCTGTTTGTGTCAGTGTGCGGCACCTCCCCCTGCTCTCTCTTGCTCCTCCTCTGGCCACTTAAGATGCCTGTGCTCCCCCTCTGCCTTCCATCATGATTGTAAGTTTCCTGAGGCCTCCCCAGAAGCTGAGCAGAGGCCAGCATCATGTTTCCTGAAAGATAATTTACAAAGAAAAGAGGTTTAATTGCTTCACAGACTGCAGAGCCATGAGCCAATCATACCTCTTTTCTTTGTAAATTACCCAGTCTCAGGTATTTCTTTATAGCAATGGGAGAAGAAACTAACACCCTACCTGATGACATAATTGGCATCAAACCTTTCACCTGTGATGTATGTAGACCTTAAAATGGCTGTTCCTTTGGGAAGTGTGGATTTACTATTGCTCATTCTCATGGGGCATTTGGGGTTTCTGTATCTTGCGCCTTTTATGTTTTCTCTGTTAACTCCTCATTGCTCTGAGTCACGGCCCTCGCTTCTCTGGAGATCAACGCACCCCTTCCACCTTGCCGGTCCCCACCCTCTTCTGCACTCTGAGTCTGTGGATTTAGTCAGTGCTGTGGCCAACTGAGCAAAGCTTA